>CM065594.1:87718598-88318598 GCA_033119425.1 Bufotes viridis | reverse complement strand
ATGCAAAGAATTTTCTCCATTTAAGTTTCTAGCAAACAACTGCAGATCCTTCACCCACTCAAAAAGATTGAAACTATGGGTGGGAACAAATGAGAGTCCATTGCTTAGTAGGAAAATCTCAGTGGGGGTTAGAGACCTCTGTGACTGATTAATGACCTGTAGATCCATACTGTTATTATGGCTGGTGGGATGTGTCGGGGCTAATTGTCTTGCGTGTCGCGTAGGAGGTAGTCTGAGACCGGGGGTCTTTCCCTAAACAATTACCCCTATTATTGCCTCTAGCATGTACCTCTAGTAACCCTTCTATTCCCTCTGAAGGCACCCCTAGTGGAGGAACCGCTCTGACTGTAATCAATGTCCGTCTCACTCTCAGAGGAGGATTACTCAGTGTCAAATTCCAGTGCCCGCATGTTCCTAGATCCAAACTCAAGGATGCGACTCTCTCTAAAGTCAGTGGTGTCACAAATGAATTGGGAGTGTTTGGGTTCCTTGAGATGCACAGTGAATTTCACTATCGCTTGTTGTAGTGTCAGTTCTTTGCGACTAAAATCCAGATTATCCTTGAATTTGCATGTTGCCACAAGGATGTCCTGCAACTCCTTTTTGCTATTTTCAAACACTACTTTTTCTTCCTCAAGCAATAGATTCATCAACCGTAAGGAGGCCTCCACAGATTCATGTTCACAACGTTTTCATAAGTTCAGGCGATCGTAACCTCGCGGCCGGTAGCAGTGGAATACGCAGCCCCTGGGGTACAAACTTTTTCTTCAGGTAGGTCTCGAAAGTTTGGAGCTCCCACCAGCTACGTACGTGGTTCTTATAGGATTTGGAACCAATTCAAAATTTCCAAAATTTAGAACCTCTGCATATTACAAACTAATAATTAACCAATCAAACAATATGTAGAGAAAAGTCATTTATTATAAACAAACAAAAATAGTACAAAAATTACAACTATTGAGCACTATTTTATTAATATATTGAATAGCTTAGAAATACATGATTGACACACATTAAAAACAGTTAAAACAGTTAAAAACCTAGCCTAGGTCTGCAGGTCGAGGTCCCAGTGCAAAGAAGGCAGGCAACACCAATGTTATATATGTGTATCCGGCCAATCCAGTGGTGTGGTATAAATCAATAAAATGACATATAGACAAAGTGCCAGAGAGTACACTATATTCCCATACACCACTAATGATTGGTCAGAGAAACACATACAAACAAGTAATAAGTATATTAACAAGTGTACCAACCAAAGTCCAGAGACGCCGAGACCTGCAGACCTCCCCGACGCGGGTTTCGTTATAACCCCTTGAAAAAGCTAACGGCGAAACGCGCGTCGGGGAGGTCTGCAGGTCTCGGCTTTTCAAGGGGTTATAACCCCTTGAAAAAGCTGACTGCGAAACGCGCGTCGGGGAGGTCTGCAGGTCTCGGCGTCTCTGGACTTTGGTTGGTACACTTGTTAATATACTTATTACTTGTTTGTATGTGTTTCTCTGACCAATCATTAGTGGTGTATGGGAATATAGTGTACTCTCTGGCACTTTGTCTATATGTCATTTTATTGATTTATACCACACCACTGGATTGGCCGGGTACACATATATAACATTGGTGTTGCCTGCCTTCTTTGCACTGGCACTTTAACTTTTTGTTCATGGGACCTCGACCTGCAGACCTAGGATAGGTTTTTAACTGTTTTTAATGTGTGTCAATTATGTATTTCTAAGCTATTCAATATATTAATAAAATAATGCTCAATAGTTGTAATTTTAGTACTATTTTTGTTTGTTTTTATCTTATAGGATTTGGTCAAAGATCTGAATGACTTAGTAATGCCATGGAACTGGGTATGTGTAGAGAGTTTCCACATGACTGTTTCATCAGGAGCCCTTTAGTGAACAAAACTAAAACAAGTGCATTGGTGTAACACCAATGCACTTGTTTTAGTGGTGTTCACTAATGAGCTCCTGATGAAACAGCCACGTGGAAACGCGCCGAGCCTATATATTAGGACTATGCCCTCCCGTGCTCCAGCTATGCGCTACTGTGCGCTGTAGTATTACATGCTGGAGGGGGGGACCTTCTTGGTGCATGTGGACAGAGGTGGTTGCCATATATATATATCATAGGTGGATGTTACTACCTACATCCACCTTACGTATTAGCATATCCTGTTGAGGTACAAATGGTGATTCGGGATTTACGCGTGCATTGGTTAATGGAGCTATAGTCTGACAGTGTTACTCAACTGTCCACCTTATACTTTTTGACCTGGCTCTCTGCATGTCATTTTACATGCTCCAGTGTATAGCGGTTTGAATACTACCCAATACTACCGCCTCCCTCCTTTTTTTCGTCTCCGATTACACACCTACGCCACACCAGGGGAGAAACGTTGGTGTCTCAGAGGACGCTATCAGTATAGTTAGGCCTGTTTGCTGGGTGTTACCCCTCTTTTTAACCTAATATACTAATAAAGATTTATTATTGTGCATTTTAGCGTCTACCGCAGGCTGTGATAGGGGGTGGTTTTAGGAGAAGCAATCATCACTACACTACAGGCCCGTTAATAGCGGAGTCAGGAAGCGGAGGCTTTAAAAAAGAATCACTTATATAATGTCATGTCCATGTATAGTAATAAAACAGAAAAAGGTTCTAAAAAAAATGAATAATTTAAACAATGATCAACGACACTCGAGGCAAGAGACTAATACCACTGCACCATTGTATTGCTCATGGACATACACATGATTGTATCTATTTCTAGCTAGAATCCTAGACTTCTCCTTTTATATATTTTCTCATATATATAAATTTTATTTTATTTTTTCTTTTTTTTTTCATTATTCTCTTTTATTTAAGGGCTCTTTCACAGTTGCGTATTTCTTTTCCGTCATAGAGTTCCGTCGTCGGCGCTCTATGCCGGAAAAATCCTGATCAGGATTATCCCAATGCATTCTGAATGGAGAGAAATCCGTTCAGAATGCATCAGGATGTCTTCAGTTCAGGACCGGAACATTTTTTGCCGGAGAAAATACCGCAGCATGCTGCGTTTTTTGCTCCGGCCAAAAATCCTGAACACTTGCCGCAAGGCCGGATCCGGAATTAATGCCCATTGAAAGGCATTAATCCGGATCCGGCCTTAAGCTAAACGTTGTTTCGGCGCATCGCCGGACCCGACGTTTAGCTTTTTCTGACACAAAAATATAACAGCACTCTGCAACTAGAGCTCTGCCCAAGATGGGAGCTGTAAGAGGACACTAGTGATATCGCTAAACACTAGAGGACACTAGTGATATTAAGCTAAACGTTGTTTCGGCGCATCGCCGGACCCGACGTTTAGCTTTTTCTGACACAAAAATATAACAGCACTCTGCAACTAGAGCTCTGCCCAAGATGGGAGCTGTAAGAGGACACTAGTGATATCGCATGCAAACAGTGGAGACATTGGTTTACATTTTGATCAAAAGGTAGTAAGCCCACTCACCCCGACACGGTTGTCTCCTAGAGTGGGTACTAACGCTAAATCTGACCTACTATAGGCCATGACAGCCACATAAAATCCTCCTAACGCTAAGTCCTACCTATTATGGGCCACGACAGCCACATAAAATCCAGGGAGTGTGAGCCCAGCTTAGCTTTTTCTGAATGGTTACCATGGCAGCCAGGACGCTAAAGTCCTGGTTGCCATGGTAAAGTGTAGTGGGGAGCGGGGGAGCAGTATACTTACCGCCCGTGCGGCTCCCGGGGCGCTCCAGAGTGATGTCAGGGCGCCCTACGCGCATGGATCACGTGATCACATGGATCACGTGATCCATGCGCATGGGGCGCTCTGACGTCATTCTGGAGCGCCCCGGGAGCCGCACGGACTGTAAGTATACTGCTCCCCCGCTCCCCACTACTACTATGGCAACCAGGACTTTAATAGCGTCCTTGCTGCCATGGTAACCTGAAAGCATTTCGAAGACTGATCAGGATCCTGATCAGTCTTCTAATGCTTTCAGGCGATTTGCGTTCTGACGGATCCGGCGGGATGGAAGTGCCCACCGGATCCTCAGAACGCAAGTGTGAAAGAGGCCTAAAATAGAGGAAACAACCGCATGGGCCCGTGCAAAGTGATCTAATATTTCTTGAGAAGGATTTATTATATAACATTGGATATATTATAATATTACATCATTTTTATAAATAAATTCCACTTGACTTTTATCTATTTTATGTTTGTGATGTACTGTCTTTTAAATAAATGCTCATAATTTAGCCACTATTGCCTACACAGTGTGTGTGCCTGTTCCAGTTGTTTTAATTATTCATTATTCTATTCCTTGGTTATACGGATAGCCAAAACGCTTGAGCACCCACGTTTGTCCTTATTTCAGGTACAGTGAGCCGCTAGACTTTATTTTTTCTAAACAAAAAAAAAAAGAGGAGCTTTAACAGATCAGGGAAAATTGTTCACTATGGAAGTCCTTATGTCTCTAATAAAATCAGTCGCCACATAATTCTTTATGTTCTACTGTGTACACCAATGATCAGAATGTCAGAAGGTTTGAGTAAACCTGAAAAGCCTTTCAAGAGTACCACTGAGAATATTGGAGGCACATACATAACTTTACTAGGACATTGTACAGATGTACTGAACCCTTCATCATAGTAGTTCCCTAAAGTGGCTGGTGTAGTATGGCTATAAGTATTTCTTTGCACAAAACTTAAAATATATGGGCCAAATGTATGAAGAACTGGTCCGTCCCTGCCAGCGACTTCCTGTTAACTACCTGCAGGTAAGGCAGCTGGAGCGCCGCAGCTCTGTCCACTCCACGCAGGCTGTGGCCTGAAGCTCGCTTGCTCTGACTCTTTCTATCTGTAGGGTGAATGCACTTGTCTGTTTTGACTCGAAAAGGGCCAGTGTCCATTGACTTTGGTCTTCCCCAGCCAAAAGTTGTCTATCTATTTAAGGCATTTTCCACTGTGGGAAGGTGCCTGAACAATAGGTTCTAGCTGTCTAAAGTTCTGATAAAGTGTGCCACTGACTTATTTTGCCTGTCCATATACCAAACTCTGCCTGTCTCCGGATTTGACCCTTTGCTGCATGACCTGACCGCTGTCTGTTCCTCTTACTGACCCTGAGCTGCCTGCAATGACACTTGGGCTGATTTTGGATTGCATAAACTCTTCATCTTTACCATTACTAAGGTTTTGCCTAACCCCTGAGTGCCTAACATCAGTGCCTCTTAACCCCATTAGTCAGCAGCCTGAGAATTGAGACTACTCCAGGAAGCAGTGGCCTGTTGGTTCCCCTGCAGCAGAGTCCAGATCTCTGTATCGGGGTTAAAGGTAAAGACCAGGTGGGTCATTTAAGGCCCTTAGGAGTGGTTCCAAGTCAAAGTGGATCCACATCTTCTTCTGTAATATTTACCTTTGGATACTGTTTCTCCACTGTTCATTGGGGTCTCCTCCTGGTAATTGCACTTTGCGTACATTGCCATGTATGGGGCTAGTGAAACGACAACTGGTCTAAGCAGAACTTTGGTTCACAAAAGCAATTGTTGATTTTCAAGGGCATTCATGACATTGGATGTACACGTACGCCTGATGCCATGTCTTTAGAGATGGCACCTGCTTGGCAGCTGAGCAGGCGCCGCAGCTGCCGTGTGCCTGCTGTTTTACTTAGCAGACACCAGGAGGCAGAGTCTGTGATCGGCGATAACACTGATTACGGACTTTTAACCCCTCAGATGCCATGGTCAATTGCAACCACCACATCTGAGAGGTCTTTAACCAGGAGTGCTGTACTCCTAGGGACCTAACAGCTTTCCTGCGCTGTGATTCAGGTAGCTGTCTGGTTATTGTGGCAGCCTCTGGCCTTCTGAAGGCTCTGAGGCCTGTCATAGCGAAGTTCCCATGAACCCTGCCTGCCTACAACATGTCACACAGCAAAAAATGTCCCACATTGGTTGGAAAAGCAAGACCAAGGCAAGTACTACCCTGGCTTCCTAATTCCCCAGACTTGAAGCCAAATGAACATCTGTGGGACCACCTCGATCGTTGTGTTCACTCTATGGATTCTCCCCCCACGGACCCTCCAGCAGCTGTGGGATGCACTGCAGTCAGCATGGCTCCAGATACCTGTGACAACCTACCAGGACCTTATTGAGTCACTCCCAGCCCATCTAGCTGCTGTCTGTGCTGCACATGGTGGTTACTCTGGGTATTAACTGGTGGTCATAATAATGTGACTTGACTGTGTATATTGTCAGGGATAAAGAAGTAGCTCTCTGGCCCCTTTTAAGTCTTGTGCTTGAATTATTATACCCACTTAGGCAACGCATGTAGGAAATGTTACAGCAGATGAGTTACATCTAATAATATTCTGGTGGCTGATTTGCATTGCTGAGTCTTTACCAGCTGGCACTTTACTTGCTAAGGTAGGTTAGCCTGGATTAGCAAATAACTTTGGTTCTTAGCCTGGTAGCTGTGACTTACAGATCTGAGGCAGCACACCACTTGACATTCTTCTCTGCAGAATAGCTGGGAGAAATTGGGTTTTGCCCTGGTAAATTCTAAGGCATAGTGACAGCCTCCCTCATGTCAGCCTGCCACCGAGCAATGATATGTTATATGGCCGCACTGGTGTATGACATGTGTACATTGAAGAGGACTTCCTGAAACATAGCAATCTTCACTTTCAACAGTTCATCCTTACAAGGAACCACTCATCCTCAGGAGCATACACTTAGAATTGTACATGATTAGTACAGTGTGGTAAACAATCCACGTGTACTGAAGAGATCTAGAATATTGACGGCAACAGAAGAGTCTCCTCCTGTTAAAATAGTCCAAAGGCAGCTGGAGAAGAGTATTACCAAATTGTATACAAAGGAGTCAAAAAGCAGGGAAAGAAAATAGGCCAGTGCCCTCAGCAGCTTTCTGTCGTTTCTGTTCTAATATAGACCATGTATGACAATATAACTACTACGGTATAATATTGCCGTTATGTACAAGAATATAACTTCTATAATACTGCCCCTAATGTACAAGAATATTACTACTATAATACTGCACCACGTCCATATGCAATACTGTCCATATGTACAAGAATGCAATTTCGATAGTACTTCCCCTAAGTACTAGAATAGAAGTCATCTAAAACTTCTTCTATGTACAAAAATATAATACTGCAATACTGCCCTCTATGTTGAATAATAATTCAATTACTACAAGACTGCCACTATGTACAAGAATATAACTAGTATAAACGGATTCTATATATAACAATATACCTTTTATAATACTGCCCTATATGGTGCTGCTTCCATATACAAGAATACAATTTCTATAGTACTATCGCGAAGTACAAGAATACGACTACTACAAAACTGCTCCATGGTACAAAAATATGATACTGCAATACTGCCCTCTGTAAAATAATCTAACTACTACAATACTGCTACCTACGTGCAAGAAATATACTACCTCTATGTACAAGAATATAACAAAAATATAACTATTATAATACCGCCTCCTATGTACAAGAATATAACTACAATAATACTGCCCCAATATACAAGAATATAACTACTATAATACTGCAATATAGCAATAACAAATGACAAAACAGGTGCACACTGCGGTCCTACTAAGCCCTCAAACTGATGTTGACATGTTGACTAATCTCTTAATTTTAACATCAGTTTGAGGGCTTAGTAAGAAAGCAGTGTGCACCTGTTTTGTCATGTGCTATTGCTTTATTGTTATATTATTTATCACATCCACACAATTGCCATCTTGTGTAGGATATCTATTGTGGTACTTGTGGTCCGCTGCGGGCATCCTCCACCGTATGCATTTTTGCTGAGGATCGCCATTAGCAACGGGCCACAATTGCAGGATCGGCTCCCCTGTATATATATGTACAGCTGCATTTTTGGGTTGAGCACATCCTGCTTCATGCCATCTTCAGATGTTCAGTTATAGTTGTTATAATACTGCCCCTATGTATAAGAATATAACTACTATAATACTGCCTCCTATGTGCAAGATTATAACTACTATAATACTGCTCCCTACATACAACAATATTGCTACTATAATACTACCTCCTATGTACAAGAATATAACTGCTACAATACTGCCCCCATGTACAAGAATATAACTACTATAATACTGACCCTATGTACAATATTATAACTACTATAATAGTGCCCCCATTTACAAGAATATAACTACTATAATACTGCCCCCATATACAAAAATATAACTACTATATTACTACCCCATATGTACAACAATATGACTACTATAATACTGCCTCCTATGTACAAGAATATAACTACTATAATACTGCCTCCTATGTACAAGAATATAACTACTATAATACTGCCCCCTATGTACAAGCATATATCTACTATAATACTGGCCCCCTTTGTACAAGAAGACAACTACTATAATACTGCCTCCTATGTACAAGAATATAACTGCTATAATACTGCCCCCTATTTACAGCACAGGGATATCACTATTATAATACGTGTCTCTACATAGAAGAATATAATTAGGATAATACTGCCTTTTCTGACGCTACACCATGACCCTAAAGTGGAGCTTCTGACAGATGCAGTCTTCTTATCATGATATACTTGAGACTCATAGCTGAGGCTTCTCTAGACGTATGGCTATATATACATTTCCATCTTTTATCTTCTTGAAGGCCCTGCTTATGGTAATGGCCGTTGTATGAAGCGATCCATTATGTCGCATTTCTCATTAACAGAAGAAGATTCCTATCTCAGTGACAGTACAATCCGATACTTGGAAGACAGCAGCCTGAGCCAAGTGAAGCGCCGGCCTCGCCGGGGGAGTGACGCTGCTGCCTTCTGATTACTGCAGTGGCTGAGGAAACTTGATAGTTTTGTGTCAGAAAGTAGGGCAGTGCATTAGGAGCTGAGAGCAGGTAACATAAGAGGAGGAAATTCATTAATAATGCACCTACACACATGGGATGAACTGAGGGAAGGGAAGGGGCTGCAGCTACCGCAGCACTCTGGATGTAATGGAGACTGCCGATGAAAATTGCCTGCACTGCTAAATCGAAAGTCACTTCTTCTTTGCCGGTGCCCACATATAGACATAATGGCAGTATGGGTCACCTGTGGGACTTCTTCTGAATTTCAAAAATGTAAATTTGGGGATTTTTTTTTACATAGGAATCATTGAGAGACTGGATGGACAGGCGATCATTGATCGGTTCTGTCATCCATTTTCAAATGCAGTGGTGTGAACAAGACCTGTTTGTCTTTAAGTGGGCACATTACAAGGCTCCCCATCTATCACTGCACTTAAAGGGGTTGTTGCATGAAAAACATTCTGCATTTTTCAAACCAGCACCTGGATCTGAGTACTTTTGTAATTGGTTGTAATTAAAAAGTGTGTATAGAAACTGAGTTATTTAATAAAATGTAGCTATATAGCACCACCTGCTGTCTGTTTTTTCTCCTTATTTCTCCATCCACCTCACTGAGGTGGTCGCACATGCTCAGTTTAAATCTTCAACTGTCAACAGTCATATTTTCTGTGAGAAGCTGTGGTAGTTACAGGGAAAGAGCTGCAGCAGAAAGGGCACATCCCATGAGAAAGGAAATGCCTCTGTAGCTGCTAGCTTGAAATAAATCTGTCTGAGCAATTAGAACAATGTATGGGGAGATCTCTGGATCCATGTTAGCTACAAGACTGGTTCTAGATTTGTTAGAAAGAGATTACCATATATTATATGATATCTGATTTTCAATTTTCCATCAGTTCTGACATAAATGCACCTCCATCTTTGAGACCAGTTCCGATTGCATACACTCAACTGCTTTGGGCTTTTTTTTTTTTTTTTTAACAAAAAGAGGTCTTAGGCCCCTTTCACACGGGCGAGTTTTCCGCGCGGGTGCAATGCGTGATGTGAACGCATTGCACTCGCACTGAATCCTGACCCATTCATTTCAATGGGTCTGTGTACATGAGCATTTTTTTTTCACGCATCACTTGTGCGTTGCGTGAAAATCGCAGCGTGCTCTATATTATGCGTTTTTTACGCAGCCCTAGCCCCATAGAAGTGAATGGGGCTGCGTGAAAAACGCATTGCATCTGCAAGCAAGTGCGGGTGCGTTGCGTTTTTCACTGATGGTTGCTAGGAGATGTTGTTTGTAAACCTTCAGTTTTTTATCACGCGCGTGAAAAACGCATCAAAACGCATTGCACCCGCGCAGAAAAAACTGAACAACTGAACGCAATCGCAGACAAAACTGAATGGCTTTGCCTGTGAAATCGCACAGTTTTCACTGAACGCATCCGCAACGCATCTGGACCTAATCCGGACACATTCGTGTGAAAGAGGCCTTAGAGTTCATAAATTTGTTAAGTCTGCACAATGAGTTGGCGATGGCCATGTAGGGCGAATGTTACCCGCCAAGACTGGGGGCTACATACGTGACCCACTCTCTGATGGTTGCCGTGTCTGGTATTACAACTCAGCCCCATTCACCTGAATAAGACTGGGATGCAGTAAGGTACAATATCAAGCACAGCCAAATTGATGGTCCTATGCATGGTAAACAATGAAGACAACACTGTGCTCAATGCAACCCTTCGGTCCGAAGATCGGCAGGGGTGCCTCACCAATCAGATATTGATGCCCTATCCTGCCCCTATCCAGGGTTTTTCAAGGAAGAGTTTAAAAAAAACGGGCCAGAGAATTTAAAAAATATAAATGGAGCATTAGTCACCTCCAATGACCCCCTGCCGCTCCAACCCTGCATAGGTTCTGCACCTTCTATCCCCGGTCATCAGGTCAGAAATGACACTGAAGGCCTACTCAATGATCGGCATTTCCAGTGTGACAGAAAGTGGGATCAAAGCAGCATCGGAACGGCAGTGTCGGGGGATCGGCGGAGGTGCTTTTATTATTTTTAACATTGGCTGGACATTTTTTTTAATCATCTCAAAACCCGTTTAATGAGGATATCTTTGGGTTCTGTTCAGACTACTGTCATTGCTTCCATTTATAATAAAGCCATGACAGCCTATGGCCGTGTGTGTTTTGCGGATCCGCAAACCACGAATCCGCAAAACACGGAAGCCGCTCAGTGTGCCTTGCGCAATTTGCAGAATGGAACGGGCGGCCCATTATAGAGATGTCTATTCTTGTCCGCAAAACGGACAAGAATAGGACATGCTCTATTTTTTTTGCGGGGCCACGGAACGGAGCAACGTATGCGGACAGCCCACGAAGGGCTGTCCGCATCTTTTGCGACCCCACTGAAGTGAATGGGTCCACGCCCGAGCTGCAAAATATGCGGCTCGGACGTGGATCAAACATACTGTCGTGTGCATGAGGCCTTAAAAAGAGTATCAGTGAATTTTAATGGATGCCATTAAATTAGGGCTTGTTCACATCTGTGTTGGAGGCTCATGCAGTTTTTTTTTTCCGGCCAAAAAAGTAGACACTTGAAGGAAGATCAAACAGATCCCATTATAGTCAAGGGGGTCTGTTCGGCTCTGTTCGTGTTGGTTATGTGCCGAATTCAGCCCTTCCTTAACTTTCATTGTTCTGCTCCTCTAATGGAGCAGAACAACTGAACTGACTACCGCAGAACGTAGTCTGATCTGATTTCTGTCCGGTTTCCGTTTTTTCCACTTATTTTTAGTTTTTCCAATGTTATATTGGATTTTTAATTTTTTTTGTAATCTCACATAGTAACATAGGAATATATCACTGTAGGTGTGATTGAGGCCACTTGACTGGAGTTGCTTTGCGTACCTGCGGAGCTCAGTTTTATAAAATTTGTGAAAGTACACCAGGGGTTTCCTGGCATGGAGTAGCATATTATAAATGAAGCATAAAACGTTTTATTCTTTAATCCCGATCAACTTTTCACTCCACTTTTAAAAGTGGCCATGCTTATCAAGTGTCGCAACATTTCACCAAAAGTTGCCCAAAAAATTGCATGAAATAATGCATGCTTGCAAAATATTTACATTAAAAAACTGGGGTAGCAGATTTAATACATGTCCACCCATAGTTAAAGGGGTTATCCGAGAGTATAAAATGTCCCCCCATATGCCGGGCCCCCCACATGAAATATACTTGCAGGCGGAGATGGGGACAAGCCTCCCTAGCGTCACCATCGATGCTAGGGAGGCTCGCCCCCATCCCCGCCTGCCATTGGCTGCTCCCCTCCGACACCAGATGTTTTCATCCGTGCATGTGGAGAAGCAGCAGCGGCGGTGCGGGGACCAGGAGCGGTGCAGGGAGCGTGGAATGTATAGTTCATGTGGGAATCTACCCGGCATATGGGAGGACATTTTATACTCTCGGATAACAACTTTAAGGCTAAAACAGGACATTGGTGCATTCAGTTCAGCCTATTATCCTGCAATGATGATCCAGGGGAAGGCAAAAACCTCCAGGATACAAAAGACTCATCTTATCGGAAACAAAAAGAACCCATCTCCAGTAATCTAATAACTGTAACATGTAAAGAACAAAATGAAAACAATAATATATATATATATATGTCTTATGTGTAAAGAGTAAATAAAGAATACATTCAATAATGCAATATATTATGAAAACAAGAAATATTTGGAGAAGCAATCAGCTTGGAAAGTAATGAAAAAGGCTATTTATCAATGTCGACAGGAAAGCATTTCCGATGGTTGCTCGCACACATGAATTATGGTTCTCGCAGAGCCCACAAGTCATCCAGCGATAAACATGTTGAGTGGGTGACAAGGCAGTTTCTCTATATCAGATTGTAAATGAAATCTCCAGGGGCTAAATACAAATCAGAGATATCATCGAAATGAAAGCCTGCAGGAGTTAAGGAGGAGGAAGAGGATGACAAAAGATATGGAATATTTTATTGAAGAAAAATAAAAAACATAAATATTTACATTTAAAAATATACATAGAATAATAAAGAAAACCATTTTACGCCGTAGGATACAGTTAGTAATATTATAGCATGTCCACAAGGGGCGCTGTTGCACTGGCTCTAGTGCAGTGTTTTTGCAGATTTTTTTTTATGATATGTACTAGACAATTTAAATAATCTCGGGGAGAAAAAAAACTAATAAAAGAAAAAAATATATATTTTAAAAATGTCAGGCTCTTCCTATCAGCCAAGTCCTAGGTCTTAAATAGCTATCAAAAGGTTACATGTGGAAAAGGTGCCCTAAATTTGTCCAGTCTTGTATATGAAAGACCCTAGTAATTATTCCCAAGACAGTGGACACTGAAGATGACCTGTCAGAGTAGTGAATGATGAGGGTTTTGGATCTTGTGAACGAGAAAAGAAGTCATTGATCCAAGTACAAGAAACTGGTCTGATAAATGCCGGTGATGGAGTAGAAGTGCTATGTTATAACTTGGTGCTGAATGGACAGCGACTGTTAATGCTGGCTGACTTTGGGCAGGAGCTCCTGAATTGTAAGGCCTCTCGCACACGACTGTATGGCTTTTTCAGTATTCTGCGGTCCGCAAAAAACGGATCTGCAAAAAAATATGGATGCCGTCCGTGTGCATTCCGTTTTTTGCGGAACGGAACAGCTGTCCCCTGATAGAACAGTACTATCTTTGTATGTTATGCGGATAATAATAGGACATGTTCTATCTTTGAACGGAACGGAAATACGGAAACGGAAGGCATACGGAATACCTTCCGTTTTTTCTTAAGGTTCCATCGAAATAAATGGTTCCGTATACAGTCCATATACGGAACGCAAAAAACGGAACGTAAACGTAAAAAAAACACGTTTGTGTGCAAGAGTATTTCACGGTGTTTCAAAGACTAAAGGGATCATTTTTAAATAAATATACGCCACTTTTTGGCGTATTTAAGTCCCAAAAACAGGGGGCGGGCTGGCAGGCCTGTCTGATTCATCATATTCTGCGCTTGTTTTTGGCATAGAAAATGACTTAACAAGGGAGCTAGTGTAGATATAAGCAAGTTGCAAGGCTGCCAGTAAAGCGCCTAAGTTATATAGAGGCTGGAACCTCTACATAATTTAGATGCATCAAGCGGCAGCGAACATGGACTAAGACCGGCATCCAAATCGCTGGTCTTAGTAAACGTCCCCCTAAATAGGTCATCAGTATATGTTCTGTGGGGGTCCAACAACCAGGACCCTGCTGATCAGTTGTTTTAGAAGGCACTGATGCTGGCAGTAGCCTTGCGGTGTACTCTGCTCACCAAGCACAGCGCCATCCATGTAATAATGGCTGTGCTTGGTATTGCAGCTCAGCCCCATTCATTTCAATGGGGCTGAGCTGCATCTAGGCCATGTGACCGATGAACATGACATCACATGGCCTAGGTTAAGCTGTGAGAAGGCTGCAATGCTACTGCACATGCCGATCCCGGGTTTCGGGCCCCACACAGATCAGATACTATTTCGGAAAACCTCTTTGAAGGTGCATATGTACCTTGTCCAGCCCTTCTCACATAGCTGCATCTAATTACATTATTTCAGTAGACTGACACCCGGGACCCCTGCCAATCAGCTGTTTGACAAGGCACCGTCACTCGCAATAGCGCCGCGGCCTTCTCTCAGCTTTCTCTAGGCCATGTGACGTCACGTTCATCGGTCACGTGGCTTAGGCGCAGCTTAGCACCATTGAAATTGATGGGTCTGAACTGCGATACCAAGCACAGCGACTATACAATGTAGAGCACTGTGTTTGGTAAGCTAAGAGAAGGCCGCGGCGCTTTTATTATTTTACCTTCACGCTGACACTTGGGGCACAGGACAATGACAAACCGACACTTGGGGGGGGGTCACCCAATAATGTGTACTGATGAAAATCATGGAACCCTCTCATGGCTGCTAGTTGAGGGGAGCCATGGTGGTTGGTAGAATATCCTGTATCATATTATCTGCTCTCCATGTTGTGGCTTACTTACTGATAATTGCCTGTTGCTGAAAAACCATGATGATAAAATGTGGAATCATCAGTGGAAATACTGATGACTATAGAAACTGGGTGACTACCTAGATACAGTACAGAGTGACCATACTGACTCCTTCATAAAGTGAATAATTCAGAACATCACAGATGTTTTATCCATTTCCCAAATGACCTAATGTACTGGATATAGACTTTGGCCCAGACATTGGCACTGCTGACAGTTTTCAGATAAGTTGCGGTGCCAGATTACTTCCAAAGTAATAGTGCCATACCGTGCCCAAGTGATAAGAGTGCCCATATAATGTTTCCATACAGTGCTCAAATATAATCCCAGCATTGCCGCTTACACTTACTGACTCCTGAACTGGCGTATCAGCAATTACTATGGTTTTCTAAGAGGACTGACCTCAATTCTACCAAGTGGAGCTGCAGAGGGACCGTGTCTAAGGGGTCTACCCAGGTAGAGGGGGTGACTGGCAGCTAGAGGGGGTGACTGACAGCTAGAAGGGGTGACTGATAGCTTGCAGCCATAGGGGATGACAGATTGCAGCTAGAGGGGGCCATTGACAGCTTGCATGGGGATGATTGTCAGTATGCAGCCATAAGGGATTATAGGCAGTATGCAGCCAAAGGGGATGATAGACAGTATGCAGCCATAAGGGATGATTGTCAGTATGCAGCCATAAGGGATGATTGTCAGTATGCAGCCATAAGGGATGATAGACAGTATGCAACGATAGGGGATGAAAGACAATATTCAGCCATATGGGATGATAGACCATATGAAGCCATAGGAGATGATAGACAGTATGCAGCCATAGGGGATGATTGTCAGTATGCAGCCAAAAAGGATTATAGACCGTATACAGCCATAGGGGATGAAAGACAATATTTAGCCATATGGGATTATAGACAGTATGCAGCCATAGGGGATAATAGACAGTACGAAGCCATAGGGAATAATTGACAGTTTGCAGCCATGTGGGATGACAGACAGTATGCAGCCATAGGGGATGATTGTCAGTATGCAGCCATTGGGGATGATAGACAGTATGCAACCATAGGGGATGATAGACAGTATGCAGCCATGGGGGATGATAGACAGTATGCAGCCATGGGGGATGACTGACAATATGCAGTCATAGGGACTGATAGACAGTATGCAGCCATAGGGGATGCTTGACAGTATGCAGCAATAGGGGAAGAGTGACAGTATGCAGCCATGAGGATAACTGACAGTATGCAGCCATAGGGACTGATAGACAGTATGCAGCCATAGGGGACGGTAGACAGTATGCAGTCATAGCGGATGATTGTCAGTCTGCAGCCATAGGGGATGATTAAAAATATGCAGCAATAGGGACTGAGAGACAGTATGTAGCCATAGGGGATGATTGGCAGTATGCTGCCATAGGGACTAATAGACAGTATGTAGCCATAGGGGATGATAGACAGTATGTAGCCATAGGGGATGATTGGCAGTATGCTGCCATAGGGACTAATAGACAGTATGTAGCCATAGGGGATGCTTGACAGTATGCAGCCATAGGGGAAGAGTGACAGTATGCAGCCATGAGGATAATTGACAGTATGCAGCCATAGGGATTGTTAGACAGTATGTAGCCATAGAGGATGATTGACAGTATGCAGCCATAGGGGACGGTAGACAGTATGCAGTCATAGCGGATGATTGTCAGTCTGCAGCCATAGGGGATGATTAAAAATATGCAGCCATAGGGACTGAGAGACAGTATGTAGCCATAGGGGATGATTGGCAGTATGCTGCCATAGGGACTAATATACAGTATGTAGCCATAGGGAATGATTGACAGTATGCAGCCATAGGGGATGAGAGACCATATGCAGCCATAGAGGATGCTAGACAGTATGCAGCCATAAGGGTTGAGTTACAGTATGCAGCCATAGGGGATGAAAGACAATATGCAGCCATAGGGAATGATAGACAGTATGCAGCCATAGGGGATGAGTGACAGTATGCAGCCATAGGGGATGAATGACAATATGCAGCCATAGGGGATGATTGCCAGTATGCAGCCATAGGGGATGCTTGACAGTATTCAGGTATAGGGACTGATAAACAGTATGAAGCCATAGGGGATGATTGACAGTATGCAACCATAGGGGAAGAGTGACAGTATGCAGCCATAGGGAATGATATGCAGTATGCAGCCATAGAGGATGACTGACCGTATGCAGCCATAGGGAATGATATGCAGTATGCAGCCATAGGGAATGATATGCAGTATGCAGCCATAGGGGATGAGTGACAGTATGCAGCAATAGTTGATGATTGACAGTATGCAGCTATAGGAGATGAGTGACAGAATGCGGCCATAGGGGATGATAGACAATATTCAGCCATAAGGGATGACTGACAGTATGCAGCTATGGGGGATGATTGACAGTATGCAGCCATAGGGGATGAGTGACAGCATGCAGACATAGGGGATGATAGACAGTATTAAGCCATAAGGGATTACTGGCAGTATGCAGCCATAGGGGATAATTGACAGTATGCAGCCATAGGGACTAATAGACAGTATGTAGCCATAGGGGATGATTGACAGTATGCAGTCATAGGGGATGAGTGACAGAATGCGACCATAGGGGATGATAGACAATATTCAGCCATAAGGGATGACTGACAGTATGCAGCTATAGGGGATGATTAACAGTATGCAGCCATAGGGGATGATATGCAGTATGCAGCCATAGGGGATGAGTGACAGTATGCAGCAATAGTTGATGATTGACAGTATGCAGCTATAGGGGATGAGTGACAGTGTTAAGCCATAAGGGATTACTGGCAGTATGCAGCCATAGGGGATAATTGACAGTATGCAGCCATAGGGACTGATAGACAGTATGTAGCCATAGGGGATGATTGACAATATGCAGCCATAGGGGATGAATGACAGTATGCAGCCATAGGGGATGATAGACAGTATGCAGCCATAGCGGATGATTAACAGTATGCAGCCATAGGGACTGATAGACAGTATGTAGCTATAGGGGATGATTGACAGTATTCAGCCATAGGGGATGAGTGACAGTATGGAGCCATAGGGGATGATAGACAGTATGGAGCCATAGGGGATGATTGACAGTATGCAGCCATAGGGAATGATAGACAATATGCAGCCATGGAGGGGGATGAATGACAGTATGCAGCCATAGGGAATGATAGACAATATGCAGCCATGGAGGGGGGATGACTGACAGTATGCAGCCATAGGGAATGATATGCAGTATGCAGCCATAGGGGATGAGTGACAGTATGCAGCAATAGTTGATGATTGACAGTATGCAGCTATAGGGGATGAGTGACAGTATTAAGCCATAAGGGATTACTGGCAGTATGCAGCCATAGGGGATAATTGACAGTATGCAGCCATAGGGACTGATAGACAGTATGTAGCCATAGGGGATGATTGACAATATGCAGCCATAGGGGATGATTAACATTATTCAGCCATGGGGGATGATTGACAGTATGCAGCCATAGGAAATGATAGACAGTATGCAGCCATAGGGGATGATAGACAATATGCAGCCATAGGTGACGACTGACAGTATGCTGCCATGGGGTATGATAGACGGTATGCAGCCATAGGGGATGAGTCAGTATGCAGCCATAGGGGATGACTGACAGTATGCAGCTATAGGGGTTGATAAACAGTATGTAGCCACAGGGGATGATTGACAGTATGCAGCCATAGGGGATGATATGCAGTATGCAGCCAAAGGGGATGATTGACAGTATGCAGCCATAGAAGATGAGTGACCGCATGCAGCCATAGGGGATTATAGACAGTATTCAGCCATAAAGGATGACTGACAGTATGCAGCTATAGGGCATGAGTTACAGTATGCAGCCATAGGGGATTATATGCAGTATGAAGTCATATGGGATGACTGACAGTATGCAGCCATAGGGGATAATTGACAGTGTGCAGCCATTGGGACTGAGACAGTATGTAGCCATAGGGGATGATTGACAGTATGCAGCTATAGAGGATGATTGAGACTTTGCAGCCAGAGAGACTGATAGACAGTATGCAGCCATAGCGAATGATTGTCAGTCTGCAGCCATCGGGGATAATAGACAGTATGCAGCCATAGGGGATGATAGACAGAATGCAGCCATAGGGGATGATATGCAGTATGCAGCCATAGGGGATGAATGACAGTATGCAGCCATAGGGGATAAAAGACAATATGCAGCCATAGGGGATTTTAGACAGTATGCAGCCATAAGGGATGATAGACAGTATGCAGCCATAGGGGATGAGTGACAGTGTGCAGCCATAGGGGATGATTGAAAGTATGCAGCCATAGGGGATGAGAGACTGTGTGCAGCCATAAGGCATGCTAGACAGTATGCAACCATATGGGTTGAGTGACAGTATGCAGCCATAGGGGATGAAAGACAATATGCAGCCATAGGGGATGATAGACAGTATGCAGCCATAGGAGATAAGTGACAGTATGCAGCCATAAGGGATGAGTGACAGTATGCAGCCATAGGGGATTTTAGACAGTATGCAGCCATAAGGGATGATAGACAGTATGCAGCCATAGGGGATGAGTGACAGTATGCAGCCTTAGGGACTGATAGACAATATGCAGCCATAGGGGATGATTGTCAATATGGAGTCATAGGGACTGATTGACAGTATGTAGCCATAGGGGATGATATGCAGTATGCAGCCATATGGGATGACTGACAGTATGCAGCCATAGGGACTAATAGACAGTATGCAGCCATAGCGGATGATTGTCAGTATGCAGCCATAAGGGATGACTGACAGTATGCAGCCACAGGGACTGATAGGAAGGAAGTAGCCATAGGGGATGATAGACAGTAGGCTGCCATAGGAACTGATAAACAGTATGCAGCCATAGGCGATGATTGACAATATGCAGTCATAAGGGATGATAGACAGTGTTAGGACTATCCTTTCTGATTGAGACCCCTATTAGCAGATTCTGGTGTTCGGCATCATTTTAGATTCTCTGACGTCAGGAGAGAGAGACCCAATCAAGACACGCTTTTTCGTGTTGATTCAAATCCTCTCTAAATATTTATTTCACAGCATGAGGTATATATAGCAGTAATGAATGGCATGATGTTTTAGTTAACCAATCACAGATCACATACGTCTTTTCCTGTATTTTCTGTCATCTCATCATATGTGAACAAAATAGGTTGTTCTCACGTAATAGAACCCGCATGTGCCTATATGTCAACAAAATAGTTTGTTTTCACATAATAGAACCCGCATGTGCCTGTACAGCTTATAGATATTGGACTGCAATATAACCAGTTTTACTGCTACATTGCAGTCCAAAGTTCACTACAACCTTCTGTCTATATATTGAAACTAAAGCTTATAAAAAATAGACCCTCCACTGTAATACAGCTGTGATAGACCCTTTCAATCCCCTCTTAAAAAACACCTAATTATAATGTGTTTTTTTCCTTTATTATTCATTTATGTTGTTCCTTTCTTGTTTCTTTCTTTCAAAATATTTCTGTAAATATTTTTGGTAATCTTCTGGAGACCCAGGGTTTTCTTGAGTTACCTGAATGTATGCAGCTTGTGGTGTATCTGGGACTCGCCTACATCTCATAAATGTATTAACTAATGAGGGTATACATTGGATACAGTAACAACACATGTTTGTATAAGGTCTCGTGGACTCTGTAAATCTGTAAGGCACGATGAGCTAACATTTAGGGCCTTCACTATCCTGATTATACTATTCTGTTCAGAATATAAGGGGCCAGGAACAACTGGATCTTGCTCCTGAGCTCCTTTAGAGACTGTGTGATTGTTTGGTGCACCACATAATAAACTCATCTCTTCTGGATGATAAATACAAGTGGTAATAAGTCCGATTGGCAAGAGAACAGAAAGATTAATAATCAGCAGCAGACAAACAAATCTCCCAGAATATTGTGGGGTCTTCATCTTCAGCCTGTGGCAAGGCTTCTTCTGAGCTCCGCTCTTTGTCTTCGTTGGACACTGGAGAAGACGCCTCAGGGATCCTTTTCACTCTGCTAGCATGAATCCAGATCGGAGCCTCCTCTGTGAGAATCGCCGTTCTAGTGACTGCTACCACCGTGGTAGGGGGTCCGAATGCCAGCTCCTTGGGATCTTTTCCTTTACGTAGTACCCTGACCACCACCGTGTCTCCAGCTTTGAAGGGGTGCGTTGGTTCCTGTGGAAGAGAGGGAGACTTACAAGCAACTTTTTCTTCAGTTTCACTAAGAACTTTAATCAGTTTTGTGACATATTCTTCCCTAATTTGGTCTATGTCGCCTTCCTGTACCACTAGGGGTGGCTTGCCCAAGGAGTTGGAAAGGGCCTACCCATAAGAATTTCAAAGGGTGACAATCCTAACCTCTTATTAGGAGTCATCCTTATTTCTGCCAATATAATAGGTAGGATTTGTTTCCATTTCTCAAAAGTACCTGCTGTGGCTTTCCTGTAGCAATCTGGCTATTTCTCTATTTAACTTGGATGTAAATGCTGGCCCCCGATCTGATTCAATGACCAGGGGACATCCCCATCTCGGAATTATCTGCTGAGTGATAATCCTTGCTGTGGTCTTGGCATCTTCTGCCTTTGTAGGGAATACCTCTGGCCATCTGGAAAACATGTCCACTATGACCAGAGCGTATTCTTGCTTACCCTTTGTCTTGGGGATATGTGTGTAGTCAACCTGTAAATGGGTGAATGGAGTTGTGGGATAATCAAGATGTTGGTGTACTATCCTATGTGGATTACCAGGATTAGCTCGAAGGCAGATCAGGCATCTGCCTATGTAGTCTGCAACCAAATGTTGCATGTTTGTTATGTAGAAATTTTGACTCAATAGGGTGCATGTTGTTTTGATGCTGTTGTGTCCTACTCCATGAAAATGTGCTATGAAAAGTGCAGCGCTGTGCTGGGGTATACATGGCTTCCCCTCTTTGCAGATCAATCCAGTTCGTGGATTTTTCTGCAAAACAGGGTAAACCCAGTCTTTTTCTTCTTCCTCTGTGACATATCTCTGGAGTTCTGTCAGCATGTGTGTGGAGCTTAGGGATGGAGGCTGTAGGCAAGCCATTGCCCAAGGGTCTGGATCGTGGATCCGATTGGGATGTTTTTGGGCCGTTTCTTTTGCCACCTTGTCAGCCAGGGCATTGCCCTGGGAAATCCTGTCTTTACCTCGAGTGTGTGCCTTGCAGTGTATAACAGCTATTTGTGAGGGAAGCTGGAGGGCGGCCAACAGATCAACTATAAGCTGGGAATGTGATATTTTCTTACCATCAGCTGTGGTGAAACCCCTGCGTAGCCAGATTACCCCATGGTCCCACACAACCCCGTATGCATATCTGCTGTCTGTGTATATGGTGACAGGTTTGCCTTTGTGTATTTGACATGCCCTTATAAGCGCTATCAATTCTGCAGCTTGGGCTGATTGCACATGAATGGGTCGTGACTCAAGGATAATATCTGGCAGCATCACTACTGCATATGCTGCACAGTAGACGGTGTCCAGTGGACGTGAACATGAACCGTCTACAAACACTTCTGGTGCGTCTGGTATGGGGGTGGCTGACAAGTCTAATCTGGGGAGGTTTCGTATTCTAGGACCTTGAGACAGTCATGTTCGTCTGGCAAGGAGTCTTCTGTCCCTTTCAGTCCTAGTAATGCATTCAGTATCGGTGCTGGTCCTGCCGTATGTGAGGCATATTTAATCTGTAATGATGGATCACTGAGTAAAAGGACTTCATATCCTGACAACCTTTGTGCTGACATGTGCTGCGTATGAATACCTCTGAGTAGTCCCACTACGTCATGTGTGGTATGTAAGACAGTGTGGTGTCCCAGCGTAAAAGGTGTGGCCAATTCCACCATCATCGCACAGGCCGCAAGAGTACGCAGACATGCCGGCATCCCTTGTACAGGGACAGGCATTACCTTTGAGAAAAAGGCACAAGGACGCAACTTACCCCCATGTTCTTGAGTGAGTACCCCCGCCATGGTTTTACAGTTTTGTTGTGCAAACATGTGGAATGGTAGGTTATAATCAGGGAGGCCCAATCCTGGGCTACACATCAATGAACATTTCAGAGTGTCGAAAGCATTCAACATTTCTTTTGACCATCTTATTAGCTCTGGGGATTCTTCCAGAGTGGCTTGCCTCAAAATATTGTCATAATAAGAACAGTCGGGGATCCATTGTCTACAGTAGTTTATCATACCAAGAAAGGACAGCATTTCCTTCTTGGTGTGGGGTGACCAGACCCACAATAGACTGGATTCTCCCGGGACTGATTCTTCTTTCCCCCTGTGTGAGGACAAAGCCCAAGTATTCAACCTGCTTTTGCACCACTGCAGTTTCTTTAACGACACTTTATGACCACATTCTGACAACCATTTCAACAAGGATATACCATCATTTACACTTGCCTCCACTGACATGCTGCACAACAGTAGATCATCAACATATTGTATCAGGATGGAACCTTGGGGGTGCCAGGGTTTCAAAGTGGCTTGGAGGACAATGCTGTACACAACTGGTGAATCAGCATACCCCTGTGGCATTCTACCCCAGGTCAGTTGACGTCCCTCAAAGGAAAAAGCAAAAATAAGTCGGGTACTCTTTTTAACTGGGATTGAGAAGAAAGCATTTTTCAAATCAATCACGCTAAAACAGACGGCTTCCGCGGGGATGGAGGAAAGGAGAGTTGTGACATCAGGAACCACCGGGGCTATGGGTACAATGAGATTGTTGATTGCCCTCAAATCCTGGACAAAGCGGGTAGTACCATCTGCCTTTGTCACAGGATTGATAGGGATGGAGTAAGGTGAAATCACCTCCTCGAGAATTCCTTTTTCAGAAATTCTTCTATCATTGGCCGTAGCCCCTCAATCTTTTCCTTGGACAGTGGGTACTGTTTTTGATACACCGGTGTAGCACCTGGTTTAAGATGTGCTTGATAAGGTGTGCAATCAATCAGGCCCGTGTCATAGTCGCCCTGTGACCATAGTGAAGGGTTTATGTCCCCTAACTCAGGGTGGTCCTATAAACTAACAAAAGTACATGTAGCTGGGGTCACTATGGGCATGGTGGCTGAGTGAATACTTAATCCGTCATTTTTACTGTCACCCCCAAATCCAATTTCACAAACAAGTCCCTTCCCAATAGACTTACAGGGCAATCTGGTATGATGCTGAAAATATGGTCCGTGATGTATTCACCGTCCACTGTCTCTATTGGGATGGCATGTGTTTTATATGTTTTAGTTAATACCCCATTAATTCCCATAGAGGGGTCAGACTTTCTTAAAGGTCCCTTGTACATGTCTTTGTTTAACACACTGGAGGTGGCGCCGCTGTCTACCATGAATCCTACCTTCCTTCCCGCATCTTTAAGCAAAATAATCGGTGTATCTTTCCAGTGGGTGGTGACCTGTGTGAAAGCTGGGGTGACTCCCTCCGGGCCCCGTCAGTAGGGTTGTTGCTGATTCCAATCAATGGGGAACCTGGGCTGAGTCTGTGTACCCTGTCTATCTGTATTCTGTCCCCTTTGTGTCATGGGCTGTTGCTGGCTGTGTGCTCCCTGATTCTGCGTGTCTCTCCTGGGTGTTGTGCACTGTCTAGCTCAAAGTCCCTGCTGTCCACAGTTATAACAGCGGTTATTCATGATTTGGAAGTCTTGGCTTCTATCATTTGATCTATGAAAGTTTCCTGCTGTCTGTCGCATATTTCTCCCTTTACAGGCTTTCTTTAAATAAGCCACTGTGCCAGACGGAGCCACGGTAGGCTTGGGGCAGTGTTTAATAATTTTATTAAGGTCATCTATGTCCAAAGCCTTTTTCATCAGTTGATTACCAACTGTCAAAAAGGCATGGATGTCTCAGGTCCCCTTATCTCACTATCCTTTTCCACTTAACCCTTGTTCCTTAAATTATATCTCGATACAATTGGGGGTGGGGGTTGTTTACTAACTGCATGTCCTGCTATTATGTGACTGGCTGCAATTAAATCCTGAGCGCTAAACAGTTAATTTTATGTACATATGAAGGTGGGGGATACATCTGTTGTTTTGTATCATTTTCCTTCTTAGTCTGTATCTCATGTAGTTTTCTATCGTCTTTTGATCTTTTTAAACCTTTTGTCTTGCACATGCTAGGATCATATCAGTGAGGAGCTATCTCTAGCCATTGTTCTCCTCCTTTCTGCATATAATCCATATCCCATGAAGGGTCAGGTTCAAAATATGGCCAGGCGGCAGTGTCGCCTAAGCATAGACCCTTGACCATGTCCATGTGATATATGCTATTGTCTCCTTCCCTGGGAAAGGGGTCTACCGCTTCCATTGCCTCTGTCCATCCTGCCAAATTATCCACCCATGGGTTAACAAGATAATAATTTGTAGGACTGACTCGGGCAACATATTGTTTACATGTTTCTCCTGGTTCTGGTCTAGGGTATTCTGTCTTTGATTTTTGACTACCCATAATCAAAACTTATTTTCTTTACAAAAAGAAATTCAAAACAGTAATAGCAAAAAACAAAAACAAAAAACAAAACAAAACAGACAGTTTGTAGGATGACAGCTGTACACTTACCACCCAGCTTGTCACTTCCTCCTATATAACTACGGTAGACAAAACAACTTATCATGCAAAACTTCTATAATTATCAAACAATTTAGCATGCAGACATTTATAATTATCAAAACAATTTATCATGCAAACGTCTAAAACTATCCTATTAAGAATCAAAAATGAAGCCGAAAACCTTCTGCTCCCTAAACAGATTTTTTTTTTTTTATAGGGGATTGCCTGGGCCCTTCTGAAGTACAGTTTTACGGGGTACTTCCCAGAGTACCTCACTTACTGTGTACAACTCCCAGAGTTGTAACAAACGTGTCCCTGACACGTAGTGCACTTATCAGACTCCCTGAGTCTATGTAACTGTGTACAACTCCCAGAGTTGTAACAAACGTGTCCCTGACACGTAGTGCACTTATCAGACTCCTGAGTCTATGTATCCCAGATACAAAATTCTGTACTTACGTATATTGCGAGTGTAGCCAGTGCCTCGGACCCGGCAAGGAAGGGGACAAAATTAATGTCACCTCTTACCAGAGCGTCAAGGATGGCTTCTCGATCCCGGATTACGAGCCCCCAAATTGTTAGGACTATCCTTTCTGATTGAGACCCCTATTAGCAGATTCTGGTGTTCGGCATCATTTTAGATTCTCTGACGTCAGGAGAGAGAGACCCAATCAAGACACGCTTTTTCGTGTTGATTCAAATCCTCTCTAAATATTTATTTCACAGCATGAGGTATATATAGCAGTAATGAATGGCATGATGTTTTAGTTAACCAATCACAGATCACATACGTCTTTTCCTGTATTTTCTGTCATCTCATCATATGTGAACAAAATAGGTTGTTCTCACGTAATAGAACCCGCATGTGCCTATATGTCAACAAAATAGTTTGTTTTCACATAATAGAACCCGCATGTGCCTGTACAGCTTATAGATATTGGACTGCAATATAACCAGTTTTACTGCTACATTGCAGTCCAAAGTTCACTACAACCTTCTGTCTATATATTGAAACTAAAGCTTATAAAAAATAGACCCTCCACTGTAATACAGCTGTGATAGACCCTTTCAGACAGTATGCAGCCATGGAGGGGGGATGACTGACAGTATGCAGCCATAGGGGATGATAGACAGTAGGCAGCCATAGAGTTTGATAAAAGATAATCCCAGCAGATGTACTTGCTCTCAATGGTATACTTTATTCCACACACAACGGTTCACAGGACGTTTCGGCTAGTTCAGCCTTCCTCAACTGGACTTGAGGTAGGCTGAACTAGCCGAAATGTCCTGTCGACCGTTGTGTGTGGAATAAAGTATACCATTGAGAGCAAGTACATCTGCTGGGATTATCTTTTACCATTAGTATGGGGATTGCTCCTTTCCCGTGTAGACATCGATTTGAAGGTTGCGAGCTGTCTGATTTGGAATTGGGGATGATAGACAGTATGCAGCCATAGGGGATGAAAGACAGTATACAGCCACAGGGGATGACTGACAGTATGTAGCCATAGGGAATGATAGACAGTATGCAGCCATGTGATGGTGAGTGACAGTATGCAGCTATAGGGGATGATAGACAGTATGCAGCCACAGGGGATGAAAGACAATATGCAGCCATAGGGGATGAAAGACAATATGCAGCGATAGGGGATGATAGACAGTATGTAGCCATAGGGGATGATAGACAGTATGTAGCCATAGGGGATGATAGACAGTATGCAGCCATAGGGGATGATAGACAGTATGCAGCCATATGGGATGATAGACAGTATGTAGCCATATGGGATGATAGACAGTATGTAGCCATATGGGATGATAGACAGTATGCAGCCATATGGGATGATAGACAGTATGTAGCCATATGGGATGATAGACAGTATGTAGCCATATGAGAAGATAGACAATATTTAGCCATAGGACATGATAGACAGTATGCAGCCATAGGACATGATAGACAGTATGCAGCCATAGGGGATGATTGACAGTTTGTAGCCATAGGGGATGATTATCAGTATGCAGCCATAGCGGATGAAAGACAATATGCAGCCATAGAGGAGGATAGTCAGTATGTAGCCATAGTGGTTGATTGTTAGTGTGCATCCATAGGGGATGATTGACAGTATGCAGCCATAGAGGATAATAGACAGTATGTAGCCATAGCGGATGACTGACACTTTGCAGCTAGAGAGGTTCTGCAGCAGCAGCGGCTCTGGGACACTAGCATGTGTCTTGCATTGTGGGTGGGATGTACATTACTGAGCAGCCCCTCCCTCTAGTAATACATAACGAGCCCCTGGCTGCCGTGTGTAGTGGGCACAAGGGGTTAAACAGGGAGGTGAGCGGCTGCCAGTCTAGGAGGAGCCAGGGCTCCAGGATTGCAGAGATTCAGTCTTCATCACTGTGCACGGAGCTGCTGCATTGATCATAGCCCCCCACCCCCCCTCCATCCAGGGATATGAGCCCACCACCCGGAGAGACTCCCCCGGGCTACCCCCGGTCCAGCATGGACCACCGGTGAGACCCCCGCCAAGTCCCATTTACTGACCATGGTGCAAAAATCCCGCAATGGGGGGGTCTACCCCGGCCCCACTGGGGAGAAGAAGCTGAAGGTGGGCTTCGTGGGGCTGGACCCGGGGGCCCCGGAATGCAGCAGGGACGGGGCTCTGCTCATCGATGGCTCTGATCACAACACAAAGAGAAGCAGCATCCTCAGCACGAAGAGCCGCTCCGCGGTGCCCGGGACCGGGAAGCCCCCAAAACGCAATGCCTTCTACCGCAAGCTGCAGAATTTCCTCTACAATGTGCTGGAGAGACCCCGCGGCTGGACCTTCATATACCATGCTTACGTGTGAGTACACGGTGGTGGGGGGCTGTCAGAACAGGAGCACATGGATCACTGGGGAAACCTATAAGATTGGGGTACACTGCACCAGGGAGTTGTACTGGGCAAACCAATGAAAAACTGGGTACCCCATAACTGGGGGTTCAGTGGAAACTAGGAGAGAGCCATCAAAGGGGTGCCTCAACAATGGGGATCCACTGGAATAAGGGGTACTTACAAATGGGGTACACTCAACAGAATACAGTCTTTAAATGTGGGCACAGACTTCATCATGGGTTCTTTCGGTAAGTTTGCCTAAGTTTGGGGTGTTGAGCAAATCGGGTACACATAGAAAATTAGAAAGAATGGGGGACAGTAGGGTGCTTCAAACAGGAGTACAGTAATGATCAGGCATCGATGGAGCTTTTAAAGCTGTAATGTTGGAACCTTGATATAGGCTTATCCCCCAAGTAATTGTGCCAGGGAAGAAAATGTGGGGTGGGCCAAATTGGGGATCCACACAACAATAGGGTACAACTAAAATGTCAATACTTCGATGATAGGTGCAGCAGTTACGGAAACGTGGATCCTCAGACATAGGAGTGGCCTTCTAAGACAGATGTCTGATTTACATTTTGGGGTGTACTGGGTGACCGGGACAGTTGTCTTGCACGGTATTCTAGGACTATACCATCATTTCAGATTATGGTTGAACACACTGTAGGGTATATCTCCGTGGTCACAATTTATGGTTCCCCTTACAAATATCATGGTTCTATCATTATGCTTACTGAGTGCCTTGGAGAACAATCCTACTCCGATATACTTTAGGAAATCAGCCTACTAAATTCTGGGCACAGTATGGCAGTCACGTAGCCTGTCATGTTCCTAGAAAGAATTGGACATATGGAGTGCAGTATTTAGCAGTGTATACTTATTTATAAAAATATTGTTGGCCTTAATGTTGGGAATGGCACTGAGACTACCAAGGAGAAAGGTTTCCAAGACGTGTGGCGCTGTACAGAAATAACCACCAACTATTGTTATAGGATACCTATAGATCAGTGGTAACTAGGGTTCCATAGAACCAGGCAAGATCTGGATGTGTGTGAGGTTCTGCAGATATCTGACAGCTCCACATCCTCATAAACCTTATTGTTTATGGGTATAGGAGTAAGTCCAGAACATCTGGCAGGTTCTACTAAAGGCTTATGTATCAGTATGTCCAAGAAATTGCGTTGAATGATAGAGGCCATCAAGTAACCATTTGAGTTCCTGGATGCTAAATTGTTGTACAGAACACATAACCTGTATAAGGAAGGAGGCATTATCTCAAATACTGTTGCTATAGACAATTTCCACCCCAAACAATGAACCTGTCCACTTATTTACTATCCATGATGAAAACTTGAGGACCATGAATATGGTCAAGTGTTATCTTAGTACATACAGAAGAGTCAGTAAATGTATGTGCTCCTATATGAAAGCCAATAACTGAAGGAGGGTGGAATCTCATTTCATTGTTCATGGCTTAGATTGAACATATATTTGAGGACCTTGTCCAACTTTTGGTTCTGTAGGAGCTTTGCTTTCCATCAGATATCCATCTCCCTACAGATATGTCTGACCATAACCCATGTTAGCTATGCTCTCAGTTCATAAAAAGGCTCCCTTTTGCTGGATGTTTAACCCCCTCAGTGCTGATTTGGAGTTTGTGCCTCATATCCATCAGTTTCCTAGTTTCTATATCATTTTATTTTATTATTACTTTTCTGGATTTTCTTTGTCGATTATGGGTCTTTCATATCTTCAGTAGTAAGTACATTGCCTGTCTATCATCAATATGGCTCTTGCCAACCACACCCCAACAATGTCTTCCTTACGTTGGATGATTTAATTCTTCAGCCGTCATTACAGTCCAAGATCCAGTATGAACCTGCCTCCTGCACTATCCCTCTACCTACAACACCTGGACATGGCCTCATGTGATGTTTCTTCTATCGTAGTGGCCTATGCAATGGTTACATCTCCGTCAATTGTCGTTTTTTTGCTGTGACTTCAGCTTAGAACTGATGCTTTTATTTGATTCCCAAGCAATAGAAAGAGAGCAGGAGTTAACATTGTCTGCGAATTTGGCCCATCCCACAATTTGTAGACACAAAAAGAGGGGAACCTTCCATTCAAAACATGTACAACGTCACAGCTGGATCTCTGTGTGGTGAGAAGAGCACAAAGCTGAAGACATCTTCTAGTGTAGAGAATACATACAGTATCTGTCTTCGGGGGAGTCATGTGGAGCCTTGAGCCATCTCTTTCGCTATTAGCCAGAACATATTAGAACATTCCTTGGCATATTCTTGCTCTTGGAATGACCACAAGATTGATCTCCCTTGGAGATTTCCCCATTTTAGTTGATCATTAGCTTCATGTGGTGGGTTTTCATAGAACAATACATTAGACCCTAATCCACAAACACTAATCAATGGAGTTCATTGCAGAACGTCAGCTGGTGTGAAACCGCTCAGGAAGGTGCGATTTCCTGCCTCTCTCATCGACATGAGCTTGCTATTATTATGTGAAGACTGAAAAGAATAGTCAATGTGAAAATATGCTGATTGTTTATATCTTATTTTTTGTTAATTAGCACCCATGACTCTAGATTGCAGCAAACAATGTCCATACCATGACGAAAAGATTGCAGTAAGCTAATGAAAATCAGAAAATGTATTGGGTAGGCTGTAATCAGTTTTCTCGGTCTATGGTCATGGATTTTACCAGACGTCTTCATTGGTGAGGGTCAAGGAAGATGAGACCCCCGTGGATCGCTAGAACCCACTAGTCAAGTTTAGGTTGCCCCACATGGCTCTTCTCAGGCACCTTTTTTTTTTTTTGCAGAAAGAGGAACTTGTTACAGTCATTCTGTCAAAGGGATGAAAAAGAGGGGGTGCAAAAAGGGGTGTAACTATGGTGGGTACAGAAGTAATAGTTGTATGTAACCTGACATCTGGTGATTGAGGAGGCCCCCTCTGCCAAAAAAGAGGACATTAGTATAGTATTACTAATAAGCTAGAAGGGCCCCAGGAGCTTCAAGTTACGTCCCTGAGGGAAAATAAGTTAGGGACTGAAGATCTTAAGCAGAAGACAACATTTTATTGTTTTTCTTCTGATGACCAAAAACACCACAAAGGCCACTCAATAAAGAATAACAACTTTGATGGTGCCTTTGTTCCAACTACTGTATAAAGTAAGGTTTAGAGTTCTTTTTTTATTTATTGTAGTAGCAGTATATTCAAAAAATGGCAAAGTGCTGATAGGAAAATGCCATCTACGTGGGCAAAGTAAGGGTAGGTTCCTGCTGCAGTTTCTGCCATTGAATGGAGCAGAGCCTCCATACCGTAACCGTCCCGAGAATGGACATGTACATTCTTCAGCAAGAATCCTCGGACGCATGAACAATGGAATGTGGTTTTAGCACTGATTTGGCGTGAAACCCACTCCAAAAAAAAATCATTATAAATCATGTGTTTTTTTTTGCAGGATGTATAAATGGGGATGTGCTGCTGACAACTAAAAATGATATGGGGATCAGGAATTGGATTATGGGTCTTTTTACCCTGACAGATTATTGCTTCAATGAACAGCCATATGTATGATCATTCAGTACTTACGATCACCTGTGCGTCTGCAAATCCCCAGTTTACATGGGGTGATGTGCTGCTGAGAAAATATCATTTCCCTGCCCATATAAAAGATCCGATCAGCCGGCAGACAGTTAATTGGCTGGCCTTGGGTCAGTGATCAGAAATAAAATGTTCCTTTTGAAGGTTCGTGTGACCAATAATTGGTCAGTGTAGGGCCCTTGAAAGGGTTTTCCGAGATTTCTATATTAATGTCCTCTGGATAGGTCATCACTATCAAATTGGTGGGGGTCCAACACCTGCCGGCCCCCACTGAGCTGCTACTAGGCCAAGTGACCCATGAACGTAAAAAGCAGAAGGTTGCGGTTCTCACAGGAAATCCACTGCCTTCTCAAATAGCCAATCAGAAGGGGTCCAGGGTGTCGGACCTCACCGATAAGATATTGATGACATATCCTGAGGATAGGTCATCAGTATAAAAATCTCAGAAAAGTCCTTTAAACTCACAATGCCTAGTCTGTATGGTGAGAAGGTACAGGTCTCCATCTTCTCTGTCTTGGACCACCCTTTTACATATTGAGGATCATGGAGGGTCCAATTTTTGGAGCTGCCAATTTTTGTTCCGCCAGTACCTATAGCCACGTTAAATAAAGAAACAATGGAACAATATTAACTATTTGGGAAATATGGCAGCTGTAATCTAATGGGTTCCCATGGACAGCACCATTTTGATTTGACCTAATCTTCCCAAAACGTCATATCCTGTATTCTCTGTGTTCTGTTCTTCAGGTCGCACCATGAAGTATTGAGTGGTTGTCAGGTGGAGCTGCCTTTTAGGGCTCATTCGCATAACCATAGTTCTGTTCCAAGTGCTGTCCGTTACTTGTAAGAATACAAGTAAATACGGATATTCACTCTTCCATTTTTTCAGAGATCTCTGTGGCTGATCCAAGAAGCTCAGGGCATGTTCTAGTCTGTTCCATTCTTTGTGGATCAGACTTGTCTATTCGATGTATGGGAGTGAGAGAACAGCAGATAACACACAGAAGCAATCCTTGTGCTATCCAGTTTTCAAGGATGTTTTTTTATAGGTGGAAAATCAGACATGTTCATGTGAATAATCCCTTAAAGAGAACCTGTCACGTTGAACGTGGTGTCCGAGCTGCGGGCACCATGGTATAGAGCAGAATGATATAAGGTTTTATGGGAAAAAATTCAATATAACTTGTATTTTATCAAGTTAAGATTCCTGCTCGTGGGCTGTGCATTCAGGGAGGTGGTCCTATCAGTGATTGACAGCTCTCTCTGTATACACAGTCATAGAGGTCAGATTGTCAATCACTGATAGGACCGCCTCCTTGACTTCAAAGCCCAGAATGAGCAGGAATTTAAAAGAAAAAGATTTAAGTTATATGGAATCTCTTTTCACAAAACTATATATCAATCTGCTCCGCTCCTCCTGCTCTATAGCCTGCCACCTGTAGCTTACATTACGTTTTCATGGTGACAGGTCCCTTTAAGTGGAGACACCTACTATTCTATCAAGCCAATAGGCTTTTTATGATGTATCATGGCTTAACGAACTGACACGGGTCAATGTCGTCTTTAGACCCCATATAATTGTTACGTTGTCTCGAGTCATAGCTGACAAATGGCCGCCCTCATTGAGCGTATGTGGTAGGGACACAAATGATTTATCTTCTTGAAGGTCAGTGAGACCTTGGGGAGACCATGCTAGCATTGTGCTAATAACAAAGATCATTAAGATATGATTATCGTGTGGGGGTTATGGTTACATCAGGCAATGGTAAGGATGTCCTTAAAGGGGTTGTGCAGGATTATAAAAAAAAAATAACTTTTTTTTTGGTAAAGACGGCAACTAGGGCTGCAGCTGTCGATTATTTTAGTAATCAAGTATTCTATCAATTAATCCAACGATTAATTGAGTACTCTAATAAGAAAAAAGCTAATTAAAAGAGTGTTTTCCTTAATAAAAAATCATCAGCCCCCCCCCCGCCATCATCAGACCCCCTGCCATTAGTTCTCAGTGCCATCAGCCCTCTCCATGCCATCAGCTCCCCCCCCAGTGCCATCAGCCCCCCCCCCAGTTCCATCAGCTCCCTCCAGTGCGATCAGCTCCCCCTCCCCCAGTGTGATCAGCTCCCCCCAGTGCCATCAGTTCCCCCCCAGTGCCATCAGCTCTCCACATGCCATTAGTCCTCTGTGCCATCAGATCCTCTGTGCCATCAGATCCGCCATGCCATCAGTCCTCTGTGCCATCATCCCCATGCCATCAGTCTTTTGTGCCATCACTCCCCATGCCATCAGTCCTCTGTGCCATCAGCCCCCTCCCTGCCATCCATTCCCCCCATGCCATCAGCTCCCCCATGCCATCAGTCCTCTGTGCCATCACCCCCCTTTATGCCATCAGTCCTCTGTGCTATCATCCCCATGCCATCAGTCCTCTTTATGCCATCAATCCTCTGTGCCATCATCCACATGCCATCGGTACTCTGTGCCATCATCCACATGCCATCAGTACTCTGTGCCATTACCCTCCATGCCATCAGTACTCTGTGCCATCATCCACATGCCATCAGTACTCTGTGCCATTAACCCCCATGCCATCAGTCCTCTGTGCCATCATCCACATGCCATCAGTACTCTGTGCCATTACCCCCCATGCCATCAGTCCTCTGTGCCCTCCGCTTCTAGCCATCAGTCCTCTCTTGTTTGGGTGCCGCCGACACTCCACAGCTCTTGAGCCTCCTCTTGTTTGTGCGCTGCACTGTCTTCCTGATGTCACACAGCGTCCGGTCATAGTGCGCGCTTACATGCACTATGTCCTGACGATGTGCCAGGATCCAGTGCAGCGAGGTGCAGACCGGCGGGTGACCACAGAGCGTGAGTAATAGTAAGCGCTTCACTCGCGCTCTGTGGTCACATGACACAAACGAATCCTCGATGTAAAAAATTAGCATCGAGGATTTTTTTGTGTTGAGTTACTCGATTTAATTGTTGCAGCCCTAACACCAACACACCTGTCCATAGGGTATGTTTGACGTTGCAGCCCTGCTTCATTGACATGTATGAGTCTGAGATGTAGTACCACAGACAACCTGAGGAGGGATGTGGCGCTGCTATAGAAGCGCAAAGTGTGGTGGGTGCCAGAGGCAATTTAACCCTTTCCACAAGCTGTAAAGTATTAATGCCATAAACGAGCAGTACCTTACTGTCTGAATTCAGTACACGGCCTTGATGGTTCTAGACCTTCTATGGATGTCTGTTCTCATTCCCTCAGGGTTAGTCTCTCAGATTGTTCTCTGGCAGCTTTTCAGTCTCAGGAATGGTGTTTCCTGGATAATGCTTCTCTTCGGGCATACTTAGGATTAGTAATGTAATGTATATTCATATTGACTCTACCAGCAGAATAGTGAGTTCAGCTCTGGAGTATAATACAGGATGTTACTCAGGATCATTGTGGGTTAAGAAATATGCAGTATGTACACAGTGACTCCATCAGCTGCATATTGAGTGCAGCTCTGGAGTATAATATTTAATGTAACTAAGAGCAGTACAGGATAAGTAATGTATGTACACAGTGACCAGCAGAATAGTGAGTGCAGAACTTAGTATAATACAGAATGTAACTCAGGATCAGTACAGGATAAGTAATGTATGTACACAGTGACTGCACCAGCAGAATAGTGAGTGCAGCTCTGGAGTATAATGCAGGATGTAACTCAGGATAAGTAATGTAATGTATGTCCACATTGTCTCCACCAGCAGAATAGTGAGTGCAGCTCAAGAGCATAATACAGGATGTAACTCCGATCAGTATAGGGTGCTGCACTGGAGTAGAATACACTTCGTAAGTCGAGATCACGTATATACACATTGACTTTACCAGAAGATAGTGAGTTCACCTCTGGAGTATAATATTTGATGTAATTCAGAATCAGTTCAGGGTGGGTAATGTAATATATGTACACAGTTACTCCACAGGCAGAATAGTGAGTCTATCTCTGGAGTATAATACAAACTATAAGGCCTCATGCACACGACCGTATTTTGCATCCGTGTCCGTTCTGCATTTTTGTCACACCTGTGCTTTCTACATCCATATATCTGTTCCGAAATTATAGAACAATGTCCTATTCTTCTCCATACTTCAGTGGTCATTGGTGATTTGCGGACCGCAATATTGACTTGGTTGTGTGCATGAAGCCTAAATCAGGATCATATTATATTTATATATAAAATGTTATAAGCCAGCTCTCTTTATCTAGTAATCTGCTCATTGCAGGATATTCTGAACCCTTAAAGAGTCCTATGTTACCCATCAGATGATCATTCATTGTTTTATATCTAGTTATTGGCAAACATTGTGATCCATTATTTCATTATTCGCTTCCCCAGAGAATTCATTTTATTCATTCATGGTAATAACCAGTGATGAGTGGCAGGGGTAATATTCGAATTCGCAATATTTCGCGAATATTTGGGCGAATATTCGTTATATAGTCTCAAATTCGAGAATTTATGATCTTCAGTCATTATTTTCTTGATTGGGAAAATCAACAATTGAAAACTGAAAATTCGCGATAAAAATTCACGATACGAAAATTCTCGATCAACAGTACTCCTAAAGTCAAAGATATTGCAGCCTTCTCATTGGCCCACAAGCAAGAAACAGTGAGGGATCATGGGTACTGATGAAAAAAAATCTAGAATATTCGCGATTATGAAGATATAGCACTATATTGTAGATATTCGCGAACTCTCGAAGTGCCAATATTCACATCACCGAGAAGTAATTAAATCATATACCAGGTCACCACGTATTAATAAATATGTAAGGCCCTATAAGTGGTAGACTCTAAAAACAATAAGTTTATTGATATGCATTAAAAAGGCAAACGCCCAAAAAAAATTCTCCAAGGAAAAATTCTATAAATATAATCCCATCAGGGAGGGAGAGTCAGATTACGACAGATAAACGCCTAGGGGGAGGCAGGTGAAGTAGCCCTACCGTATCCCTTATGTATCCCTAAGCCCGAGGGACTCACCTGATGGTGGTAAGTCCTCGTACCTAACCCTGTCACCCTGAATATCCCTCAAAACACCTGCGTACCCCGATGCGTTTCCCCGTATTCAAGGGTTCATCAGGGGGTCACCAGAACAAATTCAGGTATTAGTGAATGGTCATTGGTGTAACCGTGAAATAAGAGGGGGCTGGTGGTAACCAGCGGTACCTGATGCAAATGAGGCAGCACTAGTCAAATGACATATATGATGTGGTGGCCCTTCAGGTATCCAGCCCCCTCATGGGTCCAACGATATCTAGGCCCTCAAGGGCATTTGAATGGAGAGAAGGGCCGCCACATCATATATGTCATTTGACGAGTGCTGCCTCATTTGCATCAGGTACCGCTGGTTACCACCAGCCCCCTCTTATTTCACAGTTACACCAGTGACCATTCACTAATACCTGAATTTGTTCTGGTGACCCCCTGATGAACCCTTGAATAGGGGGAAACGCATCGGGGTACGCAGGTGTTTTGAGGGATATTCAGGGTGACAGGGTTAGGTACGAGGACGAGGGCTTACCACCATCAGGTGAGTCCCTCGGGCTTAGGGATATGGTAGGGCTACTTCACCTGCCTCCCCCTAGGCGTTTATCTGTTGTAATCTGCCTCTCGCTCCAAGATGGGATTATATTTATAGGATTTTTTCTTGGGGAATTTTTTTTGGGCATATAGTCTATTGGGCGTTTGCCTTTTTAATGCATATCAATAAAATTGGTTTTAGAGTCTACCACTTATAGGACCTTACATAAGTGCCAATATTCGCGATAAAAATTTGCGATTAGAATATTCGCGATCAACACTAGTAATAACAGGATTTATCCATACTACAGAACAGAAATCAGCTGCTACATTAAGAATATTATAATATTATATTTACTCTGGTGCTGTAAACAATGGATTGTTATCAGCCATCAATTACAATGTATATTTATGTACATACATTTCCTTTGCAGACAAGAGGAGGAATAGGGAGTAGCCAAGACCACATTCTCTGACCTGTTAGAAAGGTACATGATGTAAGCTGTAGTGAATGTCATTTTCTTACCAGTCGGCTGTATTTGTGAGTTATAACCTCCCTTCTGATCCTCAGCTCTGTCATGTGATCAACACGCTGACTCTCCAAATAACTCAGCATCTTATGTGTGGACAGGAAGACAGTTTCTCTATGTAGCCCCATGGGAGCCTCAATGTCAGGCTCATAAGAATGAATAGAGAAGTAACTGACTTCCTGTCCTGTGTCAGTTGGAGATCAGAGAGTTGGTCACTAGTCTTGAGTGAATTGAGCTTCAAAGTCGACCTTCGACTTCGAATTCTTATTTTTAAATGTTTTTAAAGACACAGCTAGGAATACCGAACTAATTCACTGAAGTCTCCCGCAACTTTGGGCGATACAAATTTTGACTACACGCAGCCCATACATTTTAACGGTGTATGGAGGCAACATTAAAATCAAAGTTTTTGAACAAATCGACTTCGGATCTATGATCCAAAGCTTGATTCGCTCAAGACAATTGGCCATGTGACACAGCTGAGGATCAGAAGGGAGGTTATAACTCAACTCAACTAAGAAGATTACCTTCACTACAGTTTACATCATGTACCTTTGTAACAGGTCAGAGGATAAACATTTTTGTGGGAATGCTTCTTTAAGAAGTCCCATAGCAGTGAATGGAGAGAGCCAAACATGCGGGACCTGCTCTCCATTCCTGGTGGCGTGCATCGGGCTCCATTCTTGAGATGGGATTGGATCCTAGGGGTGAGACCTGCACCTATAGGACATTTCTAGCATATTCTATGGATACAGTATGCTGTAAATGTACCGATAGGACAACCCCTTTTCTTTTAAATGGGGTGGCCAGGATTAGAATATTGATAGCCTGTCCGCTACTGATCAGCTGTTTACATCATCTACCAGCATACTGTCTTCGGTACAGAAGAACTGAATGGCACGAAGCTGCTGTAGTCCACACCTCTTGTACCAAGTAGACAGCATGTCAGACGGATGTAAACAATGAAGAGACTGCAGTGCTGTACAAGCACCATGGCCTCTTCAAACAGCTGATCAGTGGGAGTGCAGAGAGTCGCACCCCCGCCAATCTGATATTTTGAACCTGAAAACCCTCTTTAAAGAACTCGCATTGGAAGCAGGTATTTCTGGAATCCTCATCCTCATTGTTTATTAAATGGCCAGGAGTGGATGAGTGCTGCATGGTGGTGAGGAGTAATGATGGCGGAATTCTGCATTTAGGCGACCCGTTGTCTGCTAGTCATTAGAGAAGCTTCATTTGTCCCCGCAGAGAGAGCACAGACACATCTTTCCCTACCTTCATCATTTTCCGGTTAGCAGTGATGTTTCGTTTTTTATCATAGTTTGTTGTAAGTTTTCCCCTCTTGCAATCCAGGCCGTAGGCTGTTAACATGATCAGATCTCTGCTTAATGTCAGGGAATGGATGCATTGTTATATCCAGTTGCTGAAAACCTGTACAGTCCTAATACATTGCACACATGAGTGTTTGTCACAGTTACCCATACCTCCCAACTTTTGAAAAGGAAGGACAGTATCATGGGGGCACATATTTTTTTACGCTAAGCCCTTCCTCTACCTTCGGCTCTTTGTGCCCCCACATAGTAGTTATGCCCCCATAGTGCCCCAAGACAATAGAATTCCTCTTTAGTGCCCCCTCACAATGGTTACACCTTAGTGCCCCCTCACAGTAAGAATGCCCTATTAGTATCCCCTTCGCAATAGTTATGCCCCTTTAGTGCTCCCTAAGTGCCTTTCACAGTAGAATGTCCCCCCCAGTACTCCCTAACACTAGTTATGTCTTAATTCCTCGTCACCGTAAGAAAGACCATCCCTTTAGTCCCCCCACACAGTAGCTATGCCCCCTTAGTGCTTCCTAACCGTAGTTATGCCTTAACGCCCCTCACAGGAAGAATGCCCTGTAAGTGCTCACAAGGTAGAATGTTCCATTAGAGTCCCCACAGTAAACATGCCCCTTGGTGCTCCGCACAGTAGTTAGGCCTCCTTAGTGTCTCCACACAGTAGTTACACTGTCTTAGTGCCCTCACACAGTAGCTTTGCCCCGTTTGTGCCCCCACATAGTATCTATGCCGCTTAGTGCCCCATACAGTAGTTATGCCACATAGTGCCCCCACACAGAAGAATGCTCCCTTAAAGAGGTTCTCTGGGAAATAAGAAAATGAAAATACTTAAATATTACTTTATTATAAATATATTCCCAAATACCTTTCATTAAGTATAATGGCTCGTTTTTTCTAGGGAGCAATGACACAAAACCTGTCTTAATCACAAAGGAAGACAAGTTACTTCACAACACTGAGATAAAGAGCTGCCTCATCCTCCTCTCTGCTTGTCAAGGATTATGATCCTGAATGTAGCTGATCTTTAGCTGAATCTCTGTAGGAATGGAGTTCATGAGGAGACATGAAGTAGAGAGAGGACGGACAGGACAGACTGTGGGACTGTGGCGATGGAGACTGCATAGAAGTAGTGCTGCTCATTAGTCACATCCTCAACTCCTCCCTGAACTTCATGTCTCCTCATGAACTCCATTCTACAGAGATTCAGCTGAAGATCTTATCAGCTGTATTCAGGATCACAATCCCTGACAAGTAGAGCAGAGAGGAGGATGAGGAAGTTCTTTACCTCAGTGTTTTGAAGTAACTTGTCCTGCTCTGGGATTAGGGCAGGTTTCGTGTGTACCAATAGGACGGCGGCCGTTTTATTTCTCCCCAGATAAAACTAGCCATTATAACTAATAAAAGGTATTTGGGAATATATTCTTAATAAAGTAATATTTAAGTACTTTCAATTGCTTAGTTTCCGGAGAGCCCCTTTAATGTCCTCTCACGATACTTAAATCCCCCCTTACTGTAAAAATTAACTCCGCCCACACAACAGTTCTCTCCACTTAGTGCCTCTCACAATAGTGCTGCCCCTTACAGTAGTGTTGACCCCTTAGTTTCCCACTTAACAATAGTGAACCCCTGTAGTTTTAATAAAATAAAAAAGTAATACTAACCTAGCCTTGTTCCCCTAATTAATGGTGTACATCATCCCCTGGCTTGTGCTCCTGTTCAACACCCGTCACTGCACCGCGCCTGCTTCTAGGGAGAGCATCAGCCAGGGAATGGTGGTGCAGGATGCTGACGGCTCTCTGCTTCACCATTGTATTCAACTGTACCTGCACAGATACAGTTGAAATCAGGACATGCCGCAGCTGTCACACAACTGCAGGACAGGGACTGAAATCTGGGACTCTGCCGCTCGATATAGGAGGGTTGGGAGATACTGTTTTAGCCATTCTTGACAATCCTCTTTGTTATAAACAGCCAAAACTCCATAACGATATATTTTACCTGCACTGATACATTGTAACAAACTTTCAGGACAGAAGAGAGATTTGTGCTTCTGGTGTGTTTACTTCAGAAAGAACATTGATCCCTTTTCACAACTTTGTCCCATTGAAGCTGACAGATTTTCTGTCACAGCGTTTACCATGTACGCATTACAGCACTGCTGAAATACGTTGTGACTTCAGGGTGAATGAGCCTGCAATTTAAAGGGGCATTCCACTTTTTCGGTCTTAGGGTACTTTCACACTAGCGTTTTGGATTCCGTTTGTGAGATCCGTTTCAGGGCTCTCACAAACGGTCCAAAACGGATCAGTTAAGCCCCAATGCATTCTGAATGGATAAGGATCCGTTCAGAATGCATCAGTTCGGCTCCGTTCCGCTTCTATTCCGTTTTGGAGGCGGACACCAAAACGCAGCATGCAGCATTTTGGTGTCCGTCTGAAGAGGCGGAGCCTAACGGATCCGTTTTTAATTACAATGTAAGTCAATGGGGACAGATCCGTTTTCAATGACACAATATGGTGCATTTGAAAACGGATCCGTTCCCCATTGACTTTCAATGTAATTCAAAACGGATCCGTTTTGGACTTTGTCATTTTTCTTTAAACCTAATTCAAACGGATCCGTTCTGAACGGATACAAACATTTGCATTATAGGTGCGGATCCGTCTGTGCAAATAAACAGACGGATCCGCACCAACGCAAGTGTGAAAGTAGCCTTAATGAAGTGCTTTTGAAATGAAAATGCCAGACAGCACCACCAAAGCTATGTTTGTTATGGTATCTTATTTTTCTCTACATAAGACGTACCGGCCCATAAGACGCACCTAGGTTTTTTTTCTTTTCAGCAGACCTCAGCTCAGACCCCTAATGTTCATAAGACCTCCAATCAGACCTCAGATCAGAGCCCCAATGTGAATAAGACCCCTCCATTCAGACCCCTAATGTGAATGACCCCCCAATCAGACCTCAGATCAGAGCCCCAATGTGAATAAGACCCCTCCATTCAGACCTCAATGTTAATGACCCCCCAAGCAGACCTCAGATCAGACCCCCATGCTCAGAGCAGACAAAAAAAAAAATCAGTTTACCTCTCCTGCTCAGGACACCGCTGCCGCTCCTGAAATCCGTGCTCTTCTTGTTCTTCCTGCTGTGTGCTATGCTGTGACCCGACACCACACAGCGTGAGGTCACAGAGCACCAACGTCCTCATGCTGTGCGCAGGCACAGCACAGCGGGCGGCCGAGGAAGACCAGGAAGCGGTGAGTACGGAACTGGTCCTCCTTTACTAATGAGCGCTTCCATAATGGAGGCGCTCATTAGTCATTACCTCATAAGATGCACTGACATTTTCCCTGAAAACATGGTAGTAGTCACTTTTCTATGAAACCTGTGTGTGAAACCTGGAATGGCAAGGCCAAGAACCAGTGGTGGGCCGTAGCCAATGACAACCTAGGTATCTGGGGCATAGCTATGGGTCGGTGTTTTACCTGAGATCTGGTACCTGAGAAGGCCTAAAAGCCTGCTTGTCACATAAACAGCAACAGCATTATTATTATAAAAAGCACATGCGGTAGATTTATCAAACTGGTATAAAGGAAAACTGGCCTAGTTTCCCATAGCAACCAAATAGATTCCACCTTTCATTTTTTTAGAGGTCGTTTAAAAAACAAAAGGAGCAATCTGATTGGTTGCTATTGGGAACTAACCCAGTTTTGATAAATCCCCCCATGCAGTTTTATCAAAACTAGTGCAAAGGAAAACCGGCTTAGTTGCCCATAGCAACCAATCAGATTGATCCTTTCTTTTTCCAAAGGACCTGTGAAAAGTGAAAGGAGGAATGTGATTGGTTGCTATGGGCTATAGGTTGCTAAAGTCTCATCTGCCATTCAAAAGAGTGGTGGGTATGCATATTTTGCCAGTGTTTGGGGCATTCATGGGCAGAGCATGTTATGATTTTGCATTGAACTGTTGATTTTAGGTCAGAATTTACTTATTAATCAGCGCCTGCACAATTTTCATTGGGTATATACCCCCAGAATTCCTGTGGCCCCCAATACACTTTGTTGGGATTAAGCACTGCACCAATTATAGACGCTCCACCGCAGTCTGTCAGCGTTAAACCCCAGACGTCCCCTCGTTTTCCTCCATTGATTTCTCATTTGCCTTCTAACTAGATTACAGCAAGCAGAGGAGGCCTGTTACTCTGCCGCTGCAAATGAACTTCACTGCCATGAAGAGCGCAGTGCCAGGCTCCTGCACCAATCTTATTCAATAAGCGCTGGCATTAAACCTGTGATAATTTCACATTACGGTATTTTCCGGGAGGTGTAAATGTGACTGTGAATAAACCAGCAGCATAAGAAATGGTGCAGAGGGTCAGGTGTCGGGGGAGGGGAATGGTTAGGGCACTAGATCGCAGCTTGTAAATTCCCGGATGTGGACAGTAATGCACAAATGAATGGGCTCAGGGGTGACTATATTTCATGCTAAAAGCAAAGCCCTCGTGCACCAGGCCTCGGCTATGGATTTTCTGATCCCAGTGGTGATGCATTAGATGATGGACTTGTGTCCCAGTGAGTGCAGTGGGCTTTTGTAGGTATTGTAGGACATTCACCATTATCCCTTTGAGTCACCGTCATGGCTGATAACTATTTAGTCATATCTGATTCTAGGAAAACTGGGTGGCAACCAGCATAGCGGCCATTACACATACTTTCCAGCTTCTGAGAATTGATCAGGTGATGCACACTAATACTCCCAATTGACCCTCAGTTCACACTTTAGCGTTTTTACGCGCGTTCGAACGCGCGTAAAAACGGCCGACGCAAAAGCAAGTATGTTTGCGTTTTTTGGCCCGTTTAACGCGCGTCCCCATAAACAGAGTTTAATAGGGACGCGCGTTAAACGCGCGATTCCTATTTTGTGCAGCGCGATTTAATTCGCGCGTTAAAAACACGCGAATTAAACGCGCTGCACGAACGTCCAGGTCTGAACCCAGTGTAAGAGGGTCTGGTCCGGGGTGTGTATTTATTTGGGGTACGAAGAAGGACATCAAAAACAGCACCTTAACACTGGGTTCAGACTCTGGGTACAGAGTCCAACTGGGTACAGGTGCAGAGTACCCAACTGGGTACAGAGTTCCAACTGGGTACAGGTGCTGTTTTTGATGTCCTTCTTCGTACCCCAAATAAATACACACCCCGGACCAGACCCTCTTACACTGGGTTCAGACCTGGGCGTTCGTGCAGCGCGTTTAATTCGCGCGTTTTTAACGCGCGAATTAAATCGCGCTGCACAAAATAGGAATCGCGCGTTTAACGCGCGTCCCTATTAAACTCTGTTTATGGGGACGCGCGTTAAACGGGCCAAAAAACGCAAACATACTTGCTTTTGCTTCGGCCGTTTTTACGCGCTTTCGAACGCGCATAAAAACGCGCAAGTGTGAACCAGGCCCATAGGAATGCATGGGTACTGTACAGTTGTGCGTTTTTATGCGCGTTCGAACGCGCGTAAAAACGCTAAAGTGTGAACTGAGGGTTAAAAAATACAGATCCCAGACCAGCCCCTCCTAAATATAGCATCCAGACCAGACAGCCTAAATAATACAGACCCCCTAAATAAATATAGACCCCCAGCTCAGATCCCTTTAATAAATACTGACCTCCAAACCCCCTTAAAATACAGACCACAAAACAGGCTTCCTAAGTAAATATAGATCTCAGACAAGACCCCGTGTGATCACAAAATGACCTATTGTTAAATGCTTTTTATTTTAAACTTATTTTTAAAGAATTTTGGGTGATATTATGTTTAATTTTCAATATCTATTTTAAAAAATCCCTAAAATCCTGCAGTTTTCCCACTAAGCCTGAAAATAGGCGCAAATTCTTGGTCTGTACAGATTACTCGACTGCAGTCATTTCATTATCATTATAGGCAGGATTACCATGACAAATATCACCTTTAGGGTTGATTGAGATGGCTGTATAAATGAGACCGGAATTCTGCGGAATGGGTGCGGACCCATTTATTTCAATGGGGCCGCAAAAGATGCGGACAGCACACAGTGTGCGGCCATGTGCAGTCCGCAAATTGCGGAACACACACGGCCAGTATCCGCGTTTTGCGGATACGCAAAGCACTACGGTCGTCTGAATGGGCCCTGAGATAGATAACACAGGATCCACCATTCACATTCTGTGATATCACAGCTTATCTACTCCCTCCTGACCTCTGCACAGGTCACAGAGCATGCGTAGAAAACTCTCCCATAGAAGTCAGTGGGAGTGGTTTACCCAACTGGTGTAATGGAAAACTGGCTTAGTTGCCATAGAAACCAATCAGACTCCACCTTTCATTTTCTAAAGGAGCTCTTAAAAATGAAAGTTAGAACCTGATTGGTTGCTATGGGCAACTAAACCAGTTTTCTGTTACACCAGTTTTAGATGATTCTACCCCAATGAGTCAGCTGCTGCCCGTTGTGTCTATGGCCCATGGTGGCTGCTGTAAAGAATATCTTTAAGGGCTCATGCACACGAATGTATTTTTCTTCCGATTCCTTTTTTTTTTTTTTTACAGGTCCGTATACGGAACCATTCATTTCAATGGGGCTTGAAAAAAAACAAAAACAGAAATGACTCTGTGTACATTCCTTGTCCATATGTCCGCATGTCCGTTCCGAAAAAAAAAAAAAAAGAATATGTCCTATTCTTATCCGTTTTTTAGACATGGACAGACAGTGGATCCACAAAAAAAAAAAAAACGGATGTCACACGGGTGGATCCACACAGTCGCGCCGTATGCATGAGCCCTAATGCTAGGCAAGATGGCAGCCCTCATGATCCTGTCCAGAATTATTAAAAATCTGCAATCAGAAAATAACAGATTGGAAAAAACTATCTGGTTCTAAATGGCAATTATTATTTTTTTTTTGTGGTGACATATGTACTCATTCATTGGGTGATCCTGTCGTTCATGCAGGCACCACCGATCATGGCTTTTTCTTCCCTTGTCCACCATGCGCATCGATAAGTATCTGATTACATTCTGTCTTGATGGATTACTACATTTTTTCATGTTTCTGATAAGAATGTCTTATTGTGGGATTATGTCCATACTTTTTGCATGGTAATTGGACAGGGTTATGTGGATTGCATACATTGTATACAACGTTTTTAATAGTGTCTTTTTGTGTCTGTTATACATCTTTAGATCTGCGGCTTATAATCTCGGCATTCTTTGTTTGTTGGTTACTGCAGACTCCCCAGATACTCACCAAGCCTTGTCCCTGCGGCTTGTGGTCCTCTTCGTGGCAGCAGACAATACAGTGTATTACTCCATCGCTAGATGGCTATACCATTCTCAGTCTGGAAACCCATATAGGAGTTATACTATATTAATATAGATTTTTCGCACACAACGGTCAAATATAAAAAAAAGTATTTCCCTTAGGGTTTATATAGGTTATTCCTAGAAGAATAAATTAAGAAATAAATCATGGACTATCAAGATGAGCAGTGACAGCTTCCAATGACCGGAGTGTGGTCATTTCAGAATGAGGTCTAAGGCCTCTTTCACACGGCCGTGTGTCCCCCGTGGCCCGCGTACGGTGGGTCCGCAATACACGGGGCACCGGCCGTGTGCATTCCACATCACGGATGCGGACCTATTCACTTGAATGGGTCCGCAAATCCAGAGATGCGGAAGAAACGGAACCACGGAGTGGAAGCACTTCCGTGGTGTTCTGTTCTGTAAAAAGATAGAACTTGTGCAGTTGTTAGGCCCCTTTCACACGGGTGAGTTTTCCGCGCGGGTGTAGTGCGTGACATGCACTTATTGCACCCGCACTGAATCTGGACCAATTCACTTCAATGGGGCTGTGCAGATAAGCGGTGATTTTCACGCATCACTTATGCATTGCGTGAAAAACGCAGCATATTCTATATTCTGTATTTTTCAGGCAACGCAGGCCCCATAGAAATGAATGGGGCGGCGTGAAAATTGCATAGCATCCGCAAGCAAGTGCAGATGTAATGCGATTTTCACGCATGGTTGCTAAGGAGATGAGGTTAGTAAATTGATTAAAGTCAATTTACTGTATTATTTTCCCTTATAACATGGTTATAAAGGAAAATAATAGCATTCTTAGACAGAATGCTTACTAAAATGTGCCTTGAGGGGTTAAAAAAATAAAAAAAATTAGCTCACCTCATCCACTTGTTTGTGCAGTCGGGCATCGTCTTCTTTCTTCTTTGATGACGTTATCGCGCTCACCACATGGTGAGCACTGTGACCTCAGCGCAAGTCCTGCTGACTGAAGATACTTCATTCAGCAGGACCTGCGCTGACTTCACCACGCGCACCACGTGGTGAGCGCGATTACGTCATCAAAGGCCCTTTTGCAGGTCCTGTAAGAAGAATAAAGAAGACGATGCCTGACTGCGCAATCTAGTGGATGAGGTGAGTTAATTCTTTTTATTTTATAACCTCTCAAGGCACATTTTAGTAAGCATTCTGTATTGAGAATGCTATTATTTTCCTTTATAACCATGTTATAAGGGAAAAAAATAAAATCTACACAAGACCGAACCCAAACCCGAACTTCACTGAAGAAGTTCGGGTCTGGGTACCACATTCAGTTTTTTATCACGCGCGTGCAAAATGAATTGCACTCGCGCGGAATAAATTAAACAACGCAATGCAATCGCAGTCAAAACTGACAGAAATACTTCCGCCAGCAGGAGCGGCCGCGTTTGAGACCAGCTCCGCAGCTTAAGCGCCATAAAACCTGCTCCCTGCATTGTTCCAGCTCCCCTTCCCGGTGGACAGCATGCAGCACGATTAGAAGAACTGGAAACGCGCCTTCTGGCAGTAGAGACGGGCAACGAAGTGATAAAGAACCACTTCTCTATGGCCGTGGAGGAAAACACCAAGTTGTGGGCGAAAATAGATGACCTAGAAAATCGCTCAAGAAGGAGCAATCTACGTACTGTATTGTGGGCTTACCTGAGCAGATCCCAGCAAAAGCACTGGTCGACATTTGTGAAACAGAATTGCCAAGAGCCTTGGGCCTGTTGACGCCTAAATGTAAGGTGGAAAGAGCGCATAGGGTGGGCCAGGGCCCGCTTCTAGACATAGAGGGACCTCGCCGGAAAGCCCGCTCTCCCTCTGATTGCAATGTAAGAATGCGCCAGGTGATTGTCAAGTATCTTGATTATTCAGACAAAGCTGCGCTACTTCCGGCCTACAAACAGCAAAGGAATCGAGTGCAGCCACGTGGCCACCGCATATTAATCTTCAGTGATTTTTCTGCTGAGGTGACCAGGAGGCGGCGAGTGTTTGCCCCTATTTGCTCGGCACTCCACAAGCTTCAGACCCGTTTTGCTCTCCTCTACCTGGCGATCCTATGGGTATCCTTACCAGATGGCTCAACAAGAACATTTGAAAACCCTGAGGAGACGAACCAGGGCCTCAAGGATGTCCTCTCAGAATGCATCCAGCTGCCGGCGATTGTATACCCGAGGCTCACTCAGTCGCCCAGACCGCAGCGACAACCCAGATGGGCTCAATAGGGAGAGATGACAGCTCCACACTCCACGGATCACGCCACAGCTGAGACCTAGAGGACGTACTATATTCAAGAGACGTCACCACGCCGAAATGGGTCGAACGCCATGTTGTTTTGATATGTTCCTTCTTGTTACCCTACCGGCCTGAGCACGGGGGAAGAAGAGACTCACACAGCCAGGAGAGTCGGATAGGTTAGGACCTCAAAGGTTTCAGGCATTTAACATTCGTTTTCTTATTTTTTTTTGAATGGTTCATTTCCCTATTCAATGAGTAACAAGCAACACAGAAGGAACTTGGGGTGCACCAACAGTACCGGGGCTGATCTCACTTATGGTTACTTAAAGTTGGACTTACAGGGCCGTGGGTGATTGGGGGGTCCTTGCCAGAAGATTTAGATCAGCCTGCGCCCTGGCCGTGTACCTATGGGCTTGACAGCCCTGGGAGGCCACAAGACCTTGTCGGAGTTTCAGTTGAATGTCTGCTATGAGAGACTTATAACATCAGCTAGGATTCGGTCATTAATATAGTCACTCTAACATGGCAGTTTTAATGTGGACATATGTTTATCAAGTTATATTTCAGCTATGTACTACGCTATGTTGGAAAAAAGAGAAGTCCAAAGCGATAATGTATTAGTTCTCTGCACTGCATGCGACAGACTCGTCACAAGCAGTCACTTGATGTTAATGTTTCAAATTCTATATGTTAATCAGGGATGGGGGGAGTTAAGAAGCTGGGATGATTTCCTCTTGGGTGAACGGCATCATAAGCCACATACGCACTGGTTTTCCAATGGATAATCCCTTGAAGGTAATCTCTTGGAATGTAAAGGGGCTGAGGTCGCCCACCAAATGCAGGATGGTGTTACGTCACCTTAAGAGATTACATGCAGATATTGCCATCCTGCAAGAGACGCATTTGAAAGCTCAGGATTTTTTCCGTATGCAACATTTGTGGGTGGGAGAGGTGTATGGCTTGGAGGCGGTGGGAAGAAAAGCAGGTGTCCTGACATTGCTAAAAAGGGGTATTCAGTATGGGGTAGCGAGTCATGATCATGACAAAGATGGCCGACTCTCCCGCCTGCATTTCACTTTGCCTGGGGGACACTTCGTCATTTATAATATCTACGGGCCAATCGATAATGACGCAGAATTTTTTACCACCTTGGGACGCCGTTTATCACTTGACCCCTTGATCCCAAGAATAGTAGGAGGGGATATGAACGCAATTGTTAATTGGGACGAAGATAGAAGGAGAGATCAAAAGGTGCAAAGCAGGAGGAGACAGGTAGACCTACGACTTTCGCGTCTCTTGCGGGACGCTAGTCTTATAGACCACTGGCGGGCATTCAACCCGGAGGGGCGGGAATTTACCTACTTCTCCGCTGCCCATAGATCGTGGTCACGTATAGACTACCTCTTGGTCAGCGGAGAATACTCAGGCCAGTTTGTCGACCCCGCTGTTGAAGACCTTGTGATCTCTGATCGCGCCCCAGTGTCGATCCTGTTTCTTCGAAAGCTACCCAGAGGCTCTGATTTCCTATGGAGGTTCCCCTCCTGGTTAGCGAGGGATGAAAATTTTTGCGACATGCTTCAGGGTTGGTGGCTGGAGTACAAACAGGAAAATGAGGAGACCGCTTCCCCACATTTATTATGGGATGCTGGGAAAGCTGTTCTCAGGGGGAATATCAGGTAATACAGGTCCTTCTCAAAAAATTAGCATATTGTGGTAAAGTTCATTATTTTCTGTAATGTACTGATAAACATTAGACTTTCATATATTTTAGATTCATTACACACAACTGAAGTAGTTCAAGCCTTTTATTGTTTTAATATTGATGATTTTGGCATACAGCTCATGAAAATCCAAAATTCCTATCTCAAAAAATTAGCATATTTCATCCGACCAATAAAAGAAAAGTGTTTTGAATACAAAAAAAGTCAACCTTCAAATAATTATGTTCAGTTATGCACTCAATACTTGGTCGGGAATCCTTTTGCAGAAATGACTGCTTCAATGCGGCGTGGCATTGAGGCAATCAGCTTGTGGCACTGCTGAGGTGTTATGGAGGCCCAGGATGCTTCGATAACGGCCTTAAGCTCATCCAAAGTGTTGGGTCTTGTGTCTCTCAACCTTCTCTTCCCAATATCCCACAGATTCTCTATGGGGTTCAGGTCCGGAGAGTTGGCAAGCCAATTGAGCACAGTAATACCATGGTCAGTAAACCATTTACCAGTGGTTTTGGCACTGTGAGCAGGTGCCAGGTCGTGCTGAAAAATGAAATCTTCATCTCCATAAAGCTTTTCAGCAGATGGAAGCATGAAGTGTTCCAAAATCTCCTGATAGCTAGCTGCATTGACCCTGCCGTTGATAAAACACAGTGGACCAACACCAGCAGCTGACATGGCACCCCAGACCATCACTGACTGTGGGTACTTGACACTGGACTTCAGGCATTTTGGCATTTCCCTCTCCCCAGTCTTCCTCCAGACTCTGGCACCTTGATTTCCGAATGACATGCAAAATATGCTTTCATCCGAAAAAAGTACTTTGGACCGCTGAGCAACAGTCCAGTGCTGCTTCTCTGTAGCCCAGGTCAGGCGCTTCTGCCGCTGTTTCTGGTTCAAAAGTGGCTTGACCTGGGGAATGCGGCACCTGTAGCCTATTTCCTGCACATGCCTGTACACGGTGGCTCTGGATGTTTCTACTCCAGACTCAGTCCACTGCTTCCGCAGGTCCCCCAAGGTCTGGAATCGGTCCTTCTCCACAATCTTCCTCAGGGTCCGGTCACCTCTTCTCGTTGTGCAGCGTTTTCTGCCACACTTTTTCCTTCCCACAGAGTTCCCACTGAGGTGCCTTGATACAGCACTCTGGGAACAGCCTATTCGTTCAGAAATTTCTTTCTGTGTCTTACCCTCTTGCTTGAGAGTGTCAATGATGGCCTTCTGGACAGAAGTCAGGTCGGCAGTCTTACCCATGATTGCGGTTTTGAGTAATGAACCAGGCTGGGAGTTTTTAAAAGCCTCAGGAATCTTTTGCAGGTGTTTAGAGTTAATTAGTTGATTTGGTTAATAGCTCGTTTAGAGAACCTTTTCATGATATGCTAATTTTTTGAGATAGGAATTTTGGGTTTTCATGAGCTGTATGCCAAAATCATCAATATTAAAACAATAAAAGGCTTGAACTACTTCAGTTGTGTGTAATGAATCTAAAATATATGAAAGTCTAATGTTTATCAGTACATTACAGAAAATAATGAACTTTATCACAATATGCTAATTTTTTTTAGAAGGACCTGTATGTATATAACAAAAAGCGTGAGGCTAAACAAAAACTCACTCAGCTAGGAGAGGCTCTGAGGTTGGCTTACACAGCTCGCAGCTAACTCAACAGTTAGCTCAATCCAAATGGGAGGCACGCTTATTTGGATATGGCTATAAAGCCGGGAGTCTACTGGCTAGATTAGCAAAAGGTAGGGAGAATCAAACTAATATCTTACTGCTCAAAAACGAGAGAGGTGAGGCACATTCCCATCCCAAAATGATAAACAACATCTTTCAAAAGTTTTATGCCAAACTGTATACAGCTTTGGGTTGTGGTTGGGTGAAGCCACCATGCCGCAAATTTCAGAAGAAGACAGAACTTTACTGAACACCCCACTTACTAATGAAGAAGTCCTCGGCACTATCCAAAATCTGACGTTGGGGAAGGCCCCGGGACCCGATGGGTTCACCGGTGAATTCTACCGTATTTTGGCACAAAAAATTGCTCCCACCCGTTCACACGGGCGAGTTTTCCGTGCGGGTGCAATGCGTGAGGTGAACGCATTGCACCTGCACTGAATCCGGACCCATTCATTTCTATGCGGCTGTGCACATGAGCGGAGATTTTCCCACATGACTTTTTGCGTTGTGTGAAAATCGCAGCATGCTCCACTTTCTAGAAGTGAATGGGGCTGCGGGAAAATCGCAAGCATCCACAAGAAACTGCGGATGCGGTTCGATTTTCCTGCATGGTTGCTAGGAGACGATCGGGATGGGGACCCGATCTTTATTATTTTCCCTTATAACATGGTTATAAGGGAAAATAAAAGCATTCTAATTACAGAATGTTATGTAAAATGGGGAAGAGAGGGTTAAAAATAAAAAATAAACTAACTCACCTCCTCCTCTTGATAGCGTAGGTGGCGGGATAATTCTTCTTTCTTCATTCTGCTGGGTAAAGGACCTTCCATGACGTCACATAGGTCACATGGTCCAATCAAAAGCTTCCATGATTGGACCATGTGACCCAGTGACATCACCAAAGGTCCTTCAACCAACAGATATGAAGATAGATGTTCCTTGCACCTACGCGATCAATGGGAGGAGGTGAGTTGATTTTTTTTATTTTTAACCCTCTATTGCCCTGTTAACATAGCATTCTGTATTTAGAATGCTATTATTTTCCCATATAACCATGTTATAAGGGAAAATAATAAAATATAAAGAATACTCAACCCGAAACCGGACTTCAGTGATGAAGTCCGGCTTCGGGTCTGGGTACCAAACATGCAATTTCACGCAACGCACCCTCCTCTGATCCGGGCGTCAAACGTGGCGCCCGTGTGAAAGAGGCCTTACTCATATATATAATAGCTACATGCAGGGAGACGGCATCCCCTCCCAAACTAACACAGCCTCTATAAAAGTCCTGTAGAAACCGAACAAAGTTCCGATACTACCCTCCTCGTACCATCCGATCTCACTGATAAATGTTGACCTCAAAATTGTCTGCAAAATATTGGCAGACAGGTTAGCGACGGCGTTACCTTGGGTAATTTCTAAAGATCAAGTGGGCTTCATTCAGGGTAGATCGGCAGTCACAAACATTCGCAAAGACTTAACGATTCTGGACGAGATAAAGATGCGCCCGTCGGTCCATCCAGCCATAGATTCTGAAAAGGCGTTTGACAACGTGGACTGGGGATGGATGAGAACTGTATTAGACCATGTGGGCATCCGTGGCCCCTTTCGGACATACATATCGGCATTGAACGCAAACCCTCAGGCTAGAATTCACACGTCTGGCTTTCTCTCTGTGCCCTTCACCCTAGGCAAAGGCACCCGACAAGGATGCCCACTATTGCCTTTACTGTTTAACTTGGCTATTGAACCCCTGTCCCGCAAATTAAATGTCAGTAATAATATAGAAGGAATTCACGTAGGAACCACCACCGTCAAACATGCCCTATATGCCGATAATTTACTGTTATTTCTTGAAAACCCTGGGAGGGACTTAACTCATGCCTTCCGACTTTTGGAAGACTTTGGCAAAGTGTCTGGGTACAAGGTGAATCCCGCTAAGTCTGAACTCCTAGCCTTGAATAGCCAGAGGCGGTGCCTTTCCAGTTCCCGTCTAGATGTACCCATTCATATAGCAGCGCAGTCAATAAAATACTTAGGGATTCACATCGGCAACAGACCAGAATCCTTATATACACTAAATTACCCCCCACTGTTTAAAAAGATCTTGGCAGACCTGGAAAGATGGAAAGCATATCCACTCATTTAATGGCAGATGCCACTACATAAAAATTGCTTTACCCCATCCAAAACATTCCCCTACTTATTAAACACTCTGATATAAATAAACTGGAGGGGGCTTTCCGTTCTTTCTTATGGAAGGGCGGGAAGCCTAGAATAGCCCTTACCAAAATGCAACTTCCCGTTCAGAAAGGAGGTTTAGCGTTTCCTTACCATGAGCATATTTGATACGCACGTCGTACGCGCGTTCATGTGATTGACCACAGAGGCGTCCAATGAAAAGGTCTGCTAAGGTCACCTGCCATGTGCAAAACGCGCGTTTGTACGTGCGCTTTTAAGACGCAAGCGTCCATTTTGCCACGTTCCCGTTGAAGTCTATGGGCGCGAGCACGCGACAATAAGCCCCAAAGAAGATCCTGTACTTCTTTGGCATAGGGCGTTTTACAATGCGTTCGTACTTGCTATAAAACGCGCAGGTGAGAACCATGCCCATAGGGAAACATGGGTTTTCACCTGTTGGGCGTTTTACAGCATGTAGGAACGCGCTGTAAAACACTCAGGTGTGAACCAGGGATTGGAGTCCCAGCTGGTGCAACCATGGGATGTAGGGGCACTACTCCATATGCAGTATGCCAGACCTTCAGGGTGAGCGACTGTGAGGTCACGGGGGTCAGTAGCTAGAGCGAGGGTTGCGTCACGTTTGACGCCCGTATAGGATGCGGGTGCATTGCGGGAATATGCGCGATTTTTCGCGTGGAAGCAGGTGATTGGACCATGTGACCCAGTGACGTCACGGAAGGTCCTTCACCCCCTTCCCGCCTGAATACAGAGCAGGAGACCGGTAACTGGCTGCTACGCGATCAAATGGAGGGGGTAAGTTCATGTTTTTATTATTTTGAACACTCTAGTGCCCTTATTACTTTGCATTCTCTATTGAGAATGCTATTATTTTCCTTTATAACTATGTTATAAGGGAAAATATTAAAGATCGGGTACGCATCCCGATTGTCTCCTAGCAACCATGCGGGAAAATCGCACCGCATCCGCACTTGCTTGCAGATGCTTGCGATTTTCCCGCAGCCCCATTCACTTCTATGGGGCCTGCATTGCATGAAAAATGCAGAATATAGAGCATGCGTGAAAATCACCGGTCATGTACACAGCCCCAAAGAAATGAATGGGTCCGGATTCAGTGCGGGTGCAATGCGTTCACGTCACACATTGCACCCACGCAGAAAACTCGCCCGTGTGAAAGGGGCCATACTGTCATAATAGTACAACTACACGTAGATTGCTACCAGTCATTTGCACTACTGTATTAATGTGTATTTTTATATTTCCCGCAATGCACCCGGGACACATCCGGCACAAATCTGGGACGCCCGTGTGAAAGAGGCCTAAACCTTCAGATAAACTTTATTAAAACCTATTCCAAAGGTGATTGAAATAAATAAATTACGCCACCCCCGTCATTGTACCCCTCAGATGCTGTGTTCATACCTGATCGCAGCATCTGACATCAATACTACAGTGTAAATAAAATGAAAAATTAGTGCAATCATTAATCCATTTGATTATGAAGAACTGTCCGTCGCCATCTTGATTGTAGATCCAGCGGTAAATGTCACGCGGCCCGTGATGACGTCACCGCGCATGGGAATTTCAATCACAATGGCGGCGGCCAGCCCTTCACACCCAAACGGATGAGGTAAGTATGATTTTTTTTTCTACCGCCATTCAGGGAAAATCAATTTGTTACTACAAAGCACGAGCAAATTCGGCTTCGCGGCGAATCGAGCTCAGCACTATTTACATTCACTGATAGCAAGCAAAGATCTTGAAATGTCGAGAAACAGAATCGTTACGAATCTCCCAGCTAATACAAAGCAAAGAATGGGTTAACTCTGAGGCTTCATTAAAGCTGCCTGCCAAGGCTGGAGGAAAGCGTCATGTCAGCAGAAATGGACCTGGATCCGGCTCCTCCTGATGCTGCCGGGTCCAGTTTCATTGGTTAAAAGCTTTAAGTAAATGAAATGCGGTTTCACTGCTGCTGATTTGTGTTACCTGCTTGTTTCTCGTCCATAATTGTGTGCAATCTCCCGACATAATCGCCTGCGCTGGGCCGCGCCAGTGCCAGCCAGAGGCCCACCGGATTCCTAGTGCCTTCAGTCCCAATACCTATCACTACCCAGCCTAAAAAGTCACTAGTTCCTAGTAAAGCAAACGAATAGACCGGCACTCCGTAATCTTTGTGTAGAAAATATCTTTATTCGTCACCCATATGTGACGCGCGTTTCGGCACAAGCATGTGCCTTTGTCAAACAATGAGTGATAGTTGCGCGTATGGGGTCGTATGCATTCGTATGGGGTCCAGACCTGCTGACCGTGCACCCGGACTTCGATAACGCACAGTGCCGTCCTTAACTTTCGAATTAGTTCCTAGTAAAATCAGCGAGGCTGGAGGCATATTGTGCCTCTCTGTAATTATTACGCACAGTTCCCCACGTGCAGTCGCCATCGTGTCAGGTGCCATCTTGTACTTTGCGCTAAAGTATGGGCCTGCTAGACTGAAATATGGAGCCATGTATGAAAAGGGGTAACCCAGTAATATGTAGTAACATTTCTAGTGTGATATAAGAAAGGCAGCAAAGCCGGATTTCTCAGATGTAGCAGAGCCAAATCTCTGCTGAGCACAGCAGGGCAGTATTTGTGTGGGATGTGTCAAGGGCAAGTATCTCTTAATTGCAGCAGTGCCGAGTTTATGTTGGACCCAGCAGCGGCGAGTTTCTTGCTGATGCCGCAGAGCTAACCCTGGGAACACACCTGAGCGTTTTTCAGCGCGTTCATACGCGCTGAAAAACGCTCAACATGTAAAAGCCATGCACATAGGTGCATGGTTCACATGTCGGCGTTTTACAGCGCGGACGATCGCGCTGTAAAACGCCCTGCCCGGTCGTGTCGGCTGCCGTGACTATCGCGCGGCAGCACGCGCGATCCAACCCATAGGCTATTATGGGAGCGCGCATATGACGCGCGCTCCCATAAAACAGCCACTTGGCGGCTGAAGCGCGCGTCATATGCGCGTCATAGGCGCGCCCTGGGAACACGCGAAGTGTGTTCCCAGCCTTAGTGTGTTGTATGCAGCAGAGCCAAGTTTCTCTCCCAAGTTTCATGAGTTTCTATCTGATCCAGCATAGGAGAATTTATGCTGTTTATGTCAGATGTGTTATCTGTGGTTTTACATAGGACTGCAGGTAAGGGCTCATGCACACGACTGTTGCGGATCCACAAAAAATACGCATAACGTCCGTTTGCATTCCGTGTTTTGCAGAAGAGAACGGCTGGCACCTAATAGACCAGTACTGTTCTTGTCCATAATGCGGACAATAATAGGACATGTTCCATTTTTTTGCGGTACACAGAGTAACTTCCGTTTTTTTTTGCTGACCCATTGAAATGAATGGTTTCGCATACAGTCCGCAAAAAAGCCAGAACGGACACGGACAGAATATAAATTTGTGTGCATGAGGCCTAAACCTAATGCATTTTCTGAACTCTGTTGTAGTCTTATGTCCACAAAGAAGTAAATGACATATTCAGCTCTGCTACATCTTTCAGTAAGGCCTCATGCACACGACAGTTGTTTTTAGCCGTCCGCAAAATGGGGTTCCATTGTTCCGTGATCCGTGTCCGTTTTTGGTTCCGTTGTGTTTCCGTGGTTCGCCAGAAAAAAAGGAAGGAAAAAAAAAAAAGTGTCATTTTAATATCTCCACCCAGGATAATGGAATATATATGCAGGACGCGGATGCGGATGACAGTCGGATGTGCCGCCGCATTTTTTCACGGTCCCATTGACTTGAATGGATCCGCGAACCGTTTTTCGCGGACAAGAATAGGACAGGTTATATTTTTTTGACGGACAGTAATCACGGACGCGGAGCACAAACGGTGCATTTGACGAGTTTTCCACGGACCCATTGAAAACCAATGGGTCCGGAGAAAAGCACGAAAAACGGCTCAACGGACACGGAATCAAACAGCGGTCGTGTGCATGAGGTCTAAAGCCGAGCACTGTAATTGATCGATTATTTTTGCTGTTACCTCCTGAAGGTACGACAGTTCAGGAATTCTGGGTAATTGTCTTCATGCTGGCATTGATTTCATGACTGGCATCCTGTCATTTGGTTGGTCAGTCCTATAGTATCATCCACACCGTGGCACCAGCAGGGGGTTATGGGGCTTTATATTCGCTGGCACAGACCTGTCTCCGTAGTTGCTGAGGCCTCTTTTGAATTAGATGTGGGCAGACACGTTCCCGTGGGCATGAACATTCAAGGTCTTGTCCAGAAAATCCTGGTACGAAAAGGAAAGACGTGCAGACTGTCAGCTCGGACAAGTATTAGGTCTGTATCCGTTTTCTGCCTCTGGTAGAAGATAAACAAGAATGTTCACAGTCTGTGTCAGCAAGCAGAGATCTTGAAATTGGTGAAAAAAAAGTAGAAAGTTGCTGAACTTATTCACACTGTTTTGAGCATGAATAGAAGTCAGGTGCCCATCACATCAGTTGTTGAAGGCAGTGACCTGTCCTTTCAGAGCTGTGTCTCAAAGGACTGCCTTCTGCAAGCAGCACAGAGTATTTTAGGATAGGAGAATAGTTCTATTCTGGTTGAGAGCATTGACTTGTCATGAGAACAGAGCTGTAGGCGAAAAAGGTGCAGCGGCATGATCTGAAGAGGACATTGGAGACAAATGGGAGGTCACAAAGAAATGGTAGCTGCAGCAGAGACACCCAGCATCACAGAGTATTTTAGGAGAGGTATTGTATGATCATGATTGGAAAAGTGAAGTTATTACTAATGTACTGTAATGATGTTCGTGAGGGGGTAGTGTTGTAATATGAGCTGGCTATTAGCAGTGCAGAGTATTTCAGAAGAACATGGTTTTGGGGTGGTGGGGGGGGGCCAATGACCTGACTACTCATGTGATGAGACCAGTTAGGACAAGGATGCTTGTGAAAAGCGAAGTAGCGCAATGGAGGAGGATAATGATGCCACCTCGAGGTCACAGGCTGACAGCTCCAGCAGCACAGAGTATTTCAGCAGATCTGTGTGCTAATCAAGTAAGGGCCAATGACCAGGCCGATTATGCGATGATGTTTGGAGATAACTGTATGTCACAGGAGCAAAGTTATGACAGAGGGGGCAGTGGGGGCAAGTGGACGATGAAAGACTGCAAGCTAGCAGAAGATCAAGCAGGGTACCCCAGCAGCACAAAGTATGTCAGCAGATGAGCGTGCTCATCTTGTGGAAGGTCACAGATGGATCAGGGTCCTACAGCAGCACAGAGTATTTCAGAAGCAGAAAGCACATAGACTTTCAGTAGGCCGTGACCTGTCCACTCATGTGAGGACAGGGCTGCAAATGTCCCCCAGTTGTCTCATGCCATGTACCACACAAAGGGACATGACCCCCAAATCTCCCCTCCCTGCGTTATAACTGAGCCAGTCCCTGTGACAATATCCTGCGGCTTTGAGGGCTTCTTGATAGAAGACAGTTTTATAAAATGTATTTTTTTTTCTAAAACCACAGATTAATTTTCCTTCTCATTATCCAATTATAGGAGCTCGGGATAAAGAGATGTTCCTGTGTTCCCCTGGATATTTCTGATGGAGAATTTATAAACATGCGCTACCATATAATTGTCTCTAGATAGCAGGGCGAGCGCCAGTATAGCGGGCGTGCATTGCCCATGGGACAGGGCGGGTGGATTAGGCCGAGGTGCTGACTGTAATGAAACCACAAGGAAGTGCTGAAGTCAAGTTATTGACTGTATATTGCTCTCTTCAGTAAATTTGAGAAGCCCCCCGGGATTGATGAAAAGGACCCCCTCCCCACAACCATCATTGTGTACTTGCTCTCCTGTACCTTGGTACTGGGAACCCATCCATTACCCCCTCCCTTCTCTTCAATTAACAAAGCCGTGTAATTCCTGTAGGTGTTGAATTCTCATATGCCACGTAGGAGGCAGGAGAACTGGAACATAATTTATAATGCTTCTGTAGGATCGCAGTGTACAGTGGATGAGGCTCCTAAAATGTGCCTTACACAGATTTATAACCCTAAAGAGCAATGCTAAGTGGATGTGGAAAGTCTCCTAGCCCCACAGATAAATACTCTTGTACATACAGTAGAGGCAGTATTATAGCAGTTATATTATAGTAGTATTAACAGTAGTATATTCATGTTCATAGGGGCAGTATTTTAATAGTTATATTTCCGTAAATAAGGGCAGTATTACATTAGTTATATTCTTGTACATAGGAGACAGCATGATAGTAGTTATATTCTTGTATATAGGGGCAGTATTATAGTAGTTATATTCTTGTACATAGGGGGCAGTATTATAGTAGTTATATTCTTGTACATAGGGGGCAGTATTATGCTAATTATATTCTTGTACATAAGAGGCAGTATGATAGTACAGGGCTTGACAAATTTCCTTTGAATCTAGGAGCCAGCTAAAAAAGTTAGGAGCCAGACGGAGCCGCGCCATAAAGCTCCCAATAGATGCCCCCTTAGTGCTCCCCCCCCCACTTCTCTATAGAGCCCCCCAATAATGCATGCCAGTACATAGGGCCCCCAGTAGATGCCCCATAGTGTTCCTACCCCTGTTTTCCATAGTGCCCCCCATAATGTGCGAGTATATAGGGCCCCCCATAATGCTTCCCCTTTTCAATAGGTTATATGACACGTCAGATGCTGCCAGCGTCTGATCGCCACTTGCGGCCGCCATGACATGTGGAAACCCTTACAAGGATTACAGGGTCCGGAGGAGAGGGCAGAGGGGTCCGTAGGGGACGGCAGAGGGGTCCGGAGGGGAGGGCACAGGGGTCCGGAGGGGAGGGCACAGGGGTCCGGAGGGCACAAACACAGCGGGCACCATGACATTTTACTGAGCACTACAACCCCCAGCTGGCGCTTAGTCCCCGCATCACTACAACGCCCAGCTTTTTCCCCCTCTTGTCATTCACTTTCCCCCTCGTCTTGTCAATCTCTTTCCCCCCTTGTCATTCACTTTCACTCCCCCCCCCCCTTGTCATTCACTTTCTCTCACCCCCCCCTTGTCATTCACTTTCTCTCACCCCCCCCCTGTCATTCATTTCCCCCCCTTGTCATTCACTTTCTCCCCCCCCTTGTCATTCACTTTCTCCCCACCCCCTTGTCATTCACTTTCTCTCACCCCCCCCTTGTCATTCACTTTCTCTCACTCCCCCTTGTCATTCACTTTCTCCCCCTTGTCATTCACTTCTCCCCTTGTCATTCACTTTCTCCCCCCTTGTCATTCACTTTCTCCCTCTTGTCATTCACTTTCTCCCCCTTGTCATTCACTTTCTCCCTCCCCCTTGTCATTCACTTTCTCCCCCTTGTCATTCACTTTCTCTCCCCCCTTGTCATTCACTTTCTCCCCCTTGTCATTCACTTTCTCACCCCCCTTGTCATTCATTTCCCCCTTGTCATTCACTTTCTCCCCCCATGTCATTATCTTTCCCCCTTGTCATTTTTCTCCCCTTCCTCCCCCGCCTGTAGTGTAGCGTGGCCGAGCTTTGTATGGTCCCACGGGTACAGGAGCTTTAGTTTCCTGTACCCGGGCGGACTGACAGGAAGTGCACACTGTGTGCGCACTTCTTGTCAGTCCGGCCGGGTACAGGAGACAGATGCTCCTGTACCGCGGACCATACAGGGCTCGGCCACGCTACAATGAGGAACTGACAGGAGGAGCGCTGAGCGCTTTTCTCCTGTCAGTCCCTCTCTTCATGCTGAGCCCGGGCGGTGCGCCCTCATGGACGCGCCAGCCCGGGCAGTGCTGCAGCCACCTGAGGCTCTCTATAGAGCGCTCGGGCGGCTGCAGCATGAGGGGGCCGGCGCTCCTAGTCCGCGCTCGGCCGCGCCTGCACCTGAGAACGGGCTGACAAATACCCAGGCGCCAGGACCAAATTCCTGGTCGCCATGGCGACCTGGCGCCTGGGATTTGTCGAGCCCTGTGATAGTAGCTATATTCTTGAATCACAGAGATCCCAAAATTTAAGAGGTTGTCCAGTAGTTAGAAAACAGCCAGCCCATGTGAAATAAACTCCTGGACAGTCCTTTTAACTCAGACCCAACGCTCAGATCCCTGGTAGCAAAAAAGGCTGAGCACATGTAGCCTATACTTTGCATGTCATGTATTGGACAATGCATAGTGCAAACTACATAATACAGTATATCAAGGACAGGGTTTTTTTTCAGTTACTGTGCAGGGCAGAACAAAAAAATCTGGTTGTAGACTATTTATTGGCGATTGGCAATCATGCTGTGTAGTGTCCATATATACAGCATAAGAGAAGATACTGAGAAGTACACCCAGTATACAGGAGAAGTGGTACTGTGCAGTGTCCATATATACAGGATAAGAGCAGATACTGAGAAGTACACCCAGTATACAGGAGAAGTGGTACTGTGCAGTGTCCATATATACAGAATAAGAGCAGATACTGAGAATTACACCCAGTATAGAGGGCAAGAGAAGTGGTACTGTGCAGTGTCAATATATATAGAATAAGTGCAGCTACTTAGAATTACACCAAGTATACAGGACAGGAGAAGTGGTACTGTGCAGTGTCCATATATACAGGATAAGAGCAGATACTGAGAATTACACCCAGTATACAGGACAAGAGAAGTGGTACTGTGCAGTGTCCATATATACAGGATAAGAGCAGATACTGAGAATTACACCCAGTATACAGGACAAGAGAAGTGGTACTGTGCAGTGTCCATATACACAGAATAAGAGCAGATACTGAGAATTACACCCAGTATACAGGACAGGAGAAGTGGTACTGTGCAGTGTCCATATATACAGAATAAGAGCAGATACTGAGAATTACACCCAGTATACAGGACAGGAGAAGTGGTACTGTGCAGTGTCCATATATACAGAATAAGAGCAGATACTGAGAATTACACCCAGTATACAGGACAGGAGAAGTGGTACTGTGCAGTGTCCATATATACAGAATAAGAGCAGATACTGAGAATTACACCCAGTATACAGGACAGGAGAAGTGGTACTGTGCAGTGTCCATATATACAGAATAAGAAGATACTGAGATACACCCAGTATGCAGGACAGGAGAAGTGGTACTGTGCAGTGTCCATATATACAGAATAAGAGCAGATACTGAGATTACACCCAGTATACAGGACAGGAGAGTGGTACTGTGCAGTGTCCATATATACAGAATAAGGGCAGATACTGAGAATTACACCCAGTATACAGGACAGGAGAAGTGGTACTGTGCAGTGTCATATATACAGAATAAGAGCAGATACTGAGAATTACACCCAGTATACAGGACAGGAGAAGTGGTACTGTGCAGAGTCCATATATACAGAATAAGAGCAAATACTGAGAATTACTCCCAGTATACCGGACAGGAGAAGTGGTACTGTGCAGTGTCCATGTATACAGAATAAGGGCAGATACTGAGAATTACACCCAGTATGCAGGACAGGAGAAGTGGTACTGTGCAGTGTCTATATATATACAGAATAAGAGCAGATACTGAGAATTACACCCAGTATACAGGACAGGAGAAGTGGTACTGTGCAGTGTCCATATATACAGAATAAGGGCAGATACTGAGAATTACACCCAGTATGCAGGACAGGAGAAGTGGTACTGTGCAGTGTCTATATATATACAGAATAAGAGCAGATACTGAGAATTACACCCAGTATACAGGACAATAGAAGCTGTACTGTGCAGGTTCCATATATACAGCATAAGGGAAGATACTGAGAATTACACTCAGTATACAGGACAAGAGAAGTGGTACTGTGCAGTGTCCATATATACAGTATAAGAGCAGATACTGAGAATTACACTCAGTATACAGGACGAGAAGTGGTACTGTGCAGTGTCCATATATACAGAATAAGAGCAGATACTGAGAATTACACCCAGTATACAGGACAAGAGAAGTGGTACTGTGCAGTGTCAATATATACAGAATAAGAGCAGATACTGAGAATTACACCCAGTATACAGGACAAGAGAAGTGGTACTGTGCAGTGTCCATATATACAGAATAAGAGCAGATACTGAGGATTACACCCAGTATACAGGATTAGTTCCTGGGACTTCATGGTGCCCCAGTCAGCCTCAACCGAGCCCGGCCCACCCCCAGGAGCACTCTGCGTACCTCTTGGAGGGCTACCGTCCGCCCTCCTGGAACTGCCGGCGATGGACACGGCTTCACCTCCGGGGGCTGCAGGGGCCGCTACACCACGACTCCTGGAAGATCTTCTGACCCCCGGGCGGAAGATGGAACAGAGGCCGGTAGCTCACCTCCCCTACCTCCCGCCGGCCTACCCCGGGAAGTAGGATCCTGGGTCTTCAGTCGCTTCATTGCCCAGGACCCCACCACCTCCCTGGGGAGAGGCAGGGCCTGGGCTGGGAAAGGTGGAAAAATCCCTGGTAGCTTGTCAGCAATCAGCAGCTCCTCCAAACACAACCACACCCGTCGACTGGCTCCAGTATACTGAGGATTACACCCAGTATACAGAACAAGAGAAGTGGTACTGTGCAGTGTCCATATATACAGAATAAGAGCAGATACTGAGAATTACACCCAGTATACAGGACAAGAGAAGTGGTATTGTGCAGTATCCATATATACAGAATAAGAGCAGATACTGAGAATTACACCCAGTATACAGGACAAGAGAAGTGGTACTGTGCAGTGTATATATACAGAATAAGAGCAGTTACTGAGAATTACACCCAGTATACAGGACAGGAGAAGTGGTACTGTGCAGTGTATATATACAGAATAAGAGCAGATACTGAGAATTACACCCAGTATACAGGACAAGAGAAGTGGTACTGTGCAGAGTCCATATATACAGAATAAGAGCAAATACTGAGAATTACACCCAGTATACAGGACAGGAGAAGTGGTACTGTGCAGTGTCCATGTATACAGAATAAGAGCAGATACTGAGAATTACACCCAGTATACAGGAGAAGTGGTACTGTGCAGTGTCCATGTATACAGAATAAGGGCAGATACTGAGAATTACACCCAGTATGCAGGACAGGAGAAGTGGTACTGTGCAGTGTCTATATATATACAGAATAAGAGCAGATACTGAGAATTACACCCAGTATACAGGACAGGAGAAGTGGTACTATGCAGTGTCCATATATACAGAATAAGAGCAGATACTGAGAATTACACCAAGTATACTGGACAGGAAAAGTTGTAGTGTGCAGTGTCCATGTTGTGGGGAGTCGCTCTGGTAGACAGCGGTGCGGGTGCAGTACTGAGGCAAAACAAGCAGTCCAGAAGGTGCAGCAAACAGTGTTTAATTCACACTTGCATCAAAATAACAGCAGAAAGTCAATTGGTGTTAAGTCACACCCATCAGCAAATGAAGGGGAAAACAAAAAGTCCAAACACAGGTTCCATTCACCTGGCAGGTTTGATGTGCGGGTTCGCACCTGGCTCTCAGCCCAGCCGCAGGACAATCCTCCTTCAGGGTTCCAGGACGGCTGCACGCCTCCTTGCTGGGCACGTCCTTCCAGCCCAGAAAGCTCCACAACACTAGCAGCAGCTTCCAAGACAATCACTCTCCCAGCTGCTAGTGCTGGCTGAGTTTTTAAACCCAGCCCAAAACCAGGACTGGGTCGTGGGGAGCAGCCATCCACCCTACACTTTAGCTGCTCCCGGTAAGAGCCGGCCCGGATCGGCTTTGCAGCCATGCTATCTAGCAAATGTGTCAGTAGCACTACCTGCTACTGACACCAACAAACGGCTTTTACCTCACCGAGGCTATGAACCTCGGTGACACGTACCTGCCATCTAGGACGGCACCCTGCACCTTACCACAATGTATACAGAATAAGAGCAGATACTGAGAATTACACCCAGTATAGAGGACAAGAGACGTGGTACTGTGCAGTGTCCATATATACAGAGTAAGAGCAAATACTGAGAATTACCCCCAGTATACAGGACAATAGAAGCTGTACTGTGCAGGTTCCATATATACAGCATAAGGGAAGATACTGAGAATTACACTCAGTATACAGGACAAGAGAAGTGGTACTGTGCAGTGTCCATGTATACAGAGTAAGAGCAGATACTGACAATTACACCCAGTATACAGGACAGGAGAAGTGGTACTGTGCAGTGTCCATATATACAGAATAAGATCAGATACTGAGAATTACACCCAGCATACAGGACAAGAGAAGTGGTACTGCGCAGTGTCAATATATACAGAATAAAAGCAGATACTGAGAATTACGCCCAGTATACAGGACAGGAGAAGTGGTACTGTGCAGTATCCATATATACAGAATATGAGCAGATACTGAGAATTACACTCAGTATACAGGACAAGAGAAGTGGTACTGTGCAGTGTTCATATATACAGCATAAGAGCAGATACTGAGAAATACACCCAGTATACAGGATAGGAGAAGTGGTACTGTGCAGTGTCCATATACACAGAGTAAGAGCAGATACTGAGGATTACACCCAGTATATAGGAAATGAAGAGCTGTGTAGTTTCCATATATATATTCTGTATACACTAGCACTGCACAGTAGACAAGACAAGAGGTGTCGTGTTGTGCACTGCCGGTACTGTATAGACAGAATAAGAGCAAATACTGAGGATTACACCCATTATACAGGGCATGAGGTACTGTGCTGTGCCCATATATGTAGTTGTTATACAGGTATCCAAAAACGAGGCAGCACTCCGATAGGTGTATAAAGGTGATATACCCGCTTTATTGTCCCCTCTGCAACTTTTCATCTGCACAATGCAGTCTTTATCATGCTTGACAAAAGTATTTATGGGGATCGAAAATCCGATACCCGAAACAACCCTAGGACTGAGATATAAACTTGTTTTTTAGCTACAGCAGTGTCTTTGTCTGTGTGTGTCTCATTTAGCTCCTGCTCACTTCTCCCCCACCCCTCTACATAGACTTGTATTGTCATATGTAATATGATCCTTCTGTGAGCTGCTCCTGTCATGGACAGATTCAAAACATATTTCAAAGAGAAAAGCATTTAGTAAGGGGCGAGGGGAGGAGGTAAACAGCTGATAACATGAGAACTAGACATTTCTCTCTGATAAGACATATTAAAAAGCTTTTCATGGTTGCTTGTACTATTGATTTTTGTAAAGCCTTTTGGCATCGCTGCAGCGGAAGGGTCCACTTCACAGCTGGGGGTTGGATGAAGTTCCGACCCTGGCTGTTAACTATGTGATCATGCTGCGGTCCATACTATGGCATGATCAGAGGGGACCCCCTTCCCAGTGACCTCATGATAGATTATCAGTATCTGATCAGTGGTGTTCCGTTTGAGAAGGCATTGGTGCTCCTGTGAGCGCCGTGGCCTTCTCTCTGCTTACCAAACACAGTGCCGTACATTGTTTAGCAGCTGTGCTTGGTATTGCGGACCCCCACGATCAGTTACTGATGACCAATCCTTAGGATAGGTCATCAGCAGTAAAGGTCCGTAAAACTCATTTAGAATCCATTTTATTGCGCACACATTAAATAAAAATAATAACATTGCCTCTTAATGAAATAGACAGCCATGTTAGTTAAAAAATAAAAAAGTTATGGTTGCTGAAATGCAGAGAGGCAAAAAGAAAAAATGCAGACAAAAGAACGTCAGAATGATCCACCCCAGCCACCGGCTCAAAAATAAAAAAAAGGCTTCATTTCAGGTCATTAAAGGTGTGCGGCAGACCTGAAACATATGAGCGGCAGTTTTTCCTGATGTTTCCTTGTGAGTTTTTCCAGTTTTTACCTGTATGAAATAAAGCCTTTTTACATTTAAGCCGGTGGCTGGAATGGATTTTTTTGACAGCAGTATTCTAGCAGTTTTATTGTAGTTATATTATTGTATATAGGAGGCAGTATTCTAGTAGTTATATTCATATACATAGAGGCAATATTACATACAGTATTATATTCTTCATAGGGTGCAATAGTATATTAGTTATATTATTGTACATAGGGGAAGTCCTGTATTATAGTAGTTATAGTTTTGTACATAGAGACAAAACATAGAGACATAGAGGCAGTATTATATGTTCTTATGTAGTAATTATGTAGTTATATTCTTGTGCATGGAGGCAGTATTATAGTAGTTATCTTCTTGTACATGGGGGCATTATTATAGCAGTAATCTTACAATACATATGTGGCAGTTGTTATAATATTGTACATAAGAGACAGTATTATATTAGTTATATTTTTGTACATAGGCGGTATTATAGTAGTTATATTCTCATGCATGGAAGGCAGTGTTAAACGGTAGTAGTTACATTATTGTACATAGGAGGTGGTACTATAGTAGTCACAATGCATTCGGAAAGTCTTCAGGCCCTTTTACTTTTTTCAAGTTTTGTTATTTTGTGGAATTGTGCTAAAATAAAATAAAAAATAATCAACTTTTACCCCATCAATCTGCACTCAATATCCCATAATGAGAAAATAAAAGCAGAATTTTAGAAATGTTTACAAATATATGAAAATGTAAAAACTAAAATTTCGTATGGACATAAGTATTCAAATCCTTTGCCATAACGCTTGAAATGTAGCTTTGGAGAGAGGATTTAGTGGAGGCTCAGATCTGGAGAAGGGTACAAAAAATTTGGCTGCACTGAAAGTTCCTAAGAGCACAGTAGCCTTCATAATTCTTAAATGGAAGAATTTTGGAACAACTGGCAACCCCACCAAGCTACATAATAATGTGGAGAAGGGTCTTGGTAAGAGAGGTGATCAAGAACCCAATGGTCATACTGGATGAGCTTCAAAGATCCTGTGTGCAGATGGGAGAAACTTCCAGGTCAACCATCACTGTAGCACTCCACCAATCTGGGCTTTATGGCAAAGTGGCCAGAAAGGAGCTTGGCTTCAATTCTAAGCGTCATGTCTGGAGGAAACCAGGCAATGCTTACCAACTGCCCAATTCCATTACTACAGTAAAACATGGTGGTGGCAGCATCATGTTGTGGGGTGTTTTTCAGTATCTAGGACAGAGGGACTGGTTAGAGTTGAAGGAAAGCTGAATAGAACAAAGTACAGAGATATTTTAAATGAAGATGTGATCCAAAGTGTTCTGGACCTCAGCCGAAAGTTCACCTTTCAACAAGACAGTGACCCTAAGCACACAGCCAAGACAACACAGGAGTGGCTTAGGGACAACTCTCTGGTTGTCCTTGAGTGGCCCAGCCAGTCTTGAACCTAATCAAACATCTCTGGAGAGTCCAGAAAATCGCAGTCCACTGATGGTCCCCATCCAACCTGACAGAGATCAAGAGGATCTGCAGAGAAGAATGGCAGAAAATCCCCAAATCCAGGTGTGCAAACCTTGTGGCATCATAACCAAGAAGACTGGAGACTGTAGTCACTGCCAAAGGTGCTTCAACTGAGTCCTTCAATAGCTTAGTTTTTCCATTTCAACATGCAGGATAACAGGCTGAACTGGATGGACAGATGTCTTTTTTCAGCCTTATAAACTGTTACTATGTTACTAAATTAGCAAAGATTTCTAACATTCTGTTTTCAGTTTCTCGTTATGGAGTATCGAGTGGGGATTGATAGGGAAAAACATTTTTTTTTTAAATTTACCACAAGGCCGCAACATAACAAACTGTAAAAAAAAAAGTGAAAGGACCTAAAGACTTTCCAAATGCACTGTATATTGTTGTACATGGAGGCAGTATAATAAATTTAAATAAAGTTTAAATATTGTACATACTGTAGGAAACAGTGTTTTAGTAGTTATATTCTTGTACATAGGGAAATTATTATATTACTTATATTATTGTATATAGGAGGCAGTATTATAGTAATTATATTATTGTATATAGGAGGCAGTGTTATAGTACTTATATTATTGTATATAGGAGGCAGTATTATAGTAATTATAATATTGCACATAGGAAACAGTATTGCAGTATATTATTGCACATACTGTAGTAGTATTATAGTAGTTATATTCTTGTACATAGGAGGTAGTATTATAGTAGTACATAGGTGGCAGTATTATAGTAGTTATATTATTGTACATAGGAGGTAGTATTATAGTAGTACATAGGTGGCAGTATTATAGTAGTTATATTATTGTATATAGGAGGCAGTATTATAGTAGTTTTATTCTTGTTCATAGGAGGTAGTATTATAGTAGTACATAGGTGGCAGTATTATAGTAGTTATATTATTGTATATAGGAGGCAGTATTATAGTAATTATAATATTGCACATAGGAGACAGTATTGCAGTATGTTATTGCATATACTGTAGTAGTATTATAGTAGTTATATTCTTGTACATAGGAGGTAGTATTATAGTAGTACATAGGAGGCAGTATTATAGTAGTTATATTCTTGTACATAGGAGGCAGTATTATAATACTGCAAATAGTAGACAGTATTTTAGTATGTTATTGCACATACTGTAGTAGTATTATAATATATTACATAGGGACATTATTATAGTAGTTATATTTTTTATATATATGAAGCAGTATTATAGTACGCTATTGTGTCACTGTGTGTCCATTTTCCTATTTGGATCCTTTAAAGATGAAATAAAGTTACTCCATGTGTTTTATCCGATTCCTACTTGAGCTGGCCATGATTTACAACTATATGTAGTATTATAGTAGTTATTTTCTTGCACATTAAGGCAGCATTATAATCAATAAATCAATGTTTTCTTCGTTCTCAGGTTCCTGCTTGTCTTCTCCTGCCTCGTTCTTTCTGTCTTTTCCACGATTAGAGAATATGAGGAGAAGTCAGAGGGTGCCCTCTACATACTGGTATGTACGATAAAGAGATTGCCATCTCTTTGCAGGAAAGATGTGTGTAGTAATGTCTTCCACTGTGTGCATTGTTTGTTTATGTTCTACATTTTTCTGTAAATTCCGTTTTTAAAAGGGTTTTACACTGTTTACCACCAGTGTCCATTAAACAGAGTTCCTGAGGTCTCCTCCTAGAGACTTTGTTGATGAGGACTTATTCACGCAACCATTTTTCTCTTTTTTGTACTGTCCATTTTTAAAATGGACTGCTCGCAGACCCATACAAGTCATTGGAGCTTTTCACACCCGTTTTTTCATGGCTCACTGGAACTCACTGCATGGCCTAGCCTGGTTTGTTTTTGCAGATCAAACTCATCCATTCAAGTCTGAGAGGAGAAAAATGGAAGCCATCTGTGTGTTATCCATGTTTTTATGATTCCATTTTTTGTGGATGTAAAATTTGGACACTGTCATGTGAATAAGGCTTAAGCCTTCTTTTGGGAAACTTTTCATGCTTCAAGAGTGTAATAAAACCTGGCTGTTAAAAGTGTAATATCCCTTTGAGTTTCTCTTTTCTGTTTTCTTACACCCCTTCTAAAATCTAGTCTTTAATTTCCCCCAGGAAATCGTCACCATTGTGGTCTTTGGGGTAGAATACTTTGTGAGGATCTGGGCTGCCGGTTGCTGCTGCCGTTACAGAGGGTGGAGAGGACGACTGAAGTTTGCTCGCAAGCCATTCTGTGTCATCGGTGAGGCCAATCCTGCCATCTCTGTATGCTATCTCTGGTATATCTTGCCCCCTCCCAGATCCACATCTGGTCACTGTGTAGAAATGGTATCAGGGTGTGGGTACCCCATACCTCCCAAGTTTGAAAGGAAGCACACAAGTACAACTCCTGCAGCATGCAACTTTTTAAAAAGTTAAGCCACACTTCTAACTCTGACTGATCCATGTCAATACACGCCAATGATGAGCCTCCTCACAGCAATGATGCCCACCACAGTAAAGTCTCCGTTCACAGTAGTGTTCCCTTATGCAGTATAGATGACCCTTTAGTGCCTTCACAAGGCATGATGCCCCACCAGGGGTGGATTAAAGCTATTGTTGGCCCTGGGCTGTATGAAGATAATGAGCCCCTCAACAGTTTTAAAATGATCTTACTACATAGGCACAATATCACTACAAAGATTACTACATAGAGGCATCACTAGAACCAATCTTACGCTGGTCTCTGTCAAAAGAAAGCTATATCTACTACCATTGTAAGAAGGAAACAAACAAAAAAAAAAACAGATCCATCAAAAAAGAATATACTGATAAGTAACTCAGTTCACCCTTGTCCAAAAGGAATGCACAGAAGTATCCAAGGCCAGAAACCACAACATGAGGAAGGTCCGGCATCCAAATAAAGTAATATCCAGGCTTCACTGGAACATCCATTAAGATCCATCGATATGAAAAAGTCACACCGCTAAGGCGCTATAACTCTTGTAGGTCAGATACATGTTAGCGGTACATTTTTTCCATATCTATGAGTCTTAATTGATATTCCAGTGAAGCTTGGGATTTTAATTCATGTGGATGCTGGGCCCTCCTATCTATCAGGTGTACCCCAGTTTTTTTAGTTTATCTGGACACATTTGAAAACATGAAATCTAGCCAAATTGACAAATTAAGTAAGTATGGCACAAACATCTGAAAGCAGTCACCTACACTCACCCAGCAATACGCCTTTATACACTCACTGACACAGATTTACTAATCGTAAGGATGGCGATGATAAATGTGGTGCAGGGACAGACACTTTTCTCTGACTCTAGACCAACCATTGGTTGGCTTACTTTGAGCCAGAATTTTAGGCCATGTCCCCTTTCTTACTAAGCTCTGCCCCTTTCCACTAAGCCCCATCCCCATGTAAGCCAAATTGCACCCACGTCAGACAGATTTTTACTGCAGATACACATTAGTAAATCTGGGCTACTCCTTCACCCACAGCAGCATATCTTACAGATACGTAGACACATAGGTGCGCTTTTACATACACAAAGGCAAAGTTTTACATGTGCAGGCACACTAAGGGCACTGTCACACACAGCTTTTTGTGCCAGTTTTTGATGCAGTTTTTTAAACCAAAGCCAGAGGTGGTTTAAGCAAGAAGCAGAAGTCCTTCCTTTTTGTTTCTCATTCCCTTCCCTTTGGCTTTGGCTCAAAAACGCATCAAAAACTGCCTCAGTTGCTGTGTGTGATACCCAGGGCTGTGGAGTCGGAGTCGGAGTCGAGGAGTCGGAGTCGGAGGCAATTTTGGGTACCTGGAGTCGGAGTCGGAGTCGGCAAAATGGACCGACTCCGACTCCGACTCCTACTAGATTTAAATTGGAACAAAAAAAAATTGGAATAAAAAAAAGCAAGTTTAAATGTCCCAATTCAGATAAAGTTATAATTAATTACTTCTCTACTGTAAGAATAAAGACCAATGCATGCAGTGCGTCACGTTACCGCTAAACAAAGACGTTAAGTGACCGTGAAGAAGCATGCTTTTCATATGCTTTACTATGCAGTTAAAGGGACACTGACAGGCTGATTTACCGCTAAAGATATATCTGCTGGTATTCATCAGAGGATTAGGAATACAACTAGACGACTGTTACCCCCAGTTGAGGTTTACTTGTGTTTAAAAACGTTTTAATCAATATGCAAATTCTCTACCTTTGTGCCCAAGGGGCAGGCGCACATGTAGAGTACTGGCAGCACTAGACAGGACTAGGTAGCGAGGAGGAAGAGAGAAAGCTGGCACAGCCTCAGCATAGCCAGACGAGGCTGCTGCCAGCACTCTACACGTGCGCCTGCGCAGGAATTCAGCGCTCGGCTAGCCTGAAAAAAAGGCCAGAGCAGTGAATAATAACGAGGGGAACAGCGCTGGAAGCTGTACTGGGCGCGGCTGGGCACAAAGCCGCAGGAGACGCTGCCCCATTGGGCACAAAGATAGTGAATTTGCATACAGATTAAAATGTTTTTTAAACACAAGTACAGCTTAACTGGGGGTAACATTAGTATAGTTTTATTCCTAATTCTCTGATGAATACCAGTATATATATATCTTTAGCTGGAAAATGAGCCTGTCAGTGTCCTTTAAGGGTTTCTGTCACTAACTCTTGACATTATAAGCTGTCTGACATTAGCTATGTGCTAATGTCAGACCAGCTTGATAATGTCTTTTTATAAAATCCGCTGTATATATAGTCTGAAAAACTTACTTTTATATTATGTAAATTAGCCTCTAGGGCAGGCGTTGCCTGCTCCTAGCGGTCCGTCCGCAACCTGCTGGCACGCCCTTCACACTTTGATTGACAGTGCAGGGCAGCGATCCTCCTGCACTGTCTCGTTCTGAAATCGCGCGCCACGCCGCCGCTCTGTATTCGGCGCAGGCGCGGTGAGCAGAGGACGCTGGTGCCTGCTGTCCTCTGCTCACCGTGCCTGCGCCGAATACAGAGCGGCGGCGCGGGCGCGCGATTCAGAACGAGACAGTGCAGGAGGATCGCTGCCCTGCACTGTCAATCAAAGTGTGAAGGGGCGTGCCAGCAGGTTGCCGGACGGAGCCGCTAGGAGCAGGGCAACGCCCCTGCTCCTAGAGGCTAATTTACATAATATAAAAGTAAGTTTTTCAGACTATATATACAGCGGATTTTTATAAAAGACATTATCAAGCTGGTCTGACATTAGCACATAGCTAATGTCAGACAGCTTATAATGTCAAAAGTTGGTGACAGAAACCCTTAAGGAGCGGCAATACTTACACTTTCCGTTGTCTTGTGGTCTGCTGTTACAGGGAACCCATGGTTATCCTCGCCTCTCACTGATAACTGATTAAGGACTGGAGACACTTGTATAAGTGAAGGGACTGGATAGTCAATAGTTCAAGACTGAAGCTGTAAACCATTTGAAAAACTGCTATCATTCAGCTAAGGCTATAAAACATGTAAACTCAGATTGTTAGCTTAAATTTTAAACATGACTATGGGATTCTACTAGAAAAATCATGTTTTAAAATAAATGCCCCTTCCCCTGCCCCTTCCTGGATCCTCCCACTGCTCTATCTTCAGCAGAAGATCAGCACACAAAGGAGATGGCAGCAGCTTCTGCTCAACTACCTCTCTGTGCTAGAGGAGATTAGAAGAACTTGGTGGAACAGCTTCGTATTTGCATATTAAATACAGAGGAGTCGGAGTCGAGGAGTCGGAGTCGGAGTCGGAGTCGGAAGTTTCAAAATCTGAGAAGTCGGAGTCGGAGTCGGACAATTTATCTACCGACTCCACAGCCCTGGTGATACCACCCAAAGACGAGCGTATTTAGGGCTACATTTATGCACCCATATTATCTTCAAAAGTCCTGGCCCAGACAGTAGTGGAGTCAGCAGTCTCGCTGTCAGGTTGGGACACTTGTTCTTAAGTACCACATTTATTCTCCAACCTGAGCCCCTGTGATAAATCTGGTGCAGGTCTAGACAGCCTATCTTAGCTCACGCTATCTTTACGATTAGTAAATCTGGGTCCGTGTGTTTTGCCACTAGTGTCTTCTTCATGGTTAGAGTTGAGCGAACTTGTATTTTAAGTTCGGCGTCCAAAGTTCGGGTTCGGGTTATTGTAGCATCCCCTTATGGATTCCGCTACCACGGACCATAACGGCATTTGGAATACATAAGGGGATTCTTTAATGAACCCGAACCTTGAACAACACTAAGGACCTGGGGTGACGTCACAGTCATGTGATCAGTGCAGGGGGCATGGCTCAGTACTGGATTGGATAAGAGGTGGTACCGCTCACGAGTGCATTGGACGCTATAGCCACTAATGCCTGCGATTAGTGATAATGCAGTTGCAGAAGTTTAAGTGCAGTGCTTCTGGGCTTGGAACGGCTCCCCCACATGGTGATCGGGGAAGCTCTGATGCATTAGTTCTTTCTAAAGAAACCCAATGTATCAGAGCTGTAGTTCCTTTGGAGGCCTGCAGGTGGCAGAAGTCCATAGCATAACCGCAAATGGGGCTTACAATGCAGTGCTTATTCACTGCAAGGTAAGCTAAAAGCGATCTGAAGATCACATATTCTAGCCCCGCGGGGTGAATGGGAGGGGTACTGAAAAAAAAGGAAAAAACGTTTTTAAAAAAATCATAAAAATTCTAATCACCCTCTTTCCCCAGAATTAAAATAAAAATAAAAAATAAACATCATTGGCGGAATTGCGTCCCCCCCCCTCTCAATTCCACCCCATTTCAAATGTTTTTCCAGCTACATTGTATGCAACAGTAAATGGTGTTGTTAGAAAGTACACATTGTCCCGCATAAAACAAGCCCTCATATGGTATGTGAACGGAAAAGGCAGGGAGTAAAAGAACAAAACTCAAAATCCGAAAATCCCAGGGTCACAAAGGGGTTAACAAAAATGGAAGAAGCAAAAAAAAAAAAAAAGTGGGGCCTGTGTCTCATATTTCCCATAGGCAAAAACCGCAAATACAGGATATGCCACTGAAATCTATGAGTGAAACCAGCCTATAGGTGTTTGGGTTAAATAAAAAGCCGGGCAGCAGTGAATGGTGTAAAATAACAAAATGAACTGACTTCCCTGCCGCTCCCAATCATTCGGTTTTCATCTAAGGGCTCTTTCACACTTGCGTTCTGAGGATCCGGCGGGCACTTCCGTCCCGCCGGATCCGTCAGAACGCAAGTCGCCTGAAAGCATTAGAAGACTGATCAGGATCCTGATCAGTCTTCAAAATCCTTTCAGGTTACCATGGCAGCCAGGACGCTACTGTAGTGTACTTAGCTGCGCTGCGGCCACCGGGCGCTCCTTCATGACGTCACAGGTCCCCGCGGCGCATAGATCATAGAACACTGCTGCAGAGTACTTACCATGGCAGCCAGGACTTCAGTAGTGTCCTGGCTGCCATGGTAACCGATCGGAGCCCCAGCTTACACTGGGGCCCCGATCGGAACTGCAGCTGCGCATGCGCAGAGCTAAACGTTGGATCCGGCGATGCGCCGGAACGACGTTTAGCTTAATTCCAGATCCGGATTAATGCACTTCAATGGGCATTAATTCCGGATCCGGCGTTACGGCATGTCTTCCGGATTTTTGGACGGAGACAAATCCGCAGCATGCGACGGTTTTGTCAACATCCAAAAAACGTTCACATACTAAACGGAAGACATCCTGATGCATCCTGAACGGATTTCTCTCCATTCAGAATGCACTGGGATAATCCTGATCAGTTTCTTTCCGTCCTAGAGCCCCGAGGACGGAACTCTAGGACGGAAAGCAAAAGCGCAAGTGTGAAAGAGCCCTAAGGCTACTTTCATACTAGCGTCATGGATCTACATGGATCTACAAAAACGCTTCCGTTACAATAATGCAATCGCATGCATCCGTCATGTACGGATCGGGTTGTATTACGTCTTCTAAAGCCACGACGTCCGTTTTATATTGTACCAGATTGTGTCAGAGAAATCGGCAACGTTTTGGGGTCCGCTTCCAGAGCGGAATGGTTACTAAACGGAGGCAAACTGATGCATTCTGAGCAGATCCTTTTCCAATCAGAATGCATGATACGTTTTGGACCGCTTTTGAGAGCCCTGAACGGATCTCGCAAGCAGAAAGCCAAAAAGCTAGTGTGAAAGTAGCCTTACTCTTCAAACCTGTTTAAGGCGTTTCATTTACATGTGTGTTACTGGTCTCCAGCACGCTGTACCGGTAGAGAGTAGGCTGCCGGAGAGGCATTTCCCGCCGGATACCATTATATTCAATAGAGATCTGGAAAATATGCCAGGATTTGGCCAGAAAAAAAACATTGTGTGCAGCTGTGTAGCAGAGCTTTGCTTGTCAGATGTGTGTGTAGCAGAACTGTGTGTTTCTATATATCAAACAAAACAATAGCTGATCTCAGGGAGACCAGCCACAAAAAGACTGCGGAGCCTCAGTTAAGAGTCTCAACACAGCAATCCAAAGTGCAAAGCTCCCTGGGAAACAAGAATATGCAAAATAAATGTGGAGCCCCTGTATTGGGTCTACAACACAATGAAAGCCAGATATCCCTCAAAGGAAGGAAAACCGAGCAAAGGGGTGTCTCCATTACAGAGATCACCAAATCCACCATATTAAGTGGCCCCTATGTCAAGATCCTGCTTTTTTACAAGCTTTAAGGATGTGACGGGGAAAACAAGAGCCAGTTATCCATCCACAGACAGCTGGTTCAGGGTGTTTTTGTGTCCCGAGGATGCACATATAGTTCAAGTTGGAACATGCAGCAGCTGTTCTGGGACATTAGCCGAACCTCTGGACCGTCCCGCCGGATCTGGGACAGTTGGGAGGTATGGCACAAAATGGCTAAAATAAAGTCCTAGTTCAGGAACCAAGTAGAAACCAACCTACTGTACTATAAGCCCTGGTGATTGCTATGGTGGTATCTTACAATGCCATAATTATACCTGGTTCAAAGGTTGTGGTTGCACTCCAGCTTTGGTGCCAGAATAGGCCAGTATAAAACTTGAGGAGGCCCTGATACAGATATTCTTATACAGATACGTTGTTGGGGCTTCTCAGCATTAAAATGGTTGTTCTGGATAAGAAAAAAAAGGGTCTGTTCTTTCTCCAGAAACAGTGCCAATCTTATCCGTGGACTGTACCTGGGATTGAAGCTCTACCCCTCCAGTAGGGTTGCCACCTTTTCTTCAAGCCAAAACCGAACAGGAGGGAGGGATGGTGGGCGTGTCTGAAGTCAGAGCCACCCTGCGCTAGCATCGCATCACTCACAGCTGCTCTCTGTGCCCGGGTTGGAGAAAGGCTCGTACCCGGGCACAGGATTACAAACCCGGACTGTCCAGGTCATTCCCGTACGGGTGACAACCCTACCCTCCAGTCTTTCAGATTTTAATGGGCCTAATGTTGGCTGTAGCCACTGTACTGTACATTTTTGGGGGACAATGTTTTGGACACACATGAGAATATCACTGTCTTTTCTTTCTTCTCTGTGCAGACATCATGGTGTTGATAGCGTCCATAGCGGTCCTCTCTGCAGGGTCACAGGGAAATGTCTTTGCCACCTCAGCTCTCAGGAGTTTGAGGTTTCTGCAGATTCTGCGTATGATCCGTATGGACCGGAGAGGAGGAACTTGGAAACTACTGGGCTCCGTGGTGTATGCGCACAGCAAGGTATTGCTCATTGTATAAGGCATGGTGTTATTTCTATGAATGAGTGGTACTGGAGAACTGGAGATATATTGTATTCTGCAATAATGATATATAATTTACTCCCTTTAGAAGTGGCCACCTACAGGTCAGTATTGCACAACAACCTAAGAGTGAATTCATCAAGTTATATGTATATATAACTTTTTTTACATTTTCACCATCACTCAGTACCCCATAATGAGAAAGTGGAAACTGCTAATTTATTGAAAAAGAAAAATCAAAATTTTGCATTGACATATGTATTCAGGCGCTTTACTCAGGACTTGAAGCACAAGGTTTGCATGCCTGGATTTAAATATTTTCTGCCGTTCTTTCCTTCATATCCTCTCAAGCTCTGTCATGTTCGATGGGGACCGTCGGAGGACAGCTATTTTCAAGTCTCTCCAGAGATGTTCAATTGGGTTTAAGTCAGGGCTTTGGCTGGGCCACTCAAGGACATTCAAAGAGTTGTTCCTAAGGCACTCTTGTGCTGTCTTGGCTGTGTGCTTAGAATTATTGTCTTGTTGGACGGTAAACCTTCGGCCCATTCTGAGGTCCAGACAACTCTGGATCAGGTTTTCATTAAAGGGAACCGGAGTTAAAAAAAAAAAGTTTGGATAATGGCTGTCCTTCTTTGTCCAATAATAACTGTGAAGGATCAGTTATATTTGGGCTTCCCTACTGTTCATGCTCAGGCTCTTAGCTAGCCCTGACACGCCACTGCTTCCGATCAACCGTCTTCTCTGTTACCAGGGATGGATCTTACCTGACAACAGGCAGTGTAAATGAGACCTCCAGTGGCTATGACTTTACAGTTTTTTTCAGGAGGATGCAGGCAGATTTTATGTTATATAAAGGGATTTAGAAATTTGTTAGTTACACCATTCTCTATTAAATCAAATTAAATTGTGTAAAACTACAGTGACTCTTTAAGAATATCTCTATAATTCCATTCAGCTTTCCCTCAACTCTGACTAGTCTCTGTATCCCAGCCACTGAAGCACCACCCACAGCATGATGCTGCCACCTCCATGCTACACTGTAGTGATGGTATGTGTCTTTATGGGTCCATTCAGATGTCCGTTGTGTATTGCGGATCCGCAATACACTGGGCCGGCACCCCTATAGAAATACCTATTCTTGTCCGCTATTGCAGACAAGAATAGGGCATGTTCTATTTTTTTCGGGAGCCGCAGACCAGAAGATCGGGGACGTGCACCGGAAATGCGGATGCGGACAGCACACTGTGTGCTGTCCGCATCTCTTCCGGCCCCATTGAAAATTAATTAGTCCGGATATGTTCCGCAACATTGCGGAACAGACATGGACCCATTCTACGGACGTGTGAGCGGACCCTTACTGAGAATAGGCTTCTTTCTGGTCACTTTGCCATAAAGCCCAGATTGGTGGAGGGCTGCAGTGATGGTTGACCTTCTGAAAGTTTCTCCCATCTGCACACAGGACCTTTGGAGCTCAGCCAGAGTGACCGTTGGATTCTTGGTCACCTCTCTTATTAAGACCCTTCTCCCCGATTATGTGCTTCCACACAATCCTGTATCTAAGCTTTACAGTCAGTTCTTTCTTCCTCATGGCTTAGTTTTGTCAGCTGTGAGACCTTATACAGACAGGGATGTGTCTTTCCAAATAATGTCCAGTCAACTGAATTTACCACAGGTGGACTCCAGTCAAGGTGTAGAAACGACTCATAGATGATCAAGAGAATTGGGAGGCCCCCAGAACTAAATTTGATTGCATAGCAAACGGTTTGCATACATAGGTCTTTTTCAATAAACTTGCAAACATTTGTAAATGTCAGTTTTCACTTTCTCATTAAGGGGGATTAAGTGCAGATTGATAGAGAAGATTTTTTTTTTTTTTTGCGCAAGGCCGCAACATAACAAAATGTGGAAAAAGTGAAAGGGTCTGAAGACTTTCAGAATGCACTGTATATATATTATAGTATCTACTTCACTATTGTCTAAGCAATATGTATATCTACACAGTAGCGTCACATTATTATGACCACCAGCTAATACCTAGAGTAATCACTATGTGCAGCACGGACAGCAGATATATGGGCTGGGAGTGACTCAATAAGGTCCTGGTAGGTTGTCACAGGTATCTGGAGTCATGCTGACTGCAGTGCATCCCACAGCTGCTGGAGGGTCCATGGGGGAGGATCCATACTGTGAACACAACGTTCGAGGTGGTCCGACAGATGCTCATTGGGTTCAAGTCTGAGGAATTAGAGAGCTAGGTAGTGCTTGGAAGTCTTGGTCATGCTCTTCCAACCAATTTCGGGCATATCTAGCCATGTGACATGTCACATTGTGTTGCTGGAAGATCCCATCTACCCCAGGGAAGACGATCAGCATGTATTATATGTGGTCTTCAAGGATGGATCCATACCTAAATCGATTTCACAATGCCTTCCATTAGGATGAGTGGGCCCAGAGAATGCCAGAAAAAACATTTCCCAGACCATAACACTGCCCCCACCAACTTGTGACCTTCCAGCAATGGTTTCAGGGTGTTTGTTCTCTGATGTTTCTCATCTGACATGCCAACGTTCATCCGTTCTGTGAAACAGAAAAAGTGACTCATCGGAGAAGGCAACCCTTTGCCAATCAGCGGAAGTCAAGTTCCTATACCGCTACAAAAATTGAAGCCTGTTCTGCCTTGCCGATGCAACCTCATTTGCAGAGGCGCAGTGACCATCTGTCTGCCTCGGAGCCCCATATGCAGTAGGGTTCACTGAATTGTTGTTTTAGACATACGTCTCGTAGCCCCCTGTTTCATTTTGATGGTGAGCTGCTCCACAGTAGTCGCTGGTCCACCCTTGCACCTTCATAGATGACGTTCACCTCTCATCAAAGGCATGTGGTGCTCCACAGTTTCCAGGTCGCTTATTCACAATGCTGCCATTTCTCCACTCACAATACACTTTAACCACAGCAGCATGTGAACAGTTCACAAACTGCGCAATTTCAGAAATACTGCCACCCTTGGTCAGAAAGCCAATAATCATCCCTTTTTGCAAGTGTGATCAATCTCACCTTTTACCCATGACACCAATGATGGATATGTGTGCAGACCGCCTATCGCACACCTTATGTACCCACCAAGCCAACTCACGACTCGTGACTTCTTTTATGAGCTACACGTGGCCGAAGTTAAAAGTAGGAATTGGTCATAATAATGTGACTTTATATGGCAGTGCTAGTGTGTGTGTGCATCAGCCCATGTGAGTCCAGAATAACTTATAGGATAGGATAAGAGCTGTCGGTATGAAAACTTTCACAAGGCAGATTGTATATTGGGTATAGTGTCCTTTTAATGAATAATGCTACCACTATTCGCCATGTGAAACCAGACTATGCTATGATTAAAAAAAAACAGCACAGCTTTGCTTTATCGGTATAAACTTATGGTAGCATAGTCTATTTTTATGTTTTTCCGCATGAACCTGTTATAACTTACGTCCGTTGCTTATAATAGTACAGGAGTGTTATAGGAGTGGATGATACCAGGTATATATGTGGCTGTAGATGTATCTGGAGGTTCTCAGCCCTGTAGAGATGTGGCATAAAGTAGCGATCACGGCTAAAGTAAGCACGACTAAAAAAGCAGGAAACAATAGAAAGCATATAAACTGCACAGTAAATAGAGCTGGCCTTGACTTAACGTGCAGGGCGCTTTTAAGCTGATTATTTTTCACTTTATTATCACTTTCAGGAACTGATAACAGCCTGGTACATCGGCTTCCTGTGCCTCATCTTGGCTTCGTTCCTGGTTTATTTGGCAGAGAAAGAAGAGAACAGCGAAATGTTTGATACTTATGCCGACGCCTTGTGGTGGGGACTGGTGAGTGGATTGAGTTCTGAACCACACACTAAAGAATTCTAGGAAACTTGTAGAACATTCAGATTTCTTTGTTCATTTTTTCATGAGTAGTTGGATACACTCCAGTAAGTAATGTATCTAAGGTTGTGTTCACGTTAAAAAGGATCATATTGGGAACAATAGAGGTATACTCATCCAGGCTGTCTTAAAATGGGGAATAATTATTATTCTATAGCTGTCAACAGTCCTGAATTTGCTGGGACAGTCCCTAATCGCAGCAAATTCAGGTTATCAGCTTATATTGTATAAGCCATTCCCATAAGAGGGTGGTCCTGGTTGGGTTTGAATATTCCCAGAGTGGGACTTATGATACATGCCTCGAATTTACCACTTGCAGTGTTGGTAATTAGCAAGTTCCAAAATACAAGGGGCTACTTACTATGACTGGTGTTTCTTATCATCAAAATTATCAAGAGGCGCATCCCCCTTAGTAATTGTGTCGCATGTCCTGAGGTCTGTGTGCTGGAAAATAAAATCTACAACCCCAAGAAGCTGGTGTAGACTTCTGGTGAAATGTATGGCATAAATACTGTAAAATTTGTCGGGATGTATAGGCCTTGCCCCATCTCAGCTAAGCCCTGGCCACTTTTTAGAAAACTCCCAAGTGTGGTATAAAAGGTGAAAAAGTTAAAAATTTTTGATTGATACATTGCACTCCCTGGGAAATCGGCCACGGATGCTGTGGTCACAACTGACCACAGCATCTAAGGGGTTAAATGTTTGCGATCTGGCGTTATTGCGGCCACAGACATTGATTGGCCCTGGGTACCTGCTGTTTAAAACAGCAGAACCTTGGCAGCTATGATGCCTGCTGCGCTCCAGAGTGGGCGTCATTTTTAAAGAATGGGCTTCTGCCGCATATGTATGATGGATGATCTCAAGGGGTTAATACATTTCTCTGTTGACTTTAGGTTAACAATTAATCTGACACCAGGAATTTCACTCATAGGGCTAGCTCAGCTGAATGTAATGATACCTTTCACTGAGTGATCCACTGCTTCATTTTGGAGCTAAAGTACTAATCCATACGCAAATTAGTAGCTAAAGGCTATGTAAACCTTTGGGGGCAACAGATGTTGGATGAAGGACCTGCCGTGATGTCACAGGATCATCATGGGTCACATGGTCCACTCAAATGCTTCTATGATTGGACCATGTGACCCTGTGGCGTCCTCTAGGTCCTCAGAGCATGCAAACTATCAAGTAGAACGACGCTCTGGGGCTTCTGTCGTTTCATCAGATCGGGAGAAGGTAAGTTAACTCTTTATTATTTTTAACCCTTTAAAGCCCGTGGAACATTGCATTCTGATAATGTAGAATAACGATTGTTTATGACCTTATAACTATGTTATAAAGGAAAATAATTACACATACAGAATACTCATCCCGAAACCGGACTTCAGTGATGAAGTCTGACTTCGAGTCTGGGTACCAAGCATGGCTCGATATTTTTTACACAGCGTGCTCAACTGACACAAACGTTAGCACACGAAATGAGTAAAATCGCGCGATTCACACAACGCACCAAGATCTCTATCCGAGGCGTCAAACATGACGCCCGTGTGCAAGAGGCCTTACTCCTCCTGCATACTCTGCTAGCCCCTCCTTCTCATTCTTGTTTGACAGGGCCAAGCAAGATAACTATGTAGAAACCGGGCCCTGTCATTAAGGGGTTAACAGTGAATTTCCTGGTGACAGACTCCCTTTAATGCCCCTTTAGGTGTAAAAAGCTGATCTCAGGTATTTTATCTGTTATGGAGAGTACAGACGAGAGTCCAGCTTCACAGCCCATGGAACCTGCACTTCATAAATATTTTACTATAAAAGTGGAATCACTTCTAAAAATAACGCCGTCATGTGCTATAATGAGCTACTCCAGTCTGATATGAAGGTTCTCCAGTCTGGTCATGTCTATGTTATTGTGTAAGTAGTTCTATTCTTGCACATTAGGGGCAGTACAGCATTATAGTAATTATTTTGCTGTAGACATTGCAATGCTAATACAGAAAGTCTCCTGCAAATCTAGATACACGGAGGGAGATTTGTCATCTCCTGTGCGCCTGAAAAATGTCATAGGTGCAACTTTTTTAACTGTGACTTTTTAAAAAATTGTCGCAGTTAGTAATGCGCAACAGCATTTGGGGTTTTCAGCATTTCTCTGCTTTTTGAGACCACTTTACTTTGTCAGTTTGGCAGTATTATAGTAGTTATATTCTTGTACATAGGGAGCAGTATAATAGTAGTTATATTATTGTACATAGGAGGCAGTATTATAGTAGTTATATTCTTGTACATAGGGAGCAGTATAATAGTAGTTATATTATTGTACATAGGAGGCAGTATTATAGTAGTTATATTCTTGTACATAGGAGCAGTATTATAGTAGTTATATTCTTGTACATAGGAGCAGTATTATAGTAGTTATATCATTGTACATAAGAGGCAGAATTATAGTAGTTATATTCTTGTACATAGGGAGCAGTATTATAGTAGTTATATTCTTGTACATAGGAGGCAGTATTATAGTAGTTATATTCTTGTACATAGGAGGTATTATTATAGTAGTTATAGTCTTGTACATAGGAGCAGTATTATAGTAGTTATATTCTTCTACATAGGAGGCTGTATTATAATAGTTATATTCTTCTACATAGGAGCAGTATTATAGTAGTTATATTCTTGTACATAGGAGCAGTATTATAGTAGTTATATTCTTGTACATAGGAGGGAGCAGTATTATGGTAGTTATATTCTTGTACATGGAAGGAAGTATTATAGTAGTTATGTTCTTGTACATGGGAGACAGTATTATTGTATTATATTCTTGTACATATAAGGCAATATTCTAGTAGGTATATACTTGTACAAGGTGGGCAGTATTGTGGTTGCTATATTTTTGTCGATTGAGGCAGTGTTATCATAGAGTTTATCACTGTTTCAGGCACTAGAGAAATGATAGCATCCCCCTGTTGTTCTGGTGGTACCATTCTAGGTGTATTCTAATACAAATAGACCGTTACTAACAATAAAGACATATGTTTGCACTTCAGATAGAGACAATGCACTTGCTGTTCAGGTGCTGCTTTGCTCCAAATATTTTTTTAGATTTTAACAATGTAGTTTATACAATAAGAAAAAATGTCACAAATGCTCAGCATTTAACCTTTTCACCCTGCTCAGTCCTTATGAATTATTAATCTGAACTCTGAGAATGTGAAATAATTGTGGGTTAGCTAGAATAATCATTCTGGATTGAGGCCATTGATGTAAACGCACAGATTTTTCACATTTTATGTTATGATTGGAGTTATGGAAGCAATTCGCTCACACAGCAATGATGGTCCCTGTCTACGACTGTGTTAGGACATCTTGTATTTGCTCATGGTGCCAAACTCCTGGTCAGCAGAAGCAGAGAATCTGACAACTAACCTATAGAAATGCACTTATCTATCCTCAGATCACTTTGACCACCATCGGTTATGGAGATAAGTATCCACAGACCTGGAATGGTCGTCTACTTGCTGCCACCTTTACTCTGATTGGAGTCTCTTTCTTTGCTCTCCCCGCTGTAAGTACATGGCTCTTTAACAAGTTGTCCAGACCCCCTTTGGGGTGGAGGGGGGCTCTTTTTCTTAATGACCTGACATGTTCAAGACATTCACATACAGCCCGTTAATTTTAATGGGCAAGCTGTAATACTTAATTTCCCCTGTGGTGGCGCTGCAGTAAAATTGAAGGTTTAGCAAAGATTATAGCTGATTGTTGGTGGTGGTCCTATGAAGGGGGTTTCCACATTACAAACTTATAAAACTGGACTTTTTGTATGCGATCTCCCTTTCCCTGCTATGAATAGTGAGTGACCTGTGTGGAAGGGGAACTGGGCACACCATTCTCTTGCTTCAAGAGGGTCCCAGTTGTCGAACCACTTTGTCAAAAATGTATCCATAGATGTGTGTTATGGGGAAAACCCTCTTTTGGATGGGGCAAGGATAGTCTGTATAGTGGGGAAGAGGAGAAAGGGGTTAAAAAGCTGTTCTAAATAACAGCTTGGTAGTTGGTGAGAGTTTACAGGGGTTTTTTGGGATTACTATGGTTTTTAACAGATGTGCTTATGTAGTTGCTTACCTCTTGTACATCTTCCCCATGCCTTTTTATTCTGTTTGCATTCTCCTAGCCCATTTTCGCCATGTAAACAGATCACTCTGGTTAGTTTACGTAGCAATTCCTGTTACTGTCTCCTTCCAATCCCATGATGCACTTGTCACAAACCGGGCCCCAGCGGCAAGATCTCCAGCTTTCTCCCCACAGCGGGCGTGTGCCGGAGGAGACTAGACGTGGGATGATTGCTCAGCTGCTCTTTTCCTATGTGCTGTATTCTGACTAATGGAGCGCCGAGTCATGACCTCTCAGGTTCTGATCCTCGGACTCGGTGCTCTATTTAAACCTCTTCCTGGCCAGATACCATTGTCAGTAATAGGTTTTCACTCCCTAGCTGTGCTCCTAGTTCTGTTCTGTGTGCATTTGGATTGCTTATTGCAGGGATGCCCAACCTGCGGCCCTCCAGTTGTTGCAAAACTACAACTGCCAGCATGCCCGGACAGCCTACAGCTATCAGCCTACAGCAGGGCATGGTGGGAGTTGTAGTCGGACAGCCTACTGCAGGGCATGGTGGGAGTTGTAGTTTTACAACAGCTGGAGGGCTGCAGGTTGAGCATCCCTGGGTTATTGGATTGACTTCAGCTTGCCTTTGACCACTCTCTGGCTCGTGATTTGGTACTGTGTTTCCCGTCTGGTTCTAACTTCAGTTTGGCTATTGTGACCCATTTCTGTACGACTTTGTCTTTGTGTAGTTTCTTCTCTGTGTGTGTCAGTCCTGCACCTAGCAGAGTAGGGAACGTCGACCAGTTGCGGACTTGCCGCCTAGGGCTTGCACTGCATTTAGGCAGGGACAGCAGGCTGGGTTCCAGTTTGGGCTCACTATCTGTGTGTTTCTGCTTACTGTTTTGACAGCACTTCTCTTTTGCCACAGCTCCAGCACCGACCCTAACACTGCCCAGCTGTTTTATAACGCCTCCACCCCAGCTATTTTATAACATCTCCCACCAGCTAGTTACATAGACACTCCCCTATCACTGCCCAATGGACATAACCCTTACTCACTATTATGGCCGCTACATTTTGAGAAATAGTGAAGATCATGCCCCTCATGTTGTTTTTTTATATCATGTATAATTCTCCTTTAAGTTCATGGGTTGTATAGCATCAGCTTGTGTATTAATGCAGTGGTATCTCTCCAGGGAATCCTTGGGTCTGGATTTGCCCTGAAAGTCCAAGAACAGCACAGACAGAAGCACTTTGAAAAGCGGCGAAATCCTGCAGCTGGACTGATCCAGGTAATGGATGACTGCCCTCGATGCTCAAGTCCCACTACTGGGACCTGTTTTAGACTGTGTGTGGGAGGTGTAGTCTTCACTTCATCAGTTTGCCCATTGTTGTCAAAGCACAGACGTCATCCTGTGCTGCAGACAGCTCCAGCTATGGAACAGATGGCACCAGGGGAGGTTTTAGGAAAAGGTGAGGAATAACAAAATGAGGAATGAACGTTCTCATGTAAATCTCTCCTGGGTGAAGTAAAGCTTAGGAACTGAACATGGGTAGAACTATAGCCATAGCACTTGCTATGGGGCCCAGAGATTGAGGGGGCCCAACCAGGTGCAAGAACATTGCAGCTTTTTGTATAATGTGGGTTTTCTAATGCTATTATGCTACTTATACTGCTGTTTTAATTTTCCGACACTAGGTGGTTGGGGCCCCATCTTATTTTGCTATGGGGCCCTATGAATCATAGTTATGCCCATAGGAACCAAGAAGGAGCGATAATTCCACAAGCTACTCCTCTGTTTTGGGACTACAAATCCTAGTACGTCCTAAGGGGCAAGATACCCGATCATGCTTATCTTTGAAAGAAAAAAAATATTGGGATGGATCCTTGTCTCCTGCACTATTTCTTCTGTCCTGGTTTCTCTACGCTGATACAAACCACAAGACCATTTCCATCTATTGGCAGCAAGCAGAGATCATCAACTGTCTGTAGAGCATCCTGGCAGTTCCTTGTCAGTAGATATTTCTTTCCTTCAGGATCCCCAAACAGAAATCTGATGTTTAGGGCCAACTACAAGGTGTCCAGTGAATGAAAAGTTATCCAACTTCCTGGTTTATTTTACATTTCAATTGTTCGTTATTATTTTTTCATGGAAATGTTCTGGTGGTTGGGTCTAGTGTATCTGTGGAAGAGTTATCAATATTGAGTTCCACACCAGAAGATACAGAAACAGTCAAAGTCAGATAGACAGAGAGACACTATAGAGAGAGGGAAACATAGACAAAGAGCAATAGAGAGACAGAGATGGATTGAGAGAGACAGATGGAGAGAAAAAGGGATGACGATAGAGAGAGAGATAGAGAGGGGGTGAAGAGAATGGATAGATAGAGACATGCATAGATAGAGAGATGGATAGACAGAGAAAGATGGATAGAATAGCCATCTCTCTCTATCGATCATTAGTTCCGAGGCAGAACCTGCTTTCATAGCTGAACACATATACACATATGAAAAATATGGTGAAAAGCTGTTTTATGTAAAATGCCCTCAAAAAACAAGGGGGCACTGCCTCCTACTGGAGAAGAAAAAGTTCAATCTCCAGAAGCAAAGTTTCAATACTGTAATAACTGTGAATCTGTGGAACAGACTACCTCATGACATGGTCACAACAGGGACAATGGATAGTTTTAAAAAGGATTTAGACGAATTCTTGAAACGTGAATGACAGTAATGCTTAAAAAAAATGTGTAGAAATCTGAGTCTCACTTCCTTCTGGAATTCACGTCCCCACCTATCCCTTGGTTGAATTTGATGGACTTATGTGTTTTTTCAACCATATTAACTATGTAATTATTGTTTGCCATTGATGGCTACATCAGAGTTCACAGGAGGGCTGGAGAGTGCCTACTGCCTTCATGCATTGTGTGTAGACACCTAGGTCCAACACCAGGTGTCCTGCCCGTCCGAGTGTGGAATTTGTTGAGGGAACAATGACCAGACTTCGGTATGTCCAGGACATCAAGAAACAAGTCCTACTGCCTTGATTCAGTTAGAAGATGTGGTGTTCCATTAAGATAATGCCCATCCACACACTGCCCGAGCTACACAACGCGCTCTTCAGGGTATCCAGCAATTCTCCTGGCCAGCTCGATCGCCAAATCTCTCCCACCCGAGAATTTCTGGGACTGAATTGGGCAATGGGGAGAGAGAGAGATAAGAAGACATAACAATATCAAGAGAGATGTAGAGAGGGAGATACAGCGAGTGCCAGAAGCCCGATCCCCACTGATCAAATATTGATGACCTATCCTGAAAAAACCCTCTAACTAGAACAAAACAACCAGGTCCTTGAACTGGGAAGTAGGTGGCAAATACAATTCAAGTTTTTCCCCTTGTAAATGGCAATAAATGGCAACTGAATAGCACCTTCTATAGATGGCTTACCAAGCAGGTCTTACCCTAAAACCCTGTTGATTAACTTTCCCCTTATCCTATCAAGTGACAGCTCCAGTCTGCGCAATTGCATGCTTCTTAATGCATTTGTAGCAACCTACTGGGGAGAGTCAGGAGGAGGGGAGTAGCAGTTGTGGCACTGATTGGAGTGATTGTGGTTTATGGTGGCTCCCCTCACTCCAATGCTCCCTGGTTCATATAACAGCAATAAGCACAGTTCTGGAGTATGTTACATAGTAGGCTTCTCCCAATAGTTCTTTATAGCCAGTAGCAATGATTGTGGTAATCTTCCCCAGGCCTCACTCTAAGTTCACCATGCAGTCTTCCCAAATAACCACAGACGTGCAATTCTGTTCTTATTATCTCTTTCTACAGTTCCCAGTTTTAGGGTCCAGATCTTAGATTTAGATGGCCAGTCCATCTGAAAGTGTGGTGGGTGCCGAAGCAATATACCCTTTCCACAGTAGTAAAGTCTTATTGCCATAAACATGCTGCACCTTACTGTCTGAATCCAGTGCACTGCCTTGATGGTTCTAGACCTTCTGTGGATGTCTGTTTTCTTTCCCTTAGGGGTAGTCTCTTAAGTTGTCCTCTGGTAGCATTTCAGTCTCAGGAATGATGTTTTCTGGATAAGGCTTCTCTTTGGGCCTACTTGACAGGAGCTCTTATATGAAGGTCTTGCCTCTAGCTCTGCTCAGCTAAGACTCTCCACTAGCTAGGGGACGGGACCAGGCCATTACCCTGGAAACTAGGCTACGACTGCCAGTGTTAACCATTTGTTGTCTATACACAACCATTTGGGATGTACAGTACATAAAGAAACATGTGCTTTTAACATTAAAATCACATCATTTAATTTTGAAAAATATTAAAATTTTAGCAGGGATTTGCTGGGTCACTGCAAGTTCCTTTGGACTGCATCTGTATTTAGGTTGTTAAACTCAATCAGTGGTGCTGCAAAGTCACCCTACCTTTAGACATTACAGAAATTGTCACCTGAAGACAATCCTTTTCTGAATAGTTCTCTAATCTGTGGCAACAAGTCTGGCTATTCATTTATCTTGCAGTAGCTGCAAAAATGACCAACGATGGGTTAGGTCTAGCAGATCAGGAGCTCCTCCTACAGGAAGTCTTTCTGTTCTGACTCATAGACAGGGGCGGGGGAGGAGGCGAGTGCTGGGTTTCCACACCAGTGGTCCACATGTATGGCTTCCATATTACCTAGTAGGGCATCTGGACAGGGGTTGTCTTGATGGGACTGTAACCAACCTTTTCTTTTTTTAGGCGTCCTGGAGATTCTATGCCACAAACTTGTCTCGCGTGGACCTGCACTCTACGTGGCATTATTACGAACGCACCGTCGCTGTGCCAATGTACAGGTAGAAAATATAGCCCTGTGTCACATGATTCTTCCAGTCATACTCCCTCGCCTCATAGATTCTGTTACGTCATCTCCTGAGTTTGCTTTTAATTTAACTTTCCCGTTTTTGAATTTTGTTGCGATTATTAATTTTATTCTTCTCTTTGCTTTGTGTAATTTTTTTTGTTTGTTTCTTTTTTGTCTTTTTTTTCTCATTTGACCCCCTCACCCCTACCATTATCAGTAGATGTTTTGTTGTGTCATATGAAAATATGAAGACGGCTCATTCATCAGAGGATACTAGAGGTAACTCTTCACAATGTTCTGGGGTATGGGTATGGAATGACTTTTTGGCTAAAACTTCAAAAACAGGACTCATATGTCACAGTAGGAGTTCTAAATTTGGAGAGATAGGTGTGTAGAACTAATAGTCTCAGTTTGAAGGTCCATACGAACTATAGGGTTACGTTTCTTGCCCGAAGAGGTCATAAAGAGATTGAGGAGAATGTGCATAGCTGTGTCTGTGCTCACATGAGAGGATGGAGCTGCTTACCCTGTTCCACATGTAAGTAGAACTAACCAATCTTTGGACTGATTGAGTCTGATTCTGTTGGTTGGAAATTATAGTTACCATAGACAAACAGGTTATCTCTATGAGTGCCAAGCATTAGTCCTACTGAGAGCGTCTTTGGTTGGCTTAACTATATTTATTATGTAATCCAGATGCTACACAAAATAGAAATATTGTGCCACCTACAGGCTAGTAATTACTACTACAATGTGTCATGTACTTCAGTCCTCATATACCCCCTCAGTTCGAGCACACCCACAAAATTCTTGATCTTTTTTGCTTTTCTCCTCTCCTTTGCTGTTCGACGAGCAGCTCTCAATCGTACGGCGCATCCAGGTATGGCACAGATTTATGTGGAACGTAGTGTCTTCCACCCTTTCCCTGGTATTGTGCTGTCGGCTTGCCATCTCAGCTGTGATTTGTGTACCGTCAGTGACTGTGAAATCTTTGTGAACATTTTGTGGTAACCTTGTGTGTGCATATTATGAGAAAAACACATTATTTTTGGTGATTCACCCGCACGACATCTGGGAATGAGGAAGTGTTTTTGAAAAACTTTGGAAATTTGCATGAAGTTGACCAGATTGTGTGATAATTTCCCATGACCTGATGTGTTATTTCAGGCTACATTGTGGCTGCCACAGTGACATCAATAAAGCTGCCATTTGGTGCACTGAATTCATACTCATAACTTCACTAAAGCTACATTCACACGACAGTGAAAAGAAACGGCTGTTAAAAGCATAAAAACGGTCCATTTTTAGTGGTCGTTTTTTCAAAGATGCTTTTCTGAAAAACATCCATTTAAAGGGCTCCTTTGAATTGTCTGGGGCGGTCAGTCCGTGAAAATGGACAAAATAGAACATATTCTATTTTTTGACGGCCATTATTCACAGCCCGTTAAATAGATGGCCACATGAATTGAACCATAGACTGCAATGGTGCTGAAAACGGCTGTGTGATGGGTCATTTTAACGTATACTGTAACTCCATGCTGTTTGTCAATCTGGGAGGGTTCACTTTTACAGGTTAAACTTAGCATTCCCCTCTGTTCCCGTAAATCTCTTGTTTTGTTGCGTCTACATTGGTCATCATATTTTTGTGTGGTCATTTTCCTCATGTCTTACTCCATGTTTGTGGTTAGCTGGTTGTCTTTCCTGAATGGTGCCCCTTTAAGTGTTGGAACTATAACACAGTAGTATTTTAGATCATTGCCATCTTCTTGGGGGTGAGGTAGTGTTTAAAGATCTTTAGAGAATCTTCTTGATGACTCAAAATGATGGGACAAAAATTGACACTATTGCAACAAAAACATCTAGCCATAGAACATTTAATACCCCAGGATATAGTAGATTAGTAGTCTACGAATAAGATAAATTGGCTGTTGTGCCCCCTGTTAAGTTTAATACATCCAAGTTCCACTGTCAACAGCTGCCATTGTTATCTTGTGTACTCTAACACTGTCCTTGGGCTGGCCTTAGGAGTCACTTGTAGTAGACCTGCAATATTTCTAGGAAATGATGGCTTACTAGCCTCCAAAAGTTGGTAAATCTTTTGTTTTTAGCCAGTATCTCACTGTACATCTTGGTGAATACATCTTGGTAGGGTCACCCAACTCTTGTACCATGAAGTCCATTGGTCTGGTGATTTTTCAGTTGGTGACCCGTGAACTTTAGCTCTTTTGGTCTTCTTTGCTGTCCCACCATTCATGTTGACCATCACAATATTATGTGTTACACATTTTAATAGTACATAGCTCTCCGCCTGTAGTAGAGATACTTGGATATAGGCAGTTTTGCCGGTGATCCTTTGCATGATGTCTTCGCCCATAATGTACCAGTGATTTACAAACATTGAAGAAGGGCCCAAAAAGCCAGTAGTCATAACTCAGAAGCCCTGTTTTCTAGACATAAGAAATATATTAAGGTATCTTTTGAATGAATTATTTTGACATTTTGATCAGATACAGATCAAGGCTCAAATCTTGGTTCATATACGTTCACCACATTTTATGATGTTCACTCGATATATGCATTATATGAAATAGCTTCCCAGCTGGTGATGCACAGACAAATTCCGGCTCAAGCTCCGCCATTCTTATTAACTTTCTTTTGTTACATATAACATTTTCAAAAATATTTACGCCTCTCCCTTTCCCACCATAATGGAATACATAATCTGGTATACATCATCACACATCAATGTTAATATTAATAAATAGGATTAATCTGAGTCTTCTGAAGCCTACCCATACCAGCAATATATTTGATAAATGGATTGTTAAAAAAAAAAAAAAGAATAAAGAAAAAACTTTTTTTAATATTGATTTTTGGTTACAATACATTTCTGACACTCTGTCTTCTATATCCTTTTTTTAGGCTGATTCCACCATTAAATCAATTGGATCTTTTACGGAACCTGAAGAGCAAATCGGGACTTACATTCAGGTCAGATGTGCAATGGGGGGAAGTTTTAGTATGTTGGTCAATGAAACAATTTTTTATTTTTTGTGCTGCTTAATATACAGTACCTGATATATTGATGAAGGTCTGAGCTGTGTTGCACCACAATTAACCCTAATCATCTTCATCTCTTCCCATTTGTGGCCTATCGTGGATACTTTTGCTGCATCAAAAGAGTTAATTCCAAGTAAGGGTACTTTCACACTAGCGTTTTGGATTCCGTTTGTGAGATCCGTTTCAGGGCTCTCACAAACGGTCCAAAACGGATCAGTTAAGCCCCAACGCATTCTGAATGGATAAGGATCCGTTCAGAATGCATCAGTTCGGCTCCGTTCCGCTTCTATTATGTTTTTGAGGCGGACACCAAAACGCAGCATGCAGCATTTTGGTGTCCGTCTGAAGAGGCGGAGCCTAACGGATCCGTTTTTAATTACAATGTAAGTCAATGGGGACGGATCCGTTTTCAATGACACAATATAGTGACTTTCAATGTAATTCAAAACGGATCCGTTTTGGACTTTGTAATTTTTCTTTTAACTAATGCAAACGGATCCGTTCTGAAAGGATACAAACGTTTGCATTATAGGTGCGGATCCATCTGTGCAAATAAACAGACGGATCCGCACCAACGCAAGTGTGAAAGTACCCTAACCCTCAGGGGCTTTTTGGATAGTGCTTGGAATTTTGATCAATCCATACCAAGGAGTTTTATATAAAATATTGGAAAAGTAACTTGAAAATAAGAGTTCACATACTATTTTGGGGAGTTTAGGTTATTTTATATACTGTTTCCATATATTGTTTTTCCCCATTCACTACAAGGGAAGATCTAACAACAGTGCTGAATCCCCTCAGTGGTCCGATCACAACTAAGCCGTTTGAGCGAATCCAGTTGCATCATTCAAGGCCATGACATGACTTATAATGTTACGAAAAAATCAGGGTATAAATATTAAATCATCCTGAAATATTTATCTACAATCTTCCTGGATTTGCGTTTGATGTGCTGTGTGTCCAGGATCAGTCGTAGTCAACATTTTTAGTGAATTATTTACTCCGTGACCTCTGTGTGAACATGGGGTCAGTTTTAGCTCTCTTTTTTTTTGACGCACATCCAAGTTTGTGTTCAGCTTTCAAGGCGATCAGTATGCGGTTTCCATGGCTACAGGCTAGTGTGGTTACCATACCAACGCCTCCCTCTCGACTTGTGATTCATCTCTTCCTCGCATCCGATGGATATGAGGATGGAAGCACAGTGACTCCCTAATGGCCGAGAAGAACACAATTATAAGACCACTCTCCCCTTTATGATACAGTTTTGGATTCACAGTTTATGTTTGGATACATTTTTATCTTTTGCTGTTTTATTATATTAGTTATTAATTATCCCTGTTTACCCAGATCATGTATCTATAAGGGTCTATTCACACTACCGTTTGTGTTTTGCGGTCAGCAAATTGCAGATCCGCAGAACACTGGTACAGGCAATGCGTGTACCACATTTTGCAGAACCCACATGGCCAGCCCCATGATAGAAATGCCTATTCTTGTCCGCGATTGAGGACAACAATAGGACATGCTGTATCTTCTTTGCGGGACAGAATGGAATGACAGATGTGTACATCACACTGTGTGCTGTCCGCATCTTTTGCGGCCCCGTTGAAATGTATGGGTCCTCACCTGTTTCGCAAAATTGTGGAACGGATGCTGACCCAGAAATGTGGTCGTGTGAATGCTGCGTGTGTGAGGCTGCTGAAAACCACTCTATAATAAAACCGTCACAGACTGTACTACAGAGAGGATGTTACGTACAGTGCATTGATATCTGTGCTGTATACAGTATGTCCAGTTTTTTATGTGTCTCGTGGCTATGCTGACCCTGAAGCATTAGGCACTCTAACGAAAAAGGTCCTTATAGGGGTTTTCCGGGAGTAGAAAATTGATGACCTCCCAGGTTATCAATATCAGATCGGTGGGGTCCGACTGCCGACACCCCCGCCAATCAGCAGTTTGAAGAGGCTATGACATTACAGTGAGCACTGTGGCCCCTTCCTGGGTCAGTGAGCTTGGTTCCATGACCTACGGAGCGCCGTAGCCTCTTCAAACAGCGGACCCCGACCAATCAGATATCCTGAGGAGAGGTTATCAATATTCTACTTCACGAAAACCCTTTTAAAGGGGGTTTCCAGCTTTATTTAATTTTTTTAATTTTCATTCCAGTCTGCGGTACCTGTGGAAAAATCCATACTCGCCAGCTCCCCACTTCTCTTTGCTAGTTCACAGGCTATCTTTACTGATCATTCCATCTCTGTCTGTAGATTTCTGGATGGACAGGGTCATGTGTGTGGCTGCAGCCAATGACTGGCCTCAGTGGGGACCTGTTCCAGTACACATGACCCTATCCATCCGGAATTTTACAGACATGGTTCAGAAGACCATTGAAAAGAACCAGGTCATTATAACAGTAAGGAGTATGGACTTCTCCACAGGTGCCATAGGCTGGAGTGGGAATAAAATATAAAAAAGCTGGAAAACCCCTTTATATATGTTGTCTCGTTTTTTCCCCGATATTGATGACCTGTCCATACCTATGACCTAGTCAAGTAAATGGGACGAAGTGGTTGTAATTACACTGCACCGCCCTATAAAATCGACGGCTTGCAGGTAAACATTGACAAGACCTGCAAGGAGACCGAGGAGGTGGGGGCACGACTAAGGCCGGTCGCCTGGACGCTGTGCACTCCGGTAGGAGGGCAGGCTGGGCTTTCAACAGACTTTGTGTCCGTGGTTTAACTGAAGTGTGGCCCGGCCTTACGGGAGAGATGGCACAAGGGGAGCAGAGACGATGGCTCAAGGGGGGAAAGACGATGGCTCAAGGGGGGAGAGACGATGGCTCAAGGGGGGAGAGACGATGGCACAAGGGGGGAGAGACGATGGCACAAGGGGGGAGAGCTGAGGGCACCGGGATGGGGGAGAACTGATGGCACTGGGGTAGGAAAGAGCTGATGGCACTGGGGTGGGGGAGAGATGATGGCACTGGGGGAGTGGAGCTGAAGGCACTGGGGTGGAGGAGTGCTGAAGGCACTCTGGGAGTGGAGCTGATGTCATTGGGGTGGGGGAGCTGATGGCACTGGGGGAACGGAGCTGATGGCCCTGGGGGAACAGAGCTGATGGCATGGGAGGGGGAAAAGCTGATGGCACTGGGGGGAACGGAGCTGATTGCACTGGGGGGAACTGATGCACTTGGGCTGATCGCACAGGGGGGAACGAAGGATGTTGGGAACTGATGGCAGTGGGTCTGATGAGTTTTTATAAAGGAAAACAGTCTATTAATTTATTTTTTCTTACTAGAGTACTCTATTAATCGTAAAAATAATCGTTAGAATACTCGATTACTAAAATAATCATTTACTGCAGCCCTAATTACAACTCGGTGCAAGTTTCCAATAGTTCCAAACAACAATAGAAGTCTGCTAGACCCTACGGACAATTTTACTCTAGGATTCTGTTGTGTTACTCTCCCTCCCCTAGAAGCATTAGGCTCGGCAGTATTAGATGGGGAACCAGAGTGCCTATAACTCCATAGCATGGGTCTGAAAGGCATTTGTATTCCATTTGCATGAAGCAGGAATTATTGAATGGCTCCAGCTTGTGAAATTTTGAATCTTTCATAGGTTACCCACCAGGCCCTATACATTATTTTATAACAGTATTGAAGCTTTTAAGTTATTATTAGTATCATCATTATATTTTACATTTTTTTATCATTAATTATTATTATTATTATTTTAGGGATTATTATTGATGAAATGAATATATTTTATGTTATGTGCGTCACTTTAATTTTAGTTTAGTCTAAATGTATTCATTAGAGAGTCACAAGTTACACCCCTGGTACACTACTCACAAAAAGTTAGGGATATTTGACTTTTAGGTGGAATTTATGGAAAATGTTAAAAGTTCACGCTACAGTGTTATTATATTATGGAAGTAGGTCATTTAAGTAGAAGCATGCAATGGTGATTTCCTCATCTCAAACATTTTATTGAAACAAAAGCCAACACCAGTGGTGGGTATACCCCCACAAAAAATGTCAATGTCTCAAAAACTTGTCATGTTGTTTCAGGGCGCCGGCGTTGCGCTCTTTCTCCTCTGCACCGCCGGCACCCTGCGCAAGGTGAGGGACGAGGACAGCAGGCGGGCAGCAGGGGAGCCGAGCGCCGATAATGCTGATTGGTGCTCGGCTGAGTTGGGCTGCTGTGAGTCACGTGACGCTGGCCACGTCATTTGACTCACCATCTAGGCCTATTTAAACAGGCAGCCTGCTGGCCACAGGTTGCCTGTGATTAAGGTGCTTCTTGGAAGATCCTTGGTGATATCAGGTCCAGTATTTATAGCCGTACTCGTGTGTTTCCCCGTTCTCGTCCTCTCCTTGCTCTATTGTACTCCCTGGTTTTGACTCTCGGCTTGGTTTATTGACTTGTCTATGGTTTCTCCTCTGGTTGTGCTGTATTTCCTGGTTTTGACTCGGCTTGTCTCTGCATTGCCTTTTGTCTGCTCCCTGGTACCTCGTGACCTCCTGTTACTGACCTTGCTAGCCTGACCATTCTGTGTGTTGTCTGTCTGTGACTCTTCAGTGTCTCTGTATGTCTGTTGCAACCTGCTGATGACACTCTGTGGCACTCTAATCTCAGTGGCCACCTCCGTCTGAGAACATCCTGCTTGAAACCAATGGCAAGGTACTGTTGATCAATTGTTAGGTGTCGTCTTGGTCTCATGATGTCAAAATGTGAACAGCATGATGAGGAGGACTGTTTAAATACCAATTGTAATTGAACCAGGAAATTTATTGGGCGATTCTTGGATCAAACACCTGTTGTAAATTTTGCTGTTAAGCTCCTTGTTTAAGAAAAGCATGTTGTGCAAAAAGTATTGAAACATTGAACAGCTGGACATGTGCATTCAAAAGTTTAGAGAAGGTTACATTAAGTTCACATGTAAAAGTTAGAGTGCATTTTAGGTTCATCCTGAAATTTTACCCACAGTCCAAATGTCACAAACTTTTTGTGAGTAGTGTAGATTAGACAAGTATGTCATTTTTTATTTTATTTTATACTCTGCCTCCTCATCCCCTCCCCTTGCAGCCACAGTTCCTCGCTTGCTTAAAATCTCAGTTGTGGTTCTGACAAATGGTAGCTGAGAATTAACAGAGAATGCATCATTTTATCATTGCATTACAACTAACATAATATTGCTTTTTGTTTTAAGGAAAGAGCAGCAGGCTGAACCACCACCCAGGTTGGTACCCGGATGTGTCACATCATCATACTGTATGCCCCCCTCATTCATGGTAACCCTTACTGATACCCACCCTCCAGCTTCTGTGGCTACACAATCCCCTTCTCTAATGCCTGTTCTGTGTACTCCCCCTAATCTCACTAACAGCTCATTGCCACTGTCGCTTACACACTACATGGGGCTTCTACGCAAATGGCGAGACAAATGGCAAGAAAAAAAAACATGTAAAAAAATTCTCTGTGGCTTTATGTGGTCTGTGTCATCAGACAACACGTTCCTTCTGATTCTGTCTCTGAGTAGCATAAGGAAGCATTTTAAATTTTGGGTGATGATCAAACTGAAGGGTTTGACCTTACACAACACCCTCTGTTTTTGAAGGGAACCTGTCACTGAGATAGATGACCGAAGGCTACCTACACACATTGTGGATTACGTGTGAATAAGACAGCCCGCACCCATGTGCAGGTAGCCTTAAAATCCCAAACTGGATTGGATGCAGGTATTCCCACTAAACCTCATCCTAAAGTTCCAGTCCTTTCTTCAGCCGGATAGGTTCAGAAGTACCAGATGCTCCTAGCATTAAGGGCTCATTCACATGACCTTATTAGTTTTTGCGGACCTCAAAACACGGATACCGGCCGTGTGCCTTCTGCATTTTGCGGAATGGAACATCCTTCTCCATGATATAAATGCCTATTTTTGTCCGCAGTAAGAACAAGAATAGGACATGTTCTATCTTTTCTGCGGGGTCAAGGAATGAAAGTGCGGACAGAGTGACTGCTGTCCGCGTCTTTTGCAAACCCATTGAAATGAATGGGTCCGTATCTGATCCGCAACATTGTAGAACGGATGCGGACAGTAAAATACGGCTGTGTGAATAGGCTCTATGCTGAGACCATGACAAATTCTATGTACCTGACCGGCGGCCGCAAAAAGAGCTAGGGTCAGGGTGGCCTCCTGGGCATCGGCCCACCGGAAAATTTCCCTGTAAGGTCTATGGCCAGACCACCCCTCTCTCTTTTTGTACTCCCTGGTGATGGGAAGTACCTGAGATGGCCATTTACTACTTATCTATCTTATCTCCATACAGTAGATATAGGATGCACATTTGGCAAATTAATTATTAAAGGAAGTCTGTGACCCAGCACAGTGCCTTGTAGCACTAGCTCAGCTGAATGTAGTGATACCTTTAACTTAGTGATCCGTTGCTTCATTCTGGAGAATAAGTACTTTTAATCTATATGCAGTGGCTCGCATAGGAGACGTGAGGGGAGAGTATGAGAGTGGTAGTCTTGTGAGAAGTATTAGTACTCACTGTGGCAGTCTCCCTGATCCAGCACTCCCTAGGCTGTGCACAGTAAGCACCTTTGTTTTCCCAGGGCACGCCCTGGTGAAGGTCTCCTGCCTGACGGAAGGTGGGGTACCCTTGGTGATGGTAGATGGTAAGGCGCAAGGCAGGCAACGTAGAAGGTGTTGAAAATGATGAGTGATGAGGTATTCTGGTGCAGTTTAACAATTTTGTAGCCATTTTGTAGTGTACCAGAAGCTGATGAGCTCATAAGATGGTGTTTTCATTGATGAAACCACTTCTTAGTACTTAGTCACCTAATATGGAAGGCACTAAATAGCTAAAAAATATTATTAAGCCACCATAAATTTGATACTTCGATAACAACATTGTTTAATACTTAATGGGCTGCATCTTTTTACATTCTGCAAAATGGCTGCCTTTTCTGTAAGTGGCAGGTACATAATAAATTAACTAGGGACGAGTGAATTTCATATTTTGAAATTCGTTTTCGGTTCGTGTTGTGGTATTTACTGAATTGCATTATGGATTCCGTTACCATGGACCATAACGCAGTTCCATAACGGAATGCCTTTAAAGGAATTCCGTTATTCATTCTGTCATAATAGAAGTCTATGGCCTGCATAACGGAAACCGGACGGATCCGTTATGCAGGCCATAGACTTCTATTATGACGGAATGCATATTATATCCGTTATGCATTGCATCATGGAATTGCGTTATGGTAGGTGGTAACGGAATCCATAATGCAATTCAGTACAAAGCACAACACAAACCGAAAACGAATTTTAAAATATGAAATTCGCTCATCCCTAAAATTAACCACTGTCATCACTACATAAATATACAGTAAAGTACATAATAACCCAGGCCTGTCACCCATGCATGAACTCTGTGTTCCAGACAAGTTACATTTTGACCCTTTACATGTCATCTCATAGAATGGCAAGACTGGTTAGTTGGCAGCTGGGGTGGTCGTGTAGAAATTTAAAGTGTATATACTGACTATTTTAATTAATGGTGTGTAATAATTAATTCAGCCTCTGGGTGGCTCAGTGAGTCAGGGATGAGGTTTAGCTGTCTTTTTGCAGTTAGGATCTTCTATGGCTGAGCAGCAAAGACACAGTACAATCAGGCTATATGACCAGCGTACAAGTAATATTCTTATCCCTTCTCTCGTCTCCTTTTTTCCTGCTTCCTTTTCCGTCTTCTGTTCCTCTAAAATCTCTCTTTTGTCTTTTCCTTCCCGTTTACTCTTTACTCATGTCTTATTTTCTCTGTCTTTCTTAACCCATTTCTTTCTTTGTTTTCTTTATATCTTCTATCCTTCCTTCTTTTCTTCTGCATTTCTTTCTGCATTTCGTCTCCCGTTCTCTCTTATCCTTTCTTCTTCATTCTATTTCCTTCTCTTCTTTCCTTCTTTTTTTTATTCTTCTTGTCCTGTTTCTTATCCTACCTTACTTCTTTCTCCAATTATTCATTATGTCTTTATATTATTTCTTTTTTTCCTCTTTCCTTTGTCTTTACTTTCATTCTTATCGGTTTTTATTTCTTTCTACACTGTATGACCGCTTGATCTGGCGGTACTGGTGAACACCAGGGCAAACACCTATTATTGTGCTGTAAGTTTTGTGCTTTCTAATAGACTCTTTTTAGTTACATGCTAATATCAGATGGCAGTGTGGATCCCCTATGACTTGTGCTTCAGTTTGTTTTCTCCACCAGGATTTTTATAACTTCAGTATATCGTTGTAATACCATAATTTCCTGACAGTTTTATTGGCTTAGGGCGGCTATGAGCCTCTGTATATCATCTCATTATGGCAGATTGCCTGGGTGCAGCGGCGGGCTTAACCAGAGCTCATTATTTATTTGCCAGGGAGGTGATATTGGGTAACTGGTTTTTGGTAGAGGCACGCACATCCCTGTCTTTGCAACCTGAGACAAATGTTGACACGTCCAGGATAAATGTGTTTCTTTGAAAACACTTGAGTATCAAGGTGATCTGTTCTTAAAGGAACACTAAGCCTATAAATAAATGTAAAAGTGGATCAAGAAATATAGTTGCCCTCATTGTCAGCCTGCAGCACTTTATGCATGATCCTAAAATAGTCGAAGTCCTGCAGAGAACAAAGGGGTTAATCTCGTGCTTATCTGCTGGAGTTTTAGCTGGAGACATGTAAGCCGTGTACCAGGGTGCGCTTCCCAGGATACAGCGAAGTCACAAACGAGGAAAGAAACTCAAACACCAGTTTTGCCAAAACCATATTTTTTACTTCAACGTGGTCATGAACGCAACCACAGATGCTGGTTACACATAAATAAGTTTACATACACCCAGCCAGGGGCTGTACTGTGCGGCCCCTGCCAGTGGATGCTAGAGGTATTAGCGGTAAATTTACCTGCTGGCGAGCTCAAATAGGCCAGCCACGTCTTATTGCCCTAGAGTCAGGAACAATTATTTGGGTGGGTGATGCGGGCTAGCCTTCAGTACAGCATAACAGCTTACAATCTTATTCCATGCTATAACAATTCCCTCCCCAACAACTGGTTAAACAGCATGTGCTATGGTGTTTCTCCTGATTACACCAGCCTGGCTTGAATAAGTTGTGAGGGTTCTCAGCTCTTAGGTGTGAACTGACACTTTAACCGTGAAGTCCTTGTTAAGAGTAGTTAACAATACTTGTGGCCTGACACAAACAGCAAACCTAACTAACTACAGGACTGGTCTCAGTCTCTAGGATCCTAGGCACCAAAACTGTATGAGATGCATGCTCGATTAGTCTTACCGACCTGGGTCTGCTTTGTGTAAGCTGGTGACTGTGGATGGAACAAGGGTTTCTTCAACAAGCTTGCGGTACCGCAGTGTCTGTGGCTTTACTCCTCAGCTCTTATCTGCATTCCTGGTAGCAATTCCCTTTCCTCTGCACAAGATCAGGGTAATGGACACAATCAGCTCCCCTTAGCTGCAGCTCTGTTCCCTGGAGGATGCTCTCACGCTTGGATGTAGAGGGATTCTCCTCACACAGCTCCTGGATGCCCCTTCCAAGATCACCCTAAGATGGCTGCTGCTGTCTTCCTCCCCAGGCTTTGTAACTCCACCCTGTGAGAGTTTTCAAGATCAGAGGAATCTAGAAATGCAGTAATTTTTAGCTATACTTAGGAAACAGCGGCCTCTTGTGGCCAAACAGCAGAATGGCAGTCAAAATCATTTAACTTCATTTACATTAATACAATGTTCATAAAATAAGTGCTGTTTCACCATATTAGTTTATAGGAGGACTTAATGACCTTTTTGTCTGACTGCAGGCAGGACACAGCAGGGAGGCTCCTGCTCCAGCCACTTGTCTTACAGCTTCCTCACTAATGGAATGATGTTTGCAAGGAAAGTGCTTTTATGATAATATGAGGGGATGATAGTGGAAGGAGCAGGTTCTTCCCCCAGCAGCAAGGAGTATTCAGAGAGGATTGTGACATTCGTGTGGGAGGCAATGACCAGTCTACTTATGTGATTAGATCTGTAGAAGGCAGGGGCAGTGTTATGAACTAGGCAGGATTACAGCTCTCAGACCCTCAAAAGTCAATTTGAATACAGCAGAAGGCCTCTTTCACATGAGTTTTACGTCCAGGTGCGATGCTTGTAGTGAACACACAGCATCCTAACCCATTTATTTCAATAGGTCTGTGTATATGAGCGTCGTTTATCACTGATCATCTCTGTGTTGAGGATAAATCACAGCATATTCTATATTGTGCGTTTTTCACGCAGCCGTGGCTCCATAGAAGTGAATGGGGCTTGCATGAAATATGGATTGCATCCGGATACAATGCGTTTTTTCACTGATGGTTGCTAGGAAATGTAGTTTGGAATTCTTCAGGTTTTTATTTTTACGTGTGAAAATCGCATGCAATCCAGATAGAAGAAACGCAAACGCTGACTGCAGTTGCAGAAAAAATGATTAAACTTGAGTGCAACACCAGCAGTTTTTTCGTGCACAGATCGCTCAAGTGAAAGAGCTTAAAGATGGATCCTCCTGTATTGATGTGTGAATTTACCTGTTATTTGTGCTCTTATTAATAGATTCCAGGACTGGAGATATCTTTAAGGGACCTCAGAGTGTTGTCTTTGTTCCATCGCGTTGCATGTCCTTGAGACTAATTTTTCACTTTCCCCTGATTTTTCAGTAAAGGCAAAAATCTCTGCAGCTGCTGCTCGGGGGAGAATAGGTACTATGAGAAACCATCACAAGGACCCCTCCTAGCTGCACGTCCTGTTCCTGTGATCAGTTTTCTAACCTCCCTAAGTCTTAGTAGAGTTTCCACAAGTCCTGGGTCTTCACATCATTTCTTATCTCAAACAGAATTACAATATATCGATCCCATTCTCCCAAATTATTGGCCACCTGACCTCAGAGACGACTCTGTGACTTTTGGCAACTCTGCTCGACTTGATCTCGCCAAACTAACATAGCAGCTCTCTAATCTTGAAATGTGCCCATCCCTCCTGCTACTAAAGTCCTGGATTACAGTAATGCAAGATAATCCAATGTTTATTAATTTAACAATTTTTATGTTGTAAGGCTCTGCAGCTTTACTTTTCAGTTATGTAAGAAAAAAAATGGGAAGTGGCTGAAAAAAACATGGAGTTGGGTAACGGCTGTGCTTAGTATTGCAACTCATTCCCGGCAGTTGAATGGGACTGAGCAGCAGAGAGCTGCAGTAGAAGGCAAAACTGCTACAAAATGTAGACGATCTCAAAAGCCTAGACAGCCCCTTTTGTGTGTCCTTAATGCTGTATAAAAGGATACTAAAATTACTATGTAGAATATGAAAATATTTGAAATTATGTTGAAATATTTACACTATCCATTTAGCAGTCTGCGGATCTCACATTTAGGGCTCATTCAGATGGCCACATGTTTTTTGCGGTACGCAAAAATGCGGATCTGTTAGTTCCGCATGTCTGCAAAAATACGGATTGCATTCCGCATTATTGTGAACCCATAGACTTCAATGAGGCCATGTCCTGATTTTTGTTGACAAGTATCGGACATGTTTTATTTGTTTTGCAGAGCCGTGGAACAGAAGAAAAGATGCAGACAGAACCCGGTGTGCTGTCCGCATCTTTTGGGGACCCATAGAAGTGAATGGGTCCGCAAAATTGCAGATCAGAAGCGGAAAGCAACATAAGGCCATCTGAATGAGCCCTTATACTGTATTTTGCATTACGTTTCTTTAGTCAATGACTGCCTTGTGTTCCACTGACTGCCAAGTTTTCAGTTTCACAGGTAAAGTCCGGTTCACATGATGTCTTTTGATGCCGGACTTTTGGTGCAGATTCCACGCCATCACCACTGTGCAGAATCCACTCCATCGCCACGTTAAAAAAGGACACGGCGGTGTTATCGCCAATCTAGCAAGTTTAATTTTTTTTGTGTGGTGCCAAATCAGCTAGATTGCCGATAATGTCGGCAGGTTTTTGTTTGTGGTTTAGCTCCATTGAGTGGGGCTAAACTGTGAGTGGGTCAGCGGTGTTCAAATGGAAAAACACAGGCAGAAATGGAATACGCAGTGCAGGGATGTAACTAGAAAAGGCCCATACCACATATTTTAATGGGGACCCCCAAGTAACTTTCCCGCATTCACCATACAACTCTGCCCTCTTCATCTTACTTATGCCCACTTAGTATACTCTTTACAGTAGCTTGCCTTTTTAGTGTCCCTACACAGTAATGCTCCGCTTTAGTGACCCTACACAGTAGTGCTCATCCTTTGTTCCCCCTTACATTAGCGGAGCCTCTGCAGTATAAATAAAATTAAAAAACCTTATTACTCACCTAGCCCTGTTCCCCCGCTGAATGTAGCATATCTTGCTCTTCGCAGCAGGCGCAAGGCAGTTACATCACCTGCTGTGCTGAGAGAATGCACAGGCCAGGGACAGGATGTAGAATGATCCTTGGCCCATGCACCTTTCTAATCAGCCCTGTAGGCACAATGATCTGGCTGCTTCATGTCTGCTGGGGAGACCACGGCCTGGGAATAAGGCACGGGCCATTATAGATGACAGGCATCCATTGCTGCCTGAGACCCCCTACTACTTTAGGCCATGTTCCAGGCTCTGCGGCTCCTATGACGATAGTTCCCAACATAGTGGATTTTGCTATAGCAAAAATCTGCCTTTCAAATGGGACCTATAGGGGAAGTGCAGAGGAAGTGGAGTAACACATGATGGCAAAATCAGACTATAAAGGGGTCTGTAATGATGGACACGCTAAATTTTACATAGTAGGTGTATACATAAACCAGTAGAGATTTAATGAAGATTATTTGAAAAGTCACTTTATTTTTCATTTAGTGGCATTGGAACAGTAAAAAATAGTTACTACAGTATACTGTACATATGCAGCTGATAGGTGATAGGAACCTGTATTCTCATCAGTATTTCATAGAATGTAAAATAGGAACATCCCAAAATCAAATTTTAAAAAGGTATTTCTTGAGGTGTACTTTGTTTTCATTACAGATAACGGTAAATTGTCCCTAACATTCAATGCCATCATAAGCTACAGAAGGGAACAATGGGGGAGATTTATCAAACTGGTGTAAAGTAGAACTGGCCTAGTTGCACATAGCAACCAATCAGATTTCACCTTTCATTTTTCACAGGTCCTTTGGAAAATGAAAGATGGAATCTGATTAGTTGCTATGGGCAAACAAACCAGTTCTACTTTACACCAGTTTGATAAATCTCCCCCTTTGTTCCCTTCTGGAGAAAATTGCTTCATTCTGGAGAAAAAGTACTTTTAATCCATATGCAAATAAGCTGTGAAGTGCAGTGAGGGAAGGCCCAAGCCACTCCATGTGCAACGGGCGCCTCCCCCTAGGTCCCTCTATAACGCGACCCAGGTGTAGGAATGGCGAGTGGTATAGTGCGGCCTTAAATGTCTCTCTATGCTGCTACCTGGATACGGCTGGACCCCAGGCTTTGGCTCTGAAGCAATAAATAGGGGAAATAATTGAGGGATAAAAAAATAACTTAAGTCCAGACCTTGTATGTACAGTGGTTGAACAGCAGCTTTAGTTGAATAAGCGCTCATCAGAAACAGTCTTAAAGCTTTGTCTTGGTCCCAGCAGGCTTTAGCATTAAACTGGCAGGCAAACTCCACTCTGCTATATCTTTCTCTCACTCTGCTGTACTGACAGGCTTACTGTATAACTCAGCTTCTTCTGTAAGCTGCACTTTCTCTCTGTAGTCTGGCTCTAGGTTATACCAGGGAATTTTCCTTCTGGCTCCTGAGGCTTTAAGCTTTGGCCTCCATGGCCAGCAGAGCTTAGGGTGCTCTGGCTGGCGTGGGCATGTCCAGCAGAGACATGCCCCTGCACACCTGTCCCCTAGCAGGGAGTAAGCTTGATTGACTAGAACTGTTCCCCACCCTTCCTGCAGGAAGTGGGACTAGCCCACTTCTCCACAGAGGGGGGGTTAGAATGGAATAGAAGGTTCCATTCTATCTACATACAGCTCTGCTGGTAAACCAGGCACATTACATGTGAACATAACAGTTGCATAACAAAATAGGAATGCACATTGTGGAGGACCTGGAATAAATACACAAGATGACATCAGGTTTGACCAATAAAGACAGTAGCAAGGTGCAGAAGTGGTAACACCACTCTGGTGTGTTACATTCACCCTTACTTAAAACTAAGCCGCCCTCAGCTTGTTTTTAGGGTGTGCTCCAAGGGTACCCAAGGGAAAATTAGAGTGCTGCATGAGACTATTTTCTATTATGACATAGACTGACATAGAAATGGCTACCACTAGGTTCCTGCCCGTATGAGTAGGGTGTCCATTCACAGTTGTCCCTCTTGGTAATAACCAGAGTACCCTTCCAAGCACCAAGGTCTATAAAAAGCTTTTCGCATGGTCACCTTGATGACTAAACAGGTAGCTAAACATACATATCTATAAGGCTGCGCACTAAGCCTTAGGACAAACCAAAGTAGGAGGAGGAGCCTGTTCTCTCCCAGAACTCCCACAAAGGTTAATCTCTCTACACACACATATTAGTAGCAGGGATACCCTTGACGGTGTTAGATCTGCTTGTGACTTACCACTTGGTCCCCTTGTGTAGCAAAAATACAATACAATGCCTAGGCTTTCTAAGCTAACAAAAGGTAATATAAGAACCATTAGTATTGACGTCCTCAGAGGCAGTCCATATGAGCATTAGAGTAAGGTTCTAACTATCTAGCTAACAATATAAAGTCCAGAGTCTATTTGAAGTGCATAGGATCACATTGCGGTACCTGCAAGAGAGTACACACAATGGGCCAAATTCTTGAACGTTGCTAGAACTATTTCAGGATCGGCCCATTTTTCATTTTGCGTTTTTGTTTTTCACTCCCCGCCTTCCCATAGTCCTAACTTTTTTTATTTTTCCGTTCACATAGCCTAATGAGGGCCTATTTTTTGAGGGACAAGTTGTACTTTCCAATGGCACCATTAATGGTTGCAAACTATGTAGTGGGAAGCGAAAAAACGAATTCAAATGGGGTAGAATTGGGAAAAAGCACAATTCTGATAAAGGTTTTTTTTATTTATTTTTATTACACTGTTCACAATGCGGTAAAATTGACCTGTTATCTTCATTCTCCAGGTCAGTATGGTTTCAACGATACCACACTTGTATACTTTTTCTTCTGTGCATGCGGGCAGGCGCCATGTTTAAAGACTGGACGTCATCGGGCGTGAAACGGTTAAAAGGGTTGGTGCAAAAACACAGTGCAAATATATGATGCAGTAGCATGGTGCAATTACATTTACAGTAGAGTCTTTTCCTTTAGTGCTGGCGGATCAAGTGCACCAAACTGGAACAAGTAGTGCAAAAGTCCTTTTAATGTCAATATTTGTAATCCACATGGGTATAATAAAAAATAGCAGCAATGGTAATGACAACCCTTTGAGCAAAACCACTTAACCTGAGAAGGGGGGAAAAAGTAATTGGGCGCAGACGTGCGCAACTTGGAGGTATTTTCTGCAGATGGGGGGAGTCCTGACAAACATGTCCATCTGGAGGAGGACCAAACAGGGGGCAACAAAACAGAAAATGGGCCATCACGTCCTCACCCTTCAAGAGTAGTCCAAGCTGTGGCTCCTATTAGTCCATGTTTTTCCTGGCTTGATCTTTGTAGGCAAGGAGCTCCTTATAGGAGGTTCCTAAAGTCCTCTTCACTGCTACTGCTGCTAAAGGACATGAGAGAGCACTCCTGCCTCTTATATGCCAGACTCGCTGCCAGGGTGGTGCTCTGCTGACCTCTGGTGGAAGACTTAGGTAATGACCGTGTGGCTTAACGGGGCCGGAACTCAGAATCTCCGGCTGTATGGCCGAGGGATCTCCAGTGGTGGTGGTGACAGAGCCCTGGAACCTCTTTTTGCTGCAGACGCCATCTTTCTCGAGTGCTGGTAGTTGACCACTGTCGGGTTGTAAGAAAACATAAAAATGGACAGGCATCCCAGCGGCGGGGGCAAACCCGGGATGAGAAGCTACGGCTGAGGCTTCTCTTGGAAGCGGAGGACTCTCTCTGCGGTCTCTTGGCAGCGCACGCGGCCTGCGGTGGCTGGATCCTCCTGCCAGCACTGCCAGAAAGGAGGGTCACCCTGGTGGCGAACGGTCTCTTAAAAGAACCCATGGGGGTGCACTCCACATGGTCCCCTGCATATAAACTGTGACGGGCCTGGGGCAGGTAGGGGCGTTTTACAGACATGTGTCTGACGAATAGTTCCTCGCCACTCTCGTCGTCCACCAGGACGTGGGTGGTCCAGGACGTTGATCACCCAGTCCTTGATGCCGGTCTTGTAGTCCCACATGGTCTGGGCGTGGGCTCTAACTTCTCTTGGGACCATTGCGTTCAGCTGGGAGAAGGAACTGGGTGGAGTGGACACCTCGGACTGTTTCTCCGGCTCCCGCTGTACTTGCGATAGTCGTATCTCTTACAGGGTAGCCTTCACCTCAGGCTTGTTGCCCCACACTATTCCGCCCCAGTTGGGCCGCAGAGGACGCGCCATTTTGTCGTCTTCTGTCTCCCTGGCACACACTGGAAAGAGAGGTGGAGTCTTAGGGGTGGAGTCCACTCCCTGCAATTGCACTGAGCAGTTCCCGGTGGGCAGGGCTGTTGCTTGCCGCTCTTGGGCTGGGTATTTCCCTGTTTTCTCGCTCTTGAGGTACAAAAAGAACGTACGCCATCACTGGCAACGGTGGCAGATTAACCCCTTGGATACCGGCGCACACTTTTCTGCGCCTGTCACTTCGCAATAAACATAGTAAAGTCATTTTTAGGGGGTTCTGTGACAATTCTGTATGCCTTGTAGTATAGAGGCACGCAAGTAAATCCTGTTCGTGACGCCAATATTGAAACAGGTGCCTCCCTCTAGGGCCCTTTATAACGCTAGGAATGCCGAGTGGTATAGTGCGGCCTAAAATGTCTCTTTGTGGGTGTCACGGTGCTCCTAACTGGATACGGCTGGACCCCAGGCTTTGGCTCCAAGGCAATAAATAGGAGGAATAATTGAGGGATAAAAGAATAGCTTGAGTCCAGACCTTGTATGAGGTTGAAAAGCAGCTTGAATAAGCATTCATCAGAAACAGTCTGCAAGCTTTGTCTTGGTCCCAGCAGGCTTTAGCATTAAACTGGCAGGCAAACTCCACTCTGCTATATCTTTCTCTCACTTTGATGTACTGACAGGCTTGCTGTATAACTCAGCTTCTTCTGTACTCTGCACTTCACTTTGTAGCCTGGCTCTAGGTTATACCAGGGAATTTTCCTCCTTGCTCCTGAGGCTTTAATCTTTGGCCTCCATGGCCAGTAGAGCTCAGGGTGCTTTGGCTGGCGTGGGCACGTCCAGCAGAGATGTGCCCCTGCACACCTGTCCCCTAGCAGGGGGTAAGCTTGACTGACTAGAACTGGTCCCCACCCTTCTTGCAGGAAGTGGGACTAGCCCACTTCTCCACAGAGGGGGGGTTAGAATGGAATGGAAGGTTCCATTCTATCTACCCACAGCTCTGCCGTGTTTGCTGTCACCTGCTGGCGAACCAGGCACATTAAATGCGAACATAACAGTTGCATAACAAAATAGGAATGCACATTGTTGAGGACCTGGAATAAATACAAGGTGACATGAGGTTAGACCAATAAAGACAGTAGCAAGGTGCAGAAGTGGCAACACCACTCTGGGGTGTAACACATGGAGCTTTGCTCCGCCTGCTTCTTCTGCGTTCCCCTCCTTCTCCTTGATTGACAGGCCCAGGTGAGATACTGATGCCAGAACCTGCCATTGTCATTCAAGAAGCAGGTGGAGGATAGAGCTCCTTCAGTGCTATCATTGGTGTTTTTGTTGAATCTCGGATTAATGCCCCCCTGCCAGACTGTGAATTTTGGTATGGGATCTCTCTCGTCACGTTTGTATTTGTGCCATATTCTTTCCATTTTGCTATAATGGATTTATCAATAGTGTTACAGATACAGGGTCCATTAAGAACACGTGTATTTGTACTCACGTCATGACACTCATTTGGACTTGGAGGGTTAATTGGACGGATTAAATCTTATTTAGGGGTTTCAATGCAAAGGGAATGAATAGATATGCACTCACAACAGGTTAATTTATTTTTTAAAAGGTATTTTTTTCTTTCATTCCACGGTAAAAATTTGGGCAATTTTGTCGGGTCCATTACATACAATCTGAATTACTATCTATTTCAATTCCAGGTTGTAATGCAACATAACAGAAAAAGACACCAAGGGGGTGAATCCTTTCTTATACATAGGGCCAACATTATAGTAGTTATATTCTTGTACATAGGGGCAGTATTATAGTAGTTATATTCTTGTACATAGGGGCAGTATTATAGTAGTTATATTCTTGCACAAAGGGGCAGTATTATAGTAGTTTGATTCTTGTATATAGAAGGCAATATAATAGCAGTTATATTCTTGTACATAGGGGGCAGTATTATAGTAGTTGTATTCCTGTACATACTGTAAGAGGAAGTATTATATTAGTTATATTTTTGCATATAGGAACAGTATTCTAGAACTTACATTAATTTACATGGGGGCAGTATTATAGTAGTAACTATCTTGTACATGGGGGCAGTATGATAAAAGTTATTTTCTTGAACAAAGGAGACAGTGTTATAGAAGTTATAAGTATAATAATTTTTCATAGGAGTCAGTTTTGTAAGTTATGTTCTTATGCGCCAAATTCTTTAGACGTGTACCACCATATAGGAGTGGATAAATAATAGGCATATTACCAAAAGAATAACTGCAGCATCTTGCTTGTTATTCACTTTCATGCACCAGCTGATTATTTAATTCCTGCTACAAATTGCTTCACCGTACCCCACTTCTCATCATATTGCCCTGTTTTTCATGGTCCACGTGTTTTGTGCCTGCTGAGCCCACCTGTCTGTCCCAACTGCACTGTACATACCGCTTTTTTCATACAACACAGATTTGCTAACTGCATGAACATGCAATCTTTTGTCTTCTGTTCTGGCTTTATATTTGAATTCATTTTCCTATGATGCATTGTTTCAATTCTTGCAACAATGAATGCATGCTCCTTGTTTAATGGGGTATCCAACATATCAGACCACATATTAGTGGTGACTATTTGTCGTGAGGCAAGGGGAGAAGATCACTGCTATGGCCAGCAATTGGATGTAGCGGTCACTTGCCCCCTGTCAACAGGATGTTGATATTAGCACACCAGGGACACAAAGAGCCGGCTGGAGTGCTACAGAGACTGAACCTAGTGGTGGGCACCAGGTAAGTATGATCACCACCGCATGTTGGCCACTCTGTGAGGTCTGATATAATGTTGGATAACCCCTTTCTGTCAAATGTTCCAATAACCTCAAGTATTGGAATGCTTTAGAAGTAACCCATTGGACATTTTTTTATTTTCTAGCCTTTACTTTCAAAATAACTACAGCACCTTTAGTTTAGTTAATTGCACACAAGTGAAACACCCTGTGTGTGGTGAATGCCCCTCCCGACAAAACACTGTTCCTCTAACCTGAACTCACAACATCATAGTGATTTGTGATGCTGTGAGTTCCTGTTTGACCATTGGTCTTCTGTACTGTACTCACTCACGCCATTCTCTGTGTTCAGAACAGTAGGCACGCGGTCAGACAGGAATTCAGTGTCCGGTTCTGGAAATGTGGCCATCGCATGGAGCGTGATCCACAGACTTAACATGTTGTTATGAAATCGGCCTTATGTCTGTTAAGGATGATCAGTTGACTTTAAATCAGTTAGATCAAGGTAGCGGTCAGCACTCACTTTCGGTGCACGCTGCACAGGACAGGAGCAGTCTCCAATATCAAGTAATAAGAATAAATCCCAGCAGCCGTGTCTTCAATAGATATGCTTGTTTATTCCAGTATGTCCCACATCAGGACGCATTTCGGCGGTGTGCCTTTATCAACAGACTGTTGATAAAGGCAACAGACAGTCTGTTGATAAAGGCACACCGCCAAAACGCGTCCTGATGTGGGACATACTGGAATAAACAAGCATATCTATTAAAGACACGGCTGCTGGGACTTATTCTTATGACTTTAAATCAGTGGCCATCAACCTGTAGTACCAAATGTGCACCACCTTGCATGTCCTGACAGCCAGAAACTAGATAGCCAAAGGCTGAAGGCTTTTACTTTTGCTAATTTGTCTGCCTCAGTCTTAGTTCATCTTAGATAGTTCACCTCATACAACAATCTAGCCATGATAGTTTCGGCAGACCATATCCAAGGAAAATGAAATCATATCAATCTGATGAAGAATTCACCTAATGTGATGTACAGTTGCACATCCATAACATAGCGAGGTATAACATAGTGTTCAGTACCATAAGAAGAGGACAATTAGTGTTTGTGTAAAGTAGATTTAGTTTTCACTTGTGGAGTCATTTACAGATTGGGTTAAAAATATGTTACGGTTCTATTCCCAGGTGATATTGGTCATAGGAGTTGTCCAGTTTTCCATTGCATTGGTTCTGGTTAATGTTTTGTAGGTCTTGCACTCCTCTTTCTTATTTTCTTATCCTATTGATCTTTTTCACAAAAATGTCTTTTGTGGATTATTGTTCAGTGTTATTTTGTTTTTCTTCTGCTCAGCAGCCAGAAAGTGAGCTTAAAGGAAAGGGTGTTTTCTAGTCCCAGAAATGTTGCCACAAAAGGAAAAAGTTCTCCTCAGTCTCAAGGGGTACGTCGTTCGCCGAGTGCTGACCAAAGCCTGGAGGAGAGCCCAAGTAAAGTGCCCAAGAGCTGGAGCTTCGGTGATCGAGGACGGACTAGACAGGCTTTCCGCATCAAGGGATCAGCATCACGGCAGAACTCAGAAGGTGGGTATGCTGGGGAACCTGGAGTTAACCACGACTGTTGTTGAGTTGGCATGGGATATTAGATAATAATAATGAAATGATAAGTTCTGGATTTTACAACTTGTCATCTTTTATGTTTGTTCTTATTATTTTATACTATTTATTTTTCTATTTTTTAAATGTATGATAAAGTATTTTGTTAATATTCTACACATCAAGCTTAAACAGCAGACATAGTCAAAAGGTTAATTCCAGCTTCTCTCGATGTTTAAGGAAATTAAGAGGTTCCCTTAATAGTTTAGGGTACTGAAGGATTTAATAAGAATATCCCTGGTGGTCTTGGGTAGTGGAGGGGTTAATGCCTGTATCCTTGGTTGTATAGGATAGTGTAAGGTTTAATGTACAGTGGTTTAATGTGCTTAATCTTTGTTTACAGCATTGATCCATACTTACAACCCTTTTCCAAAATGACCACTGATGGAGGTTCATGTGACCAAACTAACACTGCACAAGGCATTAGAAACTAGCTCATGCAGTGTGTTAGTCAGTGGAGGCTGCCAATGGACAGGACTGGTGAGCCCCCCTGAGTGTCAATTTTGGGAGCATATTAAACCACAGGACTGCTGTGCCAGTGGTTTAATGACAATCTATCACTAACTTCCTTTATGTGCTGCTCCCAGCATATGTGCAGCAATACGTATGTTTAATGCCCCTGTTCCCGGCATATGTACAGCAATACGGATGTTTAATGCCTCTTAGGGAATCAAAATTCTTTAACTAAGATTTTAAGAACAATCACCTTCCAGGACCCCTCTAAATACCCAATCTTGTGACATTGTGCTGTATTAAATAACTCATTCACCTTGCTTAGATTGTGATGTAATTCATGGGAGGTGTCTCCCCAGCAGTCAGCCTCCCAGGGGAGGAGATTCCTGAGGACAACCGAAGTTGTAATTGTGAATTTCTTGCTGAAGACCTGACTCCTGGTCTCAAGGCTTCAATTCGAGCCGTGTGGTAAGTCTTCCATTGGTCATTAATACACGACAAATGAGACACTGGACTGCTTACTCACTGACCCATTTTTTTATTGTTTTCTAAGCATAATGAAATTTCTTGTATCAAAACGGAAATTCAAGGAAAGCCTTCGACCATACGATGTCATGGATGTAATAGAGCAGTACTCAGCTGGTCATCTTGACATGCTTGCACGTATCAAAAATCTGCAGTCCAGGCAAGGAATCATATCAGCTTGTTATATACACATAATAGTATGCATTTCCGACAGTACATATCGTTGTATCGTTGGCCCATAATCCTGTTCAAACCTCTACAGAACTTGAGGTCACTAGTATGTAAAATATGGGTAGCCATGTAGCGAATATGTGCTACACCACTATGTTATTTAATTCAGTGACCCGGGAGATGCCAGAACTTGTATGTACAATTTTTGATATCATTGTCAGATCTGGGTTTCTACATTGTCTGATGTGTATCTATGCAACCCAGAGTGTACCTGTGTGGTGAAACGCGTCTGACGCAGAGCTATTTCATGCTCTTTTAGTGAGGAAAACATATTCCACCATTTGGTTTAGTTGACCACAGCCACGATTGACACTGACTGCTACAACTTTGCCCTAATAAGTTTGGGAATGGTAATGGCCACATAGAATGTTAGGAGGAGAGGTGGTCCACTTTATGTTAAAATCATGATGACTTTATGAGGTTTAAGGGGGAGCAATGCTACTACCTTACATATGGGACTTATGGTAACATTAGCCTGTCCAAATCCATCTGAGTAGAGTTTAGAATAGTTTTCGTCAAGATGACTACATGCAGCAACAGGAATGGTAGTGGTTGTAACGGTACTCATGGTGGTGGAGTCCTTCTTCCTCACTCCCAGGGCTGGCACAGTGAAAAGGTTGTGCAGAATAGGAATAGTAGTTCCCATGGGGCACTTCCTGTTTGGAGTCTCCTAGGTGATGAAAGTGGGGTGCCCTTGATGTTGAGGCGTGAATGACAGGCAGGAGATTTAAAACGCTTCCACACATGATGGAAGCACACAGTAATGGCAGAATAGTTCCAACAAAGGTTAGGCTTGGCTGTAGCAAGGTTCTCTATTTCCACTGAGATCTAATTCCGCAAATATCAATTCCTTACAATTCAAGCTGAGGGGTGCACAGCAAATCTAAAGTTTCCTTCTGTGGTATAGATTCACAAGCAACAATACAAGGTATAGACAAATATAATAGGGTGAAGCTGTAAAACAGTCAACCGCTATGAAGCCCAATAGCGAAGGTCTTCTCTTCACAGATGGTCCCTTGCACTCCCTTTAGCTACACATAGTCCACTGAAGTTCACTGACTGAAGGAACTTTCTGACAGGACTGGCAAAAGTGTCATTACTCCAGCTACAGTCTCCTGCCCCAACTCTACAGTGCAAGGAGGGACAGACTTACTTTAGCTCTGCCCACCTTCGAGAAGGATATCTCAGAGGATACTGGATAAGAGCACATGCCTCAGCCAGCAATAACCATTTAATGTTACTGTTACGTCATTTCTCTGCAAACAGTGCTATGCCTTCTTTTACCACTAGCAGTGTCCTTGTAGGACATGAATCAAAGAAAGCTTCCAAGAAGGCAAAATGTGAGGGACAAAGAACTTGACTTTCATTGGTTGAGAAATTCCTCTTAACTTGTCCTAGAAAATACAGTAGTGTCTTCCTATCATGAATAAACTTAAAGAGAACTTGTCACTATGAAAAAGAAAAGTAATCTGCAGGCAGCATGTTACAAAGCAGGAGGGCTGAGCAGATCAATATATAGGTTTCAGCAAAATTACATTCATTTACATTCCTGCTCTTTCAAGGTCTGTGCAGTCCAGGAGGTGGTCCTATCAGTGATTGACAACTATCTCTATATACACAGTCCATCACTAATAGGACCCCCTCCTTGATGTCAAATCCCAGAATGAGCAGGAATTTAAATTTATAAATTACAAGTTATACTGAATCTTTTCCCACAGAACTGTATATCAATCTGCTCAGCTCCTTCTGCTCTATAAAAAGCAGCCTGCAGCTTAGACACAGAGTTCAACATGACAAGTTCTCTTTATGTTCTCAATGCTAGGTTTGAGACCACAAATCACCTTTGGCTAAAGACATATTCTTGAGGTTACCTAACCTATTAGAGCCTTCAGCCCAGATTTAATGAGGTTTTCTAATCCTAAAATGAAATTAGATACTAGGAGCATTTGACTTTCTGCACCAGAAGAATTGGCATGTATAAAGATGTAAAAGGTCTCTTCTAGTAAAAGGGTTGTACCAGCTTCTACCTTTGTGACTTGCTCCAAGAATCCAACATTCTAGACCAATATTAAACAGATCTTAAATTGGGGACCAGGAGATCTTGATGTTGGGCCACCAGGCTGTTCTCATGCAGAAGTGGATGAATTATATAGATACTTGTGACTCTCAGCCTGTCCTTTCAGCTGGTTCGGGTCTCATGTATACCTTAATGAAAGCAGAGTAATACACAAAGAAGACATGGCTGTGGAGCAAGAGTAATACCGTGGCAGCTATCATTGCAATAGGCGCACCAGGTTGTATGAAAATGAGTATGACAAAAATATACTGTATTTTTCGCTTTATAAGAATCACTTTTTTTCCCAAAAAGTGGGGAGAAATGGTAGTGCGTCTTATAAAGTGAATACTAATGAGCACATTCCTTATGGGATCGCTCATTAGCATACTGTACCCACTGCTCTCTGGTGCTATTCTAGGTGCCCGCTGTGCTGTATTATGACTGCATATAGCGTCAGCATGTAGTGCACATAGGAGTGTACTATGACGGAACACTGTGCGACATCAGGTTGCAGCGCAGTGTGGCACCGACAGAAGACCAGGGAGCACTGAATGCAGAAAAGGCGTGTTGTCTGGAGCAGGAGAGGTAAGTTGTTTTATTTATTTTAGTATCTTATCTGAGGTCTAATAAAAATTGGGGTTCCGGTGTGAGGTCTGATAAAGATTAAGGGTCTGATATGAGGTCTGAGAAAGACTGAGGATCTGATTTGGGGGTCTGATGAAGATTCAGGTGTCTGAACTAAGGTCTGATGAAAAAATACAGTATTTTATTTTGCTTATTTTCCTCCTCTAAAACCTAGATGTGTCTTATGATCAGGTGTGTCTTATAGATTAAAAAAATATGGTATATACAGGTGCCTCAGAGCCACCTTTATCTGTCTTATGTAACTCAGAGTCAGGATCTACAAAAAGTGGATCCAACACTGATGAAATGTGGCAGCTCTCAATAAAGACCATCAGAAGAACAAGTTCTTGACTTCTGTCCCAGGGTGCTGAAGATATATCTCTGATGATATTTCTAGAAGATGATCTCAACTCCAAATCAGTTGGGTCAAGGGTGGCATTAGCCTGATAAATTGCAGTTTCACCACTGATTACACTCTGACCTGCATACATACAATGACTACTCCTGTGACCGGTTGTGTCTTGTCTCATATTGTGTATATTTTTCACTCCTCCTTCATGACGCACAAACCCTCTCTATACTTTCACACTGTGTTTTGTCACCTTGAACCATAGGAATATATGTTGATCTATATCCAGTATTCCAAACCAGGATATTGCTACATATATACATGCAAATATATTCCAGTCTTCCCAGCCATCCCAGACTTTGACTGGTGGTTTTGCAGCATCCTACACACTGACACAGCTGAATTCAGCCAAATGGAATATATTTCCAGTCTATTGAAAAAATTTCCCTCTTGAATTTATCCCAACGTTGCTTCATTATGCATTTTTGCTGGTGTTTTGTTTTTCTATTTACTTTGCCAGGATAGATATGATTGTGGGTCCCCCACCCCCTTCAACACCCCGGCATAAGAAGTTCCCTACCAAAGGATCAGTGCATTCTACCAAAGAATCACCCTTGTACTCTCCTAGGTTAGGATTCACCAAAATGCCTCTTTGTATGGACTGCTTTTTTTTTCATTTCTTGAAGGCGAACCTCTTCCAGTCCATGGTTTGTGATGGCATGCAGATGCTGGGAAAACCTTGGGCAATGAAGCTAGATATGTCTAGAAAGGCATAGGGCCCACCTCCCTCTTTCTTATGAGAACATTGGCTTACATTAGACATATAGGACCAAAAAATGCTCTACAAGTGTCCAGGAAGCCCAGTATAGGGTATAGTGTAAGACAGTGAGAAATGGTTATTAAGTCATCATAATAATTCAGACTCTTACATTGATTTACATGTTCAGATGTGCAGGAACCCCTAGACTCAGCAGTGACTTGGTGTAGGTTTAACAGGCTAAATCCTTTTAAAGGATCACTAAACCTAACTTTTATAATCTACAGTATGGTGTTGAAGAGGGTCTACTATGGGTTTAGTGCACCTTTAAGGTATATGTTTTATACTTTGAATATCATGTGAAAGTGAGATTTTGCAATCAAAATTCTGAATGAGATGGGAAGTGTAGCGCCCAATGCTTATGGAGAAACCAAGTTGTCAAGGTGACCCATGCAGAAGGTAAGTGTCCATCACATAAATGGGTGAAAGGGGTTTGCTGGTATTATTTCTCTTTCTTTTTGAGCTGCAACAAGGTTGAAAAGACAAGCATTCTCCTTTGTTTTATCTGTTGCTAGTCTTTTTTTTCTGCTCTGGGTTCTACCTTGTTTTTGCATGCACGCATGTGGTCTAATGGAGCATGACAAAGATGGCATCGTGGCTGAACATGAGCAGTATTTTTATGTTTCTTTTAATGCATTTTTTAAATAAAAAATGGTCTTGAGATCCCATCAAGGATTAGTCTATGGAGCGTAGCATAGGAAAAACATTCAACAGAACACACAAAACATCTATGCATTGCAGGTCTCTGCTCTGTTGATGGGTATGTAACCATGGGCATCTTGTTTGGCTTTGATACCGCCTTTCCATACTCTGTTATCTAGTTAAGGGGGGTTTCCTGCTCAGGACATTTTCATTTTAGTGACAATGTCCAGAGCAGCTCTCAAAACTGGAAGACTTCTTGGTTGCCAATTGTAAACCATGGATGGCATAGATGTCCATTGATTACAACTTCTATCTTTCTAGGATTTGTTTGACCTACTTCTACCCCAACTGCAACTTTTCAAAGTGGGGGGCCATATTTTGCAGATGGCTGAAGTAGATCCATGACTGTTATGATCTTAATGAGAATTTTGGACTCAGCACTTTGACTGCATAACAACCAAGCAGTTTTCATACGTTTTTCTGTTTACCATCTCAAGCCTGCTACAGTAGTCTTTTTGCTCGGGTTAAATGACTAATGCTATTGGCTGGATTGCCTTAGAATACCATCAAAATAGAAAATGTCAGATATCAGGATTAAAGGAATTGTACTGCTGACTTCCTGTCAAAAATGTAAAAATGATGGCAGGATATGCAACTGGGAGAGCAGACGGTCTGATTGGCTAGAAATGTATGTAATTTGAAGCCTTCAGGACAAAGTTTCTTTAGGTGCTGTACGGTTGTCTAAACAACCGGACGACCAGTGATTCTATTGTCACTTTTACAGTATGTCCACATGGGATGGACACACTGAGGATTTACAATACTAGTAAAGTGGATGAGAGCTCTTAAAACCTCATCCATTCTGCTGGTTAAATCCTGCACATCTCTGCACAACTCAGCCTCCTGCAATAATGTCTATTGCTGCAGTTTACAACGCCTGGCATGAGATGTCATCACAGAAGGCCTGGTTGTACAGAGACGGGCATGGGAACAAGCAAGGAAGGCCAGGGAACCTCTATGGGAGGTGAACATTCTTTATTTTAGTTAAAGAGGTTGTCTCACTTTAGCAAATTGCATTTTCCTTGTAGACAAAGTTAATACGAGACACTTACTAATGTACTGTGATTGTCCATGTTGCCTCCTTTTTTCCATCATATTATACACTGCTCGTTTTCAGGGGTTACAGCCACCTCTGCAGTGCAGATACGAGGTGACCGGCAGGGCTTTTCCCCATAGTGTGCAAGCACGGCCACCAATGCTGAATTGCGGGGTGGTCATAACCGCTGGATACGAGTAGTATTTAATACGACTGAAAAATTAATCAAGTCAGCAATATGGACGATCACAATACATAAGTAAGTGCCTTGTATTAACTTTGTCTACCTGTTAAATGCTATTTGCTGAAGTAAGACAACCCCTTTAAAAATTTTGTTGCAGATCCGCGCTAAATCCACATCACAGTCTGCATCAGCAGCTTTCCATGTAACCTCCTCATTTAAGTCAGTGAGGATTGTCTGCATGAAATCTGTGCCCTTAAGCTTCTAGGAAATCTCACCAGCAGGAAATATGGAGATAATATCGCTACTGTCTTCTAAAAACAGCACCACACCCGTCCACAGATTGTGTGTGATATTAGGCTTCGACCACACTTTGCGGTTGTTTCATGGCCCCAGTGGATGGGCCCGAAATAACCTAATGAGGACTACCCTTAGTTGGTCTGCATTGTTAATGGCTGCTCGGCACACACAATACCATGCAGCTATTAACAATATAGACTGACTAAACAGTGCAGTCCCCATTAGCTTAAATAGGGCCTGCTGCGCTGTACCCAGCAACAGCAGGGCCCCTGTTACTACAACAAGGCTACCACGCTTTGTGGTCGTACCCTATCAGTTCAATATCATTCACTTCAGTGGAGCTGAGCTGCAATACCAAGCACAACTTATGGACAAGTGTGGGGATGGTTTTGGAATAAAGCAGCCATGTTTTTCTTATCCTAGACAATCCCTTAACATAACAATGCAGTGCTGACACTAGTGTACTCTCAAAATGGTGGATCTAAATTAATCAAATGTAGGTCAAGTCAAGATCTTGTGGATGTAGTGACACTGGATGAAAATGCACATCTAACTAGGCAGCAGCAAGCTCTATACTACTGATTAAAGTGATGGACATTTATAGAGTTTCTCAGCTCATACAAGGTTTATTTTGAGTACTAGCATCTTCTAGAACTAGGATGTTCTCGTACTTCTCAGCCTCAGTGTTATTGTATGTAATATACTGGCAAACCAAGGTATAGCTGAAAATATCCAGCAGTCTACAATTGGATTACATTGGTTGTGAGCCACAGTCACATTTAATTTAGCGTATCCAATACACTATCTAGGTGTATTTTGTCCAAAATCAAAGGACTTATCTCATCTGACCCAGCGGTTAAAGCATAAAAAAAAAGTTGCCTGGAATCCAGGCAGTTGTTGTAGGCTGTTGCTTTCTGCCTTGCAGTATCCTGGCCCTTTCATCTTCTCTGCTGTCACTGTGTTTGTCTGTGTCCTCTCCATCCTTGCCCCCACCACCCTCATTTAGTGCACGTGTCCCCATCACATATCATGCTGGTTGGTGGGAGCCACTCAGCATTCCAATGTGACACAGTCATAATGAACAGTATAAAGAGAACGGATTTCTGTAGATGTTGCAACCTGGTTCAGCTGTTGGAAGGGTTATACAAGAGCGGTTGTTCACTCACACTACATACTGATACTGATGCATGCAAGTCTTTCTTTATGTGACTGATGTTTCGAACTCATAGCCATTAAATTTAGTTAAAGATGAAATTGTATGGGCTTAAACAATTACATTAGAATTGTTCCTTTGGAGCAAGAATGTAACATTCTGCTTCTACCATTTAAGGCCAGAGCCCAATGAAAATGTGAACATTGTGCTCTTGTAGGACTTTTCACATCTGTCTGGGGCATAGTTTTTGTTTTCTTGTACTTTTCTTACAGCTATTAGATGCTATCTCTAATGTAGATTGGGCTATGGTGCTAGAACTAGTTTAATTCTGGACCACTTAATAGACTAGCGACACTCCTTTTCATTCACTGGAAAAGTAGCATTTGAAGTCTGATGTTACACTTGACTAATCTTTGGGCATTCTTGGGTATATTTGTGTTCCTGGTAGAGTGGACCAGATTGTCGGAAGAGGAGGTTCCATCACTGAGAAAGACAGGACAAAAGGATCAAGTGAACCTGAGATGCCTGAGGACCCAAGTATGATGGGTCGTTTGGGCAAAGTAGAAAAACAGGTGAGTTCTGTGGACAACCGGTATTCCAGAAACTTTATAATGTTAAATTTAGCTTTACTTTATTAAGATCCAAAATTGTTGTGGAATCTCATATTGAACCCTGCAGTTGTATTGATACTTATTATATTTGTGTTTTGGTCACAATATCATTCAGATGCCACCACATCTTTGTAATTACACCCTGGGCATTATTATATATATTAGTTTAATCTGGTGTTGGTTGATAGTATTAACCACCATAATTTTTACAGGTGCTGTCAATGGAGAAGAAACTTGACTTTTTGGTGAACATCTACATGCAGAGAATGGGCATCCCACCCTCTGAAACAGAGGCTTATTTTGGGGCTAAGGACCGTGAGCCAGCTCCTCCATATCACAGTCCAGAGGATAGCCGGGAACATGTAGAAAGGAACACCTGCATAACTAAAATTATTCGATCCACAAGCTCAATGGGCCAAAAAAACTTTAGTGCTCCTCCTGCACAGGGAACCACTATGACTAATTGCCCTCCATCTACATCTTGGCAGCAACAGCAACCATGCCACCGACATAGTCATGGTTCTTCACCTGTGGGAGATCCTAGTTCCATGGTAAGAATTCCTCCACCTCCATCACATGAGCGCTCACTTTCTGCATTTGGAGGAAACAGGATAGGGACAGGTGAAGATGGATCTGTCAAACACCGAGACACAGCAGCTTTGAGGGATAGTGACACCTCCATATCCATACCTTCTGTGGATCATGAAGAGTTGGAGCGTTCCTTCAGTGGCTTCAGCATCTCTCAGTCCAAGGAGAATCTGGATGTTCTGAACAATGGGGCAGTGGCAGGTCCTGGCCCTAGCAACAAAGTTCGTCCTTACATTGCAGAGGGAGAGTCAGACACAGACTCAGATCTCTGCACTCCCTGTGGACCACCCCCCAGGTCAGCCACTGGTGAAGGACCATATGGTGATATGGGATGGCCAACCAGCAAATAAACAGTTGCCTAGGGATCTTTTGGACTTGTGTAGATATTGGCAACCGCCCGTTAATGTAATGCTCCCAGAATAAGTTTCTCCACGTCACATCCTCCGAAGAAGGTGCAACCACATCAAAATATTTAGTAGCAAACGTGGCAAAGGATTTCTGGTGGCAAAAAAGTGTAAAATATAAAAAACTAAAAAATTGCTTGCGGTATGAAGCAATTATGATTTGTTTGGGGCAACGTAACTAGTTGATGTCCCCTCACTGGCCTCGGTGGAATTCAGCTCATAAAGCATTACACAACACCCGCTAAATTCAAAGGGTTCATCCAAGCCGCACAATGTACAGACGGGTTGCATCTTCCAGTGTAAAAGGCGCTCACCTCTGGTTAACAAGAGGTGTTTTCAGGTAAAAGACCCCTTCTGTCGCACAAGGCCGATAAATACACTGACAACATTTTGCATCAGGCCATCTATAACTGCAGTTTAGACTCGCTTGAACAACCCAGTTGTTCTTGATACATCGTTGTTTTACAACTGTTGACTTGGAAGTTAGGACATCTTTGTAAGCCCACTGGGCTACTTATATACTGTTTTCTTAATCTCATGCATCTTTTATTCATTGTACAGCATTTGTATAGAACATTACAAAGCTATTCCATCTATTTTCACATTCACCTACATCCCCCTTCTTCAATTGTAGAGTTTTATAGACCTCACATTTTCAATGCCTAGTGTACATAGCTGTATAGAAAATATAAGATCCCCTCTTCCTCTCAGAGTTTTCTTCAGGGGTACACTAGAATACAATGTTCCATTATACAATGGATAAAGTTTTATTTGACATTTATAAATCAATGTAATTACTCTGATAGAGACCTATAATCTTCTGTAGTCTTTTATGCATGTATGCAAGTAATACATCAATATCATAGTCCATATGACATTTTGTATGTACCCAACTCACCACATTTTTAAATTTTTCTTTCTTTGTTTACCAAAAAACGTCACTTTTTGTTAGCTCATTGATCAAAATCTTTGCCAGTAAAGCTGCCAACCCACAAGTCCTTCAAGTTCCATCCAGTTTACAGATATTGATGTCTCATGTGGTGCTGTTGATGAGTGTTAGGTTGGATATTAGTATCCACACCACCTAGTGCATGAAAAGGGCTAGTATAAACCACTAAAGCCCTCAATGTACCTAACTAACCTACAGTCATGTGAAAAAATTAGGACACCCTTTGAAAGCATGTGGTTTTTTGTAACATTTTTAATAAATGGTTATTTCATCTCCGTTTCAACAATACAGAGAGATTAAAGTAATCCGACTAAACAAAGAAAACTGAAGAAAAGTCTTTTCAAGATCTTCTGTAAATGTCATTCTACAAAAATGCCTATTCTAACTGAGGAAAAAGATAGGACACCCTTGCCCCTAATAGCGAGTGTTACCTCCTTTGGCTGAAATAACTGCAGTGAGACGGTTCTTGTAGCCATCTACCAGTCTTCGACATCGGTCTGAGGAAATTTTACCCCACTCCTCAATGCAGAACTTTTTCAGCTGTGAGATGTTTGAGGGTTTCTTGCACGTACAGCCCTTTTCAAGTCACCCCACAGCATCTCAATGGGATTCAAATCTGGACTTTTACTTGGCCATTCCAGGACTCTCCATTTCTTCTTTTTCAGCCAATCTTTGGTTGATTTACTAGTATGTTTTGGGTCATTGTCATGTTGCATGGTCCAGTTCCGCTTCAGCTTTAATTTTCTAACTGATGGTCTCACATGTTCTTCAAGCACCTTCTGATACACAGTAGAATTCATCGTGGATTCTATGATGGTGAGCTGACCAGGTCCTGCTGCAGCAAAGCAGCCCCAAACCATGACACTTCCACCTCCATGCTTCACAGTTGGTATGAGGTTCTTTTCTTGGAATGCTGTGTTTGGTTTACGCCAAACATGTCCTCTGCTGTTGTGTCCAAATAATTCAATTTTGGACTCATCTGTCCAAAGAACATTATTCCAGAAGTCCTGGTCTTTGTCAACTTTATCTCTGGCAAATGTCAGTCTGGCCTCGATGTTTCTCTTGGAAAGCAAAGGTTTCCTCCTTGCACACCTCCCATGCAAGTTAAACTTGTACAGTCTCTTTCTGATTGTAGAGGCATGTACTTCTACATCAACAGTAGCCAGAGCCTGCTGTAGTTCTCGAGATGACACTTTAGGGTTTTTGGAGACCTCTTTTAGCATCTTGCGGTCTGCTCTTGGGGTGAACTTGCTGGGGCGACCAGTTCTGGGCATGTTGGCAGTTGTTTTGAAAGCCCTCCACTTGTAGACTATCTTCCGGACAGTGGAATGGCTGATTTCAAAATCTTTTGAGATCTTTTAAATCCCTTCCCAGACTCATAGGCTGCTACAATCTTTTTCTGAAGTCCTCTGACAGCTCTTTTGCTCTCACCATGGTGCTCACTCTCACTTCAACAGTCAGGAGCACACCAAACTAAATGTCTGAGGTTTAAATAGGGCAAGCCTCATTCAACATGCAGAGTAACGATCTACTAATTATGTGCACCTGGTGTGATATACCTGTGTGAGATCTGAGCCAATTTAAGAGGGAATACATGTGAGGGTGTCCTATCTTTTTCCTCAGTTAGAATAGGCATTTTTGTAGAATGACATTTACAGAAGATCTTGAAAAGACTTTTCTTCAGTTTTCTTTGTTTAGTTGGATTACTTTAATCTCTCTGTATTGTTGAAACGGAGATGAAACAACCATTTATTAAAAATGTTACAAAAAACCACATGCTTTCAAAGGGTGTCCTAATTTTTTCACATGACTGTATATGTATATATACAATAGTGATGCCTTACACTTTTCTGTGGTCTAGAGAATGCAGGTGAGTTTTTTTTTACGATCGAATTATTATATTTTATTCACTTAACACACCTGACCACAGTATTTCTAACGGACTTTATTCTAATGAGGGCTCATTATAGAGATATGCAAGCCATTTCTAGATGTATTGTTTTTTGCAACATGAATGTCGTGAAGAAGTAATCATGATTTGCCATCTTCCATAAATACCCATCTTTCAGCTATTCTATGTGGAGGTGGAGGTCTGTATACCCCACCCCCACGCCACACTCTAAAACGAAGGAAAATTTTACCTTCACTGACCATACAGTAATGGCCTATCCTTATGCATATTTCTGGATATATTGCGTAGGTGCTGTTTAAGCATTTGCCTTTAAGCATTTGTATCTGCAGGTAGAATTTTCACTGATAGACCATCTTTTCTTCCATATATACAGAACCAATCCAACCAATGAGACTTATTTTCTGTAGGCTTCTGTGGGGTTGACCAGGAGGCCAAAGCATTCCCTAAAGGGGAAAAAGTATGATGTTTTTGTAAATACGGCTATTTTCTATGGAAATAATTGACACCATTTTCTTTCCACGCTTGTTACTGTGATTTTAGCCATATGTAAAGAACTTTGCAGAACGGTGTCTATGATGTGGTTGCACCTTACAACAACAGAGGAATGCTTTAACAGGAGGAAGGACAATGGATGACTATAAGGAACCTTCCACATTTTAAGCTCAGGAAGGGTTATGTTGGGCGAGAGAATGCATCATATTTATTTGTTTCTCTAGAATTTGGACTGTAGGGGGCAGAAGGGAGAAAAATAATGTACTTTTTATATATATATATATGGACTCCCAGGCTCCATTCTTTAGCCACCACTGCTGTGGCTGCCCCAACCAACTTTTGGCACATTGGCTTTATCTGGATTGATTTGCAGTTCTGCCTTGGCTTTTTGTTGCACTTGTTCTCTCCAAAGAAACTTTTTACATAATTGCCTTTTTTCTTTATTTTTAAATCCCAGTTCAGTACTGGGCTGGTCATGAGACCTGTGTATATGGTCCACTTTGGGTTTGGTAGGAGTTGGGGGGCGGGGGCCATACTAGCTTCACCACACTGCCTGCAACTTGGCTTTACTGCTTTTTGTGCATGGCTGTCCCATTGCGATGTTCTTCAGCCTGCAAGAAATGTCTTGATGCTACACTCCATTTCATGTTATATGCATTGTGAATTACCAGCCTTAACCCTACAACTGCCATAACTGCATGCAACATCAAAGCTCCTTGCAAGCTTCAATGGCAGGAAAAAAATAAGTAAATGATCCCCTTTGCAGAGAGAGGGTACAGCTGCTCATTGCAGTGCAATTTTCTGCAAGATTCCTTTTGTGCAAAAGGGTTGTATGCTCTTAAAGAATAAATTAATTCAGTACTTATAGATCTTCATGGCTGGCTCTGGTTGAACTATGTGATTTATTGAAGATGTTGTACAGGTTGTCAACTAAGGACACTACCCCTACATATCTAAAGTGCAGCTCTACTTTTAGATATACTTTTCTTGAACTATTAGCATTTTCTTGAAGCATTTGTCCTCATAGCTGTGCAAGTGGTATCAAAACTTTGCCCTGATTGGCTGAGAATCCTGGTTACGAGCGGCCATACCACGGCCACTTTTTATGCAGTTTTGTATTACGGCTACAAGATCCGGATCTCCCACAGCTGAACTAAATCAACCTTAGTTGACCGTTTGACATTACCCTATGGTGGCCAGGTTTGGTACCCCCTGGAGGTCTAGGTGTTGCATCTATAGTTCATACTCCAAACTGCATCTATCCTTTTCTAGAAGGTCTGTCCATTGGTATAAGGGAGTTTCACATAGGACAACTCACCTACTGGGCAAGTATTTTTAGATTAATCATACTGCTATTTCAAATCCTCTTGAGATCTCAGGATCCAAATAGTATTGGATAAATGACATAACATTGGAGATTGTGCAAGAACGTGTGCACAGTATTAAATCCCTCAAATGCCATAGTATCAACGCAATGATAGATGTGAAAGGGTTGGGTCCCAATCTCTTCCCTGCTAAAAACAAGGTCATTCACGTTCTCTGGTATAAACACACCGGACCTCTCATTAGTGCCACAAGATACTTGATCTTTAGATTTCCCCAAAACATTAAGAAGGTTTTCCAGCCTTGTTGAGTGCCTTCCCATACAAAGAGAGTCTGCTATGAAGATATGTTGACAGGAAGTCATTAAAAAATATTTGTAGTACTTACTGACGTGTATCTTGTCTTTATTCACTTCAACATGAACTAGTAACTAAAAAGTACACACTAATGTTCTTCAGTAGGCTAGACTTCATACTTAGTCATGAAATATCTCATAATCCCACTTATCGCTGCAGCTTTCCATAGTAAAACATAGCTCTCTGTTTTAAGAGACCTTGATAACAGGTTCCCTTTAAGAGACAACTGGCAATAATACTGCCAGATGTCAATGATAAGCGATGGCAGTGATAACTGCTGAAGAACATTAACTGCAATTATGTTTAAGTCAATGTCCACCTCATAGCACCATACTATCTTTAGGTCCAAGTAATATGTTTTTTTTAAATGGAACGAAGTGTCCTCTAGTGAGGAATTAGTGTCTATGAAATGTTGTGCAGCACATTTTCTTATTTTTTGCTAGGAAACACGGGTAATAATTTTGCATAAACAGTTCTATTGTGGAGAATAAACTGCTTCAACTTTCTTGGATTTGCAAAGCTGTTGTAATATTCAGTTTATGGATGATTGTAGACAAGTTAGGGTGCATCCTCTGTGCTGATTCAGTGATACAGAGGCTTCTGAGAGCCTTACTTATCCTTCTTACTCCCCGAGTCATTCTTCTTTTGTGAATTACTATTACATTCTATTCAGCCATTTTTGCTTTAGTTATCTCTTCCACGACTGTGAAATATGTGAATATCAGCTACCGAGGACAGCTCATAAAGGGTTGTCAATGACTCACCACAAACCATAAATGCAGATTACATATGTATCTCTAATTTTATAGAGTCCTCCGGACTAGTAATTCATCATAATTGATAAGGGTACAATAATGGCGTCAAACAGCCTTTTTGTTTTAGAGTAAAATGGCCCTAAATTATAATTATTTGGCCATGAATATTTCATGTTGCAGTAATCTGTATATACTGTGACTATTATATGTCATTTTTAAGGTAAGAGGGGATATGAACCCTAGGAACCCAATAAATCGCCTTCAATGCATTCGTCAAGCGCTTGAGTGTCTGTACTTGTGAGTGTGCTAATATTGCTGCTCATTCATTTCACCTTCAAGACCTACAGTAATATCTGGTTTCAGGAGAACTCTTAATGCAGTACCTTACTTTTTATGATTGCTCCATGAAATACACTTCAAAGGGGGCAGGCTTATACCACAAATGGTAATTTAAATGTTGGGAAGTATAAATTATAGTTAGAGATGAGCAAATCGACTTTGGAGGAAACATCCAAAGTTGATTCGCATAAAACTTTGTTTCAATACTGTTCGGAGCGAGACTATGCTGATTCATGTCTTAATGTATCTTAATAAATATCTCTTTGCAGCAGGAGCTCCTTTATTCAGGCATACAAGTCCAAATTCCATGCACAGCCATGGCGTTAAATGTAAAATTCTGGTTCACCACTAGGTTGGGCTCAGAAGCTTATTGTATACTGTGATCTTGAAGGGGTTGTGCCAAGTACTGAAGTTAGTCACTACTAACTGATCCTTGGGTTCCGACCACTGGAACACCCACCAATCCCAAGAATGGGGGTACCATTCTCCCATCCCTGTGAAGCAGTGGTCTGACACCCACCAATTAGTTATCCACTATGCTGTGGACATTTTAGGTTTCTCCACTGCGCTTGCCACTTGTTTAAAACATGGGCAGAGATTAGAAATCAGCAGGGCCACTAAGGCCTGTCACAGTTACAATAATTTATGCCACAAAATTAGTGTAAATTAAATCTAAAAGGTATGCCATAACACAACATATAATAAATGTATTAATAGGCGTGTGCCTCTTAACAAATTAGCTGCATCTTATTCTGGTGGACCTTTTACGAAGGCTGGTATATGAAACACCAGTCTTCAGTAAATGAGCCCCAATATCTATAGAGAAGAATTGTATCAGAAAACGAGAGTTCTAACTGAAATAAAAGTAAATAAAGGAACTACTCAGAACAACATTTTGGATCTGTTTAGATAAAAAGATATACAGGGATGGGTGTTCACTTTAAGGGAACCTGTCACCTCCAGCAATCCCTAATAAGCACTGTAATACATGTATAGCAGCGGTCCCCAACCGCAGGGCCGCGGCCCAGAACCGGGCCCTGGAGGATTGTTTGCTGGGCCGTGGCAATATCGCAGCGGAGAAGCCAGCCTACAGTGAGAAGGCTCATGTCCCGCCCAGAGTCGGACAACAGAATGAGCGCACCCTTATGAATCACCAAGGCGTGCACGCAAGTAGGAAACCCGGCCACCTTCCCGAAGCCCCACCCACCTACAAGGTGGGAAATACACTGCGGAGCCGGAGGCCAAGAAGAAGATGGCTGCCGCAGTGTGCCGCTTCAGGACTGCACAGGCAGTTTCAATGAGGGTCCAGTGACACTAACAGTGAGTCAGTGAGAGTTGTCAGAATGTCAGTGTGACAGCTCCCTGAGAGGTGTGGGGTGACCAGGCGGTATATAAAGTAAGGGTAATACTGGTAGTACAGCTGGACAGCAGAGATGGCATCCAGTCTGGGCATTACTGTCTCTAGTCATCCTTCACCAGCACCATGACTGCCAACTCCTTGGCTATCAGCAGTGAGTGACAGTCAGTGTCACAGTGTGACTGAGTTACTCCCTGAGTGTTAGATGTGGGGTGAGTCAGGGTGCTGGTGAAGGATGACCAGAGACAGTAATACCCAGAGGATGCCATCTCTGCTGTCTGTATACTAGGCCTACCAGTATTACCCCTTCATATACTGCCTGCCCCTAATCAAATAATGGGCAACTTAATGTGAGGTACACATGATGAGGTTACTTACTAATAATGTGAGGCACATGCAGGTCCAAATTTATAAAACAATGTGCCTTATATTAACAGCAAGTTACTCCAGATAGATGGAACTTCCTTAGATGGAACGGAAGCAAGCCCAGTGCTCCCACTGACTCTGCATTATGGTGAGTTGAGTCACATTTAAATACTAAATATAATCCTTATATAGTTATATATTTTAATATGCACCTTGTGTTTTTTTATGCGTGTGAATCAGTCAGCGCCCCTAAGCCCCGCCCATAACCCCCACCCCACCCAGTCCCTCGGAAAATTGTCTGGCATGAAACTGGTCCTTGGGGCAAAAAAGGTTGGGGACCACTGATGTATAGAACACTTGCTGCTGACTGTAGATCAGTATATGTCGATACTCACCCCATCCTCCCACTGGTCAGTCAGGTATTGAAGTAGACAGCTGATGACAGATAATGAAGCAGAAGGATGAGTATAACAAAAGGTGAACAAACATCAGGTGCCCTTACTAACTGTTCTTGAATATTTCCCTATATTAAGCCCTAATGCCACACAGCTGACCCTCAATGTCCCTAAATATCTCTCTATTGAAACCCTAATCTGCAATAATGACCATAAAACCAGTACAGGAGGGCACACCACTGGGATCCAGAGACAAGAAATTCAAACCGTGTGCAGTTGAAATGGAATCAGTCAAAGCAAGATAGATTCAAACAAAGACACAAACTTCAAACTACTCGTATAAAAAAATAAATAAAAATATCTAGACTGGAATAATCAAACATATCAAACTACACAGACAAGGAGCACTAGACATGGAACTAGATGCATGATACATTGGGGCACATTTAGATGACAGTCTTAATAAAGGCCTAAGCTGGCAGAGGATCCGCCGCTGTTATGAAAAGGCATCGGCCTCTTCATAACTTCAACATATCCACGACTGCTTCTAAATGTAAGACAGCTTCCTAGTTGTCTTACATTTAGACCGTTTTCTATGCCTAAAACAGGCATAGAACATTTTTAGGCGTGTTTCAGATTGATTAATGACCCCCATAGAGATTACACATTACCAGTAAGTTAGCAGTAGAAGCCAAAATACTGTATTTAAACTGCCCATACACATTCAGGTTTTGAAAAGAGAGAAAGCACAACAGGCAGATTCTAATTCTCCTATATTACACGCTGTACGCTGACTGGCCTTGGTTACAGTTGTGTCTCTTATACATACCTTGGCTGCTTCCAGAATGCACAGTCTAGGTTGTTTCATTCTCTCTCTCAACCCCATCTTGAACTCCTCTGAAATATTCAGCTTCAGCTGCCCTAGCTAGTCCCTGAGGTGCTGTGCCTTTATTTCTAGAATCAATCACCTCCACTATCTAGCTAGTTACTCCCAGGATTATTACTGGTCTTGTTTCCAGAGGCAATTTACTTATCTCACCCTGTTTTCTGCCCATTAATAACCAACAGGTCTGCAGAGCACTGCTATTTATCCTTTTAGACATGTGCTCTCCATGAGCGCTATACAGCTTAAGAACCTTACACAAATCAGATCAGGTCACCCAAATTATCTTTGCACCCACAAATACTATCCAACAGTAATAATACAACTGGTCAGTAGATGGCAGCATAACCTCAACATTTTGTTACAACATTTACTTTCAATATAATACATTTATGTCATACAGAGCAATACAATATTAAGGGTATGGCTACACAGCGACATATATCGTGCGACAAGAAAGTCTCTTGACATTTCATGTAATGTATTTCAATGGTGTTGCAATGCAACATGCAGCAACTGCGACATGGCAGTTGCAAAAATCCTTCCAAGTCAGATTGTCAGCAGTATGTCGCATTGCAACACCATTGAAATATAACATATGAAATATCACCATACCCTTAGGCACACCCTTTTGTGTTGCATGACTTTTATGTGACTTGCTCTCGCGCGCGCAACACACGTCTCCGTGTAATTATAGTGCATTTCTTACTGTTGCAGACCATCTACAATATCCATTGAGTTTTGCCCAAGGTATATGACTCCCGCAAAACACTGATATTACATTTTGACTGTTTGCAACATTTTTTACAAACATACATGTCTAGGACCTATCTTCTAAGGTGTCAACAAGCAGAATAAGACCTAAACAGCATTTACGTAACATATTGGATTACATATATAACATGGTGTATTAACATTATTGCAAGTACGTGACACATTGAAGGGGAAAGCAGCATAAAAATTGCAAGAACTTAAAGGTATGGCAACAGTCACTTCATTCCATCCCTCTTACATGGCCCCCCTCCCTGTTGCCACAGATACACACATACCTATACACAAGTGCACATACAGTATATACATATTATTATTATTTTATTATTATACTCACTTATATAGCACTGACATAGTCCATGCACTTTACAGACATTAGGACCACACTGTCCCAATTGGAGCTCACAATCTAAGTTCCCTATCAGTAAGTCTTTGGATTGTGGGAAGAAACTGGAGTACCCGGAGGAAACCCACACAGACATGGGCAGAACAACTCCATGCAGATGTTCTTGGCCGGATTCAAACCTAGAACCCTGTAAGGCAACAGTCCTAACCACAAAAAAGTATGCTTATACATACCCAGAAACATGCAAATATATTAACACCTACTGATACTCAAGTGCACATTACATACACTGTCCCAATATTTATTCTGTAATATATAATACCGTTTACTTACTTCACCACCAGAATAATGAGTGCAGCTCTGTGGTATAATAAAAGCTTTAACGCATAATCAGTACAGGATATATAATGTACATACTCAGTAACTGCTACTGAAGAATAGTCACTGGAGCTCTGGAGTATAATACGGGATATAACTCAGGGTCAGTACTGGATAAGTAATGTATGTACACAGTGACTCCACCAGCAGATGAATGAGTGAAGCTCTGGGGTATAATACAGGATAGTCAGGATCAGTACAGGATAAGTACTGTAAAATAAGCATACAGTGACTCCACCAGCAGGAGAGTGAGTGCAGCTCTGGAGTATAATACAGGATGCAACTCAGGCTCAGTACAGGGTTAGTAATGTAATGTATGTGCACAGTGACTCCACCAGCAGAATAGTGAGTGCAGCTCTGGAGTATAATACAGAAGGTAACTCAGGATCAGTATAGGATAAGTAATACACAGCAGAATAGTGTATTGGTTTTTATATAAATTACACAGAGTCGGTATAGAAAACAGATCCTTAAATGACACTCTCTTTCCTTTCCATTTTATTTAATGACATATTACTAGGCAGGATTAGCTGCTTTTGATAACATTAAGGACTTGTAGCTGCTGTTTCCTAGCAACACACTGTTCACCTGCCTGTCCTGCCTTAGTTCTGTGGCCTCTCTTATTAGTGAAAAACATTGTTCAGTTCTCAGTATGTCCATTAGGGGGCAGAAACAACTCACATTAAATCCCCTGATAGAACAGAGAAATGTGAATGAACAGCATTGTATTTTTTTAGTTATTTGCTTTAGAGAGCATATGTCACCATGATCAGCCCTATTAAAATAGGTATACTGCCTGGTAGGGTTTAGCATGGTGACTAAAATGAGCCTCTTGTCTCTGCAATTAGTATTAACGATGCAGAGAAGTTCTTGATTCTATTTATATGTAAATAAGATGCTCGGAGCACCGAAGGGCTGGACTAACCCGTTAGAGCACCACATCACCTCCCACACTCCCGGTTGCCAGTCCCTCTCTCTAAGATTGACAGGGCCAGGCATCCTCACTGCTCTGATGTCTGGCCCTGAAATCTCATGCGCCAGAGCAATAAAAATCTCTAAGTGGTCATTCCCTTTCTGAGATCTTCACTGCACATGCGCTGATGGTATAGCTGCCGGCATGTGCACGAGATTTCATGGCCAGGCATTGGAGCAGTGAGGATGTCTGACCCTCTCAATCTCACTGTGGTGACAGACGGAATCTATACTGTGCATGTGCTGTACAGAGTCCATCCACCAATTAGCCCAGTAGTGTGTGTGTTTGTGCCAATCACAGAGGTGAACGCGCATGCAGGAGTTCAAGGCCAGGCATGATCACGTCTATACTGTGTGGCCAACGAGGTAAATGAGCTGAGTGCTCTAGGTGCAACGGCAATACCTTTGTTGCACCAAAGGGCTCATCTGCATAAAATAAAAATGCTAATATCTTGGAATTAGAACCACTGCTCAAGATGGGGCTAAGTGCATTGGATTCAGGTGACAAGTTCACATCTACAAAGTCAGTAGGATTTAAATAAAACATGACGGTTGGGAGCCATATTACACTGCTTGGGGGGGGGGGGATACTGCACACACATTTATACAGCTGCCATTGAATTCAATAGGACATATGAGTGCAATAAGCTGCTAAACTCCTACCTATAAACAAAGAGATATTTTCCAAAAACTATCTCACCAGTAATGGAAGTGGCTCCCTATGAGTCAAGATCTGACTTTTCAACAAGCATTAGGATGTGACAAGGGAATATAGCCAGACTAGATATCCATCCATAGACAGCTGTTTCAGGTTTGCTTGCCCCTCATAAGTATGGAGTAGGATTCTGGCTAGCTCTGTACGATGCCCAGGAAGCAGTTGAGGCAGGATGCTGAATCTCCATGAAGAGACCAGTCCTGTATGGAGACTTACTGGAATTATTCCATGTGTGGGGAATTGCTCTGGTAGACAGGCTTGCGGACGCAGTATAGAGGCAAGGTACACAGTTCTCTGGGTAAAGCAGAAGTGTTTTATTCACACTCAGCAACACAAAAACAGTCTTAGTGCTTGTTCACACGAGGCAAAACAGAAACAGTCTTAGTGCTTGTTCACACGAGGCAAAACACAAGGCAAAAATATCAGTCCCGCAGCAAGGTCACCTGAGTGGTTGGTGTTAGTTCACACCTGGCAGTTAGCTCGGCCACGCAAAGTTTCCACCAGAGGCTTCCAGGTAGACTGCACGCCTGTTTGCAGACTCTTGCTCTCAGCCCTGAGAGCTCCACAGTAACACCAGCAGCTTCCAGGATAATCACCCCTCCACCTGCTGAGGTGGCTGCCTTTTTAAAGGCCCGGAAAAAGTCCGGCCTGGACCGTGGAGAATAGCCTCCCACCCAGCACTTGACTATTCCCAATAAGAGCCGGCCCGGATCGGCTTTGTAGCCATACTAAATATCAATGTGTCAAACAGCTCTAGCTGCTGCTAACACACAAAAAATCCTGCTCTTATCTCACCAAGGCCAGGAACCTCGGTGACACGTACCTTCCGTCAACGACGGAACCTTGCACCCTCTTACACATGGTATGGAGACTTATTGGCAAAGCTCCATTGGAAATGAATATGCAAAAATGGTATCTCTCAAGAAAGAGAACCAACTTGCCAGAGCCACGTATTGGAAGTGGTTCCCTATGAGCCGAGATCAAACTTTCCAACAAGCCTTGGGATTTGACAAGGGAATGGAGTTCTTCCAGTAAGTCTCCATACAAGACCAACCTTTTCAAGGAAATTTAGCCCCCTGCCTAGGCTGCTTACAAAGCATTGCACTAAGCCTGGATAGATGGGTGGTTGGTTAGTTAGATACAGGGGAAACTCAAAAAATTAGACTATGGTGCAAAAGTGAGACTTTGTAAAAAAAATATATCAATTTCCGCTAACTTGTGCCAAAATTTTTTTTTTTTTGTGAACTCGCCATGCCCCTCACGGAATACCTTGGGGTGTCTTCTTTCCAAAATGGGGTCACATGTGGGGTATTCATACTGCTCTGGCATTTTAGAGGTCCTAAAGCGTGAGAATCCAAATGCGTAAAAATGCCCTGTGAAATCCTAAAGGTACTCGTTGGAATTTGGGCCCCTTTGCGCATCTTGGCTGCAAAAAAGTGTCACACATGTGGTATCGCCGTACTCAGGAGAAGTAGGGCAATGTGTTTTGGGGTGTATTTTTATATATGCCCATACATTGTGTGAGAAATATCACTGTAAACGACAACTTTTTACATTTTTTTTATACAAAGTTGTCAATTTACAGAGATATTTCTCTCACCCAACATGGGTATATGTAAAAATACACCCCAAAACACATTGCCCTACTTCTCCTGAGTACGGCGATACCACATGTGTGACACTTTTTTGCTGCCTAGATGCGCAAAGGGGCCCAAATTCCAACGAGTACCCTTAGCTTTTACATGGCTGCTCAAAATTTAGCCCCGCCCAAAATGCCAGAACAGTACAAACACCCCACAAATGACCCCATTTTGGAAATAACACACCCCAAGGTATTCGCTGAGGGGCATAGTGAGTCCATGAAAAATTGAACTTTTTGTCAAAAGTTAGCGGAAAGGGAGACTTTGTGAGAAAAAACAATAAAAAATCATTTTCCGCTAACTTGTGCCAAAAAAAAAATCTTCTATGAACTCGCTATGCCCCTCACGGAATACCTTGGGGTGTCTTCTTTCCAAAATGAGGTCACATGTGGGGTATTTATACTGCCCTGGCATTTTAGGGGCCCTAAAGCGTGAGAAGAAAAATGTGTAAAAATGCCCTCCTAAAAGGTACTCATTGGAATTTGGGCCCCTTTGCGCATCTTGGCTGCAAAAAAGTGTCACACATGTGGTATCGCCGTACTCAGGAGAAGTAGGGCAATGTGTTTTGGGGTGTATTTTTACATATACCCATGCTGGGTGAGAGAAATATCTCTGTAAATTGACAACTTTGTATACATTTTTTTAAAAAGTTGTCATTTACAGAAATATTTCTCACACACAGTATGGGTATATGTAAAAATACACCCCAAAACACATTGCCCTACTTCTCCTGAGTACGGAGATACCACATATGTGACACTTTTTTGCAGCCAAGATGCGCAAAGGGGCCCTAAAACCAATGAGTACCTTTAGGATTTCACAGGGCATTTTTACACATTTGGATTCTCACGCTTTAGGGCCCCTAAAATGCCAGGGCAGTATAAATACCCCACATGTGACCCCATTTTGGAAAGAAGACACCCCAAGGTATTCCGTGAGGGGCATGTTGAGTTCACAGAATTCTTTTTTTTTTTGGCACAAGTTAGCGGAAATTGATATATTTTTTTTTTTTTTTTTTTTTTTTTACAAAGTCTCATATTCCACTAACTTGTGACAAAAAATAAAATTTTACATGAATTCACCATACCCCTCACGGAATACCTTGGGGTGTCTTCTTTCTAAAATGGGGTCACTTGTGGGGTATTTATACTGTCCTGGCATTTTAGGGGTCTCTAAAGCCTGAGAAGAAGTCTGGAATCCAAATGCGTAAAAATGCCCTGTGAAATCCTAAAGGTACTCATTGGTTTTAGGGCCCCTTTGCGCACCCAGGCTGCAAAAAAGTGTCACTCATGTGCAAGCACGACCACCACTGATGGACTGCAGGGTGGTCTGTAACCATGGAAACGAGCAGTGTATAATGTGATGGAAAAATGAATCCAGCCAGCAAAGGAAGCAATATGGACAATCACAATACATTAGTAAGTGCCTTGTATTTACTTTCTCTCCATGAAAAAATGCCACTTACTGAAGTGAGACAGCCCCTTTAAGGAGATTCAGCACCCTGCCTAAGAAGCTCCAACCTAAAAATCACACGGTTGACATTGGATGGTGCTTTTAGATGGGGTGCGGTGTAATACTCCATAATACTCCTAATATGCAGCTTTTTTTTTTGCACAGCCTGCATCAAAGCTTCACAACACCCGGACTTACCATTTGAGAACAGACAACTGTAAATTACAAAGACTAAGTTGATCATTTACTGCCATGGTCAGCAGAACCAAAGAGCTTATCTCAAAATGGCAGCCAGATACCATATGGAAATTCTCCTTTGCTCAGCTAAACTACTGTGTGTTCCAGTATAAGTTATTTACAGCTGAAAGGTTCAGTCTGGGAATACAACGCCGCATCAGAAGTTCTAATAGAGGATATGGAAATGACTTCTCCCAATATATAACATTAGAAAAACAATCACTAGCATATAAACATGTAGCAGAACTGAGATGGCGTTCCATCTGTCACTGTCAGCAGAACCTACTTAATGAAGGTTTCCAGGCTCTACAGTAGCAGGCTCCGGAATTTAACCCTCCACTGGCAGCACAGGCTGTGGACACTGATGAGTTAAATGCCTGCAGATCTGAGAGAGCAGCCCCAGATGTGCTCCACAGGCTCCTACATATTTAAAAAATCTCTTCAAGAACATCTGCGCTAAGAACCCAGGTCTTGGGTGGAGACCGAGCAGCAAACAAACAGCAGCCCCGGCTTCCACGGATAAAGCAGAAAACAAGGCAGGTGTCCAGAATGAGTGCCCATGACGGGCAAGGAATGGTGGGGGGAATGATGGAGGCTCCAAGTCTATTCATAATGTTAATTCCACTGTCACACTGGGAAGAACATAGCTGAGATTGTGCTGAGGGACTGGAAACAAACTGTATGCTAATATATCTCCACAGGACATCCAAAATAACAGGAAGTTGCAAAAATCACTGCTATAATGATCTTTTAATAATACAGTGAGAGCGCATTGTACGACCACCCAAAATGACTTTGAAAAAGTGGTGGTCTTTTGGGAAGGCAGTGGGTATAACTATTATACAACTGAAACTCTGTCACAGGAAATTGGGCTTACATAAGGGGGTGTTTTTCTCACAGAAGTGGTCTCTGGGAAGGGTGAATTTGGCATTTCTGGGTCCCCAAGCAAATTTATGTCTGGGGGCTTCCATTGCCACACTAAGCTCAACCCCAGCAGTAATAAAGCCCCAATTAGTACTAAAGCCACCTATAGTGTCCTCAAGTAATAATAAGCCCCCGTGCCCCCTACAGTAATAAGGCTGCCCTATAGTTCCCCATAGCATGCTCCCCCCAAAAAACAAAACAAAACATCAAATACTGACCTCACATCCGTTCCATACTGCCATCTGCAAATTGGTGCAGGTCACAGGTGCGTCCTGTCACAGGCTTCAGGCCTAGTGGCCGGTGGCTTATGAGAGTGAACAGTGCAATATTTAACTGTACAAACATCCTGTAGCGTGCAGCAGGGGGCCCCATGCGTTTGGTAAAGACAACTCCTGATTTTGGAAAGGTTTCACTGTAGAATATCCTTGTGCAATGTGCCCCAACCCAGGGCCGATCGTGTCCCAGGTTTCTTGGAATGCCGAGTGGTGTGGTTCGGCCTTAATTGTCTCTGTGTATCATGGAACTGTCGCTCCCGAGGGTAGGGCTCCGAAGCAATAAAGGGGAGAGTAATGGTGGAGGTGGAGAAATAGTCGAGTCATACTCTTATAAAGTTCAACAGCTTTACTTGAACCAATTTGCACCGTACAAGAAGGTGTTTCTCTTGGTTCCAGCACATTTTCGTATAAACTGGCAGGCAAACTTAAATGTTCTGCTTTATCTCTCTGCTGTGCTAAACTCGGCTTTAGTCTGGTCACGGGCTGTTCTGGTACCTTTGGAGTGGGGTGCCTTTGGCTGTTGACCCCCTTGCAACACTCGGTAAGGCTACATCTACACAAACGTATTTTGTTTCCGTGTCCATTACATTTTCTTTTGTGGATAGGATGTGGACCCATTCATTTCAATGGGTCAGCAAAAAATGCTGGCAGCACATCGTGTACTATCCGCATCCGTATGTCCATTCCTTAGCCTCGCCAAAAAAATAGAGCATGTCCTATTCTTGTCTGTTTTGCGGACAAGGATAGGCATTATTACAAAGGATCCGCAAAAAAACGAATGCCATATGGACGTCATCCATTTTTTTTTTCGGATCCACAATTTGTGGGCCACAAAAAACATATGGTCGTGTGCATGTAGCCTAAGTCCGCAAAACGGACAAGAATAGGACATGTTCTAATTTTTTTGCAGGGCTACAGAATGGACATACGGATATGGATAGTACACGGTGTGCTGTCTGCATTTTTTGCGGACCCATTGAAATGAATGGGTCCTCATCCTATCAGCAAAAAAAACGGAACGGACAAGGAAACAAAATACGGTCATGTGGATGAGCCCTTAGGCCTCATTCACACGACCGTATGTGTTTTGCGGTCCACAAATTGCTGATCCGCAAAAAAATAATGTATGGCATCCGTTTTTTTTTGCGGATCCGTTATTTTTGTGGATCCATTGTAATAAGGCCTATCCTTGTCCGCAAACTAGAAAAAAATAGGACAAGCTCTATTTTTTTTGCGGGGCTACGGAACAGACATACTGATGCGGACAGCACATGGTGTGCTGTCCGCATTTTTCCCCACCCATTGAAATCAGTGTGTCTGCATCCTATTAGCAAAATAAATGGAACGGACAAGGAATCAAAATACGGTCGTGTGCATGAACCCTTAGGCCTCATGCACACGATTGTTCCGTTTTTTGCAGTCCGGAAGCCGCCCGTGTGCCTTCAGCAATTTGCCCATTATAGGACATGTTATTTTTTTTTTGCGGAGCTATGGAGTGCTGTCCGCATCTTTTGCGGCCCCATTGAAGTGAATCGGTCTGCACCCTAGCCACAAAAACTACAGACCAGAACAACGGTCGTGTGCATGAGGCCTTAATCTGTAAGGAGTCAGGGTGATTCTCATCTCATTCCAACTCTAGACTAGACAAAGACTTACTGAAAACTTCATGCAGCCCCTCCCTTGATAGGAAACGGGACTGACCCACTTCTGCCCAAAAAGGGGAGAATGGAATGGTAAGTTCCATTCTATCTAAAGGTTTCTCTGCCACCTGCTGGTGAACCAGGCATATAATATGTAATACAACAAATAACTGTTACATAGCAGAACAATTGACGCACAGTGTAAGAGGACCTGGAATAAATACACAGATGACATTATTGTTAGCTCATTAGAGACAGTAGCAGGGTGTAGGATTGGTAATACCACTCTGGTGTATTAAACTTGTACATAGGGGTCAGCATTATAGTAGTTATGTTTATGCACAGAACTAGCAGTATTATAGTAGCTATGATCTTGTCAATAGGAGACAGTATTAGAGTAGTTATATTCGTGAACATAGAAGGCAGTATTATACAGGGTGGTCCACAAAAAAAAAAGTAGCCCGTCTTCAGTGATATTATTACAAGATGAACAAGCAAGTGGATTGTTTTTTTAAAATTACCCACAAGTCACGTGGGTACGTTGGATTATGTTGGCTGATCCTGCTTGCAGCTCTTCAGCAGTGATTCTGCGGATAGTGTTTTTGATGTGGATTGTTAGAAAACACTTTCTGTTTTAAATTTCCCCACCGAAAAAATTGCATGTGGACAAGTCTGGGGAACGTGGTGGCCTTAACCCCCCACTCACAGTTCTTTCCTCCTTGCTCCGTAAACAGTTCATGAACCAGTGCCAGTGAGTTCGGTGTTCTGTCTTGTTGGAAAAAACAGGGCATTTCAAAGATGTCCAGGTAAATTGCGGTGTTCACTGTTCATGTTCCTGACACTGCGCCCCAAAAGCCATTTTTCTGGGCGTGAAGTGGTGTTTTGTCAAATGGGGATTTTCAGCAGACTGGTACCTCCTATTCTGAGAATTTACGTGACCTGACAAATGAAACCAAGCTTCGTCTGACATGAAGTGCAGCAATGGGCCCAATGTCTGTCAGCAATCATAGTCTGCAACCAAGTCCACTCCTTCAGTTCCTGTGTAATGACCCGGAGTGCCATTACCACTTCCCCACCCCGTTACTGTCTCCTATGGTCTAATATAATGTCAACTTCTGTATTTATTTCAAGTCCGTCACAATGTGCATATCTATATCTTATAGATATAGAGCTTGATAAAGGCTAGCAGATAGCCGAAACGTAGCTGCTTTTGTACTTGCACTAACTATTGGGATTGCGATCCTGAATAAAGGAAATTCACCGTGGATGCTGCCTGCAATTTGAATTTGTTACCATATCTATATCTTGTCACTGTTATCTTCAGATGCAATTTACCTGGTTCACCAGAGGTGGCAGCAAACATGGCAGAGCTACTTTTGCAGAGGATGGAATCCTTCTTTCCATTCTAAACTCCCTCTCCCAAGAGAGGAGGAGACTAGTTAGAGTTAATTGAGAATCACCCCATGCCAAGGGAGTAAGCAGGTTCATGTCCCTGCTGGACGTGCCTGGCGTTAGCCAGTCAGATCATCCTAAGCTCTGTTAGACACAGGCCAGCCTGAAGCTGTGAAGTCATGAATAAGAACTGTAAAGTTTGAAACGCGTCAACTGACACAAGACCGCGTGTTTTTACCGCTTGTGATGTGAACAGCTGTAATATTTGTACCCACTGGAATAAAGAAGTTACGGCTTGAAAAGAACATTGAAAATGCTGGATTTTTCTTTCCTTTTGGTATATGCCACAGCCTGAAGCCTCTGAAGCCAGGAGGAAAAGTTCCCTGGATTAATCTAGAGTCAGATTACAGAGAATGAAGTAAAAGCTACTACAACCATCGGCCCACCATACCTCACGTGTTGCCCCTGCGGACCCGGTCACTGCACCTACACACATGTTATTCAGTACGGTTTGTGATACACCGACTTACTGAGACAGACTTCAAGTTGATTTTTGGGGGCTACTTGCAATCCGCTGCTGAATTTCATGCACAACTTCAGCTGTCCTGATCGACGGAGGCCTCGGTTTCTTCATGCCATTTCCGAACCAGTCTCTGAATACAAAATTTAGCTGGTGGATTTGTTCCTAGGTACTTGTTGGCAAAGGTCTCTTGCATATCCTTAATCGATCTGCTTCGCATTCCACAATCACTATTCGCTGTTTCTGGGAGAACACCATCTTTCTGCCGCAATAGGCCACTTTAATCAAACTGAATAATAAATCAGTCTTAGTTGGCCATAGCAACTAATCAGAGCTCAGCTGGGACAAAGTCCTCAAAAATTAAAATACAACCACAAAATGGGATATTTTTTAAAGCATTGTAACATCTACTGTAATTGTGAGAGGTACATACCTTATAGGAATAAAAGGCTAAGAAATAATAAGACCAATGGGGAGAAATAGAACCGTAAAGAAAGCAATAAATGACAAAAAGAAAGTATATAAATCACTAAAACAGGAGGGGAGCCAGGAAGCACTGATAAACTATAAGGAAAAAAATAGAATATGTAAAAAAACTAATAAAAATTGCCAAACTAGAGACCGAGAGATTAATTGCCAAAGAGAGTAAAACTAACCCTAAAATGTTCTTCAATTATATAAATGATAAAAAATATAAATCTGAAGGAGTCGGACGTCTACACAGCAATGAGGGGGGAGTTACAGAGAGCGACGAGGATAAAGCAAAACTATTAAATATTTTTTTCTCCACTATATTCACTGAGGAAAATAAACTGTCAGATGAAATGCTGAATGTAAAAGTAAATTCCCCATTAAAAGTGCCCTGTCTGACCCAGGAAGAAGTACAACAGCGACTTAAAAAGATTCAAATAGACAAATCGCCAGGATCGGATGGCATACACCCCTGTATCCTAATGGAATTAAGTTATGTCATAGCCAGACCTTTATGTCTGATATTTACGGACTCTGTACTGACAGGGAATGTTCCACGGGATTGGCGCATAGCAAATGTGGTGCCAATATTTAAAATAGGTCCAAAAACAGAGCCTGGAAATTATAGGACGGTAAGTTTAACATCTGTTGTTGGTAAACTGTTTGAAGGTTTTCTACGAGATGCTATCTTGGAGTATCTCAATGAATATAAGCAAATAACGCCAAATCAGCATGACTTCATGAGGGATCGGTCATGCCAAACTAATTTAATTCGTTTCTATGCGGAGGTAAGTTCTAGACTTGACAGCGGCGAATCAATGGATGTCATATATCTAGACTTCTCCAAAGCATTTGACACTGTGCCACATAAAAGGTTAGTATATAAAATAAGGATGCTCGGACTGGGAGAAAACGTCTGTATGTGGGTAAGTAACTGGCTGAGTGACAGAAAACACAGGGTGGTTATTAATGGTACACACTCAGATTGGGTCACTGTCACTAGTGGGGTACCTCAGGGGTCAGTACTGGGACCTATTCTCTTCAATATTTTTATTAATGATCTTGTAGAAGGCTTGCACAGTAAAATATCAATTTTTGCAGATGACACTAAACTGTGTAAAGTAATTAACACTAAAGAGGACAGTTTTCTGCTACAGAGGGATCTGGATAGATTGGAGGCTTGGGCAGAGAAATGGCAGATGACGTTTAACACTGACAAATGTAAAGTTATGCACATGGCAAGGAATAATGCAAGTCACCTGTACATACTAAATTGTAAAACACTCGGTAACACTGACATGGAAAAGGATCTAGGAATTTTAATAAACATCAAACTAAGCTGTAAAAACCAGCGTCAGGCAGCTACTGCCAAGGCCAATAAGATTATGGGTTGCTTCAAAAGGGGCAGAGATGCCCGTGATGAGAACATAGTCCTACCACTTTAAAAATCACTAGTCAAACCACACATGGAGTACTGTGTACTCCAGTACTGCTCCTGTAAACAAGGCAGACATAGCAGAGCTGGAGAGTGTTCAGAGGAGGGCAACTAAAGTAATAACTGGAATGGGGCAACTACAGTACCCTGAAAGGTTATTCAAATTAGGGTTATTCACTTTAGAAAAAAGACTACTGAGGAGAGATCTAATAACTATGTATATCCTCTGCGTCTGGAGGAAAAAAGGTTTCTACAAAAACATAGAAAAGGATTCTTTACAGTAAGAGCAGTGAGACTATGGAACTCTCTGCCTGAGGCGGTGGTGATGGTGAGTACAATAAAGGAATTCAAGATGGGACTGGATGTATTTCTGGAGTGTAATAATATTGCAGGCTATAGCTACTAGAGAGGGGTCGTTGATCCAGGGAGTTATTCTGATTACCTGATTGGAGTCAGGAAGGAATTTTTTTCCCTTAAGTGGGGAAAATTGGCTTCTGCCTCACAGGGTTTTTTTGCCTTTCTCTGGATCAATTTGTAGCAAAGAGGCCGAACTGGATGGACAAATGTCTTTTTTTCGGTCTTAAATACTATGTTACTATGTTACCAGCTAACAGAAGGCATTCACTATAATCAATTTAGTTCCACTGCACACATGTACAGGGCAAAATATTTAACTGTGGCATAATACTGACGCTATGTGACACAACAGCTAACAGAAAGCATTTGCTATAATCAATTTTGCTCCACTGCACACATGTACAGGGCAGAAAATTACACCGTCCTGGAATACAACATAACTGTATCACTAAAATAAGGGATTAACTCTGAATGTGGATGCACTAAAACGTGATGCACACGGCGATGACACTCAACCTGCAGTCTCCCTGCTGTCTCCCTACGCTCCCTACAGTCTTAAAAAACTCTCCCTACGATTTCCCTGACATTTCCCTGCATTCTCCCTCTGCAGTATTTCTTTTTAAACCAGTTTTCAGCAACACTGAGTGCTCTCTCTATGTTCAGCTCACAGTGAAATGCGGCAGCAGGATCAGGGGTGTGACATCACAGGGTAGAGCTATCTACAGATTGGTTGGCTGCACAGCTTTGCACTTTCGCTTTTTAACATGTGCAGCCACGATTTTGGGAAAATTTGTTACCATTTGTTGCGAATGAAAGTTTTCCTAAACGTTTTACCCAATTCCGCTTCAAATACTTTGCTCAACACTAAGGTCCACCACCAACAGAGGCTGAGCTGCCCAAGTGCGCAGGCCCCCACCCGCCATTTAGATATGTATGTTTGTTATTAATCCTGTCGACAGGAAACCAGATGGATCTGTTATGATTCCTATAGACTTCGACTATGATGTAAGCAAAACGGAATGCCTCTTAAAGGCTTCCGTTTTGACCTCTATCTTATAGATTCAGTTATTTTTTGTTATAACAATGTTATAATGAAAAGCCGTAAGGAATCCATAGCGCTTGTGTGAGCCCACCCTTAGGCTGGATTCAAACGTCCATGGAACACGGTCTGTGTGATACCGGCCTGGATTTCTTCTGAGTGCAGGAGCGCACTGCGTAAGTGGTTGCTATGACGCCGTGCGTTTCCTGCTGCCGACCCAGTTCAGTATTGCACTGGTTTGATCTATACGAGTGCATTACTGTACTGCGGCGGCAGCAGGAAGCGCACAGCATCATAGCAACCACTTACGCAGTGCGCTCCTGCACGCAGAAGAAATCCAGGCCGGTATCACACATACCGTGTTCCACAGACATGTGAATCCAGCCTTAGTTATAGAGCTACTGAGTGAGACAGATGTTTCAGAAGAAGGGATGCCTTTAACATACATATATCTCCTTGAGAAACCAATTTGATCCTAAAGGGTTAATTCAATTTGAATGAGGATCTCCTGTAAACTAAACTCTGTGTCCTGTAATTTCTCTTCTCTCTAATTTCTGACTGTCCTGTCTGTCCCTTATCACTGCTGCAATGAACAAAAGCAGTAGGCTCAGTAGTGCTCTCTGCTCTGTGGTGACAGGATTCTTTAAACTCAAAGAATCGAATGAGTCTATAAGTAGGAGGCTCATTCGATTCTTTTAAAGGGAGTCTGTCAGCACATTTGAGCATATTAGACTAATCAAATAGCGTTGTATGTGCCACTTTGAAGTTAAAAACGGTACCTTTGTTGTATATAACGGCGTTTTCTTTTAGCCAAAAATGAACTTTGAAGAATATGTAAATGTGGGCTCTCAAGTGCCCAGGGAGGCGTCTCCAGCATCCGAGCCCCAGGCGGCACCTCCTCCCCGGCTCAGATCCCCGCCCCGCCTCCTCCTCTGCCCGCTATTTGTGCATTTTAAAGTTCAATCAGAGCCCGAGCCGGGGCATGCGCAGTGCGATGCCTACTCCTGGCATGGCATTGCAGTAGCTCCTGCGCACACGGGGGGGACCCGACATTAACTGGCGCATGCGCAGGAGCTACTGCGATGCCGTGCCAGGAGTAGGCATCGCACTGCGCATGCCCCGGCGCGGGCTCTGATTGAACTTTAAAACGCACAGATGGGCGGGCAGAGGAGGAGGCGGGGCGGGTATCCGAGCCGGGGAGCGGGTGCCACCTGGGGCTCGGATGCTGGAGATGCCGCCCTGGGCACTTGAGAGCCCGCATTTACATATTCTGCCGCCCAGAGGCTGGGGAGCTGGCCTGCGCCCTGAGGCTGGAGCCTCCCCAGCCTCTGTGTCGGCCCTGCATACAGGCCACTCTTGAACTCTTTTAGTGAACTTAACATCACAACCTTCCTGAAGCAGAGAGTTCCATAGTCTCACTGCCTGAGATGAGCGAATCTTTGAAAAATTCGATTCGGCCGGTTCGCCAATTTTTTAAAAAAATTAAGTTCGATGCTAATTTATTCGCGGGGAATCGCGTTAAAAAAAATGGCTTTTTCCTGGCTTCAGAGAGCCTTTATAGTGGTGTAGAACACTGTGCCTTGCAGTAACACGCATATATTTTTAGTCTGCTGTGGTAGTGAAATAATACTGTGAGTCAGTATGACATGCAGATGACAGGCGTTGCTTTTAGAATCACTGCACACTTCACTTATTTGGGCAGTAACGGGGGCCAAAACTGACCAAATAACTCAAGTATGAACTCAGCCTTACAGGTCGATGTTAGCGCCAAGAAGAAGCACACTCCTTTTACACCGGCGTCAGCTGATTCCACATAAATGTCTACAGAAGCTGTTCTATTAAACACTTATACAAGTAGAGCCCCCCGACAGAGAGGAGAGGGTGTCAACAGTAAGTTTATGTTGACGTCACTGATTATTTTGCCTTTCCTCTGATCAATCAGAACAATAACCCCCAAAAAACAGATCCTGTCTGTTAAGCATCTGCCTTCACTTGGTCAGCATTTGGTCAGTACTCCATCAGTATTGCTAATGCAAAAAAAAAAACAGGAGTCGATCCAAAACAGAGCCCAATGATAGAGTCTAGAGGTGGCAGCAGCTTCAGGAGGAGGCCACAGAGTGAGACAATGACAATGTGGAGGTGACGGCAGCATCAGGAGGCCACAGAGCAGCACAATGACAAAGTGTGGAGGTGGCAGCAGCATCATCAGGAGGCCACAGAGTGGCACAATGACAGAGTGTGGAGGTTACGGCAGCAGAACCAGGAGGAGGCCACAGAGTGGCACAATAACAGTGTGGAGGTGGCAACAGCAGCATCAGGAGGCCACAGAGTGGCAAGGTGACATAGTTATAAGGTAGCATCAGGAGACCACAGAGTGGCAAGGTGACATAGTGTGGAGGTGGCAGCAGCATCAGGAGACCACAGAGTGGCAAGGTGACATAGTGTGGAGGTGGCAGCAGCATCAGGAGACCACAGAGTGGCAAGGTGACATAGTGTTGCGGTGGCAGCAGCATCAGGAGCCCACAGTGTGACCCGGTGAGAGAATAGGGAGGTGGCAGCAGCATCAGGAGACCATAGAGTGGCAAGGTGACATTTGAGGAGGTGGCAGCAGCAATAGGAGTCCACAGAGTTACCCTGTGACAGAGTGGGGAGGTGAGTGGCAATATGAGTATCAGCTGAAGATGGATAGTGAAAGAAGGAGCACTTGGCATCAGATGTGTTGCATCAGGCGGGTGGCAGCATCAGAATAGTAGCTGAGGCAGGTAGCTAGAAGAAACCGGTCTCTTTTGTCAAAGTGTTGGTGTGGCACCATGGATGATCTAGTCTGATGCATCAGGCATTGGTGAGTGGAAATCCTGGCTGATCCACGCCTGATTCATCTTGACAAAGGTCAGTCTCTCCACATTTTGGGTGGACAGGTGAGTTCTTCTCTGCTAGTTGCTAATACACTAATACACACCAAAAAGGGCTGTAATTTTCTCCCTTCAACACACAACGACTAATAAGCCCTTTTTCTTTTTCCCCCTTAATACACACCTAAAAAAGGCTTTAGAACATATCCGCTGAACGACAAATATATATATATTTTTAGCCACTAATACACACCAAAAAGGGCTTTAGAACATACAGTATTGTGTGAATTAATGTGAACATAAGGATTTTTTTTCGTAAATATTGTTTATTCGAAATAAAACCATTCTTAGACTTATAAACAAGGTTTAAACACTATTATTTAATATGAAATATGTGCTCCCTTTGCTGTAATCACGGCTTGAACTCGGCTCAGCATGGAGTCAACTAGATTGTTACAATTATTCTTGATTGCCTCCTCTCAAAACCACACCTGAATTACTGCTTCCACCATCTTGTATTTTGTCGTACAGTCCATCTTTTGCAATTTGGCCTCAGAGATCGCCCATAAATTCTCAATAGATTGAGATCTGGTGAATTTCCAGGCCAGTCCAAAATGCTAATCTTCTTGTTCTTGAAATATTTCACCATAGTCTTAGAAATATGGCATGGAGCTGAGTCTTGTTGCAACATTGCATTGCCGTTGGCTTGAACTTTCTCCAACTCCTGAGTCAAACATCGATCTAGCATTCCTTTATATTTTTCACTATTCATCATTCCTTCTACTGGAATAAGTTTGCCAGGTCCCGAGTACGAAAAACAGCCCCAGAACATCTTCATGTTGCTATAACCAAAATACTCATTATTTGATCATGTTCACATTAATTCGCACAATACTGTATAACTGCACCGGTTAACGGCAAATAGGCCCTTAATTTTGTTCACTAATACACATCACAAAAGGCTTTAGAACATATAACTGCACCGCTGAACCGCAAATATATTTTTATTTTGCCACTAATATATGCCACAAAAGGCTTTATAACATATAACTGCACTGCTGAACGGCAAATATATTTTTCTTTCTTCCTCTTATACACTCCACAAAAGCCTTTAGAGCATATAACTACACTGCTGAATGGCAGACAAAGATAAATCATTTCAGAAATTTTTCCATCTTTAATGTGACATATAAACTGTACCACTCAATTGAAAAACAAACTAAAATCTTTTAGGTGGAGGGAAGAAAACTAAAACAACTAAAATAATGTGGTTGCATAAGTGTGCACAACCTCTAACTGGGGATGTAGCTGTGTTCAGAATTAAGCAATCACATTCAAAATCATGTTAAATAGGAGTCAGCATACACGTGCCATCATTTATAGTGCCTCTGATTAACCCCAAATTAAGTTCAGCTGCTCTAGTTGGTCTTTCCTGAAATTTTCTTAGTCGCAACCCACAACAAAAGCCATGGTCCACAGAGAGCTTCCAATGCATCAGAGGGATCTCATTGTTTAAAGGTATCAGTCAGGAGAAGGGTACAAAAGAATTTCCAAGGCATTAGATATACCATGGAACACAGTGAAGACAGTCATTATCAAGTGGAGAAAATATGGCACAACAGTGACATTACCAAGACTTGGACGTCCCTGCAAAATTGACGAAAAGACAAGAAGAAAATTGGTCTGGGAGGCTACCAAGAGGCCTACAGCAACATTAAAGGAGCTGCAGGAATATCTGGCAAGTACTGGCTGTGTGGTACATGTGACGACTATCTCCCGTATTCTTAATATGTCTGGGCTATGGGGTAGAGTGGCAAGACGAAAACCTTTTCTTACTAAGAAAAACATCCAAGCCCCAATAAGCCCTTAATTTCCCCACTAATACAAGCCAAAAAAATAGTTTAGAACATATAACTGCACCGCACAAGGGCAAATAAGAAATATAAATATTTCCTTGTAATAAACCCTATTAATGGCTGTATCAAACAGCACTTGCACCCCAACGACAAGAATGGTTTGCAGGAATTACAGAGCTGTATAATGGCAATGTTGGTCCCCAGTCAGTGCAGCAAGTTGTAATAGGATTTTTCCTATTACCCAGGCTGTAACCTCCCCTACTAAACCCTGTTCAACATAAATACTATCCTTTTAGCACAATCAAGTTTTCTCTAACACTGTTCCTAGCGCCTGCTGACGTCTCTCCCTGCACTAAGTACACTGGTAAATGGCAGAATCCAAGATGGCTGAGGCTATTTATAGGGCTGTGACATCACAGAGCTGGCAGGCTGCTGATTGGCTGCATGCATGGCACTATTTGGATCCCCCTTCCCAGAGTTTCTTGCTCTATGTCTTCACTCGTGCAGCAGCGATTTTAGGAAAAAATACAATTCATTACCACGAAGCGTGAGGAAATTCAGATTCGGTACAAATCAAATTTTTCCTGAAATTCGGATCAAATTCCACTTCGTCAGCTTCGATTCGCTCATCTCTACTCACTGCTCTTACCATAAAGAATCCTCTTCTATGTTTGTGTATAAACCTGCTTTCCTCTAGAAGCAGAGGATGTCCCCTTGTCACAGTGACAGTCCTGGGGATAAATAGATGATGGGACAGATCTCTGTACTGACCCCTGATATATTTATACATAGTTATTAGATCTCCCCTCAGTCGTCTTTTTTCTAAAGTGAGTAACCCTAATTTTGATAATCTTTCAGGGTGCTGTAGTCCACTCATTCCAGTTATTACTTTAGCTGCCCTCCTCTAAACCCTCTTCAGCTCTGCCATGTCTGCCTTGTTCACAGGAGCCCAGAACTGTGCACAATCCTCCATGTGTGGTCTGACTAGTGATTTGTAAAGTGGCAGGACTATGCTCTCATCACGGGGAACTATGCCCCTTTTGATGAAACCCATTGTCTTATTAGCCTTGGCAGCAGCTGCCTAACACTGGTTTCTACAGCTTAGTTTGCTGTTCACTAAAATTCTTAGGTCCTTTTCCATGTCAGTGTTACCCAGTGTTTTACCATTTAGTATGTACTATTGACTTGCATTATTCCTTCCCATGTGCATAACCTTACATCTGCCACTTCTCTGCCCAAGCCTCCAATCTATCCAGATACCTCTGTAGCAGTATACTATCCTCTTCCTTGTTAATAACTTTACACAGTTTAGTGTCATCTGCAAAAATTGATATTGTATTGTGCAAGCCTTCTAAAAGATTATTAATAAATATATTGAAGAGAATAGAGCCCAATAATGACCCCTGAATCCTGTGGTACCCCACTTGTGACAGTGACCCAGTGTTTACCATTAATAACCACCATCTGTTTTCTATCACTGAGCTAGTTATTTACCCACATACAGACATTTTCTCCCAGTCCGAGCATCCTCATTTTATATACTAACCTTTTGTGTTTCACATGACCGATTCCTCATGATGCCATGCTGATATGGTGTTATTTTCTTATTTTTATTGAGGTACTCCAAGATAGCATCTCTTAGAAAACCTTCAAACTGTTTACCCATGACAGATGTTAAACTTACCGGTCTAGTTTCCAGGATCTGTTATTGGACCCTCTTTGAATATTGGCACCGCATTTGCTATGCGCCAATCCTGTGGAACATTCTATTTAGTATAGAGTCCTTAAATATCAGAAATAAGGGTCTTGCTATGACGTTACTTAATTCTCTCTGGATACAGGGGTGTATGCCATCTGGTTCTGGTGATTTGTCTATTTAATCAGGGCACTTTTAATGGGGAATTTACTTTTATATTGTGCATTTCATCTGACAATTTATTTTCCTCAGTGAATACAATGGAGAAAAAAATATTCAATTGGTTTTCTTTATCCTCATCGCTCTCTGCAACTCACCCCTCATTGCTCTGTAAAGGGCCGACACCTTCAGATTTATACTTTTTACCATTTATTTAATTGAAGAACATTTTAGGGTTAGGTTTTACTCTCTTTGGCAATTAATCTCTCGGTCTCTAGTTTGGCTGCTTTTATTTGTCTTTTACATATTCTATTTTGTTCCTTATAATTTTTCAATGCTTTCTCACTACCCTCCTGTTTTAGCCATTTAAAATCTTTCTTTTTGTCATTTATTGCTTTCTTTACAGTTCTATTTATCCACAATGGTTATTTCTTGTTACTTAGCCTTTTATTCCCATAAGGTATGTACAATTAGATTTTAGGATCCTTTTAAAAATATCCCATTTTGTGGCTGTATTTTTATTTTTGAGGATTTTTCCCATTTAGTTCTCTTAGTTGCCTAAATTTAGCTTTTTTGAAGTTCAGAATTTTTGTCTCTCCCTGAAGAAACACTCTTTTGAATGACAACTGGGAGGTTATTATCTTATAGTCACTATTCCCCAGGTGTCCCCCAACCTGCACATCTGTTGTTCTGTCAGTTCTATTGGGTAATACTAAGTCCAGTGTGGCCGTCCCTCTAGTAGTGTCCTGAACCAGTTGGGAAAGGTAATTGTCTTTGGTTATTGTATTGGTTAAGACTTAAGAGATCTACACGTTTCAGTTTCCCAATCTATATCTGGATAGTTGAAGTCCCCCATAATAAGTTAATAACAACCTCATTATGATTTGCCGCCTCGTCTATTTGATTTAGTAGTAGTTATATTATCGTACATAGCAGGCAGAATTATGATGGATAAATTCATGAACGTATGGGCAGTAGGAGGCATTATCATTGTAGCTTCTTATACATTGGGACAGTATTATAGCAGTTGTATTCTTGCACACAGAGGGGCAGTATTATATTAGTATTTTGCAATTATGGAGGCAGCATTATAGTAGCCATATTTTTGTACACAGGGGCAGGCTTATGGTACTTATATTCATTTATTTAATAGTTAGAACTAGTTAAGATATTTAGAATAATTCTGAATGAGAAATTTTCACAGAACGGTTGTCACTTCCCTGTCCCCACTCTTGACAGGTCGTAGGAAGTATATTACTTTAACAAAGAGATTACTGAGCAACATGAGAAGCTACTCTCACTGTGCAAAGAATAATATGTAATATACACTGTTAATAGGAATTGTGACTGGAATTTTTCTTTAATAGCTCATGGGTCACTGCTGATTGGATTTACAATGTTCTTACTTTTTGATGAAGGACCTTTGTTTGCCTTTAGTTTATATATTCTGATTCTGAGCATGAATTATTCCGCTTTCTGATAGCATACCAGGGAAATCACAGAGCATGACAGAAAATCCACGGTCTCCTTCCTTCTGACTCCCTCTATCTCCTCGGACATGAAGGGTCATCATATTGAAAAATAACTCTGAGCACAGGTCCCGCTCTGGAATCAGGTGTAATTCAAAGTTGGTGAATGTTCACTTCCACTCTGGTGACTTTTTGATTGGCTACATGTTTTCAGGGCAATGTTCCCTATGTAGGTGACAGTTCTAATATTATCAGAAATTGTTTACTTTTCTGCCACTGATGGAAAGATGGGGGATGAGATATTGGCTCTTGCAGCTGGAGCAAACACTATTACTAAAAAAACTATTTTGTGCAGTGGGTAGCATTCAGGGGCAGGACAAGGTGGTGCCTAATTTATGGATTTAAAAGGGGTTTTCTGAGACTTTTTAACTGATAAACAATCCTCTGGATAGGTCATCAGTATCTGATCAGTGAGGGTCCGAAACCTGGGACTCCCAGCCGATCAGCTGTTTGAGAAGGCCCGAGCACTCCTCTGAGCTCCATAGCCTTCCTGCAGCTTACTAACTACAGTGCTGTACATTGTACAGTGCCTGTGATTGGTATTGCAGCTCAGCCACATTTACTGGAATGCCATGTGACCGATGAACGTAATGTCACTGGCCTAGGCTAAGCTGCCAGAAAACCACAGTGCTCACAGAAGTGCCAGGACCTTCTCAAACAGCTGATCAGGTGGGAGCCCTGGATGTCAGACCTCCACCAACCAGAGGACAGGTCATCAGTTAAAATGTCTCAGAAAACCCCTTTAAAAAAAGGATAGGTGAGGTGTGGAGCCAGCAGAGCAGTTGGAAGAGCTACCAGACCCTCCTGGCCCTGATAGTGAAAGGAATATACTTTATAAATAGGACCTCTGGGTGTGAGTAGAAAAAAGGAAAGGGTCACAGGAAGTAATTCAATGAATAATTTTCCTTCTAACAATTGTCATGATGAACTTTAAAGAGGACATGTCACCAGTTTGAAGCTACAAAGTAGTTACTTGCGTTAACCAACACTTCTTTATGTCAATGTTTATTTTTTTGCTCTGGGACCCCCTGTATAGCTGCCAGTAATGCTGATGTCCTAAGTGTAAACCGCTTGTGGTTGACCAAGGTGGTGGCTACCATGATTCTTATCCCGAGGCAGAGCTCCCTTCATCGCTCTGATACTGTCCAATGAGTGTGGACAACGAGCAACTGGATAATCAGCACATGTTGGTTTCTTGTCAAAAGCCAAAGGAAAGAAAGCTTACTAAAACATTCACAGAGTTATGGAGACAGTGTAGCTCGTTGTGCAACAGTGTTTGTGTAGCCTTCATTCACTTCTATGGAAGTTACGAAAACAGCATAGCACAACCGTCACAGACCTCCTACCCTGGCCCCCACTTAGGAGGGTTATTCCAATCTTAGCAATGAAAGGCTGAGAAAGGAATAACCTTTTAAAGCAGCAGCTATATAGTGAGATCAAGAAGCAGTGTAATGAATAATGAAGAGGAGCATAGGCAATATTCATTTCCGTGATATTTAGCAAATTTTTGGCCTAATATTCGCCATAAATGTGCAAATTCTAGAATTCGTGATCTCCAGTCATTATTTTCTTGATTGAGAAAATCGGCAATGTAATATGCGCGTATTGCACGCGCAGTACAGGCGTGGCTCACTTTTGCGACATTTTTCAAGCTGCTAGAAGTTTTCTGAGACTGGAGAAAATAGTTGGCAGCAACTTTCGTGACTGTGAGGAAGAACTCCTGATCACCGTATTTTTTTTTTTTTTTCAAAGACCAAAGACAAAGACACTAATCCCTATCACAGCACAATCATTCCTGTCACACTACCTAACACCCTGTACTGGAATCAGCCACACTATATCACTATCTAACCTACACTGACTATATCCCACTAACTATCTGTATTATATATATGAGCTAACTAACTATCTAATGTAATTATATAAGGATCCAGATGACTCAGCAAAGCACAGCAATGACACTGCTTTCTCTCTCAGAACTGCAAAAAACAGCAGAAAATGGCTGCTGGGGAGTATCCTATATAGTAAGGGGTAGGCAACTTTCCTATTGGTTGCTAGGGATGTTTCTAAGCTCAGACAAAGACATTGCAGCCTTCTCATTGGCCCACAAGCAAGAAGCAGTAAGGGTACTGATGAAAAAAATCTAGAATATTCGCGATTACGAAGATATAGCACTATAATCTAGATCTTTGCGAATTCTCGAAGTGCCAATATTCACGATAAAAATTCGCAATTAATATATTCGCGATCAACACTAGTAATAAATGCCTTGACCACTTTGGTCCAAGAAGATTATTTTGCTTTAGAAAAGTCTTCCCTCGGTGGCTGCAGATAAATATCTAGTAGGCGGCTAACGGGGCATTTGACCCAGGTGGTGGGTGCAAAAGTGTCATCAAGAATCCACTCTGTATTTAAATCCAGTAGTCAAGCACTGTATTAATTCTATGTTTCACGGGATGCCAAGTGTTATCACTACAGTGGAAACCACTGTAAATTGGTATGTAAGTACGTAACATGGGTTCCACTAGGAGGATCCCACTGCAAAATCTGTAATAGGGGGCCCTCCATCTACAATGTTTTGTGTATAATATTGGTGTCATCCAATGTGGCAGACAGGCCATCTAATGTGGCATTAAACACCAGGGCACATGTGTAACTGTTAGCCCTGAACCTCCATTAGCTCTACCTATGTTTTTGTGGAACTCGGTCAGCAGAAGTCTCTAATAGAAGATTCATTCATTCAGAACCTTTGCTATTGCTCACTGCATTGCTTGCACTTAAGGAAGCAGATCCAACATCAGGTTACACAGCACTCTGTGCGAGAAGTGTTTTTGGTGCCCTCCCCCAAGACACATACTTCTGAAACCATGATAAGTTATTAAATAAACTAAATCCATAGCTAATGCAATGAAGATGTTTTCCCATCTGGGACATTTATGGCATATCAATAGGATATGCCCTTAGGGGCACATTTATTAAGACCGGTGTTTTAGATGTGCAGGCCTCTCCATAACTTCACCGCATCCAGCGCCAGTTTTAAATGTAAGACAGCTTCCGATCTGTTTTTTATTTAGACCATTATCTATGCCTTCCCGCCCATTCCATGCCAACACAATTTTAGACCTGGCAAAGTTGCAGATTTAGGCGTATTTCAGAATAGTAAATGACCCGTAAATATCCAGTGGCCCTCCATTCACCGTGATGGGACTTTCAAAAATAGCTAGTTTCAGAAGTCCCATAGCAGTGAAAGGAAAGAAAACTGTGCATTCACAGTAGTAGTGGTGCCATACCAAGCTCATTACATAAATCCAGAACCAAGCTTATTACGTAATCATTGCACCACAACCAAGCTCAAAATAAAGCACCAGAACCAAGCTTGGTACATATATACAGCATCAGGACTGAGCACGGTACATATATACACCAGATCAATACAGATATAATTTGCATAGTCAGGCTAGCCCTTGCCATATAAGTATGTAAAGTGTGACACTACATCCCCCAGTATGGCCTGAACAGGTGTAAAGGTGCTAACTGTAGTTACGTTCCATAGTGCCCCTACACAGTAAAATGCCCCTTTAGTGCCCTCACACAGTAGTGCTGACCCCTTAGTGCGGCTACAATGTTGCCCTCTTAGTGTTCCCACAATGAATTGAGAACATCTTGCTCTTCCCATCAGCATGCATGGTGCAGTGATGTCATTGGACCTGGACAGCTGAGCTCTCCTGCCCAGTTCAGCAGGCATCATGAAGTCATCATGAAGAGAGCAGTGGCCGGTGGATGGTATAAAAATACTCAATTACATTCTGGGAGTTGTAGTTTCACAAATGAGAATGCTACTACCCATCATCAAGATGTAGACCAAATTAATGACTACAAGACTGATCAGACGCAGTTAGTGGCTGAATAAATATTTACTTTTAGTGACTTTCAGGTGACATCTCCTTTATCTTTTCTTTGCATCCAGTTTAGACCACCATGATGACTTCTCCCCGCCATGACTTGTCTCTGCAGAGTTTGCCGCCCAGGTGCCTTCAGCTTCTCACTTTACGAAGACGTCCACACCCTATATACTGTGGGGAGTCGCTCTGGTAGATAGCGGTGCGGGTGCAGTACAGAGGCAAAAGGGAGTCCAGAAAGTGCAGTAACCAGTGTTTTATTCACACTTGCACAAAACAAACAGTAAACAGTCTCTTGGTGTTAATTCACACACAGCAGAAAAACGTGATGCAAAACAAAAACAGTCCAATGCAGGTTACAATCACCTGGGAGGTTTTAGGTGCAGGTTCGCACCTGGCTGTCAGCCCAGCCGCAGGGCAATCCACCTCCGGCTTTCAGGCCGTCTGCATTCCTCCTTGCTTGGGCTCTTGCTTCCAGCCCAGAGAACTCCACATAGCACAGAATGGATCAGAACTCCCAAACGCAAATTATTCCACAGCCTAACAGCAGCTCCAGGACAATCACCCCCAGCTGCTGAGGAGGCTGCCTTTAAAGGCCCGGATAAAGTCCGGCCTGGACCGTGGGGAGTAGGCACCCACCCAACTCTTTGCCTACTCCCAGTAAGAGCCGGCCCGGATTGGCTTTGCAGCCAAACTAAAAACCAGGTGTCAAACAGCACTAGCTGCTGCTGACACACGGAAACCCGGCTCTTACCTCACCGAGGCCAGGAACCTCGGTGACATGTACCTGCCATCGACCACGGTACCTTGCACCCTCTTACAATACTAACACAAACACCCGTTAGCACCGCCTTGACTATATTACCAACATACACTGTGCCCCTGAATACAGTCATGTCACATACTATGACCCCTGAAAATAAAGTACCACACAGACAGTGCCCTTAATAGTAGTATCCCAATAGATAGTGTCACACACTCTGTGCCCCATATATAGTGCCTAATGCTCTGTGCCCCCTGTATATAGTGCCACACACTGTTTGCCAAATGTATAGATTGTCTCATTCTCTGTGCTCCATTTCTACAGTGACAGATCCGTTGTGCCCACTGTATATAGTGCCAGGTTTTGTGCTCCTGTATAAAGTGCCTGGATCTCTGCCCCCTTTATATAGTGCCAAGATATGTGACCCCATTATATAGCACCTCCATTTCTGTGCCCCCTATAGTACCTCATAATCTGGGCCTCCTATAGTGCGCCTCATGCTATAACCTGTCCCTGGTCCCGAGATGTCATGCAAGTCTGGCCATTTTTGGCCAGGCGTTTCTCTGCGGAACAGGGGGCATCCCACCTGTATCCCAAAACAGAGCTCCAAGTGGCTGGGCATGGAACTACTTGATATCTCATCCCTCAGTCAGGGCCGACTTCAACGCGGAGAAAGCCTCCTCCGCCTTCTCACTCCAGCTAACCTTCCCAGACTTTCGCCCCTTCAACAGGTCTGTCAGCGGTGCTGCTATTGTGGCAAAGTGGGGCACAAACCGCATGTAGTACCCTACCATTCCCAGGAAGGACTTTACCTGCCTGGTGGTGACCGGTCGGGGCCAGTTACGTATGGCTTCTACCTTAGTTACCTGCGGCTTGATGACTCCCCGCCCAATAACATATCCCAGATATTTAGTCTCTTCCAACCCAATCGCACACTTCTTTGGATTGGCGGTTAGACCAGCTTTCCTCAGGGCATCCACTACCGCCTGCACTTTGGGCAAATGGCTTTCCCAGTCGGTGCTGTGGATGATTACATCATCTAAGTAGGCCGAGGCGTACCGACGATGCGGTCGCAGCACTATGTCCATTAACCTTTGGAAGGTGGCGGGGGCGCCATGCAGGCCAAAGGGTAACACCTTGTAGTGATACAGGCCCTGCGGGTAACAAAGCGGTTTTTCCTTGGCCGACTCCGTTAAGGGTACCTTCCAGTACCCTTTAGTGAGGTCTAGCACAGAAAAATACCGGGCTTGTCCTAAATTCTCAACAAGCTCGTCTACCCGGGGCATGGGATACGCATCATACTTGGAACCGCAACGTCCCATCCGGCTTGGGTATTAGAACTATGGGACTGGCCCACTCACTTTTCGACTCCTCAATGACATCAAGCTTCAACATTAATTGCACTTCCTCCGCGATGGCCCGTCGCCGGGCCTCGGGTACCCGGTATGGTTTTAACCGGATCTTGGCCTGAGGCTCAGTGACGATGTCATGTTGGACGAGAGATGTGCGGCCAGGGAGGTCCGAGAACACATCCGTGTTCCGACTGATGAACTCCCTGACTTCCTGAACTTGTTTGGAAGACAGGCTGTCTGCAATTTTTACCGTGGCTACCGCTTCGCAGGCCTCGAACTGTGGGGCTGGACCCTTCTCACCTAGAAGCCCTGGCCGGGGGCTGTTGTCGTCGGCCGTGTCCCTGTCTTTCCACGGCTTCAGTAAATTCACGTGGTACACCTGCTCCGGCTTGCGCCGCCCTGGCTGGTGTACTTTGTAATTTACTTCCCCTATCTTCTCGATTACCTCATAGGGGCCCTATGCTAGGAACTTGCTGTCAAGGGTGGGCACCAGAACCAAAACCCGATCTCCCGGGTTGAAGTTCCGTACCCGAGCCTGACGATTGTACACCCTACTCTGGGCTTGTTGCGCTACCTCCATATGCTCCCGGACCAGCGGCAACACCCTTTCCATCCGTTCCTGCATCTGGGCGACATACTCAATGACACTTTTGTGGGGGACAGGCTGTTGTTCCCACGCTTCCTTGGCGATATCCAACAGGCCCCGAGGGTGTCTGCCATAAAGCAGTTCGAAGGGCGAGAACCCAGTAGAGGCCTGGGGCACCTCTCGCACTGCGAACATGAGATAGGGCAGAAGCAGATCCCAGTCCTTCCCGTCTCTAGACACCACCCTTTTTAACATGTTTTTTAAAGTTTGATTAAACCTCTCGACAAGACCGTCTGTTTGCGGATGGTAAACGGACGTCTGTAACTGCTTTATACGCAACAATTTACACAGTTCCCTCATAACTTTGGACATAAAAGGGGTCCCTTGGTCTGTCAGAACCTCTTTTGGCAGGCCCACACGGGAAAACATTTCCATTAACTCTTTGGCAATGAGCTTAGCTGAGGTATGTCACAGAGGCACCGCCTCCGGATATCGAGTGGCATAGTCGAGAACTACCAGAATGTGTTGGTGGCCCCTGGCAGACTTTGGTACAGGCCCAATTAGATCCATAGCGATTCGCTCAAACGGGACCTCAATAATTGGAAGAGGTACCAGAGGACTACGGAAATGTGGCTGGGGGCTATTTATCTGACAGGTGGGACAGGACTTACAATACTTCTCTACTTCCTTAAACAAACCGGGCCAGTAAAATCGCTGTAGTACGCGGTCCTGCGTTTTCTGCCACCCCATGTGTCCCCCAAGAACATGTTGGTGGGCAAGCTCCATAACAAGCTTGCGATATGCGGTGGGCACCACCAACTGTTCAACTGGCTCACTTCGGATTTGGTTCACCCGATACAACATATCCTGAAGAACAATAAATCGTGGAAACATTAATTCAGCCCCAGGTTTCTGGGGTTTACCATCAATTATTACGACACTTTCCCAGGCCCTGGTTAGGGTTTGGTCCCGGTGTTGTGCGGTCCCAAAATTTTCCCCGGAGACATTGAGGTCTGCCAACTCAGGTCCCGGTGGCAAGTCCTCCGTGTCTCCCACCATTACACTCAGTGGGGTTGTCTCCCCGTCTACCGCTGGAGCAGTGGTCACCCCTACCGCTGGCCCTTCAGACTCGGGCTCCCAGGGTTCTGGCCTTCCAGTGGTATCAGGCCACTCTCCTAGGGTTACCCCTGTCTCGGGTCCATCAGACAGTTTTATAGCCGGCCACAGTGCCGGGAAACCTGGGAAGTCCCTCCCAAGTATCAGTTCATGTGGGAGTTTAGCAGCGACAGCCACCTCGTGGGTCCACTTACCAGCCGCTGTGGACAAAGTCACTAGTGCAGTGGGGTAGTCTTTTAGGTCTCCGTGGATGCACAGGACCCCGATTTTACGGCCGGTATACTCCGCAGGCCGTACCAGGGCAGCCCTTACCAGGGAGACTAGACTCCCGGAGTCCAGCAGGGCCACCGCCAGAGAATCTCCCACCTCTACCTGACACAGGTGGTTATTGTCCTGCACCTCACGGGTGCCAGTTGCACACAGCTTCCGTGCATACAGGGAGTGGCGATAGCCGTAGTTCCCTTCCATCGGCTCACCCCGATGCGGACAGTCGGCCCTGATGTGGCCTGGCTCCTGACACCTCCAGCATACCACGGGAGGCGGATCCGCAGGGGTACACTCCGTGCAGGCCTCTCTGTCGCCGGACGTCGGAACTGGGGTGGAGGCCTCCGGGGTTTGACTGACCCCTTCCCAGCAAGACTCCCTGCAGGTTTCTGGTGGCCTCGTAACGCTCCACCAGGTCGACCATCTCCAGGGCACATACCGGAGACGCCTGGCCGACCCAGTGCTGGAGGGGATAAGGCAGGGCCCTCCAAAAGATGTCGGCCAGCAGACGGTCCAGCATAGCAGCCGGACTTAGAACCTCAGGCTGCAGCCACTTTTGCAACCTGTGCAGCAACTCATAGTACTGCGGCCTGGCGGGTTCAGCCGTTTTAAAGTCCCACTGGTGGACCCGCTGAGCCCGGACCAACACGTTTACCCCCAGTCTGGCCAGGATCTCCCCTTCACCGTGGGGTAATCAGCAGCCTGGTCATCTGATAGGTCAAAAAACCTGCTGGGGTCCGGATGCCAGGAACGGAGCGACCACCTCGGCCCACTGGTCACGGGGTAACTTCTCCTCACGGCTACCTTCTCAAAGACCGCCAGATAGGTCTCAGCATCATCCTCGGGGTCATCTTGGGAATCGCTGCACGGACCGCTTTCCGGGCATCATGGTCGTGGTGGGACGCTCCTGCAGCTTGTAAGGCCATCACCTGCTGTAGTAGTAGCTGGTTGGTCTCCTGCTGCTGCTTGTTGGCCTCCCGCTGCTGCAAGTTAGCCTCCACAAGGGCTTTTACAACCGCCTCCATTTTGTCCGGGAACACAGGCTGCAACTTTGCCGGCCTAATATAGGACATCCAGTCGTGCCCAGCAAAAACAAAAATTTTCGGCGTTCACGCCAGCCTCACTGTGCATGCCCGCATCCGACACCAAATGTGGGGAGTCGCTCTGGTAGATAGCGGTGCGGGTGCATTACAGAGGCAAAAGGGAGTCCAGAAAGTGCAGTAACCAGTGTTTTATTCACACTTGCACAAAACAAACAGTAAACAGTCTCTTGGTGTTAATTCACACACAGCAGAAAAACGTGATGCAAAACAAAAACAGTCCAATGCAGGTTACAATCACCTGGGAGGTTTTAGGTGCAGGTTCGCACCTGGTTGTCAGCCCAGCCGCAGGACAATCCACCTCCGGCTTTCAGGCCGTCTGCACTCCTCCTTGCTTGGGCTCTTGCTTCCAGCCCAGAGAACTCCACATAGCACAGAATGGATCAGAACTCCCAAACGCAAATTATTCCACAGCCTAACAGCAGCTCCAGGACAATCACCCCCAGCTGCTGAGGAGGCTGCCTTTTAAAGGCCCGGATAAAGTCCGGCCTGGACCGTGGGGAGTAGGCACCCACCCAACTCTTTGCCTACTCCCAGTAAGAGCCGGCCCGGATTGGCTTTGCAGCCAAACTAAAAACCAGGTGTCAAACAGCACTAGCTGCTGCTGACACACGAAAATCCGGCTCTTACCTCACCGAGGCCAGGAACCTCGGTGACACGTACCTGCCATCGACCACGGTACCTTGCACCCTCTTACAATACTAACACAAACACCCGTTAGCACCGCCTTGACTATATTACCAACATACACTGTGCCCCTGAATACAGTCATGTCACATACTATGACCCCTGAAAATAAAGTACCACACAGACAGTGCCCTTAATAGTAGTATCCCAATAGATAGTGTCACACACTCTGTGCCCCATATATAGTGCCCAATGCTCTGTGCCCCCTGTATATAGTGCCACACACTGTTTGCCAAATGTATAGATTGTCTCATTCTCTGTGCTCCATTTCTACAGTGACAGATCTGTTGTGCCCACTGTATATAGTGCCAGGTTTTGTGCTCCTGTATAAAGTGCCTGGATCTCTGCCCCCTTTATATAGTGCCAAGATATGTGACCCCATTATATAGCACCTCCATTTCTGTGCCCCCTATAGTACCTCATAATCTGGGCCTCCTATAGTGCGCCTCATGCTATAACCTGTCCCTGGTCCCGAGATGTCATGCAAGTCTGGCCATTTTTGGCCAGGCGTTTCTCTGCGGAACAGGAGGCATCCCACCTGTATCCCAAAACAGAGCTCCAAGTGGCTGGGCATGGAACTACTTGATATCTCATCCCTCAGTCTGCGATGTTTTGCAGATGCAGGCCTGGCCAGAAGAGGCCAGACCAGCATCGGTAGAAAGCAGGCATAGTGCATGTCTACATCACAATATAAGTGCCGAATGACAGGTTATGGAACCAATGGTTCCCTTGTCCCACCAGCATTGAGGCCAAGACATAGCTCCCAATTTTTGAAAAGCCCAATGGACGTGGTGCTGCATCAAACACTGCAGTGCCGTATATAGCAGAACCTGATATCACCAAGCAGCATCTAATACCAGCAGAATCCAATACTACCATTCAGTACAATTGACACCCCAGCAGTACCAAATACCACAGTGCACCACAAAATACAGTATCTCCCCAACAGCACCAAATAAATACCCCAATGAAGTACAAAATACCCAGCATTATTGTCCCCTGACAAACCCAACCCCACTGGCAGCAATATTATCACCTGACAACCTCTCCCACACTAGCAGCAGTATTGTCCCTGACCACCCAGTTGTCACTGGCAGCATTTTTGTCCCCTGACAATCCCTCTCCCAATTGTAGCTGTATTGTCCCTTGACAACCCCTCCCCCACTGGCAGCAACATTGTCTCCGACGAGCCCTTCCACACTGGCAGCAGCATTGTATCCTGACAACCCCTCCCCTACTGGCAGAAGCATTTTATCCTGACAACCCTTTCCACACTAGAAGCAGGATTATCCCCATTTAAATATCCCCCCTCTCTTGGGCACTAACAGGACTGGATCGGTGAGGCTGGATTTGGTGGGAGAGAGCTTCTCCTGTTGTTCTTGCTGTGGACTGCTGGGGAGTGCATTGAGGATGGAAGTGGTAGGATCTTTTAGCAGTACTCTATTCCACAACAATGCCTTTCTGCCATAAACAAGCATAATACCTTGCTGTTTAAGTAGAATGCACAGCCTTTTGAGTTCTAGACCTTCTCAAATGTCTGGTCTCTTTATTTCAGGAGTACTTTGGTAATATGGCTGCTTTCTGGGCAGTTGTAGGCTCAGAGGTAAAAGTTTTCTGAACTTGGGCCTAGTTGTGTAGGAGGTTGAACAGATGTTTTTTTCCTCCAGGCTTCTTCATACTAGGCTCCCTCAACACTAGCTAGTCCATCTCCTGACAACCTAACACAGTTTGCCAAGTACTTAACCATATGTTGTCCAATACAATGCCATTAAGTGCATGTGTATAATATTCAACTCAAGAAACATTGCATTTACTCTGTCAATAGTAATTAACCCTTTGCAGTAATCCTTCTGAGGTACTTCATTCTCCTCTACTACTTCATACTCTCAGGGGGTGAAGGACATGTGATGATGTCATCACAGGTCCTTCACCTTCCTAACCCCAGAACTACAATATTATCCTTAGAGGGTTCAGGATATTGAGCTTTCCACTCTTCTAAACTGCACTGAGGATGCAGATACAGAATTTGCATCATCAGTGCAGTCACTGTTTTACTAGTCCGGGCCTGGCAGGGGTGCCCAGAATCCAAGTGAATCAACCGAATGTTCGAGTGGCTGGGACGGGTTTACACATTGCTGTTGTGTTGCTTTATGAAAACACATTAAAAACAAAATACATTTTTATGGCAATTGTGTTATTTATTTATTTTTACAGGTATTTTTATGCACTTTTTGCAATGGGGTTTTGATGCGTTTTTAAAATGCAACACAATAGCAATGTGGACAAAAGCCCTGTATGCAGAAGGTTTGCTAATGAAATACATGTAAGCGGTAACTGATTACTGATCATTAATGGCCACCTGCTCAGTCTTCAGAAAGCGATCATGAAGCAGCAGCTAACGGTGCTAAGTGCAGCTGAAACCTTGCCTGCCTGCAGCGGCCAACAACCACATTATTTTGAAGTAATCAAGTACCTCTGTTAATCCGCAAACTTGTGCAGTGATTGTCCGCTATGCGGCCTCTACATTGAAACCCGTCCTCAAGTAAACTATGTGGTCATTAACGATCAGCAACCAATGACCACATTATTTGATTAGCAAATGCCCCGCACACAGCTCTTTTGACTGCACAGTGACTTCATTTCAGATGTAACAAGAGCGACCGGGCGCTTCCTAGTGAAGCACTGTTAATAACAATGATGGCCCGCAATGTGATTGTACTTACCAGAACTAGGAAGAAACAGTGGTTCAACCCACTTAGGAAACAGTGGCACAGTGCTCAACCCCACGGCACTCCCACCGTAAAATTAGGCTTAAATTAGCCGCTTGTTTGTATGGCTCCTCATGTTGCTAGGAGCAGTCTCTTCTACCACGGACATGACTATTTTTATATTTTTCATATATTTTTCATTTTTAGTTGATCAACTAACAATTCTGGGGATTTATATAATATTATATTGGTTTTTCTAATTGAATATCGATGATTGTTTAGATATCTCAGATGAGAAATTTATTTTACTCTTCATAATTTGTCCATTCATGCATCTGCCAGATATTTGAGTGCCCCCCCCCATATATTTATTTTAATTTAAGCTTACCAGAATTAGACAATTAAATAATTAAAACAATAAAACCGGACAAGCAGAGGACAACGCGTTTTGGAGGCGGTTTGCCTCCTTCCTCAGGCCAAAGAATACTGACACCATACTGACACCATTGCCAATTCATAGCAATGCCCTGGAAGTGTCATATGATGAATGTGAATGTTAATAAAAAGAATAGAACAGTGGTGTGATTTTCTATTTTTCACACATTGATGTTGATAAATACCATAATTTGTCACTTTACCATTCAATAAAAAATTGGCAATGGTGTCAGTATTCGTTGGCCTGGGGAAGGAGGCGGACCCTCTGCTTGTCTGGTTTTATTGTTTTAATTCTTTTTAATGACTTATGTGCAAAAAATTGCAGTTTCCCTGTAGGGTCTATACCACCATATACATCTGTGACAGGATGGGCCATCAGCAGTGCAACTGCTCTTTTAAGGCAATATCAAGTCCAAAATTCTGTGCTGGTTAATGCCTTAATATATATTTTTAGGGATCAATGCTTTAGTTTTCTGACTCAAAGCTCCAAATTGCCTGCATGTACATTGCAGCAGATTTATCAGTATTGACTATTTAAGGAGTGACTTGCAGTATATGGAAAGATGCACACTGCATGTCACTTCATCAATTGCCTAAAGTCAGGAAATGAAATATATGGGGGAATGTATTAAGACTGACATTTCACACGCCAGTCTTTGGAGAGAACATGCGATGGAGTAAGATACACCAAGCACAATCCTCTTAGTAAATTTGGCACATCTTTTAGTAAAGGATGGGAGTGGTAGTGGCCCTGATGAGGTGTTGTGTCATGGTGTACTCCCTCATGCCATTGCTCCCTGGGGATTGGTAAAGGTGATTTGAAGAATCTGGCCAGAAGCAAATGCATAAAAGTTTCTCTTTACTAAGTGCAAAATATAACTTGTGGCACATGTGGCACAGTGTCTGTAAATCTGCAATTTTGCTGATCACTCTGCTGTCTTGGCACACTCTTGGTATGCTTTCTGGAAACAGTGTTCTTGATTCTGATGACCTCACAGAAGAATTGGATATGGTCCTCTGTAGTAGGAGCTCAGGCATGTGCTTCCTATCTCCTTGCTGTCTACTCAGGAACTCCTTCTCCTGGCAGGAAGTAGGACCAGCCAACTCCTAGCAAGAGAGGAGGAACAAGGTGTTCCTTCCTGTTCCTGCCAAACATTGCCAGCCATGCCTTCTCTGCTGGAATGAATGCCCTAAATACAGTATATAAAAATACACAACAATCAGGGGTGGGATTCAAATTTTTAACAACAGGTTCCCTACTCAATGGCGGACACGCGGCATCATAACACATGTTTACATATACATACGCCATATATATGCAACACACATACACATAAATACACAATATACATGGTAACCATACATAAATACACCATATATACACTATACACACATACCAGCCAACTAAGGAGCTAAACTATCAGCGGCGTGCGAAGAAATGGAAGCGAACATCTCCAGCTGCCGCCAGCACCGGATCGGGACTCAGCCAGTAACACGGTTCTCTGATTCAGTTGTAATTTTAACAACCGGATCTGGAGAACTGGAGGTAACTGGCTGAACCCCATGCCTGACAACAATACAGCCATTACAGGTACCCCGAGGTCTCGGCTACTGGACATGAAAGCCAAGCTATGCCAGTTACCCACAATCTTTCTCTATAATATATATATATTTTTTAATTGATATATACCTCTGTAGTCTCTTTAAAAAAAAAATGTATGCACTGCATCATCAGTCCACTTTTCTTTTCTGTATTCCACCTCTCTTGGTTGACACTTGGTTTCTTCCCATATTGTCACGGCCAACATTTCAAATCCCACCCATATAGAGTATATGCTTCTCGGCTTCAAGAAACTACTTTGCATGTGCAGTGAGCCATGGGGTGGAGGAGGAGAAGAGTGGTAGTACAAAGAATGGTGGTCATAGTACTAACCCTGTGCATTCCCACAGTGATGGGAACGGCACACCTGTTCTTCCCTTCTAGGCACATCCTGGTTCTTGGGGCTTCTGCCTGATGTAGGTGGCTATTGAGTCTTTAAGCTTCATGCAATGCAATGTTTGCCTCTGAGTACATTTTGAACTAATGGTTTTAACACCAAGTGGTTTGTGCTGTGAATCGTAGAACATGTGATACTAATGGTCTTAAGCCAATTGTTGATGTTCCAAGCAAACTTAACCCTTTATGGACCGGAGGTTTTTAACTTTTTGAGTTTTCGTTTTGCGCTCCCTGCCTTCCCATAGTCATAGCTTTTTTATTTTTCGGTTCACATAGCCATATAAGGGCTTGTTTTTTGCGGGACAAGTTGTACTTTCCAACGCCACCATTTAATATTGCATATGATGTAGTGGGAAGCGGAAAAAAAATTCCAAATAGGGTGAAATTGCAAAAAAAAGCAATTCCACCACAGTTTTGCGGCTTTTTAAATTCCGACGTTCGATTTGCGATAAAACTGACCAGTTACTTTTACTCTACAGGTCAGTACGAATCCGGCGATACCCTATATGTATAGGTTTTCTTGCGTTTTGATAACTTTTCTGTAATTATATGTACAGAGCTGTATGGGAGCTCATTTTATGCGTCATAATCTTATCTTTTTATTGATACCATTTTGGGGTGTGTATGACTTTTTGGTCATCTTTAATGTAATTTTTTGTGGAAAATGAAGCGACCAAAAATGGCGAATCCGCCATTTGGACGATTTTTTCCGTTTTGCTGTTTGCTGTTTGACGTATGGGGAATATTTTTTTATATTTTTATACTATGGGCGTTTTCACACATTGCGACAATGCAATAGCATTGGAATATATGAAAAAATCGCATATTTCCTATGAAGCCTATTACAGGCAAGGCTCCATAGGAAATACTATACAGCAGCCGGTGTTTCATTCATAGAAACCTAGGTTACTACAGGCGCGCTCCGGTTCCTCCGATTGCCACACGGGGGAGCCGAAGCGCAAACCGAAAGTAAAACTTTCGGTTTGTGCGCACTCAGATTCCATGGTCAGGATTGACCACGGCATCTGAGGGGTTAAATGTCCGTGATCGGCACCGTCTGCTACAGGAACCATGCGGACACCCGCGGCTAAGGCGCCCGCATGGAGCAGGAGCAGGCGCCATCTTTAAAGACCGGACACAGGACGTACATGTACGTCCTGTGTCCTTAAGAGGTTAAGCGACCTGCTAATCATCAAGGTGACAAAGTGTAAAGCATTATTAGACCTTGTTGCCAAAAAGGATTACAGGATAATGACACCTTTCTTTTTGAAGGTGTATTCAATACAAGTGGGAATTGATGGACAGAAGTCAACCCTACGCTTTCCTTTGGTGTTCATGGCCAGAACAATCCAAAGTTTGTTAGTAATGTTCGCTATGTGCACACTATTTTGATCTTCTGGTTATACCGGAGAGGGAAACTATTTAGATACTCTACTCTAATGGGCAGAGATCTTGCAGTAGCCATTTGAAAAACTATGTTTGTTGTTACAGCAATTTATATATTGTTATATCTTCTGAGCATTTATATATTGTTTCTCTATTTACACCCTGAATACAAGTCGAGGGCGACTTGTGTTTTAAGTGTCGGGGAATGTAACGTCCCAGAGTGACATTACCACTCTTTTCTGCACCTTGCTACCACTTTTCATAAGCTAATATATGTCCTACAAAATATATCCCGTAATGTGCATATTTATTGCTATGTACTCCTATGTAATGTTATGTTAAAGTGTAATAACTTGGTTGACCACATGATGGCAGTAACACAACTGGCAGTGCTGTGCAGCAGAGTCTGGAAATCCCCTTCTGATCGAGAGGAGGAGTTAGCTTATTTGAGTCAGTCTAGTTTCCTCCCTGCTGGGAGAAGGAAGTTAAGGCTGGGGCACATTGCTCTGTGCCCTGCTTAAGGTCAGTCTAGCTTTCCCCCTCGTGGCGAGAGGTTATGTGTTGTTTAGTTTCCTCCCTAGTAAGAGAAGATTGTGGAGGAGAATTGCCCCTGCCAGACAAAGGTTCCAAGGTTTCCATTAGGCCTTACAACTCAAGGTTGAGCACCTGGTTGCATCCCCTACCATGGTTTGCATTGCCTTCCTAGTTCAAGCTGAGCCGAAGCTTACTATATTTACAGCCAGTACAGAAGCTGAAAGGATTGCCTAAAGAAAGATCATCTACTACTGACATAGTTGAGTTGAAAGAGCTACAGAGAGAACACAGCAGAGACATGTTTGTGAGCAGAGTAAGAGTTTGCCTGCCAGAAGTTTTGATAATACCTGCTGGAGACCAAGATAAGACAAGTAACTAGAAACTGTTTGGATTACGGTTTATTGCAAGTAAAAGCAAGTCTGGACTCAACTTTATTTCCACATCATTCAAGTCATCACTTTGTTCTACCCTATCCAAGTTAGGCCCTTCCCCTTTTGCACTGCTTCGGACCACCGTATCTGGGATTCCAACCATCACCAAAGGTAGAAGCACCGTGACAAAGTGTATCCATCATCCCCCTGGGATTTCGGGGCCTATTCAACACCACTCTGGCCAACCCTATCTTTGGCACATTCCATCATACAAAGGGAGCCTTGCGTTCCCACTGCTTAACCGCAGCTGACGTCACATACACTTACTCTAAAAGAGGGACATATTTCTTAGATACCTTTAGAGGAGTAAGGGAATCCCCCAGGTGTGTCTAGTGGGTACATTACACGAGCCCCCGCCACTTCCGAAGAGGCACTATATCAGACAAACTCAACAAATCAAAACTTTATATCCCTTATCAACTCCCTAACCTGCCTAACACCCAAATCACCCAAATTAAGACACTACCCCACAACATACCTCTGGACCCGAGCCACCGCACAACCGCAACATCCCTCTAAAAGCCCAACTCACGCCCATTCGGTCGAACATCTACCCTCAGAGCCCACCAAAAGATGAACAAGTGCCCGAGAATCCAGACCAATGCCGGGAACCCACTGAAACAAAGCAAAACATAAGGGGAACCTAAGACAACCCCTTCACTTACAACCCCCTAACCTCACATAAGAATGGAACCTCGCCCATTCCCACCTGCCGATCCTTTTTATCACTTCGTCACTCATACCTAACCTCCCATGCAGCCCCAATGCTAAACGAATGTCCCGTATAATCCCGAGGGTCAATCGCCAAGCCTCTTAAGCAAAGCTTAAAAACAGCCAAAAACTGAAAACGCGACATGAATGACCCATCATCATGCCTAAGAAGAGGGTCACTCCCCAAACTCGTAGCCAACCTGTATTCTTACAAACACTGAACTGGACATAACATACACCCCTGAACAGCAAAAAGAATAACACTATTCCCCCTACCTTATTTATCTGTTTTGGACATGCGAATCCTCACTACCACCCTATCTTCCCCAAGTAAACCCCGCATACCCCGCACACTGCTACTCACCAACTCCCCGAAACGGAATGCCCCCAAAAAAGGCCAATGAAAACGCTAACTTGAACAACTGCACCTCACTTGATGAACGACACACCAATTCCAACTGCAAGCCAATTTTAAGTAATAAAGCAAACGAGAATGGCCTTCTTCTATCCTCCACCCACTTTCCCCTTCTCCAACCCCTCAAAACCTGACTGACCAGGAAAGATTTAGTAACATCAGGAAGACCTTGTAACTTAAAACCAAATGCCAAACCCGCTACACATTTATTTAATTGTGCCACTGACCAACCTTCCTCCTTCACATGCCCTAAAAATAGCAACAGCGGGACCTCCCGATTATCCACCCGTACATCCAACTTCGCACACCACTGTTCCCAATTCCGCCAAGCTTTACAGTAAGCTGCCCACGTATCCGCACTCATTGATGCCTGCAGCAGCCCTCAACTGTACCCAGGGTCGGCTCAAGGTTCATGTGGGCCCTTGGGCGATAAAGTCTCAGTGGGCCCCATTGTGGCATTTTGTACGGCCCTTACAGCAATGAAACTGCTTGTATTCTAGATTAAATATCTTACACAGAGCATGCTACAGAGTGGATATATGTGAATCAGTCTGCAACGTACCCACTGGGCACACCTGGGGATTCCCTTCCCCTCTAGAGGTATCTACGAAATATGTCTCTCTTTTAGAGTAGGTGTACGTGACTCCAGCTGCAGATAAGCAGCAGGGACGCAAGGCTCCCTTTGTATGATGGAATGTGCCAAAGGCCAGAGTGGTGTTGAATGGGCCCCAAAATCCCTGGGGGATGATGGATACACTTTGTCACGGTGCTCCTACCTTTGGTGATGTTTCAAATCCCAGATGCGGTGGTCCGAAGCAGTGCAAAAGGGGAAGGGGTTAACTTGGATAGGGTAGAACAAAGTGATGACTTGAATGATGTGGAAATAAAGTTGAGTCCAGACTTGAGAAAACGTTGAACACTTGCCTTTTCTTGCAATCCAAACTGTTTCCGCTTACTTGTCTTATCTTGGTCTCCAGCAGGTATTAGCAATCAAACTCACACTCTGCTCACAAACACATCTCTGCTGTGTTCTCTCTGTAGCTCTTTCAGCTCAGCTATGTCAGTAGTAGATGATCTTTCTTTCGGCAATCCTTTCAGCTTCTGTACTGGCTGTAAATATATCAAGCTTTGGCTCAGCTTGAGCTAGGAAGGCAATGCAAACCAAGGTAGAGGCTGTAACCAGGTGCTCAACCTCTAGTTGTAAGGTTGGCATGCCAGACAGGGCCTAATGGAAGCCTTGGAACCTTTGCCTGGCAGGGGAACGTCTCCTGCACAGCACAGCCTTCTCCCACTAGGGAGGAAACTAAACTCCACAAAACCTCTCCCCACGAAGGGGAAAGCTAGATTGACCATAGGCAGGGCACAGAGCGACGTGCCCCAGCCCTCGCTTCCTTCTCCCAGCAGGGAGGAAACTAGACTAGCTGAACTAAGCTAACTCCTTCTCTTTCTTAATAGAGAGAGAATGGACAAACAGTCTATTCCCTGGAACTATTCCTGCCAGTTGTGTTGCTGCTACCGAGTGGTCAACCAGATTATTACACTAAACATTACATTAGATACGGATGAATCTGCACATATTAGGAATTACATTGGAAGGACATAAATTAGCTTATGGAAAGTGGTAGCAAGGTGTAGAAAACAGTGCCAATGGGACGTTACAAGTCCTTATGTGCCTACTATTATTTTCTACCCAGTATTTCAGTCCCTCAGGTCTACTCACAGATATGTGCCCCCTCGCAGTAAATATGCCAAGATATGCCCCCTTCATAGTAGATATGCCAAGATATGTGCCCACTCACAGTAGATATGCCAAGATATGTGCCCCCCTCTCAGGAGATATGCCAAGATATGTGCCCCCTTCACAGTAGATATCCCAAAATATGTGCCCCCTCACAGTTGATATGCCAAGATATGTGCCCCCTCACAGTAGAAATGCCAAGATATGTGCCCCCTCACAGTACATATGCCAAGATATGTGCCCCCTTTACAGTAGATATCCCAAAATATGTGCCCCCTCACAGTTGATATGCTAAGATGTGTTCTCCCTTCACAGTAGATATGCCAAGATATGTGCCCTTTTACGGTGGATATGCCAAGATATGTGCCCAGTGCCCCCTTCACAGTGGTTATGCCCAGATGTGGCCGCTTAACAGGAAATGAAAAAAGCAAACAATAAATACTTCTCACCTCAGTCACCTGGCTCATCCCATGATCTGCGCTCCCCATCAGAATCAGCAGGATACTGTGACACATCGTGCTGCTTTGTAGGCGGAGCAGAGGCTGATTCCCAGCCTGCCCGGCTCCTCCTCCTACACAGATCAGCAGGACGATGTGTGAGGACATCGCTGCTGTGGAGCGCTGGCGGCTCAATGGTGGAGCGTGGAGCAAATAGTTCCCTGCTTCAGTCCCTACGGTGTTTGGCACCCAGGGTGGGTCCTTTCTCTGGCCCCCACCGCCCCCCCCCCCAATACTTAAAAAAAATTGTAGTATTGCCATCATTGTACAACCTTCACAGTAGTTTTGTACAGAAGTGTGCCCCCTCACAGTAGTTATGCCCACATTGTGCCCTCTCACAGTAGTTATGCCCTCTCTGTGCCCCTTTCACAGTAATAATCCCCATTGTGCCCCCTTCACAGTAATAATGCCCTCTGGCTCTGTGCCCCCTCCATAGTAGAAATGCTTATTGTGCCCCCTTCACATTATTAATGCCCTCTGTGCCCCCTCTGGAGTAGTAATGCTCTCTGTGCTCCCTCCATGGTAATAAAGAAAGACCTCTGTGCCCCCTCCATAGTAATACAGTCCTCTGTGCCCCCTCCATAGTAATAAAGTCCTCTGTGCCCCCTCTGTGTCCACTCCATAGTAATAAAGTCTTCTGTGCCCCCTCCATAGTAATAAAGTCCTCTGTGCCCCCTCTGTATTAAAAACAAAAAAAACACAGAAACTACTTACCTTGTCCCATTCCTGAAGCTCACAGTCCTCTCTTCCCTGCAGGCACAGATCGCTCTGCAGCACTGTGTGGGCAGATCCTATGCAGATTACAGGGCTGCAGGCTCCACCCACACAGGTCGGCAGCGCGATCTGTGCCTGCAGGCTGAATGGTGGAGCAGGAGAAATCTTCCTGCTTCACCATTCAGAGTGCGGCCGCCTGAAGGAGGGGAGGAGCACGGGGAGCCGAGCGGTGAGTGACAGGATCGCAGCTCCCAGTGCTCCAGCAATGAGCGCTTCCATCTGTATTGATGGAAGCACTCATTGCTTCTGGCCTCTTACAGCTGTGCTGTGGGCCCCCGCAGAAGCTGTGGGTCCCGGAACTTGCCCAGGTATGCTGGGTGCTGACGCCAGCCTTGAGTGTACCTTCCAAGAGCTCCCACAGGGACTCCGGACACACCAACCCCTCAGTATCTGCTTCTGGCATCCGCAATGCAATTAGACACCCCAGGCACATGCACTGCCACCACCCAAGCGTTAAGAGACAAACATACCAAAACTAGCTGCTGTAATAACCGTACCACTGGAGGAGAGGACACGGTTAAACTGTTGATCAACTGCATCACCCCCAGATTATCACAGTGAAAACAAATCTTCTTATTCGTAAACTTCTCACCCCACAAAACCACTGTGAGCACGATAGGAAAAAGCTCCATTAGTGCCAAGTTCCGCACCCAGGCCCTTAACACCCAGGACTCTGGCCAACGATCCGTGCACCACTGACCATGACAATACCCCCCAAAAGCAACCCCCCCTGCTGCATTCTGAAAATAACTCAAAATCAAAGCTACCTACAACGTCCCCCATAACTAACACTTTACCGTTGAAATCTTCCAAAAACCCCGCCCATACTTCCAGATCTCTCTTCAGTTCACGACCTAATGGCGACACCCGCAAATTAACTAAAGGTGGTTCCAAAAATGGACAACCCATACGACCCAATGAAACCTCCTTGGCCAATTTTCCAGACACTATTTCTGGATGCTCCAAAGCCGAGCGCAAATTTTTCTGTACCATAACAACTGGCAGCGTGTCGGCAGAATACTGAAACCCTGCGTAAACCCCCCCTTTAATAACTCCGCTGCTTCCAAATTGGGGTATCTACTTAGATACCGCTCCATCTTTTCCACCTGCACCAGAGTCAGACCCTTTTGCAGCGGTATCACCTCCTTTTTGCCTAATTCCCTTGAAGCAACGATTGGCCCCTTGATTACCAACGCAGGATCGAGCACTCATGCTTGAATGTGCATTTTGCCCCAAACTTGCAACTTCCTTCGTTAAAGAGGAACCCTTGGCCGATGCTGCTGCAAAACTTGACTGGCTTGACCTCCTCTCTCCCCCAAAGGACTGCCCTGGTCACATCGGCGCAGTCACCTTCAGCCAGAGTCTAATGTTCTTATGGTCCCACTTTCTTTTTAGGACGTATCGCCTTCCTCTGCCTGAATTGCATGTCGTACCGGATCCAACCTGTCCCCCTATATACCCAGTATGCCTCCCTTATCGTATCTACAGTAAATAGCAAAAAAGCGCTGAGCAGCACTCTGGACTTTTTTTTACCAATTACACATGCTAAGATAGCAAATGAATGGAGCCAATTAGAAAAAGTGAGTGGAATCAATCGATACTGGCGCTTTTCCTCTTCTTCCTTTTTCCCTCGTCCTTTGTCTAAGTTAAAACGCTCAAGGGGGAGTGTTAGCGTTTCTTTCTCCAAGGCGGATTGTGATGGTTACACAATGAGGCATCAGACCTCCAACCCGTGAATATTTCCCTTTGCAGTGAATATCCTATTTACACTGGCCAGGAGAGATCAACTACCCAGACTAAACTCAGGTGGTCAATATCTGAAGTTTTTATTCCACAGCACATATTTATAGGACATTGGGGGTGGGAACATCAAAATTAGTGAGTGAGTGACATGTTACACTTGAAACTTCGTTAAACAATACTATCTACAATACCTGAAAGGGTTATTTTATACATTGGCCAAGGTTAATCTAAATGCTAACAAGTTGAATGACTTATAATGCCGGTTGAGACCGTCACTCGCAGTCTGGAGCTATGGCAGAAGCAGAAGATTCACCGTATGCAATATTATATATATAAAACCACAATTTATTGAAAATAAAGGAAGAAATAAAATAAAATAAAAATATAATAGATAAAAAACTTCAGAAATAAAAAATCCCAAACCATGCAGGATAAAAATAAAAAAGCCGTTTAAGGCTATCTAATACAGCTGACAGATATATTGTCTTATCACAAAGCATATTTAACAACATCAAAATAAGGTGGCAATGTTGTAACTGGAAGATAGACTAATTGTAACAAATAGGATGATGCTGTTCACATGAAAAGGATATTTGCAGCTCAAAACAGTCCAAATATTTTGCATAAGACTCTGGCTTCCATTGTGGTTTGGTTGTATGTATAGTATAGTATAGAGTGTTCCAGGTCAGCTATACATACGTAATTCGGGCCAAAACAGAATTTTCTGTGGCACCCTATTAGCCGCAATGTTCTCTTACAACAGATATCCTTTTGTTGGTATGCAATACCGTGATATGCAGAAAGGGCAATAATGTTCTTATTTATGCAGCCATAGAGATGAGGCAGTTACCCAGGCAGCCTGTATGTCCCTGGTGGCGTCCCACCTAACACAGGTACAAAAACAGCTGCTTACCTTCTGTCCTCTGGGCAGTGGTAACCTCCGGTGAAACTCACTCCGTTTGGCCGCACTGATAGTAGGTGGATGGTGTCCCACGTGGTATGGTTTAGTAGTAAGCTATATCAGAGGCTCCTGCTCGTGCGGTGAAAGACACAGTGCCGCAACTGTTAGCAGGTGGTGTCCGGAGCTCCTGTTAGCGTGATAGAGATGGTATATCTCACGTGGTGATATTCCTTAGCTTGGATATCCAGAGGATGAAAGCGCTTTTTGCTATCAGTAATGTAGTAAAAGTCCATAAAACATCAGCCATCCTGCGGGTGCCAGACCGGTTTCGAAGTCTCCCTGACTTCTTCTTCAGTGGTAGCCCGCAGATCGCCATTGCGGACTTTTTATACCTGTATTGGTAATACATAAGGTATGGACTGGATCACTGGTGCTTTAATAGACAAACGTCCCGTTCAAAAATACAAGAAGGCATTCCGCATAGAAAATGTTCATAAAGGGCAGAATAGTAAATATATCATATATAGGACCAATATATGTGTAGCAGACCATAATTTATACATAAATACACAGAAAATGTTAACAAGAAACGCTCAATGTAGACAATCATAAAAAACGCTTCATATGAACAGATACCAATATGATCTCTTGGACTTTATCCTATCAAATTATGGAGGAATAACAGATAAACAAAAAGAAATATATATAATAATGAAATGTATGTATATAACATATAAATAAGGGTGGGTTCACACTAGCGTCATGGTTTCCGTTATGGCCTTCCGTTATAACGTGGTTATAACGGAACATAACGGAATACATAAGACGGAAGGACGGATCCGTTCTTTTGCCCATAGACTTCTATTATGACGGAATGCAAAACTGGTTCCCGTTATGCAAGACGGAAAACAAAGTCCTGTGGACTTATGTTCCGTTTTGCATTCTGTCTGGGCATTCCGTTATTTTCCGTTATAACCATGTTATAACAGAAAGCAATAACGGAATCCCTAATGCCACTGTGAACCCACCCTAATATATATAAGATAAAATAGAAGAAACAAAGACCTTTCAATAGGCTAAATATGGTATAACTTATAAAGTCCGAGGAGTAAATATGTTTGTTTTTTGCTTTGTTATTGTTTTTATTTTTTATTATTTATTAATTGTTATTTTATTTTATATTATTTATTTTTCATGTGTTGTTAATATTATATTTCCATTGTCACTTTTTGTTGTTGTACTCTTCATATTGCCTTTATGTCTTTTTATTCTGTTGAATGACTTGTCATAGTTTGCTGTCATTGTATGTGAGATGTGATTTTAAATAGCCTTTTGTTAGGGGAGGAAGGTGCTATTGTGTTTCCAAGTTATACTTGTCTGCCCCCGTCTGTGGTGTCACCAACTGGCAGGGTGTGGGATGTGCTCGTAATTTGGAGTACTGCATTCCACAGTAACTGAGGTCTGTAGGCCTTGTATAATTAAAGCAAGGGACAATCCATGATTTCTATATAGAATAGTAAAATTATGAAAAATCCCTTTCAACCCAACCATTGATCCCAACTTTTTTTTATTTAAAAAAACGCGATCATTTTTATTCTGAGAGCAGAAGTGTGTCCTCCTCCATCTCAGACCTTGTGTGTATATCTACAGTACATGACATATGAAACAAAAATAGAGACCATGAAGGAGATAAAAAAAAACTTCTGTGTAATTGGCGCACAGTAGAAAAAAATCTCCTGCGTAGTGGAAAAAGGAGAAAAGAAAGAAAAGTAGAAAAGACTATGAAGGAGATGAAAAAAACCTTCAGTGTAATTGGTGCACAGTAGGAAAAAATCTCCTGCATAGTGGTAAAAAGAAAAAAAGAAAGAAAAGTGGGAAAAGAAACACAAAACATAGAAGTGTCCATCTTCATCTTGATGTTATAATCCTTTATAGGCCTTTGGGATCATTGTTATGGTGTCCTTTGTGTCTAATAGGCTTGGCGTCAATTGCAGAGTGTAGACGTGAATGTCTCTTGTGTCTCTCACTTCCTGGGGTGATGAGGGGCATATCGAGAGTAGGTTCTCAGGGTGGTGAGCACATATTGCCACTAGCCAAACAGTGGCTGCTAGCGTTGTGCCTGCTACAAAGAATTCTATAGCTGTACGGATGTGAGGTCTTCCAGAGGTAGGGATGTACATCGGCATTGTATGAAACACTGATGCTTCCTTCTTCAGAATGACTGGATCCAACTGGAACTCGTCTGGTTCTGGTCACTTGGGCAGAGGTGGGGCTTCCTTCAATCGGGATGCGTGAATCCAAGTAGAGAAGTTGTCTGTCAACACTTCAGTTCTGGTGACGGCCTAGTCTGTCACAGGGGTTCCATAGGGTGGGTCCAGCGACTTCAACTTATGGAGGGCCTTCATTAGGACTCTGTCTCCAGGCTTGAATGCGTGGGTCGGTGCACCTGTTGGCAAAGGAAAAGAAAGCGAAATATCACCATAATCACGGTTTAATTTTTCAATCAATTTTGCCGCATATTCCTTTTGTATCTGCTGCAAGTCTCCAGGCATAAGAATTAATGGACTCATTGTCCATGGAGCTGGGAAGGCTCTCCCTATAAAAATCTCAAAAGGAGATTTCTTGGTTCTTGTGTCAGGAGTCATTCTGACTTCAGCACACAGCCTTTTAATTTCCTCCTCCATTGTTTGATTGAATCCCTTGTGGCCTAAACCATGTATTTGGGGTATAAGAATGGGGGCTGCTATTTGGCAGACGGTTAGCATCTTTGGTCCACTCTTGGACCTCCCAGTAAGCGATGTCTGCTGATGTTGCGAAAGTTTGGAGTTGGGACATAATGTTATTTTCAGGCGTGAGCGGTAATGAGTTGCGCATGCGCTACTGGTTTGCCTGTGACTGTAGTGAACCCTCTATACTGCTATATTACCCCAAAGTCATGACACACCGAAAATGCGAATTTATAGTCTGTGTAAACATTTACTCTCTTGCCAGCCATAATTTCGCAAGCTCTAGCAAGTGCGATTAACTCTGCAGCTTGTGCTGATGAGACAGCGGCTGGCATGGCCTCAAGAACTCTATCGGGCAATTGTACAACTGCATAACCAACATGAAATGTGTGATCATCTGGTCGGGTGCAGGAGCCATCTACAAAAACATCTTCTGCATCAGGAAAAAGAACACTTTGTAGGGTGGGGCAGGGGCTGGTAGCTATGTGAATTTGTTTTGCACATTTATGTTGTTCTGAAATCTCATCTTGTGGGCCCTTTAGCCCTAGGAGAGAGTTCAAAAAACACATTAGTGCAGTTGTTGGTGCACAATAATGGACCTGGAGCCCTGGGGTGGTGGTAAGGATCAACCTTTGGGCAGTCATGTGTTGTGTGGACAGATTTTTTAAAAGGTGTAGGACAGAGTGTGACGTGTACAGTGTGGTATCATGTCCCAGTGTGATCGAGCTTGTCAATTATACAGTCATTGCACATGCTGCCAAGGTCCTGAGACATGGGGGCATGCCCTGCACACTGACTGGGAGTAGTTTGGATATACTGTATATGCAACAGGCCTCAACCATCCTCCTTGGTCTTGAGCTAACACAGCAGCTTTGGTTTTACAATTTTCACGCGCATACAGGTGAAATGGTACATTGTATCGTGGAATGCCCAATGCAGGGGCTGAAACAAGAGAAATTTTTAACATCTCAAAAGCATCTATCATTTCAGGGGACCAACAATATTCTGGGGAGCAATGAGGGATGTGGAAGGTCTGAGGAAAGAGTCCCAGTGTCAGCAGTCTGGGATCCATAATCTGCAAAAGTTCTCCATACCTGGGAGGCTCATCAACTCTGACTTAGTTTGTGGGCGAGGAAGACTGATTAAGGTGTGGATGCGATTTGGTGCAAGCAACCGAGAGCCAAGTATGAGAATCATGCCAAGGAAGGTAACACTTTTTTGACAGAACTGGATCTTTTTCTTAGAGACCTTTTGCCCTTCTGTTCCCAGAAAACACAGCAATGGCAGTGTGTCCTTCTGACACGATTGTTCAGATGGACTACATATTAATAAATCGTCAAAGGATAACAATGTGGAGCCATGCTGCGGATGCCAGTTTACAAGAACTTGTTGGAGAGCGGTAGAGTAAACTGCAGGTGTATCAATTAGACCTTGTGGCAATCTGCACCAGGTCATTTGACATCCTTTGAAGACAAATGCCATTAGTGGCTGTGTCTTCTCATCCAACGGTACGCTAAAATATGCATTGGAGAGATCGAACACACTCAAGCATTGTGTTGTGGCTGGGATCTAGTTTATGAGTGTAGTCATGTCGGGCATCACAGGTGTGATGGAGAGAATGATTTCGTTTATTGCTCTTAGATCTTGGGTGAATCTGTAAGAGCCATCTGACTTGATTACAGGGTTCACTGGTGTATTGTATGGGGAATTGGTGAATTTAAGCACGTTCTGTTTGAGGAATGCCTCAATCATTGGTGCTAGGGCCTCTTCCTTTGCTTTTTGGATGGATACTGTTTCAGGTACATAGGAGTATGTGGCTTGACAGTAGCCTTATATGGTGTGCATGGGAGAAAACCAACATCAAAGGAATCTTGTGCCCATGTCTCTTGTGGAATTTCCTCAAGGGAACTGGGAACAATTTCCTGCTGACAAGTGAGAGTATCTACACAGTCAATAGAGAATCCTCCTTCCTTGTTTGGCAGGAGAGATATGCCTAAATTGATCGTTAAATCTCTTCCTAATAAATTTGAGGGTCATGTTGGCAAAATAGCAAAAGAATGATCTGTTAAAAATTCCCTCCCCTGATTATACACCTGGATGGGTGGGGTACGTCTGGTGGGTTAACACTCCGTTTATTCCACAGAAAGTTCGCCCGGATAAGTTTCTTTACCTGTCCACTGTCTGATGACTGAAACTGTTTCCCCACTATCAATTAAAAAATATTCTTCCCTATACCTCGATGGGTATCTATTATCTGTTAAAATTAGTTTGATCATGGGCTTTTCTTCTGCAGTGCAGATTGGATCATACATGGCGACGGCGTTTGGGCACCTTCATTGTGGGTTTGCTGTATTCATTCCCCACTGAATGGGATATTTATTCTGTGTTTGTCGAGTCTGTGTGGGTTTTGGCTGAGCCTGGTCTGGGGGAGGGTAAGAGCAATTTCTAACAAAATGCCCTGGTTGTTTACACCTAAAACATACACTTGGGGTTTGTCTAGGCCCTGTGTGCTGCTGGAAACCATGCTTGTCTGTATATCTACCCCTATTGTCATGGTGAGGGTGGGCCTGGGAGAAATGTATATCGCGAGCTGATGCTTTTATGGTCTGCTATTGGACCTCAAAACATCCTGCCGAGTCCCTTGTTACGGCTTGCCTCATGGTTTGTGTAGGGGTCAATGTTGGCTAGTTATCCACAATCACTCGACAAGGTTGTCAGAGGCATCCATGCTTGTTAAGGGCAGCTGGGGAATTTCCTTAAGGACAAAACATTGGTTTTCCTGAGCCTGTCACGGTGGGTCCGGAGCCAGGGTCCTGATCATTTTATACAGTTGTGTTCAAAATTATTCAACCCCCAATGCTATAAAGGGTTTTAGGGAATTTAGTGTACATTTGTAATTGTGTTCAGAATGAAATCTTACAAGGACTTTTTAAAGAACCAAATGCAACTAAAATGACATCAATTGTTTTTGTAATACAGTATTAAATGTTTTTTTTGTGATTTCTTCATTGACACAATTATTCAACCCCTTAAAAACGACCACTCTTAAGAACAGAGGTTCATTCAAGTGTTTTCGATCAGGTATTGAAAACACCTCTGGATGTCAAGGAGCAGCAATCAAGCATAATAAGCCCCAATTAGGCAGATGTAAAATGACTGTTATACTCAGCTCCTTCTAGACATTTACTGGTGTGTTTACAAACATGGTGAAGTCAAGAGAATGGTCCAGGAAGACAAGAGAAGAGGTGATTTCTCTTCACAGGAAGGGCAATGGCTATAAGAAGATTGCAAAGATGTTAAACATACCAGGAGACACCATAGGAAGCATCATTCGCAAATTCAATGCAAAGGGCACTGTTGAAACGCTACCTGGTCGTGGCAGAAAGAAGATGCTGACTTCGACTGCTGTGCGATACCTGAAGTGCAAAGTGGAGAAAAGTCCCCGTGTGACTGCTGAGGAACTGAAAAAAGATTTGTCAGATGCGGGTACTGAAGTTTCAGCTCAGACAATAAGGCGCACCCTGCGTAATGAAGGCCTCCATGCCAAAACTCCCAGGCGCACCCCTTGCTGTCTCCAAAGAATAAGAAGAGTCGACTGCAGTATGCCAAAAGTCATGTGGACAAACCACAAAAGTTTTGGGATAGTGTTCTGTGGACTGATGAAACAAAAGTTGAACTGTTTGGGCCCATGGATCAACTCTATGTTTGGAGGAGGAAGAAAAGGCCTATGAAGAAAAGAACACCTTGCCTACTGTGAAGCATGGCGGGGGGACAATCATGCTTTGGGCAAATGGGCAAATAAGAATTGCCCATTTACTAAGCTAAAAATATATACAGTGAGATTACCTGAATTTGAAGGTTTATCTAAGGATGATTATGTTTGTGTTTGGTGCAAATACTTACTGACAAACCTTATGCTTATCAGTTTATATGTTTTTCATCCTCTTTCTTCTAATCCAGGCTCATGACTACTCCTGAATTTATGGTTTATTTTTAACTATTCTGGATAGCCAAGTTTATACCTTCAATTTCAGCAGTCTATACACAATCTATACAGTAAAATTCAATCTTATATATATAACGACTAAAAATGCTTAAGCAACTATACAGCAAAATACATTTTTTAGCAAAGGATATTCACTGCACACAGTACTGTTTTTTAGATTAGGGGACCCCAGACCCTTTTAATTTTCTTTAAGAATATCAGATTCCTGGGACTTCAGATCCCCTTAATTTCTTTAGGAACATCAGATTCCTGGGAGGCGCTACAGAACCGAGCTCAAATAATCCATTCTTACAGTTTAGGGTAGTAATAATATATCAAAGCAAATAAAGGCATTCAAATGATTCAGCCGAATCACGTTACAAATTAGGTCAGGTTAAATACAGGAAAAGAACGTGACTTAAAATATACCTTTAATGTCAAAGTATTAGGTATTGGTACAACAAGTACCTATAGTCAACTATATGTGATGTAGTCCCATTAGGGAAAATATAATTGATAAGGCAACGGTGAAAAAATTAACGAGAGAAGAACAAGGAGGATGGTCAGGGGGCCACAGGGGATGCTAACCCTGTAATGCCCTAATCTATCCTCAGCCCAGGGTCACCCCCTGATGGTGGATGTTCCCTGTCCCCGTGCCTATTCCTAAAGCATCCCTATTAAAAACCCTATCAGAAAGGGATATAACATACAAGTTGGATAAACAAAAAATGTTTTCAAAGATATAAAGAAATTAAATAAGTATGGCACACTATAGATGATCGGATACCGATACTTATGTGAACAAAAGATCCCTACGCATTTCACCTAAGAACAAGGATCATTGTGGGGTGGATAGGATAATACAGTAAACGATATATACTTAGCTCCCCGTTCTGATACTGGGAAACATCAATCTTGGCTGGATTAGTGATGGCCTGAAAAAATCTAAATTAACTGTCACATGAACTGCACCAGAGATAATAATACCTGGTATACAAGAATCCATAAAGAGTGCCTACTTACATACAGCCGAGAATATAGATCACATATGTGCCAAGGGCGCTGGAAGGTTCTGAGGCTTGGCTATACCTACTTATAATGAGATTTTCACGCGTCCGAACTGATGTCCGGACGCCGAATGTGTCACTTCCGGTGCCGTGGAACGCATCGCATGTGCGCATCCTGCCCCTAGTGTTTCCGGTGCTATGGAACGCACAATGGAGCGCATACCGGAAGTGAGCATACAGCGCAATTAATGCACATGCCACTATTCAAAAATATGATGCCTGATAATTGGGGAAGGGGGCGCCTAAGGCCCCTTTCACACTTGCGTTGTGTGGATCCGGCATGCACTTCCGTCCCGCCGGATCCGTCATAACGCATGACAACTGAAAGCATTTGTAGACGGATCCGGATTGCGGATCCGTCTACAAATGCATTGCAAGTGCAGATCCGTCTCTCCGTTTGCCATGCGGAGAGACGTATCCGTCTTGTATTTTTTTCACTGTTTTAAAGGTCTGCGCATGCGCACACCTGAAGGACGGATCCGTCCTTCAGTCTTTTTTTAATGCCGGATCCGGCCCCAATGTAAGTCTATGGGACTTAAGGCCTGATCAGGCGTTCAGTCATGTGTTCAGGCTTTTCAGGACGGAGATAAAACCGCAGCATGCTGCAGTTTTATCTCCGTCCTGAAAAGTCAAAAAGACTGAACTGAAGACATCCTGATGCATCCTGAACGGATTTCTCTCTATTCAGAATGCATTGGGATAATCCTGATCAGTATCTTTCCGTCCTAGAGCCCCGAGGATGGAACTCTAGGACAGAAAGTAAAAACGCTAGTGTAAAAGCACCCTAACTTATTAATAGGTATGACACTGCATAATATATACAGAGAAGCCTGAATACTTTGAGGGATGTATGAATATAATTAAAAGAAAAAGGAGAAGATTGTTAATAGTCATGTATTGCTGATGTACTCTTATATCAAAAAACCCACATTGATTCAAAGGGGGTATGGTATTTAAGTATTTTAAGTTTAAGATAAGGCGATTGATGGATGAACGTTGCCTTTAAAATATGATGCTTTACGCATCGATGAAGCCAGTCACGGGGCAATCATTACAGTGACTGAGGATAAGCCATTGCTGATTGTAAGATTTACCAGGAAAGACATAATTTTGTGTCAATAATTTTAATTGTGTCAATAATTTTAATTAAATGAAACAAGTGAATGTGAGTAGTAATAATATATATAAAAAAATCGCCTTATCTTAAGCTTGAAATACACAGTATCGGGTAAGTAATTCTATATTGATGAACGTTGCCTTTTAAATATGATGCTTTACGCATCGATGAAGCCAGTCACGGGGCAATCATTACAGTGACTGAGGATAAGCCATTGCTGACCGTAAGATTTACCAGGAAAGACATCATTTTGTGTCAATAATTTTAATTGTGTCAATAATTTTAATTAAATGAAACAAGTGAATGTGAGTAGTAATAATATATATAAAAAAAATATAGAATTACTTACCCGATATTGTTTTTGGCGGATCCCACTTCTGACACCAAAACTGTTTCTTTCTCCAAGGCGGATTGTGATGGTTACACAATGAGGCATCAGACCTCCAACCCATGAATATTTCCCTTTGCAGTGAATATCCTATTTACACTGGCCAGGAGAGATCAACTAGACTAAACTCAGGTAGTCAATATCTGAAGTCTTTATTCCACAGCACATATTTATAGGACATTGGGGGTGGGAACATCAAAATTACTGGAGTAAGTGACAGGTTACAATTGAAACTTCATTAAACAATACTTATATCTGCTATATATAATACATATATTGTTTTGCATATTCCTGTTTCCCAGGGAACTTTGCACTTTGGATTGCTGTGTTGATACTCTTAAGTGAGGCTCCGCGGTGTTTTTTGTAGCTGGTCTCCCTAAGGTCAGCTATTGTTGTGTTTGAGTAGTCTCCGAGGCATTGCTCCCGGTTAGCCAGAATCCTACTCCACACTGATGAGGGGCAACACCCTGAAACAGCTGTCTGTGGATGGATACCTAGCTTAGGTTTTCCCTGTCACATCCTTAAAGCTTGTAAAAAAGTGGGATCTTGACATAGGGGCCACTTAATATGGTGGATTTGGTGATCTCTGTAATGGAGACACCCCTTTGCTTGGTTTTCCTTCCTTTGAGGGATATCTGGCTTTCATTGTGTTGTAGACCCATAACTGGGGCTCCACATTTGTTTTGCATATTATTGTTTCCCAGGGAACTTTGCACTTTGGATTGCTGTGTTGAGACTCTTAAGTGAGGCTCCGTGGTGTTTTTTGTAGCTGGTCTCCCTGAGGTCAGCTATTGTTGTGTTTGAGTAGTCTCCGAGGTATTGCTCCCAGTTAGCCAGAATCCTACTCCACACTGATGAGGGGCAACACCCTGAAACAGCTGTCTGTGGATGGATACCTAGCTTAGGTTTTCCCTGTCACATCCTTAAAGCTTGTAAAAAAGTAGGATCTTGACATAGTGGTCACTTAATATGGTGGATTTGGTGATCTCTGTAATGTAGACACCCCTTTGCTTGGTTTTCCTTCCTTTGAGGGATATCTGGCATTCATTGTGTTGTAGACCCATAACTGGGGCTCCACATTTGTTTTGCATATTCCTGTTTCCCAGGGAACTTTGCACTTCGGATTGCTGTGTTGAGACTCTTAAGTGAGGCTCTGCGGTGTTTTTTGTAGCTGGTCTCCCTGAGGTCAGCTATTGTTGTGTTTGAGTAGTCTTCGAGGCATTGCTCCCGGTTAGCCAGAATCCTACTCCACACTGATGAGGGGCAACACCCTGAAACAGCTGTCAGTGGATGGATACCTAGCTTAGGTTTTCCCTGTCACATCCTTAAAGCTTGTAAAAAAGTGGAATCTTGACATAGGGGCCACTTAATATGGTGGATTTGGTGATCTCTGTAATGGAGACACCCCTTTGCTTGGTTTTCCTTCCTTTGAGGGATATCTGGCTTTCATTGTGTTGTAGACCCCGAACTGGGGCTCCACATTTGTTTTGCATATTCCTGTTTCCCAGGGAACTTTGCACTTTGGATTGCTGTGTTGAGACTCTTAAGTGAGGCTCCGTGGTGTTTTTTGTAGCTGGTCTCCCTGAGGTCAGCTATTGTTGTGTTTGAGTAGTCTCCGAGGCATTGCTCCCGGTTAGCCAGAATCCTACTCCACACTGATGAGGGGCAACACCCTGAAACAGCTGTCTGTGGATGGATACCTAGCTTAGGTTTTCCCTGTCACATCCTTAAAGCTTGTAAAAAAGTGGGATCTTGACATAGGGGCCACTTAATATGGTGGATTTGGTGATCTCTGTAATGGAGACACCCCTTTGCTTGGTTTTCCTTCCTTTGAGGGATATCTGGCTTTCATGGTGTTGTAGACCCATAACTGGGGCTCCACATTTGTTTTGCATATTCCTGTTTCCCAGGGAACTTTGCACTTTGGATTGCTGTGTTGAGACTCTTAAGTGAGGCTCCGCGGTGTTTTTTGTAGCTGGTCTCCCTGAGGTCAGCTATTGTTGTGTTTGATATATAATACATGAAAGGGTTATTTTACATATTGGCCAAGGTTAATCTAAATGCTAACAAGTTGAATGACTTGTCATAGTTTGCTGTCATTGTACTGTATATGAGATGTGATTTTAAATAGCTTTTTGTTATGGGAGGAAGGTGCTATTGTGTTTCCAAGTGATACTTGTCTGCCCCCCGTCTGTGGTGTCACCAACTGGCAGGGTGTGGGATGTGCTCGTAATTTGGAGTACTGCATTCCACAGTAACTGAGGTCTGTAGGCCTTGTATAATTAAAGCAAGGGACTATTATATAGAATATATAGAATAGTAAATAGTAATAGTAAAGAATAGTAAAATTATAAAAAAATCCCTTTCAGGGAGTAATGAAAAATTTCCACATACTCTCCCTTCCATATACGCTCACTTACGTCCTGCTTCAAATGAGCCTCCAACGGGCCTTCAAAGCATACGTAGACCTCGCCCTTCACCGTGTCATCCACCCTGGTCCTATCCTCTTCACCCCCGGCCTGTGTCTGCACTGACACCAATCCCCTGACCCGACAGACTCCCTGCCGCCCCGCTAACACCAGGGCCCATACCCCACGCTGGTAACTTAGATAATCCTGATGCCCCCATCCCAGATACCCAACCTACTAGGCTACTCAATAGCTGCCCTAGGCCCCAAACTATTTCCCCTTGACACCCCCAGCCAATACGCCCCCTGAGCAGATAGCTAAGGAAAGAAGTTACCCTAACATTGGCTTACCTGGATGCCTGGGCGCTGTGAACCCCGCAGACGATGATCCTGGCTCCTGGCGATCTACACGGGTCGGTACATCTTCTTCCCTCCGTCCTGCTGATGAATTTAGACTGAAGGACTGCACCACAGCCTCCGCCATGCTGGATGCGCTCCACGATGGCCATGGCTCCTCATTCTCAGCCTGGTGAGCAGGGCCAACTCTATGCTACCCATCATAAAGCCTGTGCACTCCCCTGGCCTCATAGTGCACAGGGGAGAGTCTGCAGAACCCGGTCCTGCCTCAAAGCTGCCTGCTGCTGAGGACGGGGGACTGGCCCCCCCCCGCCCTGCTCTGGGTCCCGCCGCAAGACTGGATTCCTCCCACGCCGGGAGGACCTACAACTGGGCTGCCACCCATCCCCCGGTTGTGAATGGTCCCCGGAGGGGCTCCTTACCCCGCGCCGGACGCTGACGGTTTGTTGCACCCGCTGCCGACCCCAGTAGTAAGCCTGCCATTCAGGTCCCCGGGCCTCCGCTGCCACCCGCAACTGCTGGATGATGTCCTCCACTGCCTGATTTATGGTAAGCTCAGTGAGATAGTGGGAGCTTGCTACCCACGGATTCAAATTCTAAAATGGCGCCCGATCCCTCCCAAGCTATCCCTTATAAAGATAAAACCCAACCCCCTTAAGTGCACATCACCTCCTGCACTAAATTAACCCCTTGAGTGCCTCCCCCTTGGCCAAAACATATCATGCCGGCTTCCCTAAGCTGACGCCCCAGTCTGGATTCTCTTGAATATGATGGACGCTTCCTACGCTTGGACCACCCAGCAGGCTCCTAAGCCCTAATTTACATATGACCTAGATACATTTAATTGTCGCTTTTAAAAGTACAGTATGGGGCATACTTTATAATTTTGCGACTGGGGAGGAGCAATGTTTCATTTACATGTTAGCATTGGATGTCAAAAGAGATGTGACAGGTTCCCTTTTAGTCTACTTGCATTCTAAGAAAATGTCACTAATATGTGTGTGGGTTTAATATGACTGCAAGCATTCTGTGTGCAGAATGTGTGTAGGTGCTATATAAATAATGAATAGTAAATCAGTTGTAAAAACTCCCATGTACAGGTATCACTGCAATGTAATAAGATGTCTTCATTGACCTATGCTGCACACAGCAGTTCATATACATTAAAATGTGGTAATATTCTAAAAATGCGAGATGCATTGCAGAATAATTGAAAAGAAATCCAATACACTATGAAATATTACTTGCAAATTCCGTTCCCTGAAGGCTTTGAAGTTTTTTTTATTTTTTTATTAAAATGTGTATGATAGCAGCCAGTTTAATAACCAGCATAACCCAATATAGGAGAGAAGCTACATCTGTAGTTCTCGGAAATAACAGAATGCTCTCAAGAGCAAGAATTATATAGGAAACATAAATGAATTCAGTTAGAAGCAAATACTCTCAAAATTCATAATTCTACTTCTATATGGTAAGGTCTTAAAGGAAAAGTTCTAGCATACAGTAAGTGTCCTTCCACCACTCTGTTGCTTACCTGCTACCATATTCACTATTGTTTGCTTGATTGCTTTCTGTAGTTTTTTACTGAAACTCTGCTAAGATCAGAGGCTCCAACTACTATACTGCCTTTTCCTTGTCTCTGTCCCTCCATATTGTATTCTACCCTCTGTTTGTTTCATACACCCATTACGCTCTTGATATACTGCATCTAAATCAAAAGATGGTAGAAAAAAATATCCAAAATGCAATAGTAATGATTCATGTAATAATTCATATTAAATTGAAAAAAACACACCATATTGAAAATGCTAAAAATAAACAAAACAAAACACTACTCACCTTCATTCCCCTGCTGATCCAGCAGTGCCTTCAGTCCAGTCTGTTTACAAGTGGTGCCATACTAATGGCATCACCTTTTAGTGATGGGACTCATCAGGTGAGCCAGATGTGTGGTCTCAAAAAAGTTTTTAGCATTCTCAAAGACTGATCCCCATGACCTCCACCTCTTTTACAGATTGCTGCCTATATTTCCTCTTCTCTCACAGACTGTTCCCTATGTCTCCTTCTCTCTCGCAGACTGCTCCCTATGACTCCTCCTTTCTCACAGACTGCTCCCTAGGACTCCTCCTTTCTCACAGACTGCTCCCTATGGATCCTCCTCTCTCACAGATTGCTCCCTATGTCTCCTCCTCTCTCACAGACTGCTCCCTATGTCTCCTCCTCTCTCACGGACTGCTCCCTATGTCTCCTCCTCTCTCACAGACTGCTCCCTATGGATCCTCCTCTCTCACAGACTGCTCCCTATGTCTCCTCCTCTCTCACAGACGGCTCCCTATGTCTCCTCCTCTCTCACAGACCGCTCCCTATGTCTCCTCCTCTCTCACAGACTGCTCCCTATGGATCCTCCTCTCTCACAGACTGCTCCCTATGTCTCCTCCTCTCTCACAGACTGCTCCCTATGTCTCCTCCTCTCTCACAGACTGCTCCCTATGGATCCTCCTCTCTCACAGACTGCTCCCTATATCTCCTCCTCCCTCACAGACTGCTCCCTATGTCTCCACCTCTCTCACAGACTGCTCCTTATGTCTCCTCCTCTCTCACGGACTGCTCCCTATGTCTCCTCCTCTCTCACAGACTGCTCCCTATGTCTCCTCCTCTCTCACAGACTGCTCCCTATGTCTCCTCCTCTCTCGCAGACTGCTCCCTATTTCTCCTCCTCTTTCACAGACTGCTCCCTATGTCAATAGTGTAAGTACCCAGTCATGGTGCATAGGAAAAAGTAACCCATGCGTGTCGCCAGTCAGAGCTGGCTTCCTCAGGGGTCTATATGTTATGGTCATTGGGTCACATATATATATATATATATATATATATATATATATTTATATATATATACACCCTTAAACTGAGAGTTAAAAACCTGCGTTTCATCTGAATATAATTAGAAGGAGGACCAGGGAGGAGATTGTGGCAAAGATATCTTTTAGTTCTCTGGTGCAGGGTCCATGCAAGCGGACGATGGCTCCGGACAGAGAGCCGGCGTGAAGGAAAATCATCTGCACCTGCGCAAAATGGCACATGGCTGGAAGTCTGTCCACGATGCACTCCAAAAGCCGGATACGCATCGTAAGATCGAAAGACCGGTCCGCGCCTGCACGATGCTCCAAAGGGCTGCACAATGCATCCAAATAACAAAGAATAGGTAAAAAAGTCCAAAAGAACTCCATGATAAATCTATATATGTTAATCACCTACAAAAAATGTGCTTCCTTTGTCTCCTCCTCTCTCACAGACTACTCCCTATGACTCCTCCTCTCTGACAGACTGCTCCCTATGTCTCCTCCTCTCTGACAGACTGCTCCCTATGTCTCCTCCTCTCTGACAGACTGCTCCCTATGTCTTCTCCTCTCTGACAGACTGCTCCCTATGCCTCCTCCTCTCTCACAGACTACCCCTATATCTCAATCAATCCCTATATCAAGTGGACTCAAACCATCCATGTATTGCATAGACCATAGCCACCATGTTAAATATGTCCCCTGCAATACCCACTGTCAACCACTGCGCCTATGTTTAAGGAGTTATATCCGATCAGTGGCTTACCTTGAATGGAGGAAAACTACATGACTGCTTTGGTGCTCGAAAGGTATATGGGTGAGCGCTGAACTTTCTTTTGTTCCTGACATAAAAACACTGCTAGGTGGAACTTGGTGCAAAGAGATTATTACAGCTGCCATTGCTGTCGATGGTAAGTGTATAAATTCCTATGCAGTGAGCTCCCCCTAGTGGTGGAATAGGCTAGTTTTGTAATATACTATCTGAAGGGAAGTAGTAATTTAGAGCTGTATGGGAGAGATTTATCAAGTATTATTTTTAAGCCAGTTGCCTGGTGTAAATGCATTGAGAAATCTGCCGTTCCGCGTGATTGCCATATTTTTGAAGTACATTTTTCCGATATAGAAGTAAAAAAAAGTAGGTGAAGCCAAGGGTAACTTCTTATGACAATTTTTTAAATGAAAATTTCCACCCTAAATAAAAAAAAAATCATAAATTTGACAGAAGTCTGCGGCGACGCATTGTCAGGAGGTGACTGATGCACGTGTACTGAGAAACTGGGTGGGGTAGAGGGCCCATAATACGTTTTGCTTTAGCCCAATGAGATCTTTGTACACCATTGTATCTGATGAGACTCTGTGACCATATTCAGTTCATCAAGAGTTAATATTGTAAAAACATGAGAACCACTGAAGCTCACACCAGCATCTACATTCTGCTAGGTGGCTAGGAGCTCATGGTCATAAATGAAGGCGTCAGGTCATCAAAAATGCATTTCATCATAGTCTGTGCTGAGTCACTATGACTGATTCATCTCTTTGTGGTTACTTTGAAGCATTATGTAGTGTCAAAAGCTGTGAGATATTGTCTCCTGCTTCAATAAAGAACATACGTTACTTCCATGAACGCAATGCATCATAATAAAGAAGAAAAATCCTTTCTTGAAGACGTGGCTTGATAGGCAAGAGTTAACATTCCCGGAAAGGAACATTTCTACTGCCATACAAATTAGTGTTAAACCCAGCGAAGGAGAAGAGTTGCTAAGAAGAGAAGTACAGTAGTGGGGAGGGATGGTGAAGGGACAGAGAGTGGAAGGAATATGTAAGAAAGGAGACCAAGGAGAAGGTAGCCAGCAGTGTTAAGCGAGGTGATCACGTCCCATTGTCTTGTCAGGTTTTCTGTCTCATGACACATCATGAATGCTGATAGGGGTGGTAGTAGACCTTGACACAGATTGTCATTGTCTTAATAAATAGCAGAAAGAATTAGTCTTGTCAGAAGCAAATAATTACCATCACATATAATATTAAGTGTAAACACTGTGTGTCCTTCACAAAGGTCCTCAAGGAATGTCACTGAGGAATTATCTTTCAATAAGAAGTAGATAGACCTGAAACCCCCTCATACCACATAAAGAGGACAGCACAAGTGTAAATGGAATGTGACAATATGAGAGGCTCTAATACCAATTCCTCATTGTGGCCTACGAAAATCTAAATGATTCCTCTTGACCCACTGAGGATATTGGAAGAATTGTCATGCTTTTGAATAGAATTTCCAAATTCCAGTATTCCAGTAGTTATATTTAGAGATTGAGCGAATTTCATATTTTGAAATTAGTTCACACTTCGTTTGTTGGTAAAGGGTGAATTGCGTTATGGAACGGGATGGATCCGTTTTGCAGCCCATAGACTACTATTATGACGGAATAAATAATGGGATGCCTCTAAAGGCGTTCCATTATGCATTCCGTCATAGAATTGCTTTATGGTCCGTGGTAACGGAATCCATAACGCAATTCACCTTTTACGAACAAACGAAGTGTGAATGAATTTCATAAGCAGAAATTCACTCATCTCTAGTTATATTCTTGTACACAGGGAGCGGCAGTATTAATAGTAGTTATAATATTGTACATAGGAGCAGGTTATATTAGTTATATTCTTGTATATAAAGTACAGTATTATAGCAGTCACAATTTTGCACACAAACTTTGCACATACTTGCTTCCCAAGTATTATCGTAATTATATTGTTGTACATAGGAGGCAGTATTATATCAGTTACCGTATATTCTTTTACATAGCAAAAGTTTTATAGTAGTTATAATCTTCTACATAGGGACGGTATTATAGTAGTTATATTCTTGTATGTAAAGCGCAGTATTATAGCAGTTATATTCTGGTGCACATGGGGCAGTATTATAGTAGTTATATTCTTGTACATGGGGCTAGTATTATAGTAGCTATATTCTTGTACAAAAGGCTAGTATTATAATGGTAACATTCTTGTACACAGGGGATGGTATTATAATAGTTATATTTTTGTATGCATGGGGCAGTATTATAGTTTATATAGGGCACAGTTCTATGGTAGTTTTCCTGGATGTTTTGCACAGCAATATATACATTTGGGATTTAAAGGGGTTTTCCAGGCTCCTGATATTGATGTCTTATCCTTAGGATAGGTCATTAATATTCAATGAGTGACTATCCGACACCACGCACCCCCACCAATGTTCCCTGCAGTCTCTGGTACTGGAACTAGCACTTTGAATGAAACAGGATGCATAGCTCTGTGGTCATGATAGGTTACTGCAGCTTAGCTCCCCTTCATTTCAGTGGGTGCTGACCTGCAATAACCCAGCCTGACCACTACACTTTGAACGGAGCTGTGCTTCCTGTTCCATTCAAAGTGCTAGTTCCAGCCTCAGAGACTGCAGGAAACAGCTGATCGGTGGAGATGAGGGATGTTGGACACTCACTGATCAGATATTAAAGACTTATCCTGAGGACAAGTCATCAATATCAGGAGCTTGGAAAACCCATTTAATCTCCTACTACATGCTTTGGACAAATGAAAAGGATTAATTCAACCTGAATCAACCCTATAAAATGACCTTAGCTTTTCCCCCTAAAGTAAAACGCTCGCTGGTTTTTAGGCTGCACAGAGCGTTTTTCTGTCACTTATTTTCTGGTTTGATCGGCGGCCATTTTGTGACTTGTGGTGCGCCAGAAGAAGCTGCCACCAAGTCCATCAATCCATCAATACTAGTTTTTTTTTTTGCTATATCCTACATCAGGGGCTTGGCTGTGCTAATTGTCACCCCTAGAAACTCAGGAAAGAAATTTCTATATTTTATTAAGGGGTTAAATACAATTGCCCAAATACCAATCCCCTAAATCTGGTGTTCCAGCTTTGGTTAGACAAGTATAATACTGTCTGCTGTCTGGCAAAGGATAGATTATTTTCTGGGGTTAAATTCAATTGCCAAAATAGCAATACCATAAATCAGTGGTTTCAGCTGTGGCTGGCAAAATAGAATAGTGTCCGAGGTAACGCACACACGTACAGACGCACGTACTACGATTCTTGAATAGTTGTATTATCGCGATAATAAAACTAACAGTGTAAAGTTGACTGTATTGCTCTAAGTTATATTCGCGTACGAATGTATCTTCTATTACAGCACACCAATACTAAAACTGACTAAGAGACAGCTTTAAGTTCTATTCGAACGCGATTGCAACTTTGGAACTTAAAGTGGTGTACAATTTTAAAAGTTGAGTACTAAAAGTTGGAATCGCAATGCGATTCTTATGTATTGCTTAATCGCATTGCGATTACAACTTTGAGCTACCGATCACCATGGGAACGCCTCCTCCAGTAGAATGTACTGTCGGATGTGAGAATTAAGTTGAAATCGCAATGCGATTATTATATATCTGCTTAATCGCATTGCCGTTTCAACTTAGCATTGCTAAATAATTCCATCCATATTCGTTAACTTACTGACTCAGTAAGTTAGCGATATGGATGGAATTATTTAGCAATGCTAAGTTGAAATCGCAATGCGATTAAGCAAATATATAAGAATCGCATTGCGATTTCAACTTAATTCTCAGATCCGACAGTACATTCTACTGGAGGAGGCGTTCCCATGGTGATCGTTAGCTCAAAGTTGTAATCGCAATGCGTTTATTGCGGTATATTATCCCTCTGGGTGTCTTTTACAGCCTTTTTAGTGCCCAAAAGTTCGGGTCCCCATTGACTTCTATGGGGTTCGGGTTCGGGATGAAGTTCGGGTTGAGTTCGGATCACGAACCCGGACATTTTCCAGAAGTTCGGCCGAACCTCTCGAACCCGAACATCCAGGTGTTCGCTCATCTCTAATCTGAACCCTCTCTAGCTCTGCTATGTCTGTCTTGTTCACAGGATCCCCAGAATTGTATACAATACTCCATGTGTGGTCTGACTAGTGATGTGTAAAGTGGCAGGACTATGTTCTCATCATATGTATCCATGCACCTTTTGATGCACCTCATAATCTTATTAGTCTTAGCAGCAGCTGCCTGACACTGGTTTCTACAGTTTAATTTGCTCTTCATTAAAATTTTCTACGGCCTTTTCCATATCAGTGTTACCCAGTGTTTTACCGTTTAATCTGTATGGGTAACTTGTATAATTCCTTCCCATGTACATAACCCTATATTTATCAGTGTTAAACCTCATTTGCCACTTCTCTATCCAGATCCATCTGTAGGAGTATACTGTCCTCTTCCGTGTTAATTACTTTACACAGCTTAGTATCAACTGCAAAAATTTATATTTGACTTTGCAAGCCTTTTAAAAGATCATTAATATTAATAAATATATTGAAGAGAATAGGGCCCAATACTGACCCCTGTGGTACCCCACTAGTGACAGTGACCCAATCCGAGTGTGTACTATTAATAACCACCCTCAATTTTCTATCACTGAGCCAATTACTTACCAACATAGACCTTTTGTCCCAGTCCAAGCATTCTCATTTTATGTACTAACTTTTTGTGTGGCACATTATCAAATGCTTTAGAGAATTCAAGATACACGACATCCATTGATTCACCCCGGTCAACTCTAGAACTTATCTTCACATAGAAACTAATTCAGTTAGTTTGAAAGGACTGCTGCCTCATGAAGCTGTGCTGATGCGGCGTTATTCGCTTATTTTCATTAAGATATTCCAGAATAGTCTCTCTTAGAAAACCCTCAAACAGTTTGCCCAAGACAAATGTTAAACTTACCGGACTTTAGTTTCCGGGCTCTGTTTTTGACCCCTTTTTGAATATTGGCACCACATTTGCTAAAGGCCAGTTCTGCGGAACAGTCCCTGCCATTATAGAGTCCCTAAATATCAGAAATAAGGGTTTGTCTATAACTTTACTTAATGCTCCTAGGATATGTGTTTGTATGCCATCTGGACCTGGTGATTTGTCTATTTTAATCTGTTTAAAATACCTCTGCACTTCTTCCAGGGTCAGACAGGCCACTTTTAATTGGGAGTTTATTTTGACACCCTGCATTTCATCTGACAGTTTATTTTCCTCAGTGAATACAGTGGAGAAACAAATATTGAATAGCTTTGCTTTATCCTTTTTACAAATCCTCCCTCATCACTCTGCAAGGAGCCAATACTTTCTGGTTTAAACTTTTTACCATTTACATAATTGAATAACATTTTAGTGTTAGTTTTATTCTCTTGGGCAATGAATCTTAGTCTGCAGCTTGGCTGATTTTATTTATCTTTTACATATTTTATTTTTTTCCTTATAGTTTTTCAATGCTTTCTCAATACCTTCCCGATTTACTAATTAATTGCTTTCTTTTTTTCAAAAGGTGTGCTGAAAACGCGAGCAGGGTACTTTGAAATCTGGAAATTTGTGGACATTAGCCCCTGTTTCCCTTATGCAACATGTGTGGACATTTGCCTGTTTCCCCTACATAAAGTCAACTCCTTACTTTATTTTACTTTAAAGGATTAACTTGTACTGACTTATGCTGTTTAATACTGTGTGACTGCATTTTATATATATGTTGTCATATATATTCTGCTCATTTGCACTGTATTTGCACAACACTGTGGAAATGGTTAATGAACTCTCAGAGACTTTTGGGACTTTCTAGCTAATAATGAGAAGCTGGTAATTTTCTAGAGCTACCATAGGGTTTAAAGAAGAGAATCATTTGGAGGGAAAAAAAACAAACTTGTTTACCACCAAAACCAGACAGACTGACCTTTTGAATGTCAGGTGCTGCTTTGTTATTATGTCTTAAAACCCTTTTTTGTCTGGAAAACCTGCTGTGTCATTGCCATTGAGTATCATTGAAGCTCTAATGCAAGTCTATGAGAGATGGAAAATGTAACATTGTATTTGTTTGTGGTTAGTTTTTCCACTCCACTCCTCCCACTAGAAGGCTCTAGTTTAGCTAGAAACGGTATATAAGGAGAGCAGTCAGAGCCCCTAGTGTTCTATAGTTAGGGAACAGTGCTTAGGCTACTTTCACATCTGCATGTTTCTTTCCGGTTTTGAGATCTGGTAGGGGACCTCAAAACTGGAGAAAAACGCATCCATTTGAAAAATACATTGGCTATATCCATTCAAAACGGATTCAGTTGTATTATATTAAAAATGATCATGCCAGATCCATCACTAAAACCATTGTAAGTCAATGGGCACTGGATCCATTTTTTGTGTCTGAAAAAATCGGATCCAGCACCATTGACTTACATGGTTTTTGATGCTGGATTCGGCATTTTCATTCACACAAAAACGCTGCTTGCAATGGTTTTGTGACCGGAACGCAACAAACTGGAATGAAATGGATTCTAACTTCTAAGCACTCCATTCTGGTTTATTCAGTTTTGTCCCCATTGACAATGAATTGGACAAAAATTAAGCGTTTTCCTCCGGTTTTGAGATCCTCTGTCGGATCTCAAAACAGGAAAAGAAAACACAGATATGAAAGTAGCCTTAGAAGAGGAGACTCTGCCAGACTGTTGACTGACTAGAACAACACGTTGAGACAAAGATACTCTGCCACAGACCCTCAGCCAACAGCCTTTGTCCAGTGTACCAGCCTTCTGAGAGAGAAAGAGAGGGACAGGTTCCTAAAGGCTTTTCCTCTGCTTCAAACCCTTCTTCTGCCCGGTATGAGATTCCAGAAGCCAGCCCTATGCCTCGCCTGTATTGTTTTGCACCTGAATTCCTCCAGTAAAGAAGCACACTGGTTTACTGCAGACCCTGACACTCTGGACCAAGTTTCCATTGGGTTGCACCGTGCCTTACCATAGCTTCTGGAGAGCAGTAACACGTGGTTATACCTTAATAGAGTCTGGGGGACCCAGTGTAGCATTGGGGCCACCTCAAACCTGGCCACTGCAAAAATTGAAAGGCGGAATCTGATTGGTTGCTATGGTTTTCCTTTACAAATGTTATGACAAATCTCTCCTTTTAAAATGTATATCCCTGTACCACATTTATTATCCAGCATGAGCCACTGTGATAAATCTGGTACAAGTCTAGAAAGCCTGTCTAAGTTTACAGCATTTATAGGATTAGTAAATCTGGCCAGATTCCCAATTGAAAATACAGTCCCCTTGTGCCATAGTCTTGGAGGAATGGAACAGATGATGGGAGTGGTATTGGCTCTGTCTTCAATTGTTATTCACTTATATCACAGTTGCAATCCTCACACTGATGCTCCCTCGGGCTAGACAGTGATAGGAAGAAGCACCCTTTCTTCCCTTAGAACTCACCCTGATGTTGGGACTCCTGCCTAATGGTAGTTGGGGAGCCTTTGGTTTAATAGGTTTGGTAGGGGTGCAAGGTAAGAGATATGGGTGCTGTGGCCAAGATATGGTGCTGGATTCAGTAACCAGGCCAGATGTAGGAAATACGGTAAACGTCTCTCTTTACAAATGTACAGAATGGGAGATGTATTCCACCCAATAGTATTAACCACTTGAAGACCACAGGTTTATACCCCCCCTAGTGACCAGGCCCTTTTTTACAAATCCGCACTACACTACTTTCACCGTTTATTGCTCGGTCATACAACTTACCACCCAAATGAATTTTACCTCCTTTTCTTCTCACTAATAGAGCTTTGATTTGGTGCTATTTCATTCTTGCTGACATTTTTACTTTTTTTGATATTTTACTTTTTTTGGCGAAATTTTTTCAAAAAAATGACATTTTTCACTTTCTGTTGGAAAATTTGCCAAATAAAACTACATTTCTCTATACATTTTTCACTAAATGTATTGTTCTACATGTCTTTGATAAAAAAAATTCTATAAGTGTATATTTATTGGTCTGGGTAAAAGTTATAGCGTTTACAAACTATGGTGCAAAAAGTGAATTTCCGCAATTTGACTTTCTGAGCGCCTGTCCTGTTTCCTGACGTGCTACAATGCCCAGACAGTAGAAACACCCCATAAATGACCTCATTTCGGAAAGTAGACACCCTAAGGTATTTACTGAGGGGCATAGTGAGTTCATGGAAGTTTTTATTTTTGTCACAAGTTAGCGGAAATTGTTTTTTGTTTTTTCAAAAATTTCATTTTTAGCTAACTTGTGACAAAAATAAAAACTTCCATGAACTCACTATGCCTATCAGCGAATACCTTAGGGTGTCTACTTTCCGGAATGGGTCACTTGTGAGGTATTTTTACTGCCCTGGCATTTTAGGGGCCCCTAAGCGTCAGAAGCAGTTTGGAATCCAAATGCGTAAAAATGTCCTGTGAAATCCTAAAGGTACTCATTGGATTTAGGGCCCCTTTGCGCATCTTGGATGCAAAGAAGTGGCACACATGTGGTATCGCCGTACTCAGGAAAAGTAGAGCAATGTGTTTTGGGGTGTATTTTTACATATGCCCATGCTGGGTGTGAAAAATATCTCTGTAAATGACAACTTTTTCCATTTTTTATACAAAGTTGTCCATTTACAGAGATATTTCTCTCACCCAGCATGGGTATATGTAAAATACACCCCAAACACATTGCCTACTTCTCCTGAGTGCGGCGATACCACATGTGTGTACTTTTGCAGCCAAGGTGCACAAAGGGGCCTAAATCAATGAATACCATTAGGATTTCACAGGACATTTACGCATTTGGATTCCAAACTACTCTCTCGCTTTAAGGGCCCTAAAATGCCAGAGGCAGTATAAATACCACACAAGTGACCCCATTTCGGAAAGTAGACACCCTAAGGTATTCGCTGAGGGGCATAGTGAGTTCATGGAAGTTTTTATTTTTTGGCACAAGTTAGCGGAAATTGATTTTTTTTTTTTTTTACAAAGTCTCATATTTCACTAACTTGTGACAAAAATAAGCTTTTACATGAACTCACCATACCCTCACGGAATACCTTAGGGTGTCTTCTTTCTAAAATGGGGTCACTTGTAGGGTATTTATACTGTCCTGGCATATTAGGGGCCCCTAAGCGTCAGAAGCAGTTTGGAATCCAAATGCGTAAAAAAATGTCCTGTGAAATCCTAAAGGTACTCATTGGATTTAGGGCCCCTTTGCGCATCTTGGCTGCAAAAAGTGGCACACATGTGGTATCGCCGTACTCAGGAGAAGTAGGGCAATGTGTTTTGTGGTGTATTTTTACATATACCCATGCTGGGTGTAAAAATATCTCTGCAAATGACAACTTTTTCCATTTTTTATACAAAGTTGTCCATTTACAGAGATTTTCTCTCACCCAGCATGGGTATATGTAAAAATACACCCCAAACTATTGCCCTACTTCTCCTGAGTACAGCAATACCACATGTGTGCCACTTTGCAGCCAAGATGCAAAGAGGCCAAATTCAACGAGTTCCTTTAGGATTTCACAGGACATTTTTACGCATTTGGTTCCAAACTGCTTCTGACGTTAGAGGCCTAATATGCCAGGACAGTATAAATGCCACACAAGTGACCCCATTTCGGAAAGTAGACACCCTAAGGTATTCGCTGAGTGGCATAGTGAGTTTATGGAAGTTTTTATTTTTGGCACAAGTTAGCGGAAATGGTTTTTTTTTTTTTTTTTACAAAGTCTTATATTCCACTAACTTGTGACAAAAAATAAACTTTTACATGAACTCACCATACCCCTCACAGAATACCTTGGGGTGTCTTCTTTCTAAAATGGGGTCACTTGTGGGGTATTTATACTGTCCTGGCATATTAGGGGCCCCTAAGCGTCAGAAGCAGTTTGGAATCCAAATGCGTAAAAAATGTCCTGTGAAATCCTAAAGGTACTCATTGGAATTTGGGCCCCTTTGCGCATCTTGGCTGCAAAAAGTGTCACACATGTGGTATCGCCGTACTCAGGAGAAGTAGGGCAATGTGTTTTGGGGTGTATTTTTACATATACCCATACTGGAGTGTGAAAAATATCTCTTTAAATGACAACTTTTCCATTTTTTATACAAAGTTGTCCATTTACAGAGATATTTGTCTCACCCAGCATGGGTATATGTAAAAATACACCCAAAACACATTGCCCTACTTCTCTGAGTACGGCGATACCATGTGTGCCACTTTTGCAGCCAAGGTGCAAAGAGGCCCTAAATCAATGAGTACCTTTAGGAGGGCATTTTTACGCATTTTCTTCTCTCGCTTTAGGGCCCCTAAAATGCCAGGTCAGTATAAATACCCCACATGTGACCCCATTTTAGAAAGAGGACACCCCAAGGTATTCTGTGAGGGGCATGGCGAGTTCATATTTATTTTTTTCGCACAAGTCAGCGGAATTTGATTTTTAGTTTTTCTCACAAAGTCTCCCTTTCCGCTAACTTGTGACAAAAGTTCAATCTTTCATGGACTCAATATGCCCCTCAGCGAATACCTTGGGGTGTCTTCTTTCCAAAATGGGGTCACATGTGGGGTTTTTGTACTGCCCTGGCATTTGAGGGTCTCCGCAATCATTACATGTATGGCCAGCATTAGGAGTTTCTGCTATTCTCCTTATATGGAGCATACAGGTAATGAGATTTTTCCGTTCAGCCTCTGGGCTGAAAGAAAAAAATGAGCGGCACAGATTTCCTCATTCGCATCGATTGATGTGGATGAAAAAATCTCTGCCAAAAAATATGCAAGAAGAAAAAAGGGGCCTGGCGATTGCCAGGACATAGAGGCTCCGCCCAAACATCCATACCCACTTCAGCTCCTATGTCCTGGCAAGCGTGATTTCTCCATTCACATCGATCAATCGATCGGTGTGGAGGAAGACATCTTTGCCAGATTTTTGATACAAAGTGTTTGCCAAAGCATATGAACTCCAACACCTCTCCTCAGCTCATATGCCTGGGCAAGCGTACCTGTACTGCAGAGGAGAAATCTCGTCTTGCAGCGCCGCAAACACCGACTTCACGTGTCTTCTGATAGCAGCGCAATGCTTCTCTCAGAATGCACATCAGTGCTGCAGCTGGCTCTTTGCTTGATCCACCTAGAAGGTAAAAAAAAAAAAAAGAAAGAAAAACCAGGCAGCAACGCAATAATTTTATTAACATTAACTTTATAGAACATTAGAAACCGAACGTTAACTTAAACATTTGAAACATAACTTGAACTTTTTGCTTACCTGTGGATTTTTTTTTGTTTTTTTACCTTAAGGCCCCATGCACACGGCCGTGAAACTCGGCGTGCATGGACCGTTGTATCTCGGCCTGGCAGCCATCTGACAGCAGGAGTGCACGGCGTCACTGGTTGCTATGGCGCCGTGCGCTCCTGCTGTCAGATGGATGCCAGGCCAAGTCCCACGGTCCATGCACGGCGTGTTCACGACCGTGTGCATGAGACACTAGAGGATAAACCTCTCCTTCCCCGTGGGACAATGTGCAAAGCACAAATCACCCAGAGCTGTGGCGAAGTACATTATGCACTTTGTCCCAGGTGAAAGGAGAGGTTTGCAGCAGCTCTGTGTGAAAGGGCCCTTGCACACGGCGTTGCTCACGCATGGTGATCGCAGAGGAGCGCCTGGCCTGACTTCTCCCGCACAGACGAGGGTCGCATAGCATCATATTGATTTATGATGCTATGTAACCCTACAGTTCTGGAATGCATTGGATAGCACTGGCAGCAGCAGTATGCCAGTGCTATCAATGCATTCAAAGCTGTAAGAGTTACATAGCATCATAAATCAATATGATGCTATGCGACCCAGTCTGTTTTGAGAGTCAGGACGGGCGCTCGCTGCGATCACCATGCGTGGCTGCGCTCGTGTGCAGGACCTAAGACTCTTGTGTGCCTGGCCTGTGTCTTGCAATCCCTATGCTAATAATGTACCTGGGTGTGATACTTGCGGAAGCACTCCCTATGCATAGGGCAGGCTGGTCAGGACAGTCAGGACAAAAAACGGTGGTGTCACGCCTTAGTCCACTCCTGCTACAGACCACGACATCTTTTTCTTGGGGAACGGTGGCTTAGGGTACCAGGGAAGACACTGGGGAAGTGTCTCTCATGTAGCCGGCTCACTACATCGGGGACTTGGGGCACAGAACCTCCTGGATACAGGAGTTCGAAATGATCTCTTCCTGGAATTTAAGGAAGGATCCCGTTCTCCCAGCCTTACTGTAGAGAACGTAACTGTTATATATGGCCAATTGAATCAAATATACAGACACCTTTTTATACCAGCGTCTGGTGCGTCGGGAAACTAAATATGGAGCCAACATTTGGTCATTGAAGTCCACCCCTCCCATGTGGAGATTATAATCGTGGACTGAGAGGGGCTTTTCAATGACTCCTGTCGCCCGTTCTATTTGGACAGTCGTGTCTGCGTGAATGGTGGACAGAAGGTAAGCGTCCCTCTTGTCCCGCCACTTCACCGCGAGCAGTTCTTGGTCACACAAGGCAGCCCTCTCCCCGTGCAAGTCGGGTATTAATGAGCCGTTGGGGAAGCCCGGCGACTAGGCAGCGCGGTGCCACAGCATTGGATTCCGACTAGATGTAAGTGCCGAAAAGGGCCACACTTGTGTAAAAATTGTCCACGTATAAGTGGTACCCCTTGCAGACTAAGGGTGACACCAAGTCCCAGACAATCTTGCCACTGCACCCCAGGTAGTCAGGGCATCCGACCGGCTCCAGTTTTGAGTCTTTTCCCTCATAGACCCTAAAGCGATATGTATAGCCTGTGGCCCTTTCACAGAGCTTATACATTTTGACCCCGTACCGGGCGCGCTTGCTGGGGATGTACTGTTTGATGCCAAGGCGCCCGGTGGATTGTACGAGGGACTCGTCTATGCAGATGTTCTGACTGGGGGTATACGCATCTGCAAATTTAGATGACAAATGGTCTATGAGGGGCCGAATTTTATGGAGCCGGTCATAAGCAGGGTGGCCTCTTGGATGACAGGTTTCATTGTCGGTGAAATGCATAAAGCGCATGATGACCTCAAACCGTGCCCTGGACATTGCAGCAGAGTACATGGGCATGTAATGTATTGGGTCTTTAGACCAATATGACCGCAATACATTTTTTAGTTATGCCCATGCTGAGGTAAGGCCCAAAAATGTTTTAAATTCGGAAACGGTGACTGGTTTCCACCGGAAAGGCTGGGCATAGAAGCTTTCCGGATTGGCGGTTATATATTGTGTGGCGTATCGGTTGGTTTCTGCCACAACTAAGTCGTAGAGATCCGCGGTGAAGAACAGCTCAAAAATTCAAGGGCCGATCTGAAATTGGCTGTCTCCATGCGAACTCCTGACTGGGCGGTGAAAGGGGGCAATACGGGTGCGGCGGAAGGAGGGATTGCCAATTAGGGTTTGCCAGCACCTCTGGGAGACTAAGGGGTCTACGGGCCTGAGAGCGCGGTGGCTGCGGCGGGGAGTTAGTGCACGTGCCACCGTACCAGCAACTGCCCTTCTGGTGCTCGCCACTTCACCAGGGAATACGGCAGTGCTGGTAGAAGGTCCAGGATGTGCTGCGCTGCCGGTGTATGCCGCACCATCAAAAAGGTCAGCGCTAGCACCACTCTGCTGCATATGAGGCTCATCACGCGGGATATGCGAAACACTGACATGGGGTCGAGTGCGCCTGACCGTAGCAGGGACCTCAACCTCGTCATCTTCGCTAGCGGTTAGAGTGCCACTGCTGTCTACAGGTTCATATTCTGAACCACTGGATTCCAGCGGGTGAAGCGTCCCCATCGCTTTCATCCATCACGGCCAGAATCCTGTAGGCCTCTTCAGCGGAATACCCCTTTTTGCCATTTTGGAGTAACTAAATTTAGGGGGTATTCCTCTGAGACTACCCAGGAAAAGAGCACACCTACCTAGTAAAGGGAGTGCTTGCGAAGTAACGCTGCGATCGCTAATAAAGATCCAATAACTCAAAAGTGATCTTTTATAGCGGTGCAGCGATTTTACTGTGTTTTTGCAGTGATCAGAAAAAAAAATTCTGTCACTGCGGTGGGCGGACTGAGCATGCAAGTGTGCGCACAAGATCAGGCCTGATCAGGCGAACAATGCGTTTTTATAGAGCCTAAAGTGACCCTACTGATATAGATCTGATTGCGATCAGTCTTGATCACTTACAGATACTATATTAGTATTAGTGCTGATAGCGACAGTGATGACGCTAATCAGCGACTAATAAGTGACTGTGCGGTGCGGTGGGCTGGGCGCTAACTACCTAACAAGTAGCTAACTACCTGACGGTGATTAGGGACCCTTATAGGGGGTGATCTATGACAGGGGGTGACAGAGGGTGATCAGGGGGTTTATATGGGTAATCAGTGGCTACTAAGGGGCTACTAAGGGGTTAATAACTGACAAAGGGGGTATGTAATGTATGTGTGGTGATTTGGTGTACTTACTGAGCTGCTTGTGTCCTCTGGTGGTGGATCCAGCAAAAGGGATCACCAGAGGACCAAGCAGGACTTATATCAGACGCTATTTTGTAAATAGCGTCTGATATCTGATTTTAATAGGTCGATTTAAAAAATTACAGCCTGCCAGCCAATGATCGCGGCTGGCAGGCTGTAGTTTCACTTCTCCTCTGTGCGTCACAGTGAACGCGCGCGCGTGCGCGCGCGCGTTCATGTGAAATCTCGGGTCTCACGAGATGACGCCGATAGGCGGCAGTGAGACCTGAGAGAGCCGCCGCGCTGACGCCCATCGGCGTTAGCGTGGCGGCAAGTGGTTAAACACAGTTACAAACAATTCACAGTTCCCTGATAGCAATGTAAAGATATGAGAAATAATAGGGGTTGTACTACTCCTTCTCGCTATCTTTTCAAAGTCTTTCTCTGCAAAATCTAAGTCTGGCAATAAGGTTGTGACTTAGGCCTAGTCTTCTGAGGCCTAGTCTTCTCTCTTCCTAAGCTAACACTGAAATGAACTAGGGGAAGACCTAGGTCCATCTCCTACAAGAATAAAGTCAGGATGTTTAACCCTTACTAATCTATACAAGACTATATGGGTACAACTCAACATATCAAAACATTACATAGTACCAAAAAACATTAAATATTAATAATTAATTTTACAAGTACCCTATAATGCACTTGGTTTATGCAAGGTACTCTTCAGACAATCAGAGTTAGCTCTCATCCAGCTGGAGGTAAAGGACACTCCTGGCATACTGCTTCCAGGAGCAGCAGCAAACCAGTATCCACAACTGATACCACTGATACCAAAATCTTTTCCCACATATAACAACCTAGGTGGGTTTTAAGTACCATGTACTTGTATATCTTCCCTAAACCCTTCAAACCCTTGTGATATATATAGTGTGTGTGTTATAATAACCATTATTTCAAATACTTTTACTGTGTTAATAACAAATAATACAAATATTACATTTACAGTGAGTTATAATTTTAGTTGGCAATGTTTTGTTATTACATAATAGCACTTAAGCACATTGAAAGGGACAGTAAGTAGGGACAAGAATCATGTGCTTACTTTCCTCCTCTACCTGGAATCTCAGGGGATCTGGGGATCTGCTAAATGAAGTAGAAGCTAAGAACAAGGTTATCTTTAGCAAGTGATGTCAAGAAATAAATGCTTCTTGACTTGTGGCAGCTTTTATGCCACAATTCTGACTTGTCATATGTCTTCTGATTCCAGACTTACTTTTGCCTATATAGCATATAAATTATAAAACTATCAGGGGATGCACAAATTATACCTACAGGAGCATTTATAACATCCAATTCTAAACCCGTACACATTAATATGGAGTTAGTCCCCACTTTGAGGCTAACACAGCTTCCACTCTTCTGGGAAGGCTTTATACAAGATTTTGCAATGTGTCTGTGGAAATCTTCGCCCATTCATCCGGAAGCACATTTATGAGGTCAGACACTGGTGTTGGATGAGAGGCTTGGCTCAGAACTTCAGTTCTAGTTCATCCCAAAGGTATTAGATGGATTTGAGATACAGGGCTCAGAGCCAGTCACATTCTTCCCCGCTAGAGATTCTTTAAATTAATTTTGTGTCTGATTTGCATAATTTGTCAAAAAAATAGATTTCTGTCTGCATTGATTCTACCTGAATCAAAAGTGCTTCAACTGGCATGAAAACTCATATATGACACTCTGAGGTCTCCTAGGAGTAAGACTTTTTCACTCTTGTCTTGTCAAATGTTTTCTTTACCCAGCTTTTAATGCAATTACTGTAATAGAAAATAAGGCCAGTGAGCAGTGACATTGACATATATAGCTATGGGTAAATGCATGATTGATGGTGCTAACAAACAGCCTGTTTAAAAGCACACTGCGCTATTGAACTTATTACGCTCTTTAAAATTAAAAATCATTTAAAAAATTGTCCTTTAGGGGCAGACAGTGTTTAAACACACACACAATGTTATCAGAAAAAATAAACCGTGTCTTGTTCTTAACAATTGTTCCAAAAATGATGCCTTAATGGGAGCAAATGCTTGCACATGCTTATACACACACGGTAGGGTTAGAAGAAGTAGTCATTTGTTCTGAACAAGCATCCAAAAATGATGCCTTAACAGAGGAAGATGCCTGCACTTGTTTATAAACACACAAGTGTTAATGTCAGAAGAAACAGAGGCTTGTTATACAGTAAACAAGTCTGAAAAAATTCTCCCTTTTATTTGGAAACAGCAGCTGCACAGTGTGGATGTGGAAAGGATCATGTGTGTAGTGGTAATAGTGGCATGTGGCAGCAATAGTAGTGACAGCAGTCACAGCACAGCATGGAACAGGCATGGCAGAAGAATTGTGTGTGCAGCTGTGTAGGGGTAATGGTAGTTGCAGTAGTGGGAGTAGGAGCTAAAGCAGTTGCAGCAGCAGCAGCCATGCAGTAGGGATTATGATGGTAGGCAGACAGATAGCAACAGTGGCATGATCAGGCCGTCAACAATGGCAGATCTGTATATTGTTTCAGCTGGAGATGTGTGAAAATCCATACAGATCCATGCCTCATTCATGGTGTTTTGTGCCATCGTGGAGGACAAGTTTGTCAGTTTGGGTGTGACAACGCCACCTGCCACTCTGAAAGCCTTCTCTGAGATAACATTGGAGTCTGGACAAGACAGTACAGCAAGACCAAATTGGGCCCATTCTGGTCACTGCTACAATCTGCCTGCCCAGAAGTTGATGGGGTCAAGGAACTAGTTGGTGACAGAGAAAGGCTACAGTCCAGGCCGGGTTCTTCTAGTGGTCCATCTCTGTTTGCTGATTTGCATCTGCCTGGCATGGTACCTGAAAAAAACTGCTAAATCATGTTCATGAGACTGAACAGGCTCAAGCGAGATGGAGAGGAGCCTCCTGGTCAGACACACTGGCGGCAGGCTCTGCTACCCAAAAGCTGTGGCAAGCTCTACTCAGAAAATTATTGAATGTGTATGGTTGGGCACATCTAAACTGGAAAAAAGGGATAGTAGCATCATAATATAAAATGTAAAAAAATGAAAATTAAATTTATAATATAATGTACATGTACCATATAGTATAAGTCACTAAAATAATACCTCAAATCAATCCCTAAGACCTTGTTTTTACCAATGACAATGCGTCTGCATAATAATATTGAGGCTGGGAGGACACAATTGAAATTGGTAACAACCAATATATTCACAAATAAAAGTGCATATATTAGATAGCGTTCTTATTCAAAGTATCAACAATGTGCACATCAATGTTGCCAAAAAATAGAACTTCGATCAACTGCTCATTGGTTATGTTAGTAATGTCTAATAGGTATGTATCCTGTTTTACTGCAAATGGTTTTAAAAGGTATCGCCATAAAATGTGGGGAATTGATTATTCAAGTAGTATATTTGTAGCAGTCATTCAAACAGTTATTCAAACAGTATGTTTGTAGCAAATGTTCAGGCCTTTGACCATTGAGGAAGGAGAAAGTTATTGTCTCTGAAACGCGTCTGTTAATAATAAGCCCCCCTTTTCAACATTATGGGGATAAAAATGGAATAACCTAAAGACTTGAAGCGCTCCAGAAATATCCATAAGGATCGAGCCTGAATAGAATCTAATGATCAGCATACTGCTTTAACCAGGGAGGCCTGGTCATTTGTCTGCATATCCAACCTGGTCCCCTGTTCTCCTGCCTTGCACCCCATTGCTCATCTAACACCAAAAGCACCCCAGCCACCACCAGGCAGGAGCCCCCAAATCCAGGGTGTGGCATGATTGGAAGAAAGAGTGTGTTTCACCCAATACTAAATGCCCAGCCTGGGGGAGCACTGGAGCAAGGTTAGCAACAAGGATGACTACAACCACCTGTTTCACACTGATCATAAAGACACTCCAGCATGTGCAAGGCGGAGTTTCAGCAAGTTGAAATGTTGCGAATCAAGAAGTGCATTGGCAGACCATTCTATCATTGAAAATCTAAGAAATACAGTAGTTGCTTGCCACATGGCACAATGGCTGAACTGTGAGGACAGTCTCCTGGACCTTGAGGGAACCTTCTGAAAACCATCACTAAATTTATCACATGCACCATCTGGGGGGCATGTGTTATTTCTACCAAATGCAGCTCAGCCATGATGTTCCTGTCATTGTCACTCACCACCTTGCCCAGTTGGAGTCGGCACGTAGACAACCAGTGGGATGTTTTCTGCATAATGCACTTTAGCAACTACTCTCGCCCAGGCCAATCAGCTCTAACACAGAATTACAATGCTTCACTCTAAATATATGATAGGAGGGAGAGCAGTGGAAGCAACACACTTCCCTGTTTCTGATGGGGATGGGAGGATATCCATTCTGGGTGATGTGGAGGAGGCAAATAAGTGCCTGGTGTCGGAACCAAACCAGCACAAACATGACGGTGTCAATAAGGCCTGGCCTTTTTACTGTGGTGCTGTGTCGACGCTGCTGTGAAAAATATTGACTCAGTGTGCCATAAAAGACATGTACTGTCCCTGCCCGTAACAGCTGCTCCAGGTGTGCACAGTAGCATGCACCTTGACACACAGAGAAATGAAAGGAGTGATCTATGTTCCTCAACATGTGACAATACAAGGCAGGGATGTTTTTTTTTTTTGAGAAATAAGGATGGCTATTTATCCTCCAGTGAGGCTGAACGCACACCATCAGTCCCCTAAAGGCAGTAGAATCCACTAAATGGTATGGCAATGACTGCCCCATTAACAACTTGGACAGGTGGGAGTTAAGCTTGCACACTATTGGATTATTGGGGGCATAGAGTTGTTTCCTGGGCACACATTTTGTTATTGATGGCTATCAACTGAGCGGAGGAGAAGGAGGGAGAGGAGTCTGAGTAGGATAAGCAGTAACCGGCACTGAACTTCATGCAGATGTGGTCTGGCTGCTGCAAAAAAGACTGGGAGAAGGGGAACAGTTTTGTTCTGGTTTCTGGCGGACAGTTCTATTTTCCCACTAGTTCTAGTGATGCTGCTTCAAGTGCTACAGAGCTGCGTTGCCTATGTTTGTGTTTAAACACCTACAGCTTATTTTCATCCTGCAGATCTTGCACATGGCAGTGCTTCTGTTTACCAACACTGTGGAAATTATTTTTAGATGGGAGATACTGGCAGAGCTAGCGGCTGCCGAGCTTGGCCTAGCACATGTTTTGATCCTATGCCCACACTATCAGTGACATCACCAGTTCCTGAGCTGACCACAATAGAGTTTTCCAATTAGTGAAAATGGAGAGGAGTGACAGTGAAAACATGAAGTGGATGTTGCTGCTATTTGCAGTGTGTGATTGCCCATGTTTATATATTCATTTATAAGTGTGTTGATGTGTGGTGTGTGTCAATATGGCAGGTGGTGTACAATTGTGTATTCTATGGGTACGTGCGGTATTTGTGTATTATCTGGTAAATGTGCAATTGTTCTGTGAGTGAGCAATTCTTGGTGAATGGGATTTTTGGTGCGATTTTGGAAATGTGCGATTCCTTCTTCTTTTCTTCTTGATAAATGGTGATACTGTATGGATGGTGTTATTTTCAAAGTGCTCAATGAGGGATATAGTGTTAAGAATTTTTTGAAGAATTTCCTGGAAAACATTATCTGAAAAAATGTTCCCAAAAATATGTTGATATATTTATATGTTAAATTCTTGGGCAAAGATGATGGTTATAGGGGAGTGTTTATTTCCTTATATCTCTCACATTTGTATGATCTGTATATATGTTATGTGATACATATATGTGTGGAACCATGTTGGCGGTCCATTGTTCATATCTTTTCTCTGTTTATTTGTGTTCTGGGGGAATGCTTACAAGGGTGTAGCTGTGTGGAATGAGGAACAGGGGCCTGCCCAGGAGAGGTGATCGAGGTGCTGGTAAGCAGCCGGACCTCAATCTACTGTTCCAGACCGCCCACCGCCCCATGGGGGTATATCATAGGAAGCCGAAGAGTTCTATTTCCACATTTAGACCAGCTGGGATGAGGGTATCGAATTCAAAAATTCTTTTGGATTCGGTTTTGGACACGTTAATGATATGGTTACCCCCTCTCCAATGTTTTCTAATCTTCTCAATGGCTACAAATTTGAGGGTGGATGGGTCACTGTTGTGGTGATCCTTGTAGTGTTTGGAGACTGTATGCAATTCAAACCCTTTTCTGATGTTTGCCATGTGTTCTGAAACTCTTTTTCTTAGGGTCCGTTTAGTTCGTCTGACATATTGCTTGTGACACGGGCATTCCAGAATGTCAGAATGTAGATGACGTCTGTTGAGTCGCAGGTGAGGCCATCTTTTATTTGAAATGTATATGAGTTCTGTGAGGATGTGATTTCTGTTATTTTTTGGGGGAAAGAGGTGGTTTTGCAATTGTTGCATCGGCCACACCTGTGGAACTACTACTACTACCACCACAGCGGCCTACATCTAATGGATGGCAAGTTGCTTTGCAGAGTATAAGATACTAGATTGAGAAGGAATGTCATGTGACCAATAACCATTTGGACATGCTGGGAGTTCTAGTTCTCTCCTTTTATACCCTTCTCCCTATATTGTCCACTGATGCCTTATAATAACAATGTGGGCATGCTGGGAGTTTTAGTTTTCTCCTATTTTACCTCCCCCATGTATTGCCCTCTAATTTCCAATAATAACATGACGAAAGACAACATCTCTTTGACTATGATGAGATTTGATGGGTTTCCATCATGAAGCCTGACAGGATACACAATTGTGTCCTTCATTTATGACCTGAGGCCCCTAAAACTAAGATGTAATCAAAGCCTTATGTGTTCTGTAGCATCAGATTATTATGTTATTATGTTGCTCAGCAGCTGAGGTGTGAATTATGATGTTTTGCAGCAGCAGACCTGTGTATTATAATGTTCTGCAGCAGCTGAGGTCTGTATATTACGTTCTGCAGCAGCTGAGGTGTGTATTGTCACATTCTGCAGCAGCTGAGGTCTGTATATTACGTTCTGCAGCAGCTGAGGTATGTATTGTCACATTCTGCAGCAGCTGAGGTCTGTATTAGAAGGTTTTGCCCAATGCAAAATCGGTAACAGACTCCCAAGATACTATTATTGCATTGGTGCTTGTTATATGGCAGAAGGGTCCTTGAGCCCACAGGCCCAAATGCAAATGCTACCTCTTAACCCTTTTTAGCTACTTCACTTGCTAAAGAGACTCTGCAGTTTTTGAGAGAACATTTCATGGCAGCCTGGGGCGATTGCAGAAGGAAAAAACACCAGTAAGAGACATATCAGTTGTGAGTGACTGGATTCAATACTTTAGTATTCTGCACCGGTAAAACGCTTTAAAATGTATATTATTAGCAAGTAAGGTAGTTTTTAATAAATACTACAAAGAGAGCACCATTTCCCTAATATGCCTAGGGTACAAAAATATCTTGTCCTGGCCATGTTCCTCTGCCAGCATATGTCGCACCAAGGGCGTCGCTAGGTTAAAACATTCAGATAGATCAAACTGTATTGAATCTAATGCAGTGGAACATCTGAAGGACCTGTGGTGACATCACAATGTCACCATCATGTGACCAGTGCAGGAGAGGATGCAGTGAGAAGATGGAGAAGACCTGGGGAAGCAGCTCTGGTGAGCAGAAGTAAGTGAAGGGAGAGGCAGAGCAATGCTGGGAGTTGTGGTTATTTAACCCCTCCAGGACCTAGGACGGGAATGCTCGTCCTAACCTGTGGCTACTTAATACACTAGGACGAGGATTCTCGTCCTAGGGTAAATGCGCTGCCCCACACGTCCTGCCACGATCAGCAGCAGGGGTCCGTCTGATACTGACAGCCGGACCCCTGCTGTATCCGCCAGCATTGGTGAAAACACCAATGCCGGCGTATTAACCCCCTGTATGCCGCGGTCGCGCAGACCACGGCATACAGAAGGTTTGCGGCAGTTTGTACATCCCCATCGGGTCCCCATGCTGCGGTGATGGGGACCCGATGGTTGCTATAGCAGCTCCGATGCCTTGAACAGGCATCGGGACTGCCAGCTACGGAAGCCCAGGAGATCCAGCCCCAGGGCTGGGTCTCCTAGGCAACTGTTAGCGTCTTACAGTGTAAGACACTGACAGTTCAATACAGAACAATACAGATGTATTGTGCTGTATTGAAACAGGGATCAGACGCTGAAATCTTGAAGTCCCATAGTGGGAAAAAACATAAAGTGAAAAAAAAGTTAAAAAAAATAAAATTTAAAAAAATAATAATTTAAAGTTTCAAGTAAAAAAAAATTATATTATATTAGGTATCGCCGCGTCCGTATCGATCAGCTCTATAAAAATGTCACATGACCTAACCCCTCAGGTAAACACCAAAACGATGTGAAAAAAGCCATTTTTTGTCACCTTACATCACTAAAAGTGCAACACCAAGCGATCAAAAAGGTGTATGCCCCCTAAAATAGTACCAATCTAACCATCACCTCATCCCGCAAAAAATAAGCCCCTACGCTAGACAATCGCCCAAAAAATAAAAAAAAATATGGCTCTCAGACTATGGAGACTTATGTTTCAAAAGTGAAATTACTGTGTAAAACATAAATAAATAAAAATTAAGTAGACATATTAGTTATCGCTGCGTTCGTAAGAACCTCTCAAGTAAACACCGTAAAAAAATAAAAATAAAACGTGTAAAAAAAGCCATTTTTCCATCATACCAATGAAACCGTCATCTCATTCTGCAAAAAATGAGACCCTAACTAAGACAATCGCCCAAAATGAATAAAAATATGATTTTTTTAGTTTCAAAAGTGTTGTTATTGTGTAAAATGTAAATAAATAAAAAGAAAGTATACATATTAGGTATCGACTCGTCAGTAAGAACCTGCTGTATAAAAATATCACATGACCTAACCCCTCAGGTAAACACCGTAAAAAATTTAAACAATGTCAAAAAAGCCATATTCTTGTCACCTTACATCACAAAAAGTGTAATAGCAAGCGATCAAAAAGTCATATGCACCCCAAAATAGTCACAATCTTTCCGTCATCTCATGCCGCAAAAATGATACCCAACCTGAGACAATCGCCTAAAAACTGAGACACTAAAACATGATTTTTTTTGTTTCAAAAATGATCTTATTGTGTAAAACTTAAATAAATAAAAAAAAATAGACATATCGTGTATCCCCGCGTCCGTAAGGACCTGCTCTACAAAAATATCACATGACTTAAACTCTCAGGTGAACACCAAAAAAACAAAAACATTGTGACATTGTTTTGTCACCTTACATCAGAAAAAGTATGATACCAAGCGATCAAAAAGTCATACGCACCCCAAAATCATACCAATAAAACCGTCATCTCATTTAGCAAAAAATGAGACCCTAACTAAGACAATCGCCCAAAATGTGGAGACACTAAAATATGACACAAAATATATAAAAGCTATGGCTCTCAGACTATGGAGACACTAAAACATAATTTTTTTACAGAAATACTTTATTATGTGAAACTGAAACAAACAACCAAAAAAAGTACACATATTTGGTATTGTCGTATCCGCAACAACCTGGTCTATAAAAATACTACATGATCTAACCTGTCAGATGAACATTGTAAATAGCATAAAATAAAAACGGTGCCAAAACAGCTATTTTTTGTTACCTTGCCTCACAAAAAGTGTACCCTAAGAGCAACCAAAAATCAAATGTACCCTAAAATAGTAGCAACAAAACAGCCACCTTATCACGTAGATTCCAAAATGGGGAAATTTTTTGGGAGTTTCTACTCTAGGGGTGCATTGGGGGGCTTCAAATGGGACATGGTGTTAAAAAAACCAATCAAGCAAAATCTGCCTTCAAAAACTGTATGGCATTCCTTTCCTTCTGCACCCTGCGGTGTTCCTGTACAGCAGTTTACGATCACATATGGGGTGTTTGTTTGTATGTTTGGCTGTTAACCTTTGCTTTGTTACTGAAAAAAAATTATTAAAATGGAAAATCTGACAAAAAAGTGAAATTCTCCATTTTCCATTAATTCTTGTGGAACACCTAAAGGGTTAACAAAGCTTGTAAAATCAGTTTTGAATACCTTGAGGGGTGTAGTTTTTAAAATGGGGTCACTTTTGGGTGGTTTCTATTATGTAAGCTCCACTAGGTGACTTCAGACCTGAACTGATTCTTAAAAAGTGGGTTTTGGAAATTTGGAACATTTGCTTCTAAACTTCTAAGCCTTCTAACGCCCCCAAAAAATAAAATAGTATTCCCAATATAATCCAAACATGAAGTAGACATATGGGGAATGTAAAGTATTAACTGTTTTTAGAGTTATTACTATCTATTATAAAAGTAGAGTGAAATGTAAATGTGCAAATTTGCTAATTTTTCAAAATTTTTGGTAAATTTGTTTTTTTTATAAATAAAAATGAAATTTTTTGACTCCATTTTACCACTGTCATGAAGTACAATATGTGACGAGAAAACAATCTCAGAATGGCCTGCATAAGTAAAAGTGTTTTAAAGTTATTACTACATATAGTGACACTGGTCAGATTTGCTAAAACTTGCCTGGTCCTTAAGGTGAAAAAGGGCTGGGTCCTTAAGGGGTTAACTGGGACGGTATTTTAGGGCTGAAGGGAGGGATATTATTTACATGGGACTGTATGTTGGAAATGGCTGGGCAGGGGGTCATGTTATTTACATGGGACTGTATGTTGATGGTGGCTGTAGGAGGGACTAATGTTATTTACATGGGACTGTATGTTGGAAGGGGCTGGGGCACGGTGATGTTATTTACATGGGACTAAGATGTCTGTATGTCACACTCTGCAGCGACAAGGGGCTGCTGAAAGTTGTATGGACCAAAAGGAGAAGATGATCTACATCAGAGGCAGTGGCGTACATACAGGGGTTGCAGGGGTCGCACTTGCGACCAGGACCGGACCTCCAGGGGGCCCGGCCGCCTGTGGACCACCCGGGCCCCTGCAGTGCTGTTGTGCCATCACTGGCTGCCGTGTGTTATCTCTTTCGCGTCAGGACGGAGCAAACTTGCGGAGGTCCCGCAGGGAGGCGCCACCAGCAGGAAGTTAGCACGGCCACGAACCTTTTTGCTGGTGTCAATGATGGCGGTCGACAGCAGGAGGAAACGTGGGTCCGGAATTGTCTCCCTCCCCTCTCTGGTCCAGCAACAAGGTAAGCCAAAGGGAGGGAGAGGGAGGAGGCATCAAAGTATTTGTATGTCCTCGTGTGCTGCCAGCCAGCTCCATACCCCCTCTCTGTGGAAGCCCTTCCCCCCTATCTGCAGCAGCCCCTTCACCCCCCTGTATGCAGCCCCTTCATTCACCTCCCCCCTGTGTGCAGCACCTTCACCCCCTTGTGTGCAGCACCTTCACCCCCCTGTGTGCAGCACCTTCACCCCCCTGTGTGCAGCACCTTCACCCCCCCCGTGTGCAGCCCATTCATTCACCCCCCCGTGTGCAGCACCTTCATTCACCCCCCCCATGTGCAGCACCTTCATTCACCCCCCCATGTGCAGCACCTTCATTCACCCCCTCTGTGTGCAGCCCCTTCATTCACCCCCGTGTGCAGCGGCTGCCTGCAGCCCCTTTATTATCGCCCCTCTGTGCAGCCCCTTCATTCACCCCCGTGTGCAGCCCCTTCATTCACCCCCTCTGTGTGCAGCCCCTTCATTCACCCCCACCCGTGTGCAGCGGCTGCCTGCAGCCCCTTTATTCTCGCCCCCTTTGTGCAGCCCCTTCATTCACCCCCCCTGTGTGCAGCCCCTTCATTCACCCCCGTGTGCAGCCCATTCACCCCCCCCCCCTGTGTGCAGCCCCTTCATTCACCCCTCCCCCCCTCGTCTTGCAGGCCCTTCTTTGGGGGGCGGGCAGCGGTGGGTTGGTGTGGGGGGGATGGGGGTTGGCGACAGGGAAGGGGGCCCCATGGATCAGTTTCACATCGGGGCCTCATGGATTGTGTGTACGCCCCTGATCAGAGCAGACGTCACCTAGAGGCACTGGATCTGACAGGTATGTGCTGCTGTATAGCAAATACAGCAAAATGCGGTGTGCGGGGGGTAGGGAGGTCGACTTAGAGAACTGGCTCATATTCATTGGGGCTTGTGCCCCTGATCTTTTGAGACCCTAGCAACGCCCCCCAGGGGCGTAGCTAACCACTCATGGGCCCTGGTGCAAGAGTTCAGCTTGGGCACCCCTTTCCTCAGTGCTTTGTATGTCTTCTTATGCGGCACAAGGGTCTTTGGGCCCCCTCAGGCTCCTGGGCCCGGTAGCGACTGCTACCTCTGCACCCCCTATAGCTACGCCCCTGAACGCCCCTGTGTCACACTGTGACCTGGCTGTCTAAACCTGACCTGAGCCAGGAGCGTCACCAGTCTGGACTCCAGTACAGCACTCTGAAGATCTTCCCCAGACTCTGGCTATGCTCTGCCAGTGACAACTGGCTACAGGAACACGTGCAGTAAGTCATCACTCTGGGGGACGGGGGTAAAACAGCAGAAACAGGCACAATGCATTGGGGTATTGCACACTATAATAAGCAGCAGACACAGTTCATTGTGTAAGACTAGGTGCACACTTGCAATTAGATTATTTTGTTACAGAATAAGAGTAGATAATACAAAAATCTCGGGATCTGACTGAAGACAGCCGGCACCTGCCAGATCCTATTCATAATCATGGGGTCGGTCGGGATCCAGAGTGAGTTAAAGGCATGTGACATTCTTTTGCCTTTTATTTTTGAAGAATCTGTGATGGAGGGTCCTGCCTGGAACCTCTGCAGCAGATGTGCACATAGCCTAAGGGGTGCTATGGGTATAAGACTGCAGCAGCAGCGCAGTTCATGGATGGGCTAATAGGATTGCAGACACAGTTAATGAGAGAACATGAGGCTGCAATAGTTCATGATGATGAGGGGAATTGGATGGTAAATTTGTAGCAGTCAATGATAGGTGGGGGACGTTTGCTGATAAGAATTTGGACATACAGTGCATGAAAGGCTGGATGATAAGACTGAGTAGTACATTTTTTGTCTTTGTTTGTAGGTCAGAAGGGGGTGGGGAAGGGATGAGCCAGGACAGTGGGAGAGACCAGAGGTGGGTGTTAGCAGGGGCCAGGGACAGAGCTTGGAGGCCCAATTCAGATTTCTGCTATGGGGCCCAATGATTTCTATGTACGCCCCTGTATCACCACCAGGCCCAGACTGGGAATATACCATACCGGGCAGATTTTAGGAGAGCCGATCTGTCAGGGGGCTGTCTGCCATGAATAAACATGAACTACATTAATGATGCAAACCCTGCAGCATGAGTGCAGTTCCGAATGTATGAAAGCTTAAGTACTTGTGAAGACATCATCAACACAGGTCCTTTACTGATTACCTATTCTCTGAAAAGATCATCAGTATCTGATCGGTGGGGGTCTAAAACCTGGGACCCCTGCCGATCAGCTGATTGAGAAGCCTTTTCGCAGCTTACCAAGTACAGCGCTGTACCTGTGGCAGAGATTGATAGAAATATATTGATTCTCCTATAGACTGCAATGGTAAATGATTGCAACCTGATGAGCTGGCACATTATCGTCCATAAAGATCAAATTAGGCCTGTGTTGTTCATGAAGAGGCACAATGACAGGATTAATGATGTTATTCAAGTAGTATGGTCTTGTCACTGTACCATTCGCAAAGTGTAGGGCAGTTTTGTATTGACTAGACCAGGCATGCTCAACCTGCGGCCCTCCAGCTGTTGTAAAACTACAACTTCCACAATGCCCTACTGTAGGGTGATAGCTGTAGGCTGTTCAGGCATGCTGGGAGTTGTAGTTTTGCAACAGCTGGAGGGCCACAGGTTGAGCATGCCTGGACTAGACACATCTGCCCACACTGTAACAACACCACTACCACCAATGACTCCAACAGTGGCTGATGCATAACTCTCTCCTTGACATCTCCAACATCATTGGCGGCCATCATTTCTGCTCAGCATGAATTGACTTTCATCAGTGAATAGCACAGCGGCCCACTAGTCCCTCGTCCAGCGTAGATGACAAGACGATGACACCTTTGCCTGGTGGTGTGGTCAGATACCCTTGCAGGTCGTCTAGCACTCAGACCATGCAAACGGTTTTGAATGGTCTGACATGACACTTCGGTGCCTCTCACCTCCCTTAAATGTGCCTGGAGTTGTGTGGCATTCTTAATCCAGTTCCATAGGGCATTATTCCCAGTGAAGTGGTCATCAGTGTGGGATGTGGCCAAAGGATTTCCACTTCTATGCATCTCTGTGACTCTTCCAGTCTCTCTCTATCTCTGTTACAACTTGCTGATGACACCCTAAGCTCAGTGGCCACTTCCGTCTGAGAACATCCTACTTGAAGCCTCACAATGGCTAGGTACTGTTGATCAAATGTTAGGCATTGTTTTGGTCTCATGATGTCAAAATGTAAACATCATGATGAGGAGGACTGTTTAAATACCAATTCTAATTGAACCAGGAAAATTATTGGTCGATTCATGGATTAAACCCTTCTGTGAATTTTGCCATTAAGCTCCTTGTTAGAGAAGAGCAAGTTGTGCAAAAAGGACTGAAACATTGAACAGTTGGATATTTGCATTCAAAAGTTTAGAGAGGGTCACATTAAGTTCACCTGTAAAAGTTAGAGGGCATTTTAAGTTCATAAAAATGGAGGTTGCAGTCAGCACAACCCAATACGCAGGTGCACGTTGCTATGGTGAAATACACATACAAACGTAAAAACAAAGGTGCAATGGCACACTGCAGCTAGAGCTCCATCCTGCCACTATGCTGGATGTTAGATGAGGCATTAGTTTATATTTTGGCCAAATTATGTAAGCCACCCACCACTTCACGGTTGCCTTTGTGTGGCTGATATGGCCCATAAAAGGTAAGAATTAATGTTAGGGACCACTCGAGAGGCAACCGTGAAGTGGTGGGTGGCTTACATAATTTGGCCAAAATATAAACTAATGCCTCATCTAACATCCAGCATAGTGGCAGGACGGAGCTCTAGCTGCAGTGTGCCATTGCACCTTTGTTTTTACGTTTGTATGTGTATTTCACCATAGCAACGTGCACCTGCGTATTGGGTTGTGCTGACTGCAACCTCCATTTTTATTTTTCCTTTGTAGCATATATGGGAGGCGTGGTGACCTCCATGCAGTCATGCACACCTGACTAGTGAATCCGCCCTGTAGGCTGGTTTTAAAGTCAGTATAAAACTGAGTCTGCTTTATAGAACTTACCAGAAGCCATTTGGTTCCAGGAGAAGTACTAGTGGGCTCAGCATGCATGTTGGTATTTGCATCCCTTGATCTGATGAACGCTGTATGGCACCAGACGGGGTTACAAGCAGAGTGTATCTGGCATGCATGCTGCACCTGCACTCCCTGGGTTTTGTGTGGCTGATATGGCCCATAAAAGGTAAGAATTAATGTTAGGGACCACTCGAGAGGCAACCGTGAAGTGGTGGGTGGCTTACATAATTTGGCCAAAATATAAACTAATGCCTCATCTAACATCCAGCATAGTGGCAGGACGGAGCTCTAGCTGCAGTGTGCCATTGCACCTTTGTTTTTACATTTTAAGTTCATCTTGAAATTTCACCTACAATCCAAATATCACTAACGTTTTGTGAGTAGTGCATGTAAAAGTCCTTTAAGGGGATTAAAAACAAATGTAAGAAAATTAAAAATAAATACCGTATATAAAAAGTCAAAAGGTGTAAAACATTGTACTGCCGTGTCCCAAGATGCCCAAACTATTAAAATATAAAAGTGTTTATCCTGTACACTGAACACCGTAATAGAAAAAAATAAATAAATGACTGATTCACTAGCTTTTGGTCACTTCACCTTCCCCAAAAATTCAATAAAAGGTGATCAAAAAGTCATACACATCCCAAAATGGTATAATTAAAAATTCAGATCACTCTGCAAAAAAAAAGTGCCCTCACACAGCTCCCTAGATGTAAATATGAAACATTGTAGGGGTAAGGATATGGAGATTTAAGGGAGCAATATATATATTTTTGGGTATTAAAACACAAGAAAAGCTATAAAAATTTGGATTGGGTATGTTATTTTTACCGTATACGGAAAACACTGTAAAAATGAAGCTTAGAAAACAATGGTGGAATTGTGTTTTGTTTTTCCATTTCCAACCCCATTTACATTTTTCCAGCTTCCTACTACTTTCTATTACATTCTATGCAACAGTAATCAGTGTGAATAGAAAGCACAACTTATCCAGCAAAAAACAAGCCCTCATTTGGTTATCTGAACGGAAGACCGGACTGGGACATAAATTTGGCCTTGAAATTTAAAAGAATACAGGTCCACCCCAAGATAAAGACTTCACAGAAACGCACATCGTGGATGGCACCATCCCAGTAAGACATTCATGGAAATATTTCTTAGCTACATGCTGATTGCTAGTTTTAGTCACATACTACTTATTTTACATGATATCTGTGGCAGGTTTACACGGCGCACATATTGACACTAATCTCTTTGCCCCAAATGCCATTCTTCCCCACATGTTACCACTCTGCCCCTCTGAATGCCACTGTAGAATCCTGGAGCAGGGGTACTTTAAAGTTTGGACATTTGTGGACATTTGCCTGTTTCCCCTATGCATAGTCATCAACTTCTTACTTTATTTCACTTTAAAGGGTTAACTTGCACTGACTTATACTGTTTAATACTTTAATACATTTGCACAGTATTTGCACAGCACTGTGGAAAGGATTAATGATTTGAACACTGAGAGACTTTTGGGATTTTCTAGCTATATATATATATATATATATATATATATATATATATTAATTTGTGAACTGTTACGTTCTCTTGCGGGGATTGTCTTGTGCAGAAACAGGAATACTGACACCGTTTCAGACTGTTGCTAGTTTATTTTGTAAGTTGCTCAAAATAACAAACAAAACCAAAACAAACAATAGCCGTCTGGCTCCTGCCTATCTCAAACATAACCATAGCAAAGGCTCGGGTGGGGGTCACAGGCACCTCCCACCTCCCATTGCAAGCATGGTTACATGCTGGAGGTCACTGGTGAGCTGTCTGTGAGTCAGGCCTCACGCTCCCGTAATGCCCAACGGCTCCTGGTATCGCCCCTTACGGCACAGGTAGGTTGAGTGGTAGGGCCTCGGGCTACTTGAGGGACCTTGCCGTGGTGTCCGAGCTTAAGACATGTCCTCCTAGTAGGATATGTCGAACTAACCTCTCAATTTTATCAGTATGAGGGTTTAGTATTGCCGCAGAGTGCACCTGCTTTTGCTATGATTATGTTTTTGATTGTTCTCCACATCCACATTATCGTTATCGTATGTAGGATGGTTATTGTGGTACTTGTAGTCCGTTGCTGGCATCTTCCATTGTATGCATTTTTTGCTGTTGATTGCCCCTACCAACGGACTACAAGTGCAGGATGTGCTCCCCTACAGGGAGTGCAGAATTATTAGGCAAGTTGTATTTTTGAGGATTAATTTTATTATTGAACAACAACCATGTTCTCAATGAACCCAAAAAACTCATTAATATCAAAGCTGAATATTTTTGGAAGTAGTTTTTAGTTTGTTTTTAGTTTTAGCTATTTTAGGGGGATATCTGTGTGTGCAGGTGACTATTACTGTGCATAATTATTAGGCAACTTAACAAAAAACAAATATATACCCATTTCAATTATTTATTTTTACCAGTGAAACCAATATAACATCTCAACATTCACAAATATACATTTCTGACATTCGAAAACAAAACAAAAACAAATCAATGACCAATATAGCCACCTTTCTTTGCAAGGACACTCAAAAGCCTGCCATCCATGGATTCTGTCAGTGTTTTGATCTGTTTACCATCAACATTGCGTGCAGCAGCAACCACAGCCTCCCAGACACTGTTCAGAGAGGTGTACTGTTTTCCCTCCTTGTAAATCTCACATTTGATGATGGACCACAGGTTCTCAATGGGGTTCAGATCAGGTGAACAAGGAGGCCATGTCATTAGATTTTCTTCTTTTATACCCTTTCTTGCCAGCCACGCTGTGGAGTACTTGGACGCGTGTGATGGAGCATTGTCCTGCATGAAAATCATGTTTTTCTTGAAGGATGCAGACTTCTTCCTGTACCACTGCTTGAAGAAGGTGTCTTCCAGAAACTGGCAGTAGGACTGGGAGTTGAGCTTGACTCCATCCTCAACCCGAAAAGGCCCCACAAGCCCATCTTTGATGATACCAGCCCAAACCAGTACTCCACCTCCACCTTGCTGGCGTCTGAGTCGGACTGGAGCTCTCTGCCCTTTACCAATCCAGCCACGGGCTCATCCATCTGGCCCATCAAGACTCACTCTCATTTCATCAGTCCATAAAACCTTAGAAAAATCAGTCTTGAGATATTTCTTGGCCCAGTCTTGACGTTTCAGCTTGTGTGTCTTGTTCAGTGGTGGTCGTCTTTCAGCCTTTCTTACCTTGGCCATGTCTTGCACACCTTGTGCTTTTGGGCACTCCAGTGATGTTGCAGCTCTGAAATATGGCCAAACTGGTGGCAAGTGGCATCTTGGCAGCTGCACGCTTGACTTTTCTCAGTTCATGGGCAGTTATTTTGCGCCTTGGTTTTTTCACACGCTTCTTGCGACCCTGTTGACTATTTTGAATGAAACGCTTGATTGTTCAATGATCACGCTTCAGAAGCTTTGCAATTTTAAGAGTGCTGCATCCCTCTGCAAGATATCTCACTATTTTTGACTTTTCTGAGCCTGTCAAGTCCTTCTTTTGACCCATTTTGCCAAAGGAAAGGAAGTTGCCTAATAATTATGCACACCTGATATAGGGTGTTAATGTCATTAGACCACACCCCTTCTCATTACAGAGATGCACATCACCTAATATGCTTAATTGGTAGTAGGCTTTCGAGCCTATACAGCTTGGAGTAAGACAACATGCATAAAGAGGATGATGTGGTCAAAATACTCATTTGCCTAATAATTCTCCACTCCCTGTATATACATGCACAACTGCATATGGGTTGAGCATATCCTGCTTGTTAAACACCACACCATGTTTTCTAATAGTTTTTCTCCTGCCTATCTCACTCGGCAGCACTAGCTAAACTCATAACACAAAACACAAAGAGCATTTTCAAGGGGAAAAACAGAGCAACTTACAGTTCAGCAGTTAGATCGAAAAGCGACCACTCTCAGAGCTCCTAGGCTTGCAGCTTCTCAAACAGACTGCACACACACCCAGAGAGAGCCCCTGTGTCAGGCCTGCTGAGCTAATTAGTACATCTGTGTGAGCAGTCCCCCCAGGCAGGTAAAACCCGGACTGGCTCCGGGTGGTCATGGAACCCACCCAACTCTTCCCTGACCGGCTCCAGGACCCTAAACTGGCTCATTTCTTTGCCTGGAAAAACTGCTGTGTCATTGTGATTGAGTATCAGTGAAGCTCTAATGCAAGTCTATGAGAGACGGGAGTTGTAACATTGTATTTGTTTGTGCTGAGTTTCTCCACTCCACTCCTCCCACTTGAAGGTTCTAGTTTAGCCAGAAACTATATAAGGAGAGCATTCAGAGTCCCTAGTGTTCTACAGTTAGGGATCAGTGCTTAGAAGAGACTCATGCTGGACTGCATGAGTGACCAGAAGAAGATGCTGAGATAGGGATGCTGAGCCAAAGACCATAAATCACCAGCCTTGTGACCAAGGTGCCAGCTGGACTACTGAGCCACAGACAATTTGCCTGCAGCATTTGGGCAGGGTACAAGCCTTTTAAGAGAGAGAGAGGGACAGTGAGCTCAGGGCCTTTCCTCAGCATCAAACCCTTCTTCTGCCCGGGAGGAGAATTTAGAAGCCAGCCCTATGCCTCACCTAGATTGTTTTACATCTGAATTCCTCCAGTAAAGAAGCACACTGGTGAACTGCAGACCCTGGACTTATTTCCCATTGAGCTGCACCACACCTTACCATCCCTTCCAGAGAGCAACAACACATAGTGACACCTCAATGGTGTCCAGGGGACCCAGCATAGCCTTGGGGCCACCCCAAACCCAGCCACTGCACCACCACTTTGCCCCTCAATGTGCCACCACCCTGTCTAAAATGCCACTCTGACTCCCAATGTCCAACTACTCTGCCCCCAATGTGCAACCACTCTCTCTCCAATGTGCCACTACTCTGCCCTAGAGGCCACTCTCCCCTCTATGCCATCTAAGCTATGTTCTCTGGGATTGAAAGAGTTAAAGATTCCAACCTGTACAGCAGGTAAAGTTGTTATTGAGCTTGTTAATCCATGTTAGTATGTTGTTAAACCACCCTCTCTTCCCCAATGTAATACCACCCTGCCCCTTCTTTCTCCACACTAGTGTTGGGTGCGAATACTCGAATCACGAATTTTAATCGCAAATATCGCCACTTCAGAATATAGTGCTATATATTCGCATTTGTGAATATTCTAGATTTTTTTTTCCATCTGAACCCATGATGCCTCCCTGCTTCTTGCTTGTGGGCAAATGAGAAGGCTGCAATGTCTTTGCCTCAGCTTAGCAACATCCCTAGCAACCAATAGGAAAGTTGCCTACCCCTTACTATATAAGAACCTCCCCAGCAGCCATTTTCAGCAGTTTTTTGTCAGTTCTGCTGTGCTTTGTGCTTTGCTGTGTCACATTACATTAGATAGTTAGTTAGTTAGTTTATATATATAATACAGATAGATAGTGGGAGATAGTCAGTGTAGGTTAGATTGTGATATAGTGTAGCTGATAGGTTCCAGTGCAGGGTGTTAGGTAGTGTGATTTTGCTGTCCATACATACATGCTACATACATAGTGCTGTAATGTTACAAGTTCACAACAATACTTAGTGCACCAATAACTAATATATAGTCAGACCTGCTAAAATGTAAAAGTTGCACGTATTGCGCCAAAATATGCGCATCATTAATTGCCTATTTGCGCAATTACGAATTTATTGGAGCACTCTATCTGCATATAGAGCTATTGTAATGTTCTGCCATGCCAACCATTTTCTCCAGTCTCAGGAAACCTTTAGCAGCTTAAAAAAATGTATCAAAAGTGACCCACGCCTGTATTGAGCGAGCAATACGTGCATGTGACATTGCCGATTTTCGCAATCAAGAAAATAATTGCTAATTCTCGAATTCATGGATTTATGACGAATATTAGCCCAAATATTCGCGAAATATTGTGAATTAGTATATTGCCCATGCCGCTCACGACCACGCCACACCTCTTGCTGCTTTCTCATGTTCAGTCACTAGAGCAATATCCTGCTTTGTGAGGCCTCTTTCACACTATCGTTTTTGCTTTCCGTCCTAGAGTTCCGTCCTCGCGGCTCTAGGACGGAAAGATACTGATCAGGATTATCCCCATGCATTCTGAATGGAGAGAAATCCGTTCAGGATGCATCAAGATGTCTTCAGTTCAGTACTGGCCGTAGCAAAATCCGAGCCGCACGGATGGTAAATAGCTTCTCCCCTGGCTCCCCACTACTTTTCCATGGCAGCCAGGACTTTAGAAGCGTCCTGGCTACCATGGTAACACTGAAAGCATTTTGAAGACTGATCAGTCTTCAAATGCTTTCAGGTGTGTGACGGATACGGCGGGCATTTCCTGCGACGGAAGTGCACGCTGGATCCTCACAACGCTAGTGTGAAAGAGCCTTGACTGGCTGAGTGTGATGACACGAGCAAATAGTAGGATATCACTCTAGTGACTGACTGTGCTTGAGATCCTGAGTCAGTGCTATGGCTGCAGCACACACTCATACAGTGCAATGCCACAGTCAGCTGCCAGGGTAAAAAGTTTAAAGTGAGACACTGGCCCATCTGGCATTTGCCAGAATTGCCAAATGACCAGTCTGTCCCTGGCTCTGAGAAGGCAGGAAGTAAAAAAACTAAAACGAAAAACTGGAAAATCACTGCATCAGGAAGGAGTTAACTGGAGACAATGCGGTTGTCAGTTGGGGAGGCGTGGTCAAGGGGAAATAGTTCTAGAAGGCATTTTGTGCTGTATGGTGGCACTTATTGTATTCGGTGCTGTTGGCCAGATATTTTGTGCTGCATGATGATGGAAGTAATAGGGTTCAAGGAGGAGGAATGCTCTAAACCCTGACTCGAGGGCACAGTGTCATCGATATCATCCTGCTGAGAGGAGGACTGAATTATGCAGCCCGATATGTCATTCTCTTTGTCCTTAATAATAGTGATGTTGAATCAGAAGTGAGAGAGAACAATGGCATGAAGCTACCACTACTACTACTGGCTGGATGGATAGGTGGTGCTGCTTCTGCTGTTTTCACTACTACAGCCACCCATTCTCACTCACAGATGACGAGGCATAGGTGTTTTGTTTTCCATTCTTCCTTTTACCAAACATTTTATTATGAGGTCTATAGATGAAAAGTCACAGGCTTGGTACAAATTAGTAAACGGCACAAGCAAACTCGTAAGTTTTTTTTATATAATTTACAAACAGAGGTGCAATTAAATGTCTCTTCCCTTCTACAAACACACTACACACTGGTATTGACAATTTGAAATGGTATATTAACGCAATACAATGCACTGAATGAAATTAGTATATTGATGCATTGCAGTGTGTTGAATAAAACTGCATGGTATATTCACACTAAATAATTTGTTAATTAAGACTGCATGGTATATTGATGCAATACAATGTGTTAAAACTGCACAGTATGTTGACACAATACAATGCCTTAACTAAGGCATAATAAAGTAATCCAGTATGTTAAATAAAACTGGTATATTGATGCAGTACTATGTGCTAAATAAAACTGCACCATATACTGGCATAAAACATTGTGTTAACTAAAACTGGACGGTATATTGACACAATGCATTGTATGAAACTGGTATGTTGATGCACTGAAATGCACTGAAATGCCCAACTACAAATAGTTTCTAAATTGAAACTGTTTTTTCCAGTAACTAATAGAGGAACAATTAAGCATACCCTGCTATGAACACACTGGTAAAATGCGATGAGCTGCTTAATTATACACAGTAGCAAAATTGCAGCTGTTTTTTTGTTCATTAACAGAGATGCAGTTATATATCACTTTCTACAAACACATTGGTATTGATGCAGTGAAGTGTGCTGAAGTGCTAAATTTTAAACTGTAGTAAAATTTTAACTTTTTTTTTCAAATCGCGATTGTGCAGCGTTTTCAGCAAAATGTATGCTGGCTGTTCATACACAGCAAATAATTAGGTTGGTGTAGGATTTTGTTGATTGCAGAATTTGCAGTTTGTACATGACTTTTCCACTTACTGCCAGCAGCTCCCCTCAGTATGAAACACACATACACACATAGAACTCTGAGTTGACCCTATGCTTTTCCTGATAACACATTTCTATGTATTGATTCAATCTACCTAATTAAATATTACCCTGTACTCTCCTTAAAGCACTCTAAGATAGATATCTCAGCAGCTTGTGTATGTAATTGCTTTTTGCCATTGCTTTGGCATTCTCCAAACCCAGACTAGTCCATCATACTGCCAGATAGAGAAATGTAAATTGTCCCTTCACAGAACCCATTTCCAGTGTGCCAGTGTCCAGTGGCAGCATGCTTTACGTCACTCTATCCAACGCTTGGCATTGTGATTGGTAATGTAAGACTTGCCTGCTGCTGTGCAGCCATATAAGCTCATGCCATGAAGCTCCCAGTGCACAATTTTTGTGTTGATGATATGTGAATTGCTGACTTTTATGCACTATGCAGAATTCAATGATTAAGAGGTGCGTCCCAATATACGTCTCCCCATCTACCCCATTCATCTCATATTTGTCTCAATGTTTACAATGTGCTATGGCAAATGGGTGGTATGCTATGGTGCCAAGCATGGAAATCTGCTGGAATGACTTGAGTACTGCACTCCCCAGAGATCAGCACAATCTCTCTCCTAGCATGTTAATCTCACAGCCATATCTGTGTCTGTAACAAAGAGAAAATTGCTGTTAACTTTGCCAGGAATAAAGGTATGTGACATTTAACCACACATTTACATTCAAATTCTCTATCAAATATAGTGTATACATGCACCTATTCCCATTTGAAAATATCGACTTGATCCCAAGATGGTGGCTTTCAAAATGGTCATCGTGTTAGACATCGTCCCTCACCAATTTGCCCATCCCCCTTAGCAGCATGCTACACACGGGATGGCGTTCCCAACTACCATTTTCCATTTATTCAGGGGTCTCAATACTTTTGGACCACCCTGTAGTATAGTATGCCATCATGTATCTATTAAAAAATTCCTTGGGAACCCTAACTTCTACCGTTATTTCAATGAGTGGGCAGAGAATTTCTTTATTCTCAGCTAGTGCTGTATTCCAGCCAAGATTTGCAGCCATTTTTGCCTTCCCCTGTATTATGTATGAAGAATCAACTGACCAAGGAGCACCACCAGGAAGCTGTTTTGGAAAAGTAGAGGATAGCATAGCTTGTGTTGATTGTGACTCCTTTTTTGTCCCAATTTATGGAGCTTGCAAAAGTATGTAGATGAGTCAACCAGGCACTTGCTTTTTCCTTTCACTCTCCAGGGCTTCTGTTCCCTCCTCCTCATGCTCCTGTATTTTCATACCTACACTTCTATCTTGATGAGATATTTCATGAAGTGTTCTGTTTGTGTGTCCCTGCATTGTTCGTATCTGGTGTTTCCTTGGTTATCTGATAAAGAACATAGTTATGAGAATTGTCTCTTTGTACCCTCTTTTGATTAATGTTGCCTATGTCTCATCATCGCTAGGACACGGTTGCTTTGGCACTCTTTGTTGACAATCATTGCTTTTGTCTACCTTGAATAAGAGCTAGAAAAGACTCAGCTGCAAATATGTGTACCGTATCAATTAGCGGGGACCTTAAGTACTTACATGTCTTGTCAAAAGAGCACTTGAGAAACATAGGTAAATTAGAGGATGTAGGCTAAGTATGGGTTTTATGACGTGGTTTCAAATGAAACAGATATAAATTATATTGCATCTAAATATTGTCTTAAAAGGAATGTGTCATCAGAAAATGACCTATTTTTTAAATCATGTTTTTATGTTAAACAGTTTTTAAGAATTTTTGGTGGTCATTTTTATTTTTTCATGTCGATATCTATTAAAAAAAAAAATCCTGCAGTTTTCGCACTGGCCACTATGCCTAATAATACCCACCATTTCACTTTGGAGGTGGCCTGCCACCTTCTTTAGGCTCTGAAGTGCCTGAAGAAGGTGGCGAATGACCTCTGAAATGCATAGCTGTTGCATTTATTTATTTCTGTATTTATTTATGCAATAAAACACCTACCTAAAAGAATCCGGTGCAGCACGCTATTTTTAGTCGCTAACTTTGGAAACTTTTTTGTCTTCTCTATTTATAGATAACATTCATAATAGATCTAACATAGATCATAGATTTAACATTCACAATACGTGATTTACCAGCTTTTCTACTCCCTCCTGACCTCTGCACAAGTTGCAGAGCATATCTAGAAAACGATCCCATAGAAGTCAATTAGGCCGTCTCATGTCCATTGGATCTATGGCCCATGGTGGCTGCTGTAAAGCATATATCTAACAACAGCTCAGGCAAGATGATGGCCTCTATAATTGTATTCAGGAAACAGAATAAAAAACTACTATTAGAAAAAAAAAATCAGATTAGAAAATAGGGTTATGTGTCACTATCTGATTTTAAGAGGCAGAAAACATTTTTGGTGACATATTCCCTTGTATGTCAGTCTTGATTGCCCCTATGCTGCTGGAGGATGAGCCAAATTTATGCAGAGATGCACACTTCTCATATATTTGGTGCATTTGCCAACCATGTGACACACTTTAGATGCCACGACACTCCCCCATTTCTCGGCAAGTTGTGTGAAGGGGGAAATGTAACACATTTTGCAACAATAAAGATTTGACCTATTAGGTTAGTAAATGTCCCCCTTTGTCTCCATTATGTAAATTGAACTCTACACCTCCCAACGTAACCAAGCCTCTAGACATGACCATAATACAAGTTTTCCATGCGGGTGCAATGCGTGATGCGAAGTGCTGATGTGATACGTTTGTCACTGATGGTTGCTAAGAGATGTTTGTAAACCTTCAGTTTTTTATTACATGCATGAAAAACGCATCAATGCGCATTGCACCTGCGCGAAAAAAAAAATTAACAACTGAACGTAATCCCAGACAAAACTAAATGGACTTGCTTGCGAAATTGCGCATTTTTAACTGAACGCATCCGGAATGCATCTGGACCTAATCTGTGACGCTCGTCTGCAAGGGGCCTTAATATGTGGACAACAATTTTATTTTATGCTATACATGAGGGATCAGTAACCTTCTGCACTCAAGCTGTTATGATACTACAATTCCCAGCATGCTCCATTCATTTCTATGCGAGTCCTTAGAAGAGTAGAGCAAGTATGCATGCTGGAAGTTGTAGTTTCACAACAACTGGAGTGCCGGAGGTTGCCTACCCCTGCTATACATAAATCTTGGTGCTGGAGGAACCTTGGGTTACTAACTTCTCTCGACAGTTGAACAGCTGAAACAGCTCAATTTCTCATTTCAAGTCATATTTCGTTCTTTCAAGGAGCCTCTTCATGACCTTGCACAAAAGTGACACTTTCAAGGATGGAGATGTTGCATGCAAGTGACTTGGAGCAGTTGACCTTTTACGCATGCGCACTCTCCTGCCAGGGGTGTGAGAGTCAGGCAGAGAGTGTTCCCTTCGGGGGCCACATGTCAGCTCTTCTCAGCCTCAGAGCCATCTCTAGCATTCTGCAATCATTGGTTGGTGATTAACCATCTTGATTAGCATACAGTGGACCATGTCCAAGAATGGGAGCTGAGGGATGGCAAGTTAACCTCTTCATTGCTACAACATAGTATTGTGTAATTGCTATATGTACCATAAACCTGAAGACGTCAGCTTATAGAAATGCAGCAGTGTTAAAGAGAACGCACAGACTGTGGCTTCTGTGCTATAGCCAGTATACAGTCTGCCTGAAAACTGAGGCTTCTATAGTTCTTACAGTTATTAGATAGATAGATAAATAGATAGATATGAGCTTCAGAGATAGATATGAGATGGTTAGATAGATAGATAGATAGATAGATAGTCTACCAATCAACACTCTATATCTCAGCTTCCTAGATTGTGACCGGAAGGAATATTGGGGTAACTGCAGTGTTATGTGCATTAACGGCAGCTATTGGTAGCTGGAGTGTTGACAATGAACACCATAGATCTCCTTTGGTTTTGAAGGACACCTTGTCATTTCTATTGCCCACATGGGCTCTCAACAGGGGACCTGAAACTTTCCCTAACTGGACAACACCTTTAGATGTCCCTTCCATTTTCAGTTTTCCTGCAAGATAATAAACATTTCATGAAGCAGCACATTGACCTGATGCCCTAGTTGAGAACCCAAGTCTTACACCCAGGTATTCTATCTGCTGTGATGTTATGAGGGGGTTGTAGCAGCCTCTGCTCTCTTGTACCAGCACATCTGCACGTAGTGATAGAACTACTTAGGATCCTGTCAGCAGTACGAGACTCTGCATTTTTATTTCTTATCTGAAGGTTTATTTTCCTGCCACTAAAGCACCTGAGACAAGTCAAGAGCCCAGTGACCTATACAGCGAGGCTGATGGGTTAAAGAAATTTCAAATGAACAAAACAAATGGAAATGTGGAATTTAACCCTACAATGAGTACCAAGAACAATGATTATATACAGTATAGCAATGAACGAGCTGCAATCACCTATACTGGACCACATGGTGGCACTACCAGATACAGATGGCTGTGGTCTATCTTGCTAAAAAATTGAGTTTTGTGATAATAAGTGCTTTGGACATTTGGAAGACTCATTTTTTCTCTGTCTTCTTGAATTGACAGAGATGTCAGTGAGATAATTCCCATCTATGGTCACTGTTAGATTTATGACTTTTTATTGCATTTATGTATAACAATATTTTACATCATCATAAAGCGATGTCCCTTATGAGTAAAGCAAAGTTTAGCTCCCATTTGCTCAAGGTTTTATCCAACCCATCACAGAACATGAGAAGAAATCCCTACACTTGAAAGGCCTCATTGATCATTTGTATGGATAGTTTGACCCTTAAGTTCATCTATTTCCACTCTTCTTTTTGGTAAGGCTTTGATGTGGAGTGGACCAATCACATTGGAGTTGACACACTGGATTGAGAAGCAGTCATTGCCTTTATGCAAGCATGGCACTTTAAATGAGTGTTGCATTTGACTGCTGGACTATGGAAAATACCAGGGCTGGCCACAGGCCCTTCCTGTACCAATTTCCCAAATGGTTAGTCTACCACTAACTTCAGGGCCCATGGATGGAGAAAGAAGAACATCTCCACAGGGCTAGTCAACAAGACCAATAATCTCTACAAGGCCATAAGTCTCCATTTGTCCATACATGTGACCTAGCAGTCACCTACATAGCCTTATCAAGAAGATATATGCCTTCAGGCTATGTCACTGGATTCAAGGTGGGCTTCATGACATATTTGTAGGGAAAGAGGACCATCCATACTAAGATGGTCAACAATCGCCACTTGTACCCTAAAAGTTACATAGAGCCAAACAAGTATATGTCTAGTGGCTGGGGTGTCTATGAATAGAGAGGGGCCTGCACATAACCCATAAGCAGGCAGAAAGGGCCAACTATCTCAAGAACGCCAATCTATACCTAGGAGCCACTTTGGTACATAAAGCTTTGCCAAGTGGCTACATGCCTGCTTTGCATGTCCATTGAGTGTTTATATATATATAGTTATTTCTACATCAATGGTTTTGAAAGTGCAGTACTCCAGGACAGGGTACTTGAAAACTGTCCTTGTTACGTAATATTATTTAATGCTATCTAATGTCACATACTGTTAATTTATATGTTTTTACCTTGTTATGTACCCAGCATATATTTGTATGGATCAGTTGGGGTTAATGATCCTGACCCAGGCCTTGCAGGAAGTTAGATGTGAATCCTGAATCTGCCCCTAGATTAGTGTAGTTTGTTGTGAGCTAGAAGAGGAAGCTGCTGCATGTGCTGCACTCCTCTCAGGACTGTACCAAGCATCCAGAGAATCACCTTCTCTGAAGACATCACCATTACTACAGCACTCAAGAGAGAGAAAACGGAAAGAGACAAGAAATTCTAGAGTCTGTATGGCCGAGCATTGGAGTAGTAACATAGTAACATAGTATATTAGGCAGAAAAAGACATTTGTCTATCCAGTTCGACCTGTTTCCTGCAAGTTGATCCAGAGGAAGGCAAAAAACCCTGTGAGGTAGAGCCAATTTTCCCCACTTAAGGGGAAAAAATTCCTTCCCGACTCCAATCAGGCAATCAGAACAACTCCCTGGATCAACGACCCATCTCTAGTAGCTATAGCCTGAAATATAATTACGCTCCAGAAATACATCCAGGCCCCTCTTGAATTCCTTTATTGTACTCACCATCACCACCTCCTCAGGCAGAGAGTTCCATAGTCTCACTGCTCTTACCGTGAAGAACCCTTTTCTATGTTTGTGTACAAACCTTCTTTCCTCTAGATGCAGAGGATGTCCCCTTGTCACAGTCACAGTCCCTGGGATAAATAGATGATGGGAGAGATCTCTGTACTGACCCCTGATATATTTATACATAGTTATTAGATCTCCCCTCAGTCGTCTTTTTTCTAAAGTGAATAACCCTAATTTTGATACCCTTTCAGGGTACTGTAGTTGCCCCATTCCAGTTATTACTTTAGTTGCCCTCCTCTGAACCCTCTCTAACTCTGCTATGTCTGCCTTGTTCACAGGAGCCCAGAACTGTACACAGTACTCCATGTGTGGTCTGACTAGTGATTTATAAAGTGGTAGGACTATGTTCTCCTCACGGGCATCTATGCCCCTTTTGATGCAACCCATTATCTTATTGGCCTTAGCAGCAGCTGCCTGACACTGGTTTTTACAGCTTAGTTTGTTATTTATTAAAATTCCTAGATCCTTTTCCATGTCAGTGTTACTGAGTGTTTTACCATTTAGTATGTACGGGTGACTTGCATTATTCCTTCCCATGTGCATAACTATTTAAAGTATTTGCTGATCAAAGCTGACAGATGATGATACTGTGAGAGGGACATTGTTGAGACACCCTTCACACTTGGACACAGCCTTACCAGTCATATCTTAAACTTTGTATCCCTCAAGTTGGAAATTACAGCCAGCATTGCAAGAGTACTATTACCAGCCATAGATTCTGCAGAGAGAGACTTTCAAAAGGAGAGGAAAGAGTACTATAATTACCATCTTGCTGAAATCCATACATTGCTATCTGGGAAGCTTGAACTGTGTGAACTGTTTGGTACTATGTTTTGATACCAGTGGATGTCTTACAACTCCCATCATGCACTTTAGTAAAGAATACATTTATTTTCCCAATCTGTCCTGGTTACTGACTCTTGCATCATACGCCAGCCATTTCATCCTACACCTCCTGCCTAGCACCCACACCAAACCTACAACATTAAAGGCTACCCAACTAACATCAGACAGGAACCTCATCAGGGTGTGCCCCTAGTGAAGAAAGTGCTCCCTCCCTTCACTGCCCTGGCGCTAGAGTGCATTGGTGTGAGGATTGCCACTGTAACAGACTGTTAGAGCCAGAGCCACTGACTCCCACTCCCACCCTACGCTTCTCCTAGGTTGGTTGGCACAAAAGCATTGCATAGCTTTGCTGTAAATGGTTGCCTGGTAATCTCATTGTACTTGAGCTGGAGGCTACTGTGTTGTCCTGCCTAACAGCATGCCTATAACGATATTGTCTGTCTACTTATGAGGGTATCAGTCAAGTAATCAGCTTGTATCGGTGTTCGTCAGCTTGTCAGTGTATTGTCAGGGATGGTGTTTACTCGAGTCCCTCTCTCCACCTTTCTGAACATGTGTAAATGAGCCGATTTTAACCTTTTTCCCCAGCATTAATCTGTCACAGTGATAACGTGCTCCAGTTCTGCTGATGGGAAGATGGGACTTACTAATAAGATGGGTCAGGCAGGACTTGTAATGGGATGGATCACATCCTACTTCTGTCTGTCATCATCCACGTCTGCTGTCCTCATTAAATCAACTCATGTCTCTCCCTCATCCGTGGCCAAGCTGGATGGCAACGGGACACTTTATTTCTGGAAGCGTGCAACAAATTACAAGCACCGTGTGACAGGGGGCAGCAAGTAGCCCATTCATCAAAGTCTGACTCCCCACTAACTAGCAGACTTTAATGGGACTAATTAATCCTCTCGTAATGTACAGCTGCTTTCCACATTATTTAACACCTATGTATCTTTATCCTTTTAAGCCATTCATCATACAACAACGTATGTGTCTAATGCAAGCAGGAGAAGCACTAAATAATCCACACCTAATACTAGACAAACACCCAGGCTCACATGAGATTTATGGCTCTTGGACACCAATGGAGCCAATAGAGACATAACATTTTATGAAGATCAATTAGTATACAATAGCACACAGACAGCAGTTGGCTTTTACTTCAAGTATAGCCTAATGTTACTGTACAGGAATTTGTAATCTACTAAAGGTTAAGTATCCCTAATGTGTCACTGAAAATGCAGGCAAAAAATATAACTACTATAATACTGCCCCTATATACAAGAAAATAACAACCATAATGCTGCCCCTATATACAAAAATATAACTACTATATTACTGACCTCTGTGTACAGAATATAGTAACTTCAATACTGTTTCCTTAGAAAAAATAAAGGTACTATAATACTGCCCCTTTGTACAAGAATATAACTACTATAGTACTGCCTCCTATATACACGAATATAACTACTATAGTACTGCCTCCTATGTACAAGAATATAGCTACTATAATGCTACCTTCTATGTACAAGAATATAACTACTATAATATTGCCTCCTATGTACAAGAATATAACTATTATAACACTGTCCCTATGTACAAGAATATAACTAGTATAGTACTGCCTCCTATATACAAGAATATAACTACTACAGTACTGCCTCCTATGTACAAGAATATAGCTACTATAGTACTGCCTCCCATGTACAAAAATATTACTACTATAATACTGCCTCCTACGTACAGGAATATAATTGCTTCAATACTGCCTCCTATGTACAAGAATATAGCTACTATAATCCTACCACTATGTACAAGAATATAACTACTATAATGCTACCTTCTATATATAATAATATAATACTATAATACTGCAGCTATGAACAAGAATTTTGCTACTAAAATATTGTCCCCTATGTACAAGAATATAACTACTATAAGGTTACTTTCACACTTGCAGCATGCTGTAGTTTTTGTCCGACTGCCTCTCGGCTTGTTCGCCATGCTGCGGCTGGACCTCTGCCCCCCTTCTATTACAGTGAATGGGGACATAGCAGACTTCCTGCGGCACGGTGGGCTAGCGTTAGCACGGATTCGGCAGGCTGTTTCCCCGTTGGAACAGCTTGCTGGACCCTGTTACCGCAAGTGCGAAGTTCAAACATGTATAATATGCTCCCCGGGCACGAAGGCAAGAGGGCGCCAGAGGCAGGGGGAGTGCAGAGGCAAGGGGGGGCACATGTACTTACCCAGCAGTTCTTGTCACTGCCGGGCTGTTGACTCCAGAGTGAAGCAGGGAGCCCCACCCCCCGCTTCACTTTTCTTCAGAGCTCTGGCGCCCCCGCTGCAGGCCGCATATTGAGCTGCTGGCTTTGGGAGGAGTGCTGAAAGCCCGGGAATTGGCCCCCAGGACAGCCAGCAGCTCGATGTGAGTGTGGGCGCACGTCTTTAGGGAATAAGGTAACTGTGTTTTTTTGTTTTGTTTTTTCATAAAGCTGCAGACTGGAGGCAAAAGGGGGCCACAACTAAAGTGAGGGGGCACAAAAGTGAGACTCTTTACTGAGGTGGCACCTAATCTGGAATAACTACTGTGAACGATATAACTACTATAATACTGCTCCTATGTACACGACTATAACACGGAAAAAAGTCGCCTATTTTTACGGACTGTCCATAAATTTCTGGTTTGTTGGCAACCCTGTGTACCAGATATAGCCACTACAGAATATATGTCACTGTGCCTCGGTAATGAAGAGACCACAGCACTTGCCTAAGCGCTGTGGCCCCTTCAAATAGCTGATGGGCGGGCATCTGGGGAGTCAGATACTCACCAATCTGATATTGATGGCTTATTGCCAGGTTATCACTATTAAAGTGAACAACCCTTTTAAAGATGTGCAATATATCTTGATCAGAAAGATTTGTTGGAGATAGGGTAGGAGCTATAACCAGTTTTGTGAACTGGATTAATATAGCAATTGACATCAAAATGCTTCCGCCATGAAGGTAGAGTTAAAAACCTCCATCTTTTTGCAGGATATGAGGGCAACATAGAAGATATTGATGAATACCTCTATTTCTTGAGTAATAGATCAAAGTATTTAAGGATAGGCTTATTAAGGATAAAGGTAATAGAGAATGGACCAAGAGATGGGAACCGTCAGGCGTAACCACAATATCAGATTTGGTTTAGACAAAGGTCATCTTTTGAACCGTATTCAGATTACAGATAAATTGAGGAAGAAGGGAGATCCGAATAAGACTACGGGTTATATAATCATGAAGAATTCAGAAGGATGGCGAAGGAGTCCATCCATGTCATATATAAAGAAATGGATACCTAGGCAAGGTGAAAGTGTATTCACTGGTAAAGTGGAAGCAAATTGCTGAATAGACTGCAACGAGTCCCCTTCTACTCAAGAGGGTGGGGGAGATGTCTTCTGTATAATTGGTCACAGGGGCAGAGAGCTATCTTGACAGAGACTTGGGCAGCGACTGTCGAAGAGCCAGAGGGTAGGAGTGTTAGTGGCTCTGACTGTTACAATAAATCATGATGGCTTTCCTCATACCTTTGCATCCTAGGGCCATGCAGTGACAGGAAGGCACACCCTGGGGAACACCCTGGTTCTGGGCCTGATGGTAGTTGGGGTGCCCTTGATGTTATCGTAGGTGTTTGGATGGGCGCAAGGGAGGGAGTGCGGAGTGCAATGGCCAGCGTATGGTGTAGGAATCAGAAAACCAGACCAATGGTGGAAGAATAAACGTCTGTGTTTATTGTAGAGCAAAGTGGGAGTTGTAGTACCTACAGCTATAGCAGTCACAGTTCCAACTCTACACAATGCAATTCTCTCCCAGATAGTGATGTATGGATCTAAGCAAGGGTGGGAGTTATGGCCCTCTTCTCTCTCTATCTTGCTAAAGTCTCTTGCAATAGAACCTATAGCTGGCAACAGTATCTTGGCAATAATGGCAAGATGCATAGTCTTGAAGACGTGTCCAAGTGTGAAGGATTGTAAGGGGACAGGTCAACATTGCGGCCCTCCCCCCGTTGACAGATGTTGTGATCTGCACGCTGGGGAGATGCAGTGGCGGCCGTGGAATGGATCTGGAAGGATACAGCCGTCAGGACCATTCTCTTTATTAGGGGCCTAGGCATTGTGGGTGGGTTTTTTAGGTTTGGATAACCCATTTTAAGCTAGCCATAGACATAAGATCTAAGTTTGCCAATCCCACCAATTTCGGAAGAACAGGATGACCATACAATGTGTCTGTGAGTCTCTCAACTCTCCAATGATGGCAGATGTTTGGGAGATAATTAAAGTGCAGTTGGATTTCAATAATATATCCTGTTCTGATAATGATATAAAATTCTATGTTATTGGTTTTCCCTGTGCAGGATGATGGTCTTGTAGTTATTGTATTGTACTTTCCGGTGTTTACTCCTCATTTTTTACATCTTCTATTCATGTGAGAATAAAGGTCTCCAGTGATTGGACGTAACGACTGACTAAACAGATTACAAGCTCCCAGGAACAGGCTTGGATTATTCTGACCAGCATCAAAAGGTATTTGTAATTTCCCTGTACAGATGCCAGAGCACACAGAGAGCAATGTCCAGGCCAGATCAGCAGAGCACATCATCATCACATGGATCACAGGCAGCAGACACAATGTCACACGCTTCAAAGAGGATTTTCTTCACCACCGAGACACTGGCTTTCGGCTCATTTTGTAGACACGGTTCTAATAAGAATTTATAATAACTCTTCTGTTGAAAGATATAACAAACCACACTGTGAATATTAACTGACCAGTCCATGGATTTCCCACTATAGCATTTTATGACATGCTAAATTATGGGACTAATATTAAATTCTATAGTAACTGACCTTAACCAACCAGCCCATTCACAGAATCCCTTAGGGACCCAACAACCATATTGATAAGTTATTAAATAATATAAATAGAACAACAGGCGGCTACACTCCCTCCAGGATATGGACAAATACAGGTGCTCACCACTATGTGACACCACCCACAAAGGTCACCATACAAGAATTATATTATATTAGTTGGATTGGGGGCAACACTGAATCTGGGAATCCAACCAGGAGTCTAGTATTGGTCTATTACCTATATCTATTACCAATACTAGACTCCTGGTTGGATTCCCAGATTCAGTGTTGCCCCCAATCCAACTAATATTAAATAATATAGTTGGAAAACTCCTTTAATACCCCTTTAGCACTGTCCAAATGAATGATAATAGTGCAAAACAATGATCATGGATGAAAACAGCAAAGGTAGCCCAAGCAATGACAGCTGGATGGTGGCTCAGTTAGTGGTGTTATTCTACAGCAGTGGTCATGAACCAGATAAATAATCGGAGAGCCAAGTGAGGAGAATTAGCCCGAGCTGAGACATTCAATCATGTACTGTAGAGTATTGATTAAGATTTAAAATAATAATGGTGGCCCCTGAGCAGTTATTAAAGCCTTAAGCAGTGAAGGGGGCCCCAGGGCTGTGAAGTAATAGAATCAGAGACAATTTTGGGTGGAGTCACAGTTGATAGAAATATACCAACTCCAATTCCAACTTTAAATTATAATAACATTTTTATAATATAATAATATATAATAATATAATTAAAGGGGTTCTGCATTTTATTTAAACTGATGATCTATCCTCTGGCCTTCTCACTGTTTACCACCGGCCCACGACTTGTATCAACTGGCCTGGGCGGGGGTAAGATCCAGTAAAGTGAACAGAGCTTAGCCGCGCCCAGGCCAGTTGATACTAGTCGTGACGTCACTGGGCCGCTCCTGGAGCGCCGCTACCTTCTCAAACAGCTGTTCGGCGGGGGTCCCGGGTGTTGGTCCCCGCCGATCAGATGCTGATGATCTATCCACGCCGGGAGGAACTAAAAGGAGCCTGTACACCATCCCCCGGTGCAGAGGGTCCCTAGAGGGGCTCTTTAATCAGCGCCAGACCCTGGGGGTGTCCTCAGGGCTCAGGTGCGCTGGCAGCCTAACCCACCGCGGCCGTCTAGCACTCGGCTGCAGGCTTGCAGTACCCGTCACCTCCCCCTGCAACAATCTGGCTACCTGCTCCTGCAGCCAGCCAGGGCCTCGGGCCTCAGCTGCCGCAGAACTTCGTCCACCATTTGAGACATGTTCGTGTTGAGTTCTAAGTTCTCTTTCCCTCACAAAATGGCACCCGTTCCACGCAGCCACCACCCTTTTATTACCTAAAACCCCACTCCCTTTGTCCAACCACCACCATCTACTTTTTAACCCTTTGCTTCCCGGCGCTGAACCAAAACCCATCATGTCGGCCTCCCCTTATTTTCTCTCATAGTCCGGCCTCACTTTATACAGCTCTGTAATTCCAGCAAACCGTTCTTGTAATTGGGGTGCAAGTGCTGTTTGATACAGCTATTAACAGGGTTTGCTACAAGGAAATATTTCTATGTCTTATTTGCCCTTGTGTGGTGCAGTTATATGTTCTAAAGCATTTTTTGGCGTGTATTAGTGGGGAAAAAAGGGATTATTAGCCGTTGTGTGGTGACGTAAGAAAATTACAGACTTTTTTGGGGTGTTTTAATTTCCTTTTTATTTATTTATTTGATTTAACAGTATGTCAGACAGAGAAGTGCCCTGCACAGGGGAGTGGCAGAGGCCTAAATGTTTCTGGCACAGGCACAGGTCGCAGCAGAGTAAAGGGGTGTGGCAGCAGGAGTCGCAGTGAGAGGCCTGAGCTCCCGGTGTCATCTTGCGGTCGTTCAACCCAGCTGTTCTTGAATGGTTGACTCGGTCATCCACTTCGTCCCAAGTGACATCAGACACCCCCAGCCAAGAGTCGGTGGGATCATCAGACACGACCCTTAGTTGGCATGGCCCGGGAGCAGGCCCTGTGCCTTCACCTATCCTCAACCTGCCTCTGTCCTTTTCTGTTCCCACAGCCAGAGAAGTATTATATGCTGTGGGCTAAGCTCCACAGCAAGGACGAGCTACTAAAGGACAGTCAGCAGCTACTGGCCAGCCAAGATGTGGAGGAGACATCCGCCGCTTCCTCTGGTAGGCGGGCAAGTAGTTATGAGAAGAGTGGCGTGGAAGCTGGAGTGCCGAGCGGTCAGGCTCCTGACCCAGAGACCGTTGAGGAGGATATCAGTGATGTGCAGACAGTACTTGATGATGATGATGTAGCTAATCGCACTTGGGAGCTGGGTGAATTAGGGCCTTCATCATCATCGGGAGAAGAGGGTGGCAGCTTGCCCATGAGGCAGCGGCGGAGCCAGCAAGTCGCTAGCGTGGCCGGGAGTCAGCAGGGGGAGGTCAGGAGCCAAACGTGGGGTAGACCACCCTCTTCGTAGGAGCCTACCTGCCCAAAAATTAATGGTGCAGGAGTTCACGGAAGCAGTGCAGGTAGCAGTCAGTCAGTGCAGAGTGTTGGTGGTAAAATCACCTACTCTGTGGTGTGGCAGTTTTTTGTTAAGACGCCGGAGGAGGTGAACATGGCCATTTGTAGAATCTGTGGGCAGAAGGTGAAGCATTGCCAGGGTACCAATCTTGGCACCACGGCCCTGCTTAAACATATGCAGCGTCACCATAAAGTCACCTGGGAGAACCGTAGCTCTGATGTGGTGGTCCAGCCTGCCGCAGCAACCGCTGCATCACCCAGTGGCACGCACTCATCTGTCCTATCCATCATCTGCTGGTCCTGATGCTCCTGCTCCTCCTCCTCGTCAGTCATTCTGTCAGCAATCGATCACCGAAGCGATTGCAAAGAGACACCAGTATCCGATGGCGCAGAAGCTGAATATGCTCCTGGCCAAGTTGCTGGTGTTGCAGTTCCTCCCGTTCAAAGTGGTAGACTCTGCACCTTTCAGAGAACTGATGGCTTGTGCCGAGCCGAGGTGGTCCCAAGGCGTCATTTCTTTGCCATGGGATGAACAACACAGGACTATGGGATGAACAACATAATTCCACTGCTAAATGTCCTGGAACAGATGCTGGTCAATCTGGCTAGTCAGGGGATTGGAGCCATGGCGCCTAGATCTCACGGCCACATGAGACTTGTGCGGGCTGAACTGGAGGAGAAAGAGGACATTGGAGAACAAGCAATATGTAGTGAAATGGGTGTTTTTTTTACACAGGTGACAGGAGAAGAGGAGCAGTAGCAGCCAGAGGAGCTACAGGGCGATGACAAAGACGAGGCAGAGGATCCAGACACACCGTGGCATTATGCAGTAAAGATGGAGGCAGGGAGTCCCTCCGAGTCACTTTCACAAATGGCCCAATGCATGCTCACTTGCTTGCGTAGTGACAGCCGAATTGCCACCATTCAGCAGAGGGATGACTTCTGGCTCTTAACCTTGTTAGACGCTCGCTACCAGTCCAAAATGGGGGCCTTTTTTACACTCGCTGAGAGGGAGGACAAACTGAACTACAATAGAGACATCCTATGTAGTCAGTTGGCCGCTACCTTCCTGCGCCATCGTTCATTCTCTCGCAGGTCTGACTGGGGGAGCCCTCTGCACATACGTTCCTCTGCCATGGCTGCTGTGGCAGGGTGGGGAGGGGGGTAGGAGCAGTTTCAGCTCCATCAGCAGGAACGAGTCTAGAGTTGGTAATGAGCAGATTTCTTCACCCACCTAGTGAAGCAGCAGCTAGACCTGGAGCAGGACCTGAACCAGCAGATGGTGGCATACTTGGACAGCACTCTGCCACCCAACATTGAGGATCCGCTGGACTACTGGGCAACCAAACTGGATTTGTGGCCTCAACTGACAGAGTTTGCCCTGGAAAAGCTGTCCTGCCCAGCCAGTAGTGTGGCATCAGAACGGGTGTTTAGTGCGGCGGGAGCCATAGTTACCCCAAGAAGAACTTTCCTGCTCAAGATGAATCAGGCATGAATCAGCCAGGATTTCCACCCACCAATGCCTGATGCATCAGACTAGATCATCCATGGTGCCACACCAACACTTTGAAAAAAGAAACCTGTTTCTTCTGGCTACCTGTCTCAGCTACTATTCTGATGCTACCAGCCTACCACCCACCTGATGCCACACATCTGATGCCAAGTGCTCCTTCTTTCACCCACCATCTTCAGCAGGTACTGGTATTGCCACCCACCTCCCCACTATGTCACAGGGTCACTCTGTAGTCTCCTGATGCTGCTGCCACCTCCACACTATGTCACCTTGCCACTCTGTGGTTTCCTAATGCTGCTGCCACCTTCACACTATCTCAACTTGCCACTCTGTGGTCTCCTGATGCTGCTGCCACCTCCACACTATGTCACCTTGCCACTTTGTGGTCTCCTGATGCTGCTTCTACCGCAACACTATGTCATTTTGCCACTCTGTAGTCTCCTGATGCTGCTGCCACCTCCACATTATGTCACCTTGCCACTCTGTGGTCTCCTGATGCTGCTGCTACCTCAACACTATGTCACCTTGCCACTCTGTGGCCTCCTGATGCTGCTGCTGCCACCTCCACACTGTTATTGCGCCACCCTGTGGCCTCCTGCTGATGCTGCTGCCACCACCTCCACTCTCTGTCATACTGCCACTCTGTGGTCTCCTGATGCTGCTGCCACCTCCACATTGTCATTGTGCAACTCTGTGTTAAATGAACAGGTTCTGTAGACATCTATGAGGAATTAGCTGTCGAAGGAGTAAAAAGAGTGCGCTTCTTCTTGACGCTAACATTGACCTGTAAGGCTGAGTTCACACTTGAGTTGTTTGGTCAGTTTTGGCCCCATAACTGCCCAAATGAGTGAAGTGTGCAGTGATTCTAAGAGCAATGCCTGTCATCTGCATATCATACTGACTCACAGTATTGTTTCACTACCACATTAGACTCCCTATGAGTGTCACTGCAAGGCACAGTGTTCTACACCACTATAACGGCTCTCTGCAGCCAGGAAATAGCAATTTTTTAACGTGATTAAATGTGAATAAATTTAGATCGAACCAAATTTTTTTGAAAAATTCGGCAAAGCTGCTGAATCAAATTTTTTTTAGAAATTCGCTCATTTCTAATTGTGATCTGGAGCAGTGGATGTGGTCCATGGTAGTAATTGTGATAGAGAGTTGTGTTGGTATCTGAAGCACTAAATGTGGTGTACTACCACTAATGGTAGCAGAGAGTAGTGATGTTGAATGATATGAAGCAGTGAATTTAGTCTATGCCACTAATGGTGGAGTACAGGAGTTATGGCTATCTGGAGCTGTAAATGTTGTCCACACCACAGCAGTTATCGTGATCTTGAGAAGTGAATGTCCTCCACATCACAAGTAGTGGAGGAGAGCAGTGATGGGGATCTGGATTAGTGAATGTGGTCAACACTCCTAATGGTGGTAGAGAGCAGTGATGGTGATCTGAAGCAGTGAATGTGGTCCACACCACTAATGGGGGAGGAGAGCAGTGATGGCGATCTGGAGCAGTTAATGTGGTCCACACCACTAATGGTGGAGAGCAGCTATGGCAATCTGAAGCAGTGAATGTGGTCCACATTTCTAATGGTCGCAGAGAGCAGCGATGGTGATCCGGAGCAGTAAATGTGATCCACAACACTAATGGTGGAGGAAAGCAGTGATGCTGGACCAGAGCAGTGATAACTTCAAGTTTTCCTACAGTAGTTGAGGGGGACCAAAGCTTTCCATTATAATGAAGGTGCATAACTACTCTAAAGGGAAACCTTACCCATATGCCAGACCTCCCCAACACAGATCATCACACTCTTTTTTAACAATTTTCACTCTGAGATACATACAGTATGTGATAGGGAAGAGGGTTTTCAGTCCAAGTCCAAATCAGGCTGTAGGGTCCCCATCCAGTGGTGCAATTGCCGCTGAATACTTTTCTTTCCTATGACAGGTTGTGACATTCAGCCACCTGATTAAAATCTCTTCACGGTGGTTTTCACCCATCTTAGGGTGAGTTCACATCACCGTTATGGATTGCGTTATTGTTTTCCGTTATAACGTTAAAAAAAACGGAATGCATAATGGTGATGTAAACTCACCCTTACCTAGACTCTAGATCAGTGATGGCTAACCTCGGCACTCCAGCTGTGGTAAAACTTGGCTGTTCTCAGAACTCCACAGAAATGAATGGAGCATGCTGGGAGTCGTTGTTTCAGCACAGCTGGGGTGCTGGAGGTGAGCCATCACTGCTCTAGATTATTATAGCAAATATGTATTTATTTCTACTGTAATATGGGAGTGTGGTATGTATTGTTTTCTAGGCAGACTTGCCCTTCAAGAAGCTAGGAAGGCTGGGTGACGTGATGATGCTTTCCTGTTCTTATATGCAATAAAGAACAGAGGAAATGACGATAAATGATATGAGCTCTGGGATCGAAATGACGAAAGTAAATTCTCAGTTCTGGGTGCTGCTAAATACTACATGGACTAGAAAGCCAAGGAACTAGAATAGTAATTCAGTAAGTGAATAGTTGGTAAAGAATGTGTAAAGCAAGACCCTACCGCAGGTGCTAGAAGGGGGAACACTCCTAAAAAGAGATGTATGATGAATGTAGGGAATGAAGGGGGGAGGTGGAAGCTGGGAGAAGTCATGCTCCCCTCCTCCTGTCAGCAGAGCTGGCTATACACCTTCTCTACATGGGGCAAATATATTCCACCTTCTGGAGCTGAGATATGGCTGAGCACAGAGCTGAGGATTAAACACTCTCCTTTCAACCTTGTTCATCTCCTAGTGGTGTGGAATACTAATACAACTCCGGCGCCGTGCGAGACCCAGGTGCAGCCGCCTGAGAGGACAGAAACGTGAGCACTTAGGTTGTGGGCAATCTGCAACAACACATATAAGCACCAGCCACTGACTGATAGGGCACACTGAGTCTTGTACTGCTACAGGCAAATCTTGAAGCTCCTGGGCCCTAACACAGAACATCTAAGAGCCCCGCACCTACCGTGGGCCATTTATAATACTGGTGTCTGCTATCTCTCCAGTCTTATAATTATGCCCCTAGCAAATGCCAATCACTTCAAAAGTCATAGGGATGAAATGTGTAGGCTAAATATGACCAAACCGGAAAAGGAATTCCAGTGTCTCTTGAATGTACCCAACCCCTACCCCAGCTTAATTGTATACTGGTTAATATTCACCTTAAAGCGAACCTGTCACCTGGAATTCACATTATAAACCAATAAAAGTACCTTATAGCTGATGACCAGTGTGTTGTCCTCATGTTTTTTTCCGCTTTTCTGCACCTATAATTCATGAAAAAAACGTCTTTTAAACTGCTCTTTTTCTACAGACAAAGTCATGATAGAAGTCAAGGAGGCAGACACTCCTTGACTCCAGGATGTGCCTCCCCCGCCCGAACCCCGCCTCTCAGCAGTTTAATTGACACTCGGCTCCCTGGCCGGGACCGCGCTTGTACAGGCGGCGCATGTGCCGTCGCCCTCCTTTGCAGCGCGATCCTATAAGGTACTTTTATTGGTTTATAATGTGAATTCCAGGTGACAGGTTCGCTTTAATGTGTTTTGATTTAACCAGGTTGACGACTTTTTGGCCGATTTAAACTAAAGCTCTACACTGGCACTACATTATTGCTAAATATTGACCACTTGCCCTGACTGAAGGCTGTTAGCAGCATTTTATGGAAGCCTGTATTCAGCTAATTGATTTTTTTCAGCTAAAGACGGCCTTTGTATGTTTTGCAGTCTGCAAATTGAGGATCAGCAAAACACACTACTGGCCGTGTTCATTCGAATTTTGCAGAACAGAACAACCGGCCCCTAATAATAGGACATGTTCTATTTTTTGACAGAACGGCCATGCGGACAAACGGAAACGGAATGCATGCGGAGTCATTTCGGGGTTTCTTTGTGGCCCCATTGAAGTGAATATATGAGTATATAAGTGAGTATATTAGAAAGTTGCAGATATTTTCATTATGTTCTGTGGTGGAAACAAGAGTCAGATTATCAGATCTTCTTTTTTAGGAGCCACATTAAAGGATTTTTGCTGCCTTTACTGAAAGTTTAACTTCCTGGTGGACAATTACTATAAATGTTCATGACAAGGACACATTTTATTACAAATAATACTAATAATTATTATAACAATAGGGCACCAAGCAATTAATACATACTATAACATAATCCTGATGACATTAGAGTGCATGCTCTTGTGGCCAGCCAAGGTAAATGTCCCTTCCATTCAAAACTGAGGCGTTGGCTCTAGAGAAATAGCAGCTGTTATACAGTGCCTTCAAGGGTTTTTCCAGGATTAATAAGAAGTACAGAGTATTTTAGATACAAGCAAAATATTGCCCGTTAAAGCCCCCTTGTGGGCCGAATAAATGACTTGATAAAGAAAGTTAACGTTTTAAAAAAGAAAAAAATCTTCAAGTTAAAGGGGTTTTCCAGGATTTTAATATTAATGACCTATCCTCAGGATGGGTCATCAATATCAGATTGGCAGGGGTCTGAGAACCGGCACCCCAGCCGATAAGCTGCATGAGGAGACAGCGCGCACAGTGTGAACGTGCCGTCTGCCGTCTGTGTTCCTGCTCGCTGCTGATTTGCCATAGACATAGCAGCAGCAGTAAGAGAAGAGGTACACAGCACGTGCACACTGCGCGCACCCTCTCCTCGTAAAGCTAATTGGTAGAAGTGCCGGGTGTCGGACCCACGCCAATCTGATATTGATGACCTATCCTGTCCCATCTGCATCTTTGGCGGTCCCATTGAAGTGAATGGGTCCACATCCAACCCGCAAAAAATGCAGATCGGATGTGACAAAAAACACAGTGGTGTGCATGAGGCTTAAAACAGACATGAAGTGCCAATCACTCAGGTGCCAGATGGGCTAAACCCAAAAGTAAGGTCTAAACATTGATTACAAATGATGCATCATGGGACCTAAAAAGATTAAAACACGGTGCTTAACTTTTTCCATTCTTTAATTTTTCTGCCCCTGTGGTTGCAGACACCTGCAGAGGTGTAATCTATGAGAGCAAGTGACATCTGGAGCTGTGCCTTACCTTGCAGGCAATGTAGGCACATGGGGAATTATCCGGCAGGTGACAAGCCGATATACAGAGCAGCCACTTTGATATTCATGTAAATGACTCCTGGATGGTGACCTTCATCAGTCAGCCTGGTATACGTGTGCAGGGGAAGGAAGGGTTCCATACATTCTTCATGTAAATCACCTCTCTTTCCTGCCAACTTGTGACATGTAGCATGACTTTAACCAAGCTCGGGTAATTAAATCCATGTACCAGGTTGGAGTGAGAGTCTTATCGGCAAGAAGGCTTAGGAACTGGAGCCACTTCAGAGCTGTTCGGGGGCTATTGTTTGCAGGAACTAATAACTCTTTATCATTTGTAATCTTCTGGGTGACGCTTCTCCTGATCCTCTAAACCTGTCCCTTGGTTTAACCCCTTATCTTCAGCAGCCAAGTAATACACCAGGATCTCATACAAATTATGTTCTTGGTACAAGGAGCCGTAAAGGGTTAAAAGCGAAGACAACAATGGCGACCCTCCAGCCCCTTCTTTATCATGAGGGGACAGCAAGGGACAGGTGATATTGCTTTTTCAGTATGGCCGTGGTGGTGCAGACAGGCTGTATGGATGCTGATGTGCAGTATGAAGTACACAGTACCCCAGGGGTGCCATCCATGCTAAGAACAGCCCCACTGCAATTCACCCCACAAAAACAGAATGCGCCATATGTAATAAAGCTGAGGTTGTCATCATCATTGGAAAAACATTAGGTGTTATTTGTGCTTTCACGCAGAATTATTGGATGTCAACTGCCAACAGGCTACCTATCACAAAAACCCTACGGTTCCCTTCAAAGCAATGGAGCTTAAAATCTGATTCTGTATTTTAGCCTCCACTGTCATGGCAGAAACCGGAATTGAACAGTTGGGAAATTGGTAAATTTGTCCTATGTGGCGTTACATAGGGCTGCAGAAAACCCTACTAGATGACGTTAGATTGTTTTCAGGGCATACAACAGAGTTTAATGACAAATCCAAAGTTGCTACATCAGTGGGATTTAAAAAAAAATATCTGCATCGAAACAGTTATCAACAGTGCTCAGGAGAAAAGGCAATCTCTTCAGATGTCCACGCACACAGAATATGAACAGATAGTAAGGATCAATCAAGCATACAGAAGAGAATTTTTGTGGTGGTCATACATACAAATGGCGCACGCTACGGATTACTCACGGCCAATGTAACAACATGAGACTTTTCAATGTAGATGTCTTTACAAGAGGAATAATGAGAGAACTATGCTACTTCAAATGATGACTAAGATCTAGCTGATCATGATGTAGAAGCTCCCCAGGTACCACCACTGTCAGCTCAGCATGCTGCTGTATGTAAGGGCAGCATGTTACAACTACATGTCAGTACTAAAAACAGCACAATAAGTGCACCATTTGGCAACAGCAGACTCAACAGATATGAGCTGGCTGTATTAATAAGCAGAGAGCTTCCTCAGTCTGACCCTCCATATAGGTGCATACACAGCAGCCTGTCAATCACCATTCAGAACGATGGGGAAGACTCGGTGAGCACTCTACTCATAACTGACTGCCAAGGAGAAAGAAAACTTGATGCTTCAGATGTCTGCAGGGGCGGACTGGAAACTTAAAGTGGCCCATGAAAAAATACTAAAAGTGGCCCTGTTTTGTAGTTGGGTCCAAATTGTTGGAAGGTAGAGCCATCAATACCATATTGTGGCACGTTATACCACCCCAACAGAGCCAAATACCACAGTCCACCACAAATAACTGCCAGAGGCACAAAGTACATCACCAAAAACTTCCACTGGCCGGCTGTGAGGAGGGCCCAGGCGGCCCCCTGGGCTTCGGCCCAACGGGAAATTTTCCTGTGAAGACTATGGCCAATCTGCCCCTGGATGTCTCCTACTTTCACGACAGCCATATTAACTCGGGTGAGACTGTATTTTCTGCTATCTGATCACACAAAAGGTGATCACTCTCTCAGGTCATGCTCTGACAACCTTCTCCCTTTCATACTTAAGTGGATTGTGGACAGAAGAATTTCAGTGGCAAAGCACACAGTAAGTCACTATGTTGCTCCTCATCTTGTGGCTCTTAGCCATCTTCTTTTCCATGGACAAGGCAATCGTCTTCCACATGAGTCTTCTTTCCAATAGACATTAGACATCATTTTCCCCATCCACATCTCTATCTTCTTCTCCATGGACATAAGAGATTTTTTTCTTCTGTACTCCCAGTTTCCCCAGTTTGACATCGGTCATTTCCTTCCCCATGTTCATAGCCTGTCTTTTTTCCCTCTAGACATTGGCCCTTTTCTTCCTATAGACATGTTAATCTTTTTCTCCAGAAACAGGACATCATCTTCCCCATTTTCTATAGCCATCTCTTCTTCCAAATTGACATCTTCCATTTTTTTCCATATGCTCATTGCCCATTGTGTTCCTCACAGACATGTCCATCTTCTTTCTCATGGACACAGGACATCCTGTTCTATAGCCGTCTTCTTCCAAATGGACATCTTCAGTCTTTTTCCATATGCAAACTGCCCACCATGTTCCTCACAGACACGTCAATCTTCTTCATCTCCATGGACACAGGACATCATCTTCTCCATTTTCTATAGCCATCTTCTTCCAAATGGACATCTTCCATTTTTTTTACACATGCTCATTGCCTATTGTGTTCCTCACAGACACATCCAACTTCTTCTTCTCCATGGACACAGGACATCTTCTTTTCCATGTTCCATAGCCACTTTCTTTACCAAATTGTGTCTCAGAATATTTGTGACTATCATATCTGTTTTTACCTCCTCATAAATAAAGCAGAGTCTATCTCCTTCCACAAAGCTATGTAATTCTTCCCATGGTAGATGAAGGCGATGAGGCAGCTGTCATCACACAGAGGATAAATTCTTCTGATTAATGATTGGTGTCACAAAATAGATAGAATTAATACATTTTTACTGTCAACAAAGGGAAATAACAGCTTTCCTGGTTAAAGTTAAAAGCATAACTCTACTATTGTCAGCTACCGAGATGGAGAAGGATGTAGAGCAAATCCTCCAAGAATCATTTTGATACGTAACATAAGTGGTTAGTACACAAAGGCAGAATTAATCATCAGGCTGTTTGCTCTGTCACGTCTGGTGGTTTATAGCATTAAAAAAGTTCAGTCTTCTATAGTTATGGTCTCATATAATACAAATGCAATGAGAAGACTTGGGGATGCCAATAGCAACCTTCAGCAATTGAGACCAAGCTGCTTAGCTGTTGCTTGGCCTTCTTTTGAACAAACTGACCTCCACATGCTTCTTTAGGAGTTTATTATGCTTTGGCTTACAATCTATGAATGGAGCCAACAGGTTACACCTTGATAGTACTTGCAATTTTTGGAGGGCAGTATCGGAAGAAATTATTTACCTCCTTCAAAGAAACTTTTTTATGTCATACCAAGTGTATGTGCATCATAGAGGCAGTCCATAAGGCTACTTAGGGGCCATCTAGAAGAGCAAAGTTGCCCAAACACATTAGATCAGGGATGCCCAACCTGTGGCCCTTTAGCTGTTGCAAAACTACAACTTCCATCATGCCTGGACAACCTACAGCGAACAGGGCATGCTGGGAGTTGTAGTTTTGCAACAGCTGGAGGGCCACAGTTTGGGCATCCCTGCATTAGATGATAGGGCGCTGATCCTGCCTAAATTGGACAACTTTTATCTAATGTGTATGGGATTGTCCCAACCCTCTCCTGGCAGCAGTTGGAGAGGGAAAAGAGGACCAGGCACATTGAGTTTCCTATGTTCCTGAGGGAGATAAGATGCTACGGAAGAGGATTAATAGTAGCTCATTTTCATTTCCCAATTGAAAATGCATGCACGGCACACCAATAACTATATAAGGTTTATGGGCTGCATCTAAATTTCCCGTTGGCTGTGGGATCTACAACATTACCAAAAGTAAGAGGAGTGAGCCCAGAATGGAAAAATGGTAGAGGATTGAGGAAACCCTAATCATATCTGGAAGAAAGGTCGCATTTATTGTATGAATACTGAATGGGTTCTGACAAATTTAAAGGAGTTATTCCAAAAAACCTGGATCTGAATACTTTTGTAATTGCATGTAAATAAAAATATAGCACAACCAGTGAGTTAAACCATGGAAAATGATGCACTCATACAATAGAGGCAAACATGATATATGGACTAAGCCCCTCACAGCCACTGTGTTATTCAACAAAATGTATCTGTATAGCGCCATCTGCTTTTTGTTTAGTTTCTTATTTCTCTGTGCGCCTTGCCAAGGTGGATGCACATGCTCAATTCCATCCTTCCACGGACTCCAGAGCTCTGATAGAGAGCTGCAACAGAAAGGACACACGCCCTGAGCTGCAACAGAAAGGACAAGCCCCCTGAGATGCAGAAAAAAAGAACACATCCGATGTGCTGCAGTAGAAGTGTCACGCCCCCCTGAGCTGCAGCAAGAAGGATACTCCCTCTGACCTGCAGCAGAAGAGACACGCCCCCTGAGCTGCCAGCTGCATATACATTTAGCAGAGCATTTGGAGTGATGAATGGGGACATCTCTGGACTCGTGAGGTACAGGGCTGATTCTAACTTTGTTAGAATAAGATTGTTATGTACTATATGATGTCTGATTTTCATTTTTTACATTAATCATGGGTGATCCCCTTTACTGGCCCTTTTACACTGGCAGATAATCGGCTGCTTGTCAGAGATCATTCATACAAACACTCATCCTGAAAACTGGCAGATGTGAATGTGCTGCAGATCAGCCGACAAATAAGTGGAAGCTGGGCGACAGCATATCTGCCCATGTAAACAGAGGATATGCTGATGAAATCATGTAGAAGGCACAGGGGGCAAACAATTGTAGTAATGAAGGTTTATTCCCCATTGGTGTGTGGAGGCCTTTTAAAGGGGTTGTCTGGGTCCATATCTTCTTTTTCACCCAGGCAGCCCCTCTGAGATGAGCATCTTCATGCTCCGATGCGCTCCCTTGCCCTGTGCTGAATCACGGAGGGCAAAGAGTTTTTCATTAGATCCAGTGACGTACCGCCTAGCAGTGATCCCGGTGATGTCACTGGCACTGAAGGGCGGGCTTTAGTGCTGCCCTTGCCTGTCACCGGCAACACTGCTAGGCAGAAGCCTCCACCTAGCATCGAAGAATGTAGACAAAAATGCTCCACTCAGAGGGGCTGCCGGGGTAAAGAAGGGAATATGTCCGGGTTCAGAGCTGAACCCATTTGAAGGAAAGCTAATCGACTGGTTTTAAACATTTATCACTGTTTGTTATATCCTGGACCCTAAAAGTACCCCAAGGGGGCAAATTCCCCAGCCCAGTGCAGTTAGAACATTCCTATCTCATACAGTTAAATGCATTTTATTTTATTTGGAATACAAGAGACTAAAACTAGCTGGAAAAACATCTAAAAACTACAATCAAGTCCTATGAGCACATCCATTCCAGCACTGCCTGTATACATAAGAAGGCAGAGTGGCACAATGCCACTAATTATCAGCAATTAATGCCAAGTAGATATCATCCTCAAAGAAGAATCCTATGTATTGCAGATTCTCCAAGTTAAATATAATATATACATCTGGAACACGCCCAATAAGCCCTGTAGGCTCATGCCATATGCATGACAATGTGGGGGCCGTACCCTCAGGCTCTAAAAGGGGGTACGGATATAATAAGAACAATACTTTGTATCCAATAAAAACTCATGTATGGCTGTGACAAGGAGCCATAAATATACATGAGTGAAGATGCCTTGCTTCCTCCCGCTCCTTTCTTTGTTTACTCTGCCAACGGCTTCCGAATCTTACTAATTGAAAGCAACATCTTCAGTCTGTTTGTCTGCTGAACGCTTGCCCGCAATGCCTCCACCGCAGGGATCTAGGGCCAACCCAGCGCATAGAACTGGGCTAATTGTTTGTGCTCACTAGCCCTGGGTTCTGGGCAGAGAAATGTGACAGATCCAGAATATATGTCCCTTATTTATCCAGGGGGTAGCACATTCATCCTGGCATGCAAGAATAAGAAGAGTGGAGCTTGGGCACAAGGTAGACACAGAAGGGTTAAATCAGCATATCCTCATCTACATGCATAAAGCAAATAAGAATTGCTGAGCTCTTGGCTGCACAAACTCTGGACAAGGAGGTTTACTAATTGTAGATTAAAAGATGGAGTCAACTTTGTGCTTTAATAGAAAATCAAGTCAATCACAATGTTTGACTAATATGATGCAAGGTGTGTGTGCCAAAATTGCTCTTTAGAAAGCAGAATTATCTTATGGTGTCCACTGGCATCCACTGCTGTGCGATTCGGCCAAAATTATCTGAAATGGACAATGTCCTATATTTGACTGCATATACATGAAAGAGGCAATATTGGCTTCTATAAGCACCATTGATCTCAGTCATCTCCTGTCCTCTCAGCTCTCTTAATATAGAGGGAAATCTGGGGGAAGGGTTGTGGTAAAGAACCAATGATTCCCAGTAACGGCCCCCAGAAGGCTACTGGATGAGATGGAAATAATACTAAGGCCTCTTTCACACGAGCGTGACGGATTGGCTCTGGATGCGTTCAGGTAGCGTTCAGTGAAACTCGCAACATTTTGCAAGCAAGTTCAGTCAGTTTTGTCTGCAATTGCGTTCAGTTGTTCATTTTTTCCATGCGAGTTCAATACGTTTTGATGTGTTTTTCACGGGCGTGAAAAAAAACCGCAGGTTTACAAACAACATCTCTTAGCAACCATCAGTGAAAAATGCATTGCACTTGCTTCCGGATGCAATGCGTTTTTCACTAAAGCCCCATTCACTTCTATGGGGCCAGGACTGCGTGAAAAACGCACATTATAGAACATGCTGCGATTTTCACGTAACGCAGACCTGATGCGTGAAAAAAAAAGTTTATGTACACAGACCCATTGAATTGAATGGGTCAGGATTCAATGCGGGTGCGATGCCTTCACGTCACGCATTGCACCCGCGAGAAAAACTAGCTCGTGTGAAAGGAGCCTAAATGAAGAGAGAAGCGGTCATTGTTTCTTACCAGAAAATTCTGTAACATTGGTATGCCACTTCAAGGTTTGCAACAAAAAAAGTTTATTACGCAAGAGCATACACTCTCCAAGGGGCCCAGCTCATTGCTTGCCTCTATAGTACTTATGTTCTTGCTTATTCTTGGGCCAACTGCATAAGAAGACAAGGAGTGTGTTACACTGCTCTGCTCACCTACTATCCCGTCTCCAGGTTCCCAAGGCTCAGACCCGCTATAGTAGTTCTTTCTCACAAGATCAGTCTGGCTTTCTGCTGCTATTCCCCTCTGCTTTGCAAGGCAAAGCCTGCTTCTGCTCTGCCGATAGCAAGCTCACACTCTTCCTTCAGTTCTTAAAGGGCCAGCGCATGCACGCCCTACTCTTCCCCAGAGAGTGTCTGGCACCTTGGAATGAGGCAACATTATACAGGACAGGTACCACCGGTAATGTCACTGTCCACAGTGTCTACGGAAAAAGTACACTGTATGTCACAGACGTACACTGGAGATGTGGCCCTGGTAATGCCACTGTCAGAAGCGGACATCGGCTATTGAAAAAGTACACTGTATGTCACAGATGCATTTTTTCAGTGCACACGTTACACTGCCGATGTGGCACTGGTAATGCCAATGTCCGCAGCTGACACCGTCTACGGAAAAAGTACAATGGATGTCACAGATATTTTAGGGATGCACACACTTTACACAGGACATTTTGCGCAGCTAATGTCACTGTCCGCAGTGGCCTAACTACTGCGCGCTAATTAGTGCAGGATGCGCTAAAAATGGATATTGCTGCCACACACAATAGTCCTTAAAAGGACTTTTGGATCTGTACAGTTTTAGCTATTTAGCGAAGGGTTGCGCTAAAAATATATATTGCTGCTGCCACACACAGTAGTCCTTAAAAGGACTTTTGGGGCTCCCGGAAATTTATTCTAATAAAAATATTCCTATATTACTCTCTACACTGTCTGTCTCTTCCTCAGCACAGCTCTCCAGACTGAGCCGAGCTATGTAGCACCAGATGATGCATTCCGGACAGCCAATCACTGTAATCAACATGGCTACGGCATTACAGCGAAGGCATTGCGCTCGATCACATGCGATATTCGGTCAAATACTGCCATGTGCCGAGCATAGCGATGTGGAGCCGAACTGGTGTTCGGCTGAGAATGCTCATTCAACACTAGTTGGCTGGCATCCCCCAAAAAATTTACAATTTTTGTCACTCTAATGATAATGATCTAGGTGCGCAGGTCCCCCCCCAAGCCATCCAACTTAAATCAAGCAACTTTGAGGCTTACTCAGTCAGATGAGAGCTGGTTTTGAATGTCTCATAATGCAGAAGGCTGCCATTGTAAGGTATGTTGACTGTATCTCTCTCATGGATAAGTTGTTGGCTTGCACATACCAGACTTTTGGCATACAGCCTTTGTGTGATTGTCTTTATTACATGTTATACGTAATGAAATTGTGCGTGCAATATGCGCATATTACATTACCAATTTTTGAAATCACAAAATATCGTGAATTTGAATATGGCCTATGCTGCTCATCACTATTATATACAACACAAAAGGCTTTAGAATATATAACTGCACCGCTGAACGGCAAATATATTTTTATTTTACCACTTTTACACGGCAAACAAGGCTTTAGAACATATAACTGCACCGCTGAACGGCAAATATATTTTACTTTTACAACTAATACACGACAAAAAGGGCTTTAGAACATATCACTGCACCGCTAAACGGCAAATATATATATATTTTTTTCCACTTATACACGGCACAAAAGTCTTTAGAATCTATAACTGCACTACTGAACCGCAAATATATTTTTCTTTTTTCCACTTATACACGACACAAAAGGCTTTAGAATATATAACTGCACCGCTAAATGGCAAATATATTTTTATTTTTTCCACTTATACACGACACAAAAGGCTTTAGAATATATAACTAAACTGCTGAACGGCAAATATATTTTTATTTTGCCATTAGTACATGCCAAAAAGGGCTTTAGAACATATAACTGCACCGCTCAACGGCAAATATATTTTTCCCACTTATACACGACACGAAAGGCTTTAAAATAAATAACTGCACTGCTGAACGACAAATATATTTAAATTTTTTTCACGCTGAACGGCAAATATATTTTTCTTTTTTCAACTTATGCACGACACAAAAGGCTTTAGAATATATAACTGCACCGCTGAACGGCAAATATATTTTTCTATTTTCCACTTATACACAACATAAAAGGCTTTAGAATATATAACTGCACAGCTGAATGGCAAATATATTTTTATTTTGCCACTAGTGCACGCCAAGAAGGGCTTTAGAACATATAACTGCACCGCTGAATGGCAAATATATTTTTCTTTTGCCAATAATACACGACAAAAAGGGCTTCAGAACATATAATTGGACCGCTGAACAGCAACTATATTTTTCTTTTTGCCACTATTAAATGCCAAAAAGGGCTTTAGAACATATAATTGCATCACTGAACGGCAAATATATTTTACTTTTGCCACTAATACACGACAAAAAGGGCTTTGGAACATATAACTGCACCGCTGAATGGCAAATATATTTTTCTTTTGCCACTAATACATGCCAAAAAGGGCTGTAACTTTCGCACTTCACCACGCAACAGCTAATAAGTAGAGTAGAGCGAACACCTGGAAGTTCAGGTTCGCCTGAACTTCATAAAAAAGTTCAGGTTTGGGATCCGAACTTGACCCGGAACCCCATTGAAGTCAATGTGGACCCGAACTTTGGGGCACTAAAATAGCTCTAAAAAAGTCCCGGAAAGGGCTAGAGGTCTGCAAATGGCAGCAAAATGTGGGTAAGTGCCCTGCAAACAAATGTGGATAGGAAAATGACGTAAAATAAAATAAATAAAAATTACAAATTTTAATCCTGAACTAAGAGCAGGAGGTCTATATGGACTAGGAGGTTGAGGAGGCGGTAAATGTGGCGTTGTAGGTGGACGTGGTGGTGTAGGTAGATTTGGCAGTGTAGGTGGAAGCGGCGGTGGAGGAGGTGGAGGCAGTCAACACTTTTTTTTTTTTTATTTGGGTACACCACAAAGCATTGTGGAATATATAAAATAACACAAAGAGAAAGTGCTGGATGTGAAAATGGCTGTGTGAAGTCAGTCTACTTGTCTATTCTCCACAAGGTACAGACAAGTCTTGTGGGATCCATGCCTGGTTCATTTTAATGAACGTGAGCTTGTCCACATTGGCTGTGGACAGGCGGCTGCGCTTGTCTGTGATAATGCCCGCTGCCATGCTAAACACACGTTTAGACAATACACTGGCTGCAGGGCAGGCCAGCACCCCCAAGGCATAAAGGGCAAGCTCAGGCCATGTGCCCAATTTGGAGGCCCTGAAGTTGAATGGGGCAGACCCATCAGCCAGTACGTGTAGGCGTGTGCACACATACTGCTCCACCATGTTGCTGAAATGCTGCCTCCTGCTAAGACGTTGTGTATCAGCTGGTGGTCCTGGTTGTTGTGGCATTGTAACAAAGCTTTTCCACATTTCGGCCATGATAACCCTGCCTTCTGAGGTGCTGGCGGTGCCCTGGCTGTGTTGGCGGCCTCCTCCTCCTCTGCCTTTGCCTTGTGCTTCCACTGAGCCCCGGTGTCAGTTGGGAATGCCATCAGCAGCGTGTCTACCAGCGTGCGCTTGTACTTGCGCATCTTCCGATCATGCTTCAGTGAGGAAATTAAGGATGGCACGTTGTCCTTGTAATGGGGATCCAGCAGGGTGGCCGCAGAGTAATTAGCACAAGTTAGAATGTGGGCAACTCGGCTGTTGTTGCGCAGGCACTGCAGCATGTAGTCGATCATGTGTGCAAGGCTTCCCAGAGGCAAGGACAAGCTGTCCTCTGTGGGAGGTGTATCGTCTGTGTCCTCTGTATCCCCCCAGCCACAATTGTGTACCTGGCCTATGTTGGTGCAGGAACCCACTCTCCGAGCCACCTGGAATGACTGGCCTGATTTACCATTGAAATGATCCCTCTTCTTCCTCCTCTTCCTACTGTGGCACATCTTCCTCCATCATCACCCGAAGCATTTTTTCAAGGAGACATAGAAGTGGGATAGTAACGCTGAGAACGGCGTCATCTGCACTGGCCATGTTGGTGGACTAGTCGAAACAGCTCAACAAGGCACACAGATCTCGCATGGAGGCCCACTCAGTGGCAGTGAAGTGTTGCTGTTCCGCAGAGCGACTGACCCGTGCGTGCTGCAGCTGAGACTCCATTATCGCCTGCTGCTGCTCCCACAGTCTTCCCAGCATGTGCAAGGTCGAGTTCCACCTTGTGGGCACGTCGCATATAAGGAGGTCAGTAGGTAGGCCAAAGTTATGCTGCAGCACAGACAGGCGAGCAGCAGCAGGGTGAGAACGCCGAAAGCGCGCACAGACGGCCTGCACTTTCTGCAGCAGCTCTGACATATCGGGGTAGTTTTTCAGGACTCTCTGCACCACCAAACTCAGCACATGCGCCAGGCAAGGGATGTGCGTCAAACCGGCTAGGCCCAGAGTTGCTACAGGATTTCGCCCATTATCACACACCACCAGGCCGGGCTTGAGGCTCAGTGGCACCAACCGCTTATCGGTTTGTTATTCCAGGCCCATCCAAAGCTCCTGCGCGGTGTGGGGTTTGTCCCCCAAACAGATACGTTTTTAAAACTGCTTGCTGTTGTCTCCCCCTGGCTGTGCTGAAGTTGGTGGTGAAGGTGTTATGCAGAGAGGATGAGGAGGTGGTAGAGGAGGAAGAGGAATAGGAGGAGGCCACAGGAGGCAAAGAGAAATGCCCTGCAATTGCGCCAAACAACTATCCACCCAGCCGCCACTGCATTTACCCAGTGTGCTGTTAGGGAGATATAATGGCCCTGGCCGTGCTTACTGGTGCACGTATCGGTAGTTATGTGGATCTTGCCACAGATGGCGTTGCGCAGTGCACACCTTATTTTGTCTGTCACTTGCTTGTGCAGGTGAGGGATTGCTCACCTGGAAAAGTAGTGGCGGCTTGGAACCACGTACTGTGGAACAGACGCTGCCATGACGTTTTTAAAATTCTCCGTCTCCACCAGACGGAGTGACAGCATTTCAAAGGCCAGCATTTTTGAAATGCTGGCATTCAGGGCCAGGAATCGCGGGTGGGTAGAGAGGTACTTCCTCTTTCAATCTAGTGTTTGGGAGATGCACAGCTGAACGCTTCCATGGGACACTGTGGTGGTGCTTGTTAAAGGTGACGGATGTGGTGGCGTTGGTGTCAAATCCTCTGTTTGAGGGGTGGCCGTTGCCACTGTCACTCCAGAGGTGGAGGAAGAGGCCGAGATTGCAGCAGAAGAGACAGCAGGAGGAGCCAGAGACTTTTCTTGGTTTTGGAGGTGTTTACTCCACTGCAGCTCATATCTTGCACTTACAGTAGATGCCTGGTCATGCAGGTTGTGCTCAGGTTTAGAATGTTTATGCCTCGCTTTAGGCTCTGATTTCACAGCGTGCAAACCACTCGTGTCTGCACATTGTGTGAAGAATTGCCACGATGGGGAACTCCTTGGAGCTTTTTTGGTGTGCTCGTTCCCTGGGTGCGGTGGGCAGTAGTAGGCGTAGTGTCTAGGGGACGGGCACTCTGCTTTTGCACCCTGCTCCCTCTTTTGCTGTGCTAGTGTCTCTGTGCATCCACCGCCTTTTCCTCCAAACTGCACAGGTCACTAGCATGACCTTCAACCCATGTAGGGTTTAGGACCTCATCATACTCCACATCATCTTCCACCAAGTCTTTTGCACCCCTGCCCTCCTTGTCGGTTTGCACACTGCAGAAAGCCGCAGCAGTTGAAACCTGTGTTTTGTCATCATCAGAGACGTGCTGCGGTGGTCTTCCCATGTCCTCATCCTCAAACATAAATGGTTTGGCATCGGTGTATTCAATCTCTTCCACTTCTGGAGCAGGGCTAGGTGGATGGGCTGGGGAAACCCTGTCGGGAGAGTCATCAAAAAGCATGAGAGTCTGCTGCATGACCTGGGGCTTAGACTGCTTGGCTGATTTGCAAGGGGGTGAGGTGCTAGATAGATGCCAACTCTGAGCAGTGGATCGGGTGGGAGACAATGTGAAGGTACTGGAGGCACTATCAGCCACCCATTCTACTAGCGCCTGTACGTGCTCTGGCCTCACCATTTGTAGAGCGGAATTCGGGCCTACTAAATAACATGGAAGGCCCTGTTGTCTACACGAACCTGAGGAAGGTGTTTCATTTGGGCGTGTAGCTGGCACAGATCCACCACATCCTCTCCCTGCAACAGGAGCCCCACCAACACCAGCAGAACCACGGCCATGTCCATGTCCCTTATTTGACGCTCTCCTCATTCTTTTCGGTTACCCAACGAAGTAACAGACATATTTAATAAAACTTGTTCCCTGTCAGGTATGCCACGCCCGTGTCATAAACAGAAAATATTGGTTTTGGTCACACCTCTATGTGACAGATGAATTTATTATACTTTGTGCGCTGCCTAATATGCCCTGGCAGTGTGATAAAGATAAAACATATTTCTAGGTCACACCACAATATGAGAAACAAATTTATTATACTGTGTGGCCTTCCCAATAGGCCCTGACAGCGTGTTAAAGATAAAAGATTGGTTAAGGTCACAAGTTACTTTGAAAGATATGAGGGGCACAGATCCCACAACAATCGGTAGTATGCCACCTAATTTACTGAATAAATTTTGGCAAGTCAGGTATGCAGTGCAGCAGGAACACCAATGAAGGCCGGAGGGGTACTTTATGGGCCAAAATGATGTTGTTTTTTTTTCAACCGTAATGTACTAGTGGAATTTACTGATTTTATTTGATTTACAGTACAAGGCAATAAGATACTTTATAGGAAAAAAAGAGGATTTTTTCAACCCCAGATGAATTAACAGATTATTTTTCACTATCAAATTGCCTGTGCAGGCAGAGGATGGAATTTATTTCAACCTAATATCTGATTTCTTCAACCCCAGTGAAATTGATTAATTAACAAATTATTTTTGTACTATCAGATTGCCTGTGCAGGCAGAGGATGGAATTTATTTCAACAAAATATATGATTTCTTCAACCCCATTAAAATTGACGGATGCCAGTGAAATTCTTTCACTAGCAGTAGTACAGTGCAGGCCACAAATTTACTTTGTTCCAAAAATTACGTGTTTTTTCCACCCACCATGTCTCAGTGGAATTTGCTGATTTTATTTGGTTTGCAGTACAAGGCAATTGGGTACTTTATAGGGAAAAAATAGTATTTTTTGTACCCCAGTGAAACAGATGGATTTACTGATTATTTTTCACTATCAGATTTGCTGAGCAGGCAGAAAAGGCACTTAATGGTAAAAAAAAAAAATATTTTTTTCACCCACAATGAAACAGATTGATTTACTGATTATATTTTTCACAATCAGAAATGTAATGCACAGAGCAAATGTATTTTTTAGCACACAAAAATGAAGTAAAAAGACTGGATTCTATTACTGTCCCTGGCACGTCACTTGCACAAAATGGCCACTGACACCAACCACTCACAGAAATATAAAAGTCTTTGTCACTGGTCTCAGAAAAAAAAATGCTATTGCACCCACAAGAACAAAAAGGTTGTAGATCGCTGAGTGAACACAATTCTGATAATAGATATTATTCAGCAAAGCTTGTTTTCTATTCTCTCCCTGAGAGCACCAGCAGCATCCTATCCCTACACTAACAACAGCAGAGTGACGTGCTGCGCTAAGTGACTCCAACTTATATAGAGGCTGGGTCACATGCTGCACTTAGCCAATCACAGCCATGCCATTAGTAGGCATGGCTGTGATGGCTTCTAAGGGCAAAGTAGTTAGACGCTTGCTGATTGGCTGCCCGGCAGCTTTTCAACAAACCCTATAAAATCTGCCGAACACAAAACCCGAACCCGATCTATTAAGAAAATGTTCAAGTCTGGGTGCCAATAATCCTAAAATTCTGTACGAACCCGAACTTTACAGTTCGGGTTCGCTCAACTCTACTAATAAGGCTTTTTTACCCACTAATACAAGTCAAAAAATGCTTTAGAACATATAACTGCACCGCACAAGGGCAAATAAGACGTAGAAATATTTCCTTGTAATAAACCCTGTTAATGTCTGTATCAAACAGCACATGCATCCCAATAACAAGAATGGTTTGCTGGAATTACAGAGCTGTATAACGGAAATTTGGGTCCCCAGTCAGTGCAGCAAGGTGTTATAGGATTGCTCCTATTACCCAGGCTGTAACCTCCCCTACTGAACCCTGTTCAACATAAATGCTGTGGAATGATTCCTCCCTATCCTTTTCCTATTTCCTTAAATAATCTTTCCCTGCACTTGTAAATCGTTTTTTTAGCACCATGACGTTTTTTCTAGCACTGTCCCTAGCACCTGCTGACGTCTCTCCCTGCACTAAGTACACTGGTAAATGACAGAATCCAAGATGGCTGAGGGTATTTATCGGGCTGTGACATCACAGGGCTGGCTGCTGATTGGCTGCATGCATGGCATTATGGGTGACCCCACCTTCCCAGAGTTCCTTGTTCCATGTCCTCACATGTGCAGCAGCCGTTTTAGGGGAAAAAAAATCTGAAGTTAGGATCAAATTCAACTTTGTCAAATTTGATTCGCTCATTTCTATATAAAATCTATCCTTCTCTGAGTTAGATCCTAGATTATTGGGTAGCATTCCAGATTACTGGGGAAACAAGCACAAGAGTAAGAAAGACATTTTCTAGAAAAACAAGGCTAGTGATCAGTGTGTACCTTGAAATAATTAAATTCTCAGTGGGATATGCATGAACACTGGGGCTCAGCTGCAATGATCCTGTAGGCAGGAGTATGATACATTTCAAAAGTGCTTTTGAGCCTCATGAACAGGTGATATTAGTGACGTATTGACATCAGTGATGTAGTGACATCAATAAGCATAACTAAACGACAAGTTACTTCTTTGAGGTATTTCATTTATGTGACAGCCTTATGAACCTCAGCCTCACTGACCCTTTGAACCAGAAACTACCTGTATACCTTGTCCACAGGCAACTCTATTACACTCTATATAGTCCCAGTGGGCTTGAAGTTGACTCATTGGTCTATCGTGCCAATAACATTTCGCCTAGAGTGTCTTGACCAGGGGCGGACTGGGCCGGGGGGCAGGGGGCACTGCCCCGGGCCCCTCTGTTGCCTCTGTAAACGGGCCCCTCTGTAGTGCATGTGCCCTGCCGCGGCCCTGGTGACAAGTGGGGGCGGCCGGCGGCAGGGGGCAGGGCACTAGGAGATGAACGCTCCACTGTGGAAGCGTTCATCTCCATAGTCATCTGTATCGCCGTCCTCAGGACGGCGATACAGATGGCTGTGCTGCGGCAGAGCAGGGAGAGGCGTGTCCCCTCCCTGTTCCTCTGATAGGCTCCCGGCCTAGTGCTGACAGCCTATCAGAGGCTGGTGCAGGCGGCGCAATGACGTCATCGCGCCGCCGGAGTGGTACAGCAAGGGACACAGGCCAGAAGAGGCCTGCATCGCATCGCTGGAGGTAAGTATAACTGTTATTTGTATGTTTGTTTGTTTGTTTTTGTGTTTTTGGGGCTACTGGCACATAAGATAAGGGGGGATCTACTGGCAAATAAGATAAGGGGGATCTACTGGCACATAAGATAAAGAGGGGGAATCTACTGGCACATAAGATAAAGGGGGGAATCTACTGGCACATAAGATAAAGGGGGAATCTACTGGCACATAAGATAAAGGGGGAGGAATATAATGGCACATAAGATAAGGGGGAATCTACTGGCACATAAGATACTGGCACCTTTGAGGTGACTTCATTGTGGAGCAGATATTTCCCAGGACATATTTCCTTTTATTCTTTGCTCAGCCCGGGGATAATTGGGGACGGGGCTGCAATCAGAGCTCAAGTTTATAAAAGTCTTTCAAACTCGCTTGAGATCTGTTTCATTATTTGTGAAGCATTTTAGTTTGAATTACGTTATATAAGTTGAGTGACATTGTGGGCATAATTGTAGCTCTATAGCCATTGTCCATATGTCTTCTAGAGTCTGAATGAGAAAGCTTTCAGGTTTCTAAGCTTTATGGGCAGATATAGACGTGCTTAATTTGTCAATTCAGGTATGTCATCTGCCATATTGTGAAGTAAGTTATTGTAGTGTAAAATATAAACATTTATATGACAACAACATACTAGTGATTAAGAAGATATAAATGAAAAATGCACGGTATGTAGACAAAAGATTTGAAAATAATTGAAGGGTATCTGAGGGCCACAGGAGAATGTCTGAAGGGCAGGTAGGCAGCCCTTAAAGGATTTAGGTAGTCCAGGTTTTTTTCATGACACAACATATTTGGTTCTGCTTGTTAGTATCTTATGTAATCTGGCAGAAATGTAGACTGTAAGGGGTTAACTAGCCCTCTGACTCTCAGGTCCTTATATAACATCCTGCACATCTGCAAGCAGTTTCAGCGAACATAATGAGGCAAAGTATTCAGCACAGGCACTCATATCCTGCATGATCAGTAGATTCAGCACCACGGAGAACGCTCATCGATGTCTCCTCTCCACATCATGGGATTCTTCCTTGGTAGACTGCCATACTGATGTGAGTCTCGAAGCAGATGAAAAGAGCTAGCCTATGAAACTTCCATCCAATCAGCTCGTAGTTTCAAGGGTCAAATGCGTGTTGTCTCTTAATAAAATATGTCTGTATATTATTCACTAAATGGTGGAAGCACAGCTGCACACTTTACTCGTTACTTATAAGTTGCATCATCTTCCCTGAAACCAAACTTGTTTATTAAAGCAAGAAATCAGAATAGAAGGAAAAAAGGTCCATACACCATGCTATACTGATGAATGGGATGTTTCCAGGTAAAATCCTTGACGGGGACATAACTGTAGGCGTTGCAGAGATGGCAGTCGCATCAAGGCCCCTTTATGTGAATATTAGTATAAATTATGCATTTGCATGGTTGGGGATCCTGTTACAGATTTTGCACTGGAGCCAAGTAGCTTTACATTACATACTTTAAGCCTTGACAATGATACTGGTTGGAAACCTTAGTTAAAAAATCTATTCTCTAAGGGAACTTCTCAGCAGAGCTTTTTCTCCTTCATTTTCAGTGAATCAGTAGGAGTTATAGCCTTATTCTTCCAGGGTAAAGAGCTGTCATGAGTAGACAACTGCTTTGAGGTGCACGGTTGGACTGGTCCACTAAAGGATCCAAAATGTCCCGGAGATAAATCCATTTGGTGCTGCCTTTGGAGCCAATCACTTGCCACTAAGATCTATTTCTTTGATTCAAAATCTGTTAGACTTTATTGGGGATATGGGGTTTGGGCTTGAGAATAATTTCCTCTGGTGGGCCAAGGATCCCCAGTCAAACACTGTAGAGGTGCCAGACTGAAAGCTTGACCAGAGGCAGGATGTTCTTCTGGTAGCAGCAGGCCCAGCAACAAGGAACTATCAGAAACAAGAGCACTGGGGTATAAAGATCAATTTTCACCAGACTATTCAGTTAATCTGTGAACTACTTTGGCTTACTTTTTCATGAAAAGCAATATGAACTTGCTGATATTACCATATGATATTCCCGTTGAGTTGCACAGATATGAACAAAGAGCCTCTGACTACCAAGTCTGACATGAAATGTTGTCTTCTATGGAGAGTGTATTGAGCTACACCTCTCTACAGGTACCATACTATTAGCAATTATGAGTGGAGGGGGGGGGGGGTCGCACCTCAAAGTTCATGAACAACTTCCCTTTTACAGCATTGTGCTACCCCTTCACAAATGTTTACCGTCATCATAAGGGGGAAACATTTTTCATTTTGTGCTATAAGAAACCCCCTCCCTGTAGGTGAATCCTTGAAGTTGCTGTAACAGTCATAGAGGTTGCACCTGCAGGAGAATGTGCTCGTTCACTTGAAGGTCATACAAGTACTCATTTGCAAGTACAATTTCAAGCCAAAGCACCTCAGCCACAGCACTCGTCTAAATTCAGCCCATTTATTTGAGAACTTGCAGAATATAAGGCTCTTATGGATATTAGAGTAAATCCAGCATGGCCTGTCCTAGCACAGGGCCTGGTCTTGACATTCACACTTAGAAAATCACATCTCAGCAGGACTGGGACAATCATCCATTTCATTCAGACAAGCTGCTTGTGAAGAAACACTATCAGGAGAGACGTGGCCTTACTAATGACACATTTGCATCCAGGTTAGATAGCGTGACCCAGATTATATTGGATCTTATGTCTTAGACACGTGCAAAGAATGAGGAAGCTGAGCTCTGGCTGCTCACGATAAGCAGGTTGGAAACTACAGGACATTATAAATAGCACTCGGTCTTCTGGTCGCAAGCGCAGTAATGCGTTTCCAAAGCATTTTTGAACATTGGGGTATTTCAATGACTTTATGATTGGAATGCACATCATGAGCAGCCTGTAGTCATTTTTTGGATCATTAAGACACAGCAGACTTCAACTCAAATAGCAATTTAATGTTACCTGGAAGATTCCTAGCTAAGGGTGAATGCCATACATCAATGCCAAGGTAGCCCTTAATATAGAGGCTCTGTTGCACTACTTTTTTAGTATCAGTGATATGCTCGGTGGTAGAGTTGTAAGTTGAAGTTCCTGGGCCCCATTGCAAAATCAATAACATGGCCCCACCTACCATGCATTCTTTATAATGATGGTATCTTCTTATGTGCATGTTGGGAGTTGTGGTTTCACAACAGCTGGAGTGCCATAGGTTGCTGACATCTGCTCTAAAGGGAAACATCTGCCTGGGGTATATATGTACTGCCCCATATCCGTGAATAATTCATTATATTATATATCATAATGTTATGTGTTATTTTGTATACTTCTGGCTGTTTTGTTCCAGCAAGGATATGGTTGGCATTGGTTGACAGGAACAGGGTTAATCACCCTGTTCCTACCCTCTTAGTAGGAGTGGGCTTTATCTACTTTCTGCCAAGAGGGGGGTTTCCTGTCCAGAGAAGGGAAAGATATAGGAAACACAGTTAAGAGCTGATTCTCTATTGAGAACAACTCGCTTCCTCAAGTAAATCCTTGTGAAGTCAGACAGCAAGTAGAGTGATCAGCTAACACTTGCATCAAAGACACTGTGGGAAGGTGAGGGACCATGGCCAAGACACCAATCACCCAGAACATCACTAGGAAATTGCCGCCATCCAACCTGCCTCCATAATCCTTACTGGTGCCAGAGAAGTTCTGCACTTGAAATCTGCTGCTATTGGATGTATTTGAAGTTCTACATTGCACTTAGTAAAGGAGACTTTTATATGTTTAATTCTGGCCTCATTCTTCAATACTACATTTCCACTGCACCAATCCCCAGAGAGCAATGGCCTTAGGGAGTACACCATGACACAACACTTTATCAGGGCTACTACCACTCCCATCCTCTGCACCAGCTCTTCTGGGGCTCGCTATATACCTGGGAGCCTTCCTGATATGTTGGTGCCTATGCACTCTGTGCTCGAGTGCGCGTGTGCTTGGGTGCGAACGTCGAGTCTACTCCATGCACGTTTGTTGGCTGCTACGCAGCCAATAAACATGCGGGGTAGTACTGGCACTCACTGTAGTACCATAGCCATGTTGGTTACTGGCATTACAGTGATTGGCTGGCCATAGATCACCCGATGACACGTGGTTCAGCTCATTCTTAGTCAGGGAGAGCTGCATGCAGTAGAAGGAACAGATAGTGTAGGGACAGGATTTTATTTATTTTTTTTAGGCAGGTTTTAGTGTTAAAAATGTATTAGAGACCCAAAATTCCTTTTAAGGACGATTGTTTTATCTTGCTTCAATATATATTATTAGCACAACCTGTGCTAAATTGCGTGCAATTGTTTGGCCCCTGCTGACCGTGACACAACCTCTGCTACATCTGTTGTGTTACATTTGCGCATTCTAAATATCTGTGATATTCAGCAAAATTCTTTGGCCACTGCTGACAGCGACATTACTTGCGCTACATCTCCTGTATAACGTTTGCGCATCCTAAATATCTGTGACATTCAGTTTAATTTATTTTCACATATACTTACAAAATCTGCTCTACTGTACGTGTGACATACTTGCATATCAACCATTTAATATGCTCATGACCAGCAGAAAGGGATGGGGGTATCCACAATACCTAGCTTCATGTCCCAGTTTTCAGGGCGGCGCAGGACACCACTCTCGAAGTCACACCAGTGCAACCAGGTGGTCGGTTGGATTGCAGCAGATAATGCTTCCAGTCGGTTAAGCACCACCCTGTCTTCCACAAAGTCCAGTCGCAATAGCCAAGAGTCTGGTCAACAGAATCCTCACCCTGATCCTTCTTCCTCCCATGGAGAGCCTTGACAAACAAGTGATCCCACACTCGGATATTCCGAGGAGCTCTTTTCATCGCCATTCCTTGATTTGGGCCTCTCATCAAGCCCGATTGAAGAGGGACATAAGGAGATCTTGAGCATCAGCAGTCAGAAAAAGATGATGGTGGGGAGCGGCAATTAGTGTTTCACGAGGTGGATAATGATGATGAGACACAGTTGCCAATAAGTCAACGGCAATTAGTGTCTTAAGAGGTTGATGATGAGGATCAGACACAGTGGTCAATAAGTGAGGTTTTTGTTAGGTCAACAAGTTAGGAGGAAGTGGAAGAGGAAGTGGTGGACGATAAAATCACTGACCCAACCTGGGAAGGTGGCAAGCCGAGCGAGGACTGATCCGCATCCGCCACATGGCATCAAAGCACCCTAATAGGTGGGCTGAACGCCTTGGTCCACAATCTGTCATGATAGGTAGGTAAGCGAGGAAATAACCGAACACAGGAAAACGAACAGAACTAATGACTAGGCCCAAAAGCTAGGGAGAAAAGGGTCACCTCCTAGCGATCCCTAAAAGCTTTCCCTAAACTGCTGTGCCCATGTGCATACCCTAGTGGTGGATATGCACATGCCCTCGTTCCTAAATCTGTACAACCTGGCCAAACTCTAAGCTGTAGGGAAAAGGGAAGAGGCAACCTGCTTCTTCAAACCCGGAGGAAGCAAGCATCTCCCTAGAGGCCTAGATAAAAGACACAATAAGAAATAACAGAGAGGAATTATCTAGAGCAGAGCTGGAGCAGACGATCTACCACACATCCAGAGCTCACAGGAAAGAACTATAACCCGCACAGGCCACTGGGAGAAGGAGGGATAAATAGCCTCACTAAAAATGAAACCCAGTACACCTGATGGAAGGTGGATCCAGCTCAAACCTAAACCAAAACCATTCGCCTGTCAACTGAAAATGCTGACAGGTTGACTCTTCTCAAAATGAACAAGGCCTGGATCGCCCCTGACTTCTCTACTCCACCAGAAAGCTAAACATAAAGGCACTTTAAATGTGGTTTTTAAGTTTATTGAATACACTGTTTTCTCATGCAGGGCCGGCCTTTGGAGTGTGCGAGCTGTGCGGCCGCACAGGGCGCCATGGCAACAGAGGCACCTGGCGGCCGACACAGCTCAAAGACGCTAAAGGGTACCAGGGCAGACTGGCCTGCTGCGGCCCTGGTGACAAGTGGGGGCGGCCAGCGGCAGGGCACAGCAGGAGATGAGCGCTTCCATTGCGCTCATCTTTATAGTCATCTGTATCGCCGTCCTCAGGACGGCGATACAGATGTCTGTGCTGCGGCAGAGGCGGGAGAGGCGTGTCCCCTCCCTCTGATAGACTGCCAGCACTAGGCCGGCAGCCTATCAGAAGCCGGTTCAGGTGGCATGATGACATCATCACGCCGCTGGAGCCGTACAGCGAGGGACACAGGCCGGAAGAGGCCTGTGACGCATCACTGACATGGAGGTAAGTATAAGTGTGTTTTTTTTTGTACAATACTGGAACATGATAAGAGGGGGTTTGGGGCGTACTGGCACATGATAAGTGGGGGCTACTGGCACTTAAGGGGGGTCTACTGGCACATGATAAGGGGGGTTACTGGCACATAAGGGGGGACTACTGGCACATGATAAGGGGGGGCTACTGGCACATAAGGGGGGGGGCTACTGGCACATGATAACGGGGGGCTACTGGCACATAAGGGGACTACTGGCACATAAGTGGGGGCTACTGGCACACGATAAGGGGGGGCTACTGGCACATATGGGGCACATGATAAGGGGGGCTACTGGCACACAAAGGGGACTACTGGCACATAAGGGGGGCTACTGGCACATAATAGGGGGGGCACTCTGGCTACTGGCACATGATATGGGGGGGGACTCTGGCTGCTGGCACATGATGGTGGGGAGCTCTTTGTACTGGCACATAGAAATTGTCTAGAGGGGGCCAAACAAATATGTGGGTTGAAGAAATAAGGGAGAGGCTATACATGCTTAGTGTTGTAAAATGGTTAAATATAGTGTACTGACAACATTGCTCTTGTTTCTACAATACATTAACTGACTTTGTGGATTATACTATTAAAGTGGCACTGTCACTGTCTCGGAATTTGCCAAATTTGCAAAGACCCCCGACATTGAAGCTGATCTATAGTTGATCTATACCTTCACTACTGTGTTTAGGTGAACCGGGGGGTGCCACAAGATTAGCTCGCACAGGGTGCCTGAACACCTAAGGCCAGCCCTCTTAATTAATTAATTTTAGGCAGCACTTGCACTTTATATACAAGTAAAATTGATTTTATCTTCGGTTTTGTGCATATTATTGTCAGTCTGTAAAAGTGGCGTACTCCTCGGACAACGTCGTTCCCAGCAGCGACCTGGGAGTCCAAGATGCATCCAGACATCCTCCCGAACCATTTCGGTGGTGTTTCCATCAATTTTTGACCTTTTCCTATGAACCAGGCACCCTCCCCTCTTCAGAGCAGGGGGTGCCTGGTTTAATGCTCAGGTTCTCCCATTGACTTCCATTATACTCGGGTGCTCTCTAGAGCAGTGTTTCCCAACTAGTGTGCCTCCAGTTGTTGCAAAACTACAACTCCCAGCATGCCCGGACAGCCTTTTGCTGTGCGGGCATGCTGGGAGTTGTAGTTTTGCAACAGCGGGAGGCACACTGGTTGGGAAACACTGCTCTAGAGCATCCCAATGTGTTCGGCCCGAGCACCCGAGCACTTGGGTGCTCAATCAACACTACAGCTAGCTCTTCTCTCACTGCTTAGGAGGGCTGCATAAAAATTTTCAGTTTTTGGGAATTGTCCTAATATTATATTCAATAACCTTTCTATACTGTTTTGTCATGTAAACTCATTTACATATCATGTAAACTCATTCACGTGTCATGTCTGTTTTGGATCCATTCCTGTTTTTTTGGCATTAGCAATACTAATGGATTACTGACCAAATGAGTGAAGGCGGATGCACAAAAGACATGGCAGAACATGACATATCCACATGCCCATTAAATTACACCAAAAATTATCACACAAATAAAACGCAAAGACTAATAGAGTGGAGGTAAACCATGGACCATGGCCTGTTTATTGATTTCATATTAACCTTTTAAATAAATAACATTAAACTTTACCAATTATCACATCCGTATATTACAACACAAGAGCCCAGTCATAAACTCGAGCCCAAACTGAAACCTTAAAATACATTCAACCAATTCCATCCTTTTCCAATAAGGACGACTAAATAAAACATTACCCCAGCGCACATGGTAACATCTTTATTAATATAATAAAACATTTTTTTTTACTATTATTTATTTAATTTCCTTTTTTTTTTTTTTTATATACCATAAAAATTCCACCATAAAAATTACATATGGGCGGGCGGGCGGGCGCAGCGCAAATCTTCTATCCCCGTCGTCAGCTAACAGCCCATACCCCTCCCAGCACCACAATTTATTACCCTCACTCAACCCAAGCCTACCAATCCCCTACTGTCACGAGGGTCCAGGGAAACTTGCCCTTGACCCTGGCGACCCATAGGACCATCAGTAACCAATCCCTAAGCGTTGCTGGGCGAACCATGTCTGCCCAGAAACCAAACTATAAACAGCTGGAAAAAATTCTCCCGCCAAAAATCACCTCACCTAAGGGTCACTCAGAGTTCATGGGCATAATGGCAGTTCTGCCATGTAGCCCCCTCCATAATGTCCGGGGACTAATCAGGATCAGTTTTTTGGGAGTTATTGTTCTGACGGATCAGAGGAAGGGCAAAATATTCAGTGACGTCAACACAAACTTACTGCTGACACCCTCTCCTCTCTGACGGGGGGGCTCTACTTGTATAGGCGTTTAATAGAACAGGTTCTGTAGACATATGTGGAATCAGCTGACAACGGAGTAATAAAAGTGTGCTTCTTCTTGGCGCTAACATCGACCTGTAAGGCTAAGTTCATACTTGAGTTATTTGGTCAGTTTTGCCCCGTGACTGCCCAAATAAGTGAAGTATGCAGTGATTCTGAGCGACGACTGTCATCTTTATGTCATACTGACTCACAGAATTATTTCACTACCACAACAGACTCCCTATGCGTGTTACTGCAAGGCACAGGGCACCATTACAAAGGCTCTCTGAAGCCAGGAAATAGCTGTTTTTTAAAGCAATTTGCAGCAAATAAATTCGTATCGAACCAATTTTTTTAAAAAAAATTGGAAAACCGGCTGAATCAAATTTTTTAAAAATTCACTCATCTCTAATTTTATAGTTGTTCTCGTAATTCCAATACAATGCCAAAAGATACTCCCATACTATGGCAACTGTTATGTAGGTGGCCCATGCCTGCCACCATCCCACTCCTCTCGTCGCCACTCAACTCACCCTGCTGCTGTTATTCTAGTGGTCCCAGCCCGCTGGCCTTCCTCTTCCCTACAGTGGCATGCACAGCTGCCATAGTACCATGTTCCTCTTTCTAGCAAGCTTTAGCCTGCTTCTTGCTGGCATAGGCCTCTCCTTTATGTCTCTAGGACACGCATACTCCGTCTGGCCCTTAAAGAGCCAACGTACAAGACCTTTATTCCTTCTCAGCATCCCCTAAGAGAGGATGCCTGAGCAAAAGGTTGTTCTAGCCTGCTAGTTCCTGTGAAGGTGTGCTGTTCTATTTGTCTGCCCATATAGTGACTTCTGCCTGATTTTTAACTCTGATTCTGCGATACCTGACCTGTGTCTGATTACCATCTTTGCTGCCTGCCCTGCCCTTCAACTGATGCTCCAATTGCCTGTACTCTGCATGCCCTGATGTCAGCCTGTCCCTGACTGAGATTTAGCTTGATCCTTCGGTGCTCTGCTCCAGTGTCTCTGACCCCTGATGGTAATCTGCCAACCAAACAGAGACCTACTCGGAGAAGTAGCAGCCTAGTGGCTCCCCCGTAGTGAACTCCAGATCCCTGTATAGGGTTAAAGGGGTAAACACCAGGGGACTGGCAAGATAATACCCTTAGGTTTATCCCAAAGTCAAATCTGTTAGTTGGTGCAGTGGTTCAACACCCACTGTCATAGCACCAATACAAAACAACTCTTTAATGACCGAATAATACCACGATATAGTTGCTAAATAATACTATATAACAGTAATAATATTACCATATAGTGCCATCTATTTCCCACAATACACTCCAATTTTTGTCCAAACAATGCTGCCATGTAATGCCTAAATTGTGAAGGGAGATTGGTGCAGTCTCTGGTAGTCAAGGACAGTGAAGCCATACACTTTGCACTCTCAGGATGCTCCTGTGGGTCTCGGTTCTTGAGGATCCACTAGGAAATACAGACGTGGGCAATTGCCAGGTTCCCATCTCCTTAAGGGCTCACGTATGTATTTTGTGGTTTGCAAAAAACGGATCCGTAAAATATTGATGACGTCCGTATGCATTCCATATTTTGCAGAATGGAACAGCTGGCCCCTGATAGAACAGTGCTATCTTTGTCCGTAATGTGGACAATAATAGGACATGTTCTATTGTTTTGCGAAACGAAAAAACGGACATACGGAAACGGAATGCACATGGAGCAACTTCCGTTTTTTTTGCGGACCCATTGAGAAGAATGGTTCCGTATACGGTCCCCTAAAAAAATGGAACGGACACGGAAAGAATATACTTTCGTGTGCACGAGCCCTAAACCAGCGACTATGGTTATAAAGATTAAAACAATAACTGGAAAAGCATTTCATGAGTATGTGCGGCCTGCAGTCAGGACAAGCATTATCTGGGGAATTATATATTGAGATTGCAATTCAGGAAATGGACAGATAGGAACAGAAGTTGCCAGCATCCGCTGAAGTAATGAAGATTAAAGTAGGCTGTGCCTGCAGCATTGGGGATACAGGACGCAATCCAAGAGCTCAGGAGATACAGGGATGATGTATGAGAAGAGGAATGCTCAGCCATACGTTAAAACATGGAAATGATAAGAAAATTAAAGCATTATGGATCATCTACAAAATAGAAACATAAAATAAATTATTCCATGATAGTTCAACATTTCACTTACAGATAAAAAAAAAAAATGACTTCCATTAGATTCAGTAGATGGATTTGTCATTTTGTAGAAGTGATGATTATGTAATGAAGTGTTGACTGTGTTTAAATGTGCTCCATGTAAACCCTTTGCATTGGCTTAACTCAATGAGTTACTACAGTTTACAAGTTAAGATCTGCTACATCTGTACCACAAATACTGTACAATTTCATAAAAACATCAGATCACGTATGTTCCAGTTAGAATCCATGAAATGGGTTGCACTTCTGATTTACTGAAGGACACATATCCTGCAAAAAGCACAGTTCCAAGGTATGTCACAGTACAATGTTCTCTCAATAGCGAAGCAACAACGATGATAGTGGTAGTACTCCTTTACTCTCTCTCTCTCTCTAAATAACTGTTTACAGTCTTTCAGCAGGACTATGGACATGCAATTAGGCTCTTATCAACTTCTTCTGCAGTTCCCGGACTGCAGGATGAAAAACTGTAGAACTTACATACAGGTGGCCAATCCATCTCATAGTATGGGGGATACTTTAGCAGTATTCCCTCTCTACAGCAGCAAAGTATTTCTGCCATATACGTGCATGATACATTGCCATCTGAGTCCCACGTGCTGCTTTGTGAGTTCTATACCTTCTAAAATTACTGGTCTCTTTCCTTCAGGGGTACTTTGGTAGCACTGTTGCTTCCTTGTTAGGTATAGTCTCAGAGACAGAGGTTCATACAGGAGCTCTCAACATACATGTCTCTCCTGTAGCTTCTCCTCAGACTAGACTATACTAAGCTCCTAATCCGGCGGATGGGACCGGTCGATCATTAACTGTTAGTCTGCCAATACATAGCTATTGAGTTCTCATAAAACACAATAAATCACAACATTTAACTTAGGAACATTGCTCATTTGGTATTAGTTAACCCTTTGCAGTAGTCCCCTGGGGGTGCTGCACATGGTTTTGGTGTACTGTGAGGAGACCGGACCTCTTCAAACCGCAGATCGGCAGCAATGCCAGGAGTCAAACCCCCAGTGATCAGATATTGCTAATCTGTCCTGAGGATAGGTCATCAATGTTGTACCCCTGGAAAACCCCTCTAAAAGGAGTGATCCTAATAAGTGTTTATGGGACTTGTTATTTATACATTTCCCTAACATGCCAAAGGTCACCCTTCCCTTTAAGTGCCATTAGTAGGTAACCCTTAGGACCAGTGTTCTCATATTCCACAAGACAGACAGGCCATTAATTGTAATGAGAGGCTGTAAGAGGATAGCGTCACAGAGAAGAGTCAGAGCATTTAATGTGACTCTGTCCTTATAGCTGTGAATGTGTCAACCAGCTTGTGACACATTTCATCAGAGCTGGATGCATGAGAACACCTGCCCGCTGCGCCACAACCCTCTGAGCACAATTGTTCTATCACTTAACTGAGCACAGCTGGTGGTGGATAAATCTCCCAACTCCCAGGAACATAGGATCATTTCCTGAGGAAATTACAGAGATTTCTCTATTGTAACTGCAATTTTTATATTATTCAACTTAAACAACATCCAGACGTCAGAGTAAGACAAGACCACAAAGAATATACAACCAGTGGCTCTATAGGGCTATATTTAGGAGCAGTGGTCTCCAAAATGTGGCTTTCCAGGTGCTGGGAAACTACAACTCCCAGCATGCCCTGACAGCCTTAGACAGCTATGGCATGTTTGGTGTTACACTTTTCAACAACTGGAAAGCTAAAGGTTTGAGATCCCTGCGACTCGTAGGTCCACTGGGGTGAAGGGCGTGCTGAGCTGAAGAGAAATGGGAGTGGTAACGGTGGTAATCCGGGGGGTCATAGTACTCGGTGGCTAATCCCTGCTCCAGGGGTCTCAGATCACAGTGGCAATCTCCCCTGGGGTCATGCAGTGACAGGAGGTTGCAACCTTTCTTTCCTCAGGGGACACCCTGATGTTGGGGCTCCTGCCTGGTGGTAGTTAGGGTGCCCTTGGTGTTAAGTGTTGTTCTGGATGCACGGCAGGAGGGCAGGTACAATGGCCAGCAAATAGTTGAGTCAGTAGCCTGGCCAGTTAGTGTAAATAAACAAGTCTATTTCTTTACTAATGTGCATAAAAGGAGTAGTAGTACATCCGACAATAACAAGACACAGTTCCTAAGTACATCACAATGCAAATCCTTTCCCAGTAGTAACATATGGACAACAGCAATGATCAGGGTTACAGTACTCCTATTCTCTGTCTCTATGCAAAACCTTAGGCTGGCAATAAGGTTCTTGGTAACTGTTTCTGCAAACTCCCAGACTGAGGAGTGCGTCTCAAAGTGGGGGACCATCTTAAAGTGTGCAAGGATGTGCTATTAATGTTCTCTTTAGGCTACTTTCACACTAGCAGCAGATTTCTCCGGCAGGCTGTTCCGTCTGGGGAACAGCCTGCCAGGATCCGTGCTACTGCAGGTGCACTGTGCCGCCGGAAGTCCGCTTTAGCCCCATTCACTATAATGGGGGCGGGCTGGAGGTCCAGACACAGCACGGCATACATGCTGAGAGGCGGCCGGAATAAAACTACGACATCATGTAGTTTTATTCCAGTCACCTCTCGGCATGTTTGCTGTGCTGCGGCCGGACCTCTGACCCGCCCCCATTATAGTGAATGGGGCCGGAGGGGACTTCCGGCGATACGGTTCACTAGTGGTAGCACGGTTCCGGTAGGGTGTTCCCTCAGCGGAACAGCCTGTCAGAGAAGGCTGCCGGCTAGTGTGAAACTAGCCTTACAGTAGCAAAATGCCTCTGCCCAATACCTTGCTGACTGACGTCTTGTATATTCTGGACCTTCTGATTTTTCTTCCTCTGAAGCTTTTTTGTGCAGCAAATGCTTCCTTGGCTGTAGACAAAGATCTCAGAGACAAAGGTTCTCTGAGCTCATGCCTATCTCTAAAAAGCTTGCACATGCAGGTCCTCTGTCTTCCTCAGCTAAGTGTAAGCCGTGTACTGGGGTGGGCTCCCCAGGATACTGCGAAGTCACGAACCAGGAAAGCAGCCCCAACACCAGCTTTTGCCTAAACAGTATTTTACTTAAGCATGGCAATGAGCACAACCACAAATGCTGGGAACATACAATAAATTTACATACACCCAGCCCGAAGGCTGAGACCCTTGTGCTGCACAGCGCGGTGCCCTCCGATGGATACCGGAGAAAAGTGCAGTAATTTACCTACTGGCGGGCACAACTAAACAGCCACGCCTTACCGGTTATTACCCTAAAAATCAAGAAAAACTGTATGGGTGTGTGGTACGAGCAGCACAACAGCTTACAATCTTACAGTGCTCTACAGTATTCCCCTCTCATAACTGGTCTTGTAGCACATGCCCGAGTATTCCTTCTGAGCCAAAACACCAGCCTGGCTTGAGTTTGTGGGGAAGTTTATCAGCTTTCCTGTGTAAAATGTCACTTTAAATTGTGGAGTCCTTGCAATGAACAGCCAGCAGCACTTGTGGCCTGACACAAACAGAAATCCTATCTAACTAACTATAGGCCTGGTCTCAGTCTCTAGGATTCTAGGCGCCAACACTGTGGTAAGGTGCATGCATGATCTGTCTTAGTGACCCGGGTCTGCTCTGCATCGGTTGGTGGCTGTGGACCGAACAAAAGCTTCTCCAACAAGCATGTGGTACCGCAGAGTATTTTGCTTTGCTCCTCAGCTCTTCTCAGCGGGATTAGGGCCTTGGACACAATCAGCTTCACTGGGCTGTAGTTCTGGTCACCGAAGGGTGCTCCCACACCTGGATGTTGATGGATTCTCCTCCCACACAGCCCCTGGTTCCTATTCCAAGCTCTACCCAAGATGGCTGCTCTATCTCTTCCTCTTTTGTAACTCCACCTCTCATGAATATGGAAAATATGCAGTCTGTTAGCTGTGTTTTAGGAAACAGCGGCATCTTGTGGCCCAACAGCAGAATTTCAGTCCAGATCATTTAACTTAATTTAAGCAAACAGTGATCAGACAATGAGAGCTGTTTCCCCATCTCACATAAGCACAGAATCAACTCATTAACCAAGGGGTGGACTCACATCCATATCCTGGCATCATAAGGAGATGAGCCAAGGACTTAACCCTTAGTTGTCCATACAGTGCTATTAGGTATACAAACACAGTAAGGCTGCATTCACACGAGCGTGATTTCAGCGCGGGTGCAATGTGTGATGTGAACGCATTGCACCCGCACTGAATCCTGACCCATTCATTTCTATGGGGTTGTGTACATGAGCGTTTTTTTTCACGCATCACTTCTGCAACGCGTGTAAATCACAGCATGCTGTATCTTATGCGTTATAAACGCATCCGCAGCCCCATGGAAATGAATGGGGCTGTGTTAAAAATGCATTGCATCCGCAAGCAAGTGCGGGTGCGTTGCGTTTTTCACTGATGGTTGCTAGGAGATGTTGCTTGTAAACCTTCAGTTTTTTATCACGCGCGTGAAAAACGCATCAAAACGCATTGCACCCGCGCGGGAAAAACTGAATAACTGAACGCAATCGCAGGCTAAACTGAATGGCTTAACCCAGCCTAAATCAGAGCATTTTACTAAATTTTACTATTTTATTAAAACAATTACCCTTTCGCAGTAACCCTCTTCTGGGGTGCTGAAAATGAGAGACCCCTCAACATTCCTTCTCCCATGCCACCCTGGAACCTCAGTTACATATAACAGTTTTTTTTGAAATTTGGTTTTGTAATGTAATTCCATTAGTGCCATCAGTTGTCTTTTTTGGATCATTTCTTTTCGCTAGAAGGTTCTTCTGACAACAAGCTGACCACATAGTGTCCCATCCTGACATATGCTATAATCTATGAGGGAATCTGACATCAAGCATTAGGTTTCCATTACCCTTGCCCGCTTCAACTTGTTTGTCCACCGCTCAGCCGAGTACTCTTTGTGTGAGCAGAAACAAATGCAGTCTTACTGTGAACTGGCAGTTTGGTGATGCATTTTTCAGCCACACGCATTGTACAGGTGAAGTATATTGAAAGCTTGTGCTTCCCTCATACAAGAGGCTGAAAATCACTTTGCAAATCACCTACAGCCACATGCTGTTTTTGGTAGCCTGGCTGTAAAAGTGAAGGCCAGGTTTGTACACCACATGGACCAAGAGGGGGACCACTAGACAAGTAGATAGCAAAGTTAAAGGTTTTTAAAAGTCACACACGGGGTTCTGCACACACAACATCAGCAATACTGTCCACATCTCAGATCTTAGGCTCCATTCACACAACCATATTTTTGGTCCGTATCCGATCAGCATTTTTTGCTGAATATATACAAACTCATTAGTTTACATTCACGCTTGCGTTGTTAATCACGATATTGAGATTCGGCAGAGGATCCTAATACCAGAATTAAAACAGACCTCTTTTGATTTTGCAAATCAGGATGCATCCGTTCCATTAGGATGTGGTTGCGTGAAATCAAAACAGGAAAAAACGGATGCTTTTTTTAGGCTCCACGACGGAAGGTCACAAAATGTAATGCTGCCAGAACGGAAGACATCCTAAACAGATCTTTTTCAATTCAGAATGCATGAGGACTAACCGTAAACGACAACGCAAGTGTGAAGATAGCCTAAGACTGGTGGGTTCAGATGTCCCTTTTACCAGGGAGCTCACACTTTGAGCTTCTTCTCCTGCATTTACTCTGCAGGTTTTCTCCTCCACTTTGCTGTGATCAACTCTACTTCGCTGCAGATCCCAGCTCACCAAGCATACAAAATTTCAACAGCATTCTGAATATTTTGTCGCACAGGCATTTTTGCCCCATTCTTGCCAGGACTTTATCCCAACAAACGCTTGGAAACAGGAGTAAAAGAGTTGTGAAAACTACTTCAGTCAGGTACGACTTTATTGAATGGAGCTAAACCTTGAGCCAGATTACCGCTACAGCTTTGCGAGTGGTCCACACAGTGACGGCGCCAAGGATGGATCTGTACGTTCATGGTGCAGTCTTGAAAACTGCACAGCAAAAAACCTCGGCCATATGAACTGCGCCGTGGCCTCCCTTTGAAAACAATGAGAGGAAGTTTCAGCCCAAATACAGCCTGGTTTTCATCAGCATTTTCATAATTTTAGATATTCTCTAGGGATTGGTATAATGACAAGTGTTTGGCTCAAGGTAAATGTAGTGGCCAAATTCAAAAAGGGCTCTAGGTCCTGCACAAGTAATAATAAACCAGTAAGTTTAACGTCTGTTGTGGGAAAAATGTTTGAAGTATGTGACTGTTAATAATAGTCAGCATGGTTTAACCAAGGATAGAAGTTGTCAGACTAATTAACGGCTAATTCAGATGACCATATCCATTTTGGTGGTCGGAAAAACACAGATACCGACCATGTGCGTTCCATATTTTGCGGAACGGACCGACCAGCCCTATGATTGAAATGCCTACTCTTGTCCGTAATTGCTGACAAGAATAGGACATGTTCTATCTTTTTTGCAGGGTCACTGAACAGAAGTACGGATGCGGACAGCACATGGGTGTGCTGTCTGCATCTTTTGCAGCCCCATTACAATGAATGGGTCTGCATCTGTTAAATTGCGGAAAGGATGTGAACACAAATATACGGCCATGTGAATGGGCCCTTGGGGCTCCTGCACACGAATGTATGTATTTTGCAGTCCACAAAACACGGATCCACAAAAAATATTTGAAAAAGTGGCTGTGCACACTCAGATAATCCGGACCATACAGAGTAAATAAATTTATTTGAATAATAAATAAAATCAAGGTTGTGTACACTATAAAAACTTAAACCAATGTGTTATAGCAGCAACAGTCTCGGAATAGCACCAATTAGATTACAGAAAAGGAGCAATGTCCCTAGTATATGTACACAGCATAATATGGGGTAATAGTCTCTCTAACGTACTGTTAGTATAAATAATTTATAGTGACCAATGTCCAGCCAACAAAATTAGTTCCAATATTAAGTAGTCACAGTCCTCAGAGGATCGCAAATTGAATTAGCGGCGTCCCGCTCTGGGCGATTGTGTGGCGGCGAATCTTGAAATTTTTCAGAAATTTTCAAAAACCCACTTTTTAGGGACCAGTTCAGGTCTGAAGTCACTTTGTGAGGCTTACATAATAGAAACCACACAAAAATGACCCCATTCTAGAAACTACACCCCTCAAGGTATTCAAAACTGATTTTACAAACGTCGTTAACCCTTTAGGTTTTCCACAAGAATTAATGGCAAATGGAGATAAAATTTCATAATTTAGATTTTTTCGAAAATTTTCCATTTTAATCAATTTTTTCCAGTAACAAAGCAAGGATTAACAGCCAAACAAAACTCAATATTTATTGCCCTGATTGTGCAAGTTATTACGGACGTGACAATACCAAATATGACTACTTTTTTTTTTTCAGTTTTTTATAACAAAGCATTTTTTAAACAAATTTTTTTTAGGCTGGGTTCACACGGCATCATGTTTGATGCCCGGATAAGAAGCGGGTGCATTGCGAGAAAATGAGCGATTTTTCAGCGTGTGTGCAAACTTTTGAAATGCGTTTTGCACGCGCGTGTGAAAAATCTGCGTGTTTGTTACCCAGACCCGAAGCCGGACTTCATCACTGAAGTCCGGTTTCGGGTTGAGTATTCTGTAGTTTTTATTATTTTCCCTTATAACATGGTTATATGGGAAAATAATATCATTCTAAATACAGAATGCTATGTTAGCAGGGCAATAGAGGGTTAAAAATAAAAAATAAATGAACTCACCACCTCCAATTGATCGCGTAGGTGCAAGGAACATCTTATATCTTCATATCTGTTGGTTGAAGGACCTTCGGTGACGTCACTGGGTTACATGGGTCACATGGTCCAATCATGGAAGCTTTTGATTGGACCATGTGACCCAGTGACGTCACCGAAGGTCCTTTACCCAGCAGAATGAAGAAAGAAGAATGATCCCGGCACCTATGCGATCAAGAGGAAGAGGTGAGTTCAAGTTTTTTTTTATTTTTAACCCTCTCTTCCCCTTTTTACAACAATTCTGTAATTAGAATGCTATTATTTTCCCTTATAACCATGTTATAAGGGAAAATAATAAAGATCGGGTCCTCATCCCGATCGTCTCCTAGCAACCATGCAGGAAAATCGCACCGCTTCCGCACTTGCTTTCGGATGCTTGCGATTTTCCCGCAGCCCTATTCACTTCTATGGGGCCTGCGTTGCGTGAAAAACGCACAAAATAGAGCATGCTGTGATTTTCACGCAACGCAGAAGTGATGCGGGAAAATCACCGCTCATGTGAACAGCCCCATAGAAATGAATGGGTCCGGATTCAGTGCGGGTGCAATGCGTTCACCTCACGCATTGCACCCACGCAAAACTCGGCCGTGTGAAAGGAGCCTTACTGTCTCCACATTCTAAAAGCCATATTTTTAATTTTTATTTTTTGGGCGACTGTCTTATGTATTGGCTCATTTTTTGCAGGATGAGATGACGGTTTGATTGGCAATATCTTGGGGTGCATATGACATTTTAGTCGCTTGCTATTACACTTTTTGTGATGTAAGGTGACAAAAATTACTTATGTAATTACGTATTTATATAATTTTTTTTCTGTGTTCACCTGAGGGGTTAGGTCATGTGTTATTTTTATAGATCAGGTTTTTACGGACGCGGCGATACTAAATATGCATACTTTTTTTATTTATTTAAGTTTTACACAATAATATTATTTTTGAAACAAAAAAAATCATGTTTTAATGTTTCCATAGTCTGAGAGCCATATTTTTTTATTTTTTTGGGCGATTGTCCTATGTAGGGTATCATTTTTTGCGAGATGAGATGATGGTTTGATTGGCACTATTTTTGCATACAATTTTTTGATCGCTTGCTATTACAGTTTTTGAGATGTGAGGTGACAAAAATGTTTTTTTTACATTGTTTTTATTTATTTTTTTACGGTATTTACCTGAGGGGTTAGATCATGTGATATTATTATAGAGCAGGTTTTGACGGACGCGGCGATACATAATTTGTATACTTTTTTTAAATTTATTTTACTTTAACACAATAACAGCATTTTAGAAAAAAAAAAATTGTGTCTCCATAGTCTGAGAGCCATATTTTTTTATTTTTTGGGCCATTGTCTTATGTAGGGGCTAATTTTTTGCGGGATGAGATGGCGGTTGGATTGCTACTATTTTGAGAGGCATACGCCATTTTGATCGCTTGGTATTACACTTTTTGTGATTTAAGGTGACAAAAAATTGCTTTTTTATACAATTTTTTTTACGGTATTTACCTAATATGTGTAGTGTATTTAATTTTTTTAATTTTTATTAAGTGATATGTGGTTTTTTAATTTTTACTTTTTTTCACTTTTTTACTTTTATTTTTGACCCATACCCACTTGGTTCTTGTAGATCCAGTGGATCTGGTGTCTATATAATACAGTACAGTACACTATATAGTGTACTGTACTGTATTTTTTACTTTAGACTTGCCTTTAGCAGAAGTCTGATCAGAGTTACATTACCATGGCAAGCAGGACGCCCCTGAAAGCGTCCTGCTGCCATGGTAACCATCACTCGCTACCAGAACAGATCAGCGGGTGATGGGGAGGGAGGGGAGCTCCCTCTGCAATCCCATCAAGAATCGGGGGCTGCAAGGGCACAGCAGCCCCCGATGGGAGAAAGAGGGAGCTTCCTCCCTGTTAACCCCTTCCATACAGCAATCCGTACGGACAGCAGCATGGAAGGCTTTAAAACTGCTGACATCTGCAGCACAGATGCCAGCAGTTTTTACCAGAGTGTCAGCAATGTGCTGACACTCTGCTAAAGCCACTAGCCACCAGTGAAACAATACAGAGGAGGCCTCCCGCACCGCCCGCAACCCCCTCCAAATCGAACACTTTGGGAACATTTCGGTGACCGCGGGGATCGGAGATTGCAGAAAACGCTGCAAACCGCAGGTCTGAATTGACCTGCGGTTTGCAGCGATCGCCCATACGGGGGGGTTCACAGGACCCCCCTGTGCATTATAACAAGGTACCTGCTGAATGATTTCAGCAGTTACCTTGTTCCGATCACTGCCGGCGGAGCAGCAGTGATGGGAAATACTAATGACTCAATACCGTACCGGTACGTCCTGAGTCCTTAGAGGGTTAAGGGCCGCAAAAACATTAAACAGACACGGAAAGAAAATACGTTTGTGTACATGAGCCCTAACTGATGGAAATAACTGACCAAATAAATCAACTGAAGTGTGCATAACCTGATTTGTTTTTATGAGAAGATGTAGTAGATGTAGTGTTCTTGGATTTTTTGATACTGTCCCTCATAGACGTTTAATATGTAAAGTAAGGTCTTTAGGCTTGGAAAGTATAGTTTGTAATTGGATTGAAAACTGTCAGAAGGACCGTGTCCAGAGAGTTGTGGTCAATGATTCCTATTCAGAATGGTCCGGGGTTATAAGTGGTGTACCCCAAGGTTCAGTGCTGGGCCCTCTATTATTTAATTTATTTATTAATGAAATCGAGGACGGGATAAATAGCACCTTTTCTGTTTTAGCACATGACACCAAGCTATGTAGTACTGTACAGTCTATGGCATGACTGTACTAATGGCATGGCTGTGATTGGCTAAGTGCAGCATGTGACCCAGACTCTATATAAGTTGGAGTCACGTAGCGCAGCACGTCACTCTGCTGTTGTTAGTGTAGGGACAGGTTGCTGCTGGTGCTCTCAGGGAGAGAATAGGAAACAAGCTTTACTGAATAATATCTGATATCAGAATTGTGTTCACTCAACGATCTACAACCTTTTTGTTCTTGTGGGTGCAATGACAGTTTTTTTTTTTTATGAGGCCAGTGACAAAGACTTTTATATTTATGTAAGTGGATGGTGTCGGCGGCCATTTTGTGCAAGTGACGTGCCAGGGACAGTAATAGAATACAGTCTTTTTACTTCATTTGGCAAAATTTACCAATTTTTTAACTAAACCTGCACTGCATATCTGCCAGGGGAAGGGAAAAAAAATACTGTTACTCCGTTTGTGATTTTTAGGACCTAGGGGGTTATATTTTCACATTTTGTTCTGTAAAGTACCCCTTTGCTGCATATATCCTTGTCATTAATTCTCTAAATACATCAGATTCTGGGCTTGTTTTTTTTTTTTTTTTGCTAAGAAGTACATTTGCTCTGTGCACTACATTTGTAATTGTGAAAAAAAAAAATATATCAGTAAATCCATCTTTTTCACTGTGGGTGAATAAAAATATATTTTTTTTACCATTAAGTGCCTTTTCCGCCTGCTCAGCAAATCTGATAGTGAGAAATAATCAGTAAATACATCTGTTTCACTGGGGTAGGAAAAATCCTATTTTTTCCTATAAAGTACCTTATTGCCTTGTACTGCAAATCAAATAAAATCAGTAAATTCCACTGACACATTGTGAGTGGAAAAAACGCGTAATTTTTGGCACAAAGTAAATTTGTGGCCTGCTCTGTACTACTGCTAGTGAAAGAATTTCACTTGCATCTGTCAGTTTTATTGGTGGGTGAAGAAATCATATATTTTGTTGAAATTGATTCCATCCTCTGCCTGCACAGGCAATCTGATAGTTAACAATAATCTGTTAATTCATCTGTTTAACTGGGGTTGAAGAAATCATATATTTTGTTGAAATTAATTCCATCCTCTGCCTGCACAGGCAATCTGATAGTTAACAATAATCTGTTAATTCATCTGTTTTACTGGTGTAGGAAAAATCCTCTTTTTTTCCTATAAAGGACCTTTTTGCCTTGTACTGCAAATCAAATAAAATCAGTAAATTCCACTGGGACATTGTGGGTAGAAAAAACACGTAATTTTTGGCACAAAATAAATTTGTGGCCTCCTCTGTACTATTGCTAGTGAAAGAATTTCGCTTGCATCCGTCAGTTTCACTGGGGTTGAAGAAATCATATATTTTGTTGAAATAAATTCCATCCTCTGCCTGCACAGGCAATCTGATAGTGAACAATAATCTGTTAATTCATCTAGTTCACTGGGGTTGAAGAAATTATATATTTTGCTGAAATACATTCCATCCTAGGTCTGCACAGGCAATCTGATAGTGAACAATAATCTGTTAATTCATCTGTTTCACTGGTGTAGGAAAAATCCTCTTTTTTTTTCTATAAAGGACATTTTTGCCTTGTACTGCAAATCAAATAAAATCAGTAAATTCCACTGGGACATTGTGGGTGGAAAACACACGTAATTTTTTGCACAAAGTAAATTTGTGGCCTGCTCTGTACTACTGCTAGTGTAGTGAAAGAATTTCACTTGCATCTGTTAGTTTCATTGGTTGGTGAAGAAATGATATATTTTGTTTAAATAAATTCCAGCTTCTGCCTGCACAGGCAATCTGATACTAAAAAATAATCAGTAAATCCATCTGTTTCACTGGAATTGACACATCCTCTTTTTTTCCTATAAAGTACCTTTTTGCCTTGTACTGTAAATCAAATAAAATCAGTAAATTCCACAAGGACATTGTGTTTGAAAAAATATATAATTTTGACCCATAAAGTACCCCTCCGGCCTGCGTTGGTGTTCCTGCTGCACTGCATACCTGACTGACTTGCCAACATTTATTCAGTAAATTAGGTGGCGTACTACCGATTGTTGTGGGATCTGTGCCCCTCATATCTTTCAAAGTAACTTGTGACCTTAACCAATCTTTTATCTTTAACACGCTGCCAGGGCCTATTGGGAAGGCCACACAGTGTAATAAATTTGTTTCTCATATTGTGGTGTGACCTAGAAATATCTTTCCTCTTTATTACACTGCCAGGGCATATTAGGCAGGGCACAAAGTGTAATATATTCATCTGTCACATAGAGGTGTAACCAAAACCAATTTTTTCTGTTTATGACACGGGTACGGCATACCTGACAGGGAACAAGTTTTATTAAATCTGTCTGTTACTTTGTTGGGTTACCGAAAATAATAAGGAGAGCGTCAAATAAGGGACGTGGCCATGGTTGTGGTGCTGCTGGTGTTGGTGGGGCTTCTGTTGCAGGGAGAGGACGTGGTGGATCTGTGCCAGCTACACGCCGAAAAAAAACTCCTTCCTCAGGTTCGCGTAGACGACAGGGCCTTTCACATTATTTAGTAGGCCCAAATGCCGCTCTATGAATGGTGAAGCCATAGCACAGGCGCTAGTAGAATGGGTGGCTGATAGTGCCTCCAGTACCTTCACATTGTCTCCCACCCGGTCCAATGCTGAAAGCTCAGAGTTGGCACCTGCAGGCCATGGGCAGCTATCTAGCACCTCATCCCCTTGCAAATCAGCCAAGCAGTCTGAGCCCCAAGTCATGCAGCAGACTCTCATACTTTTTGATGACTCTCCTGGCAGGGTTTCCCCGACCCATCCACATAGCCCTGCTCTAGAAGTGGAAGAGATTGAGTGCACCGATGCCCAACCACTTATGTTTGAGGATGAGGACATGGGAAGACCACCGCAGCATGTCTCTGATCATGACGAAAGACAGGTGTCAACTGCTACGGCTTTCTGCAGTGTTCAAACCGACAAGGAGGGCAGGGGTGCAGAAGACTTGGTGGAAGATGATGTGGAGGATGATGAGGTCCTAGACCCTACATGGGATGAAGGTCATGCTAGTGACCTGTGCAGTTCGGTGTAACAGGCGGTGGTCGCACAGAGACACCAGCACAGCAAAAGAGGGAGCAGGGTGCAGAAGCAGAGCGCCCGTCCCCTAGACACTACGCCTGCTAATGCCCACCGCACCTAGGGACCGAGCACACCAAAGACAGCTCCAAGGAGTTCCCCGGCGTGGCAGTTCTTCACACAATCTGCAGATGACAAGACACAAGTGGTTTGCATGCTGTGTAATCAGAGCCTAAAGCAAGACATAAACGTTCTAAACCTGAGCACAACCTGCATGACCAGGCATCTAAGTGCAAGACACGAGCTGCAGTGGAGTAAACACCTTCAAAACCAAGAAAAGTCTCTGGCTCCTCCTGCTCCCTCTTCTGCTGCAATCTCGGCCTCTTCCTCCACCTCTGGAGTGACAATGGCAACGGCCACCCCGTAACCGTAACCGGAGTTAGTGACACCAACGCCACCACGTCCGTCACCTTCAACAAGCACCACCATAGTGTCCCATGTAAGCGTTCAGCTGTCCATCTCCCAAACACTGGATCGAAAGAGGAAGTACCCCCCTACCCACCCACGATCCCTGGCCCTGAATGCCAGCATTTCAAAATTGCTGGCCTTTGAAATGCTGTCATTCCGTCTGGTGGAGACAGAGAGTTTTAAAAACCTTATGGTGGTGGCTGTCCCAGATTACGTCGTTCCAAGCCGCCACAGCAAGTGACCGACAAACCAGAATCAACACAGACACCTATTGATCCACAAGGAAAACCTGTCAGATTAAACAGTCTCATAGATCATCTGCCACTCACTGTTGCCGGGACATCCATATGTCTTGGTATGTCCGTGACAGGAAACCACCCAGCAGCAGCAGGTCATGGAGCAGAACCTGAATCGGCAGGTGGTGGCATACTTGGACTGTACCCTGTCACCCCAGATCCAAGATCTACTGGGCAGCCAAACACCGAATAGTGTGGCATCAGAACGGGTGTTTCGTGTGGCAGGTGGCATAGTTACCCCAAAGAGAACTCGCCTTTCAACACAAAATGTTAAGAGACTAACATTTATAAAGATTAATCAGACATGGATCAACCACGATTTACAGACACCCGTGCCTGATGCAACAGACTAGATCATTTTGGCAGTAATGATCTGACTGTAGTGTGCTGCCACACTGGAACATTGTGACACTATTCTGTGTGTGCCACCCACCTGATGCCAGACCCCTGCTACCTTTACTGCCATCTGCTCCTACTGTGATTTTTCACGATCTTGTGCTATTACTGTCACTGCTGTTGCCCCCACTCTGTTTCGGGGCCACTATTGTGACTCTTCATGCTGTTGCCACACTCATCTGACTGTTACAGGGACACTAGTGACCCTGTTTGGTCGTGTTGACATCAGCATTTATTTTTCCATTCTTCTGGGAAAAAAAATAATATGGATCCTATCATTTGAGCATCCATAAGACCTCTATCACATGGTCAGTATTCTGCTTCAGGATTTGATCATAATTTGGAAGCTAGAAGCAGGAGTGGGTCCAAAACAGATGTAAATATTTCCATCACATTTTACCTCTGTTTCGGACCCACTCCTGTTTTTGCCTTACCAATACTGATCAAATGCTGACCAAATACTGACGGGTTGAAAGCAGATACTAAAAATACAGGATCCATTTTTTTGGGCTGTTCTTCTGATGGATCAAAAGAACGGAAAAATAAAAATTCATGTGAACACAGCCTTACTGCTGACACCCTGACACTGTCATGGGGGCAATACTTGAAACTTGGGCCACTGCACAGTTAAGTCCACACTGATAAAGTAGACCTGACGCTAACACTGACCTGAGTTCACACTTCTGTTATTTGGTCAGTTATTTCCGTTACTTATTGTGAGCCAAATTCAGGAGCCAATCCTACTCTCAGATTAGGTATCATGAATAGATCTGCACCTTTTCTGTGGTTTTGACCCACATCTGCTTTGGGCTGACAATAACTAATGAGAATAACTGACCAAATAAGTAAAGTGTGAACTAAGCCTAATAGTGATGCACACTCATTCTATAGTTAAAAGAGGGGCCTAAAAGGCATGTGTTTGCACTGCCACAACATGGAATAAAAGAACTTTATTTTTCTCCACTACTTTGTTGGAGCTGCTTCCATGTCCTTATTTTGTTCCACTAAAGAGTCACTGCTACACAGCTCCTGCAGAGGCATGCAATGTTTTTTTTTCTTTACTGAAGGCTGCTGTATGCTTTTCTTTTGGTTTAATTAGGGGTTGGCTAGGACTGTTGGTGGCCTGCACGATGATGCACACATCTATTTATGTGACCTGCCTGTCATTCTGACAGACAGTAACTGTTTCGCTACCAAAAATGACTAGCTATGCATATTGCGGCACTGCACAGTGTTGTAGACCAGGATAAATTCTCCCGAAAGTTTAACGCAGGCATAGGATAGACCTTGATATAATGCACTTTATGATTAATTAATTTGTAACAAAGCGAATTTCTTGGAGAAATTCAGCGAAGTAGCTGAGTTGAATTTTTGAAAACTTTGCTCATTTCTATCCAGAGGCGTCAAGGCTTCTTTACTGTAAGAACTGTGAATCTGTGAAATAGTTTACCTCAGGAAGGTCACGGCAGTAACAGTGGACAGTTTTAAAAAAATATGAAAAGATGAAGTGTTAAAATGAAATAACTTTAATGCTTATGAAAATGCGTAGAAGACTGGGTCTCAATTCTCTTTTTCTAAAATTCACATCCCCACCTATACCTTGGTTGACTTATGTCTTTTTTTAACCATATTAACTATGTAACCGAATTCTCGCTGAAACCCGCACCCAGAATCCTCCATGTGAACCTACCGTAAGTTTTTATCATCTATAGCATTAGTAAATCTACCCCAAAGACTGTGTAGAACTTTTCACCATGAATATGGCAGGAAAGAGGGAAAATGTGCATAGAAACTCAAAGTTAGTATTTGTACCAGGAAACTTTTGTTTCTCCATCTCATTAATATTTATAAGACCAATATTAGAGAACCACTTCATAGATGATCATGCTGAGCTGCTGGACACCAGATGAAAAACATATGCTTAGCACTGATTTGCATAACTCAGTTCTTCATTGAAATGTCAATGCTAAATTTTAACTCTTGGTCTACTAGGAGCAGAAAGAAATGTTTCATACACAATACATAATATTCAATATTAATATATACAGGGAGTATTTAGGGTATATGGCAGGTGTTAGGTAGGATGCCATATAACCACTCTGCGTGGACTCGGTGCTAGGGTAGGAAACTGAATTTTTGCCCCAAATGAAAGTTATAGCTTTGTGCAGGTACATAGGCAACATAATCTTAAGGGGGACTTTAAAAAAGACCAGTTTTTTATGTCGGTCTTTGATATGCCTTGCATTGCCGGAGGATGTGTTTAATCTATGTTGAGGTATTCATGAATATAATGTATCCTCAGCAGTTTGTTCGCCTAAACTAAAGTCTATGCCAGCTCATAACTAGCATAGATTTAATTTGAATACAGGTTGGGTAGCGCTCCAGTTAGTGGACGCGGGTCTCAGGGAATGGTTCCTTAAGCCAAATGTTCATGTAGAAAAATAATGGTTCCTGGACACCACTTTACTTTGTTCAATATAGATTTATTTCATACATAGATAGCGGAATGCCAGTAATAAAAGGTCGACGTTTCGGCATAGACGCCTTCATCAGAACACTGGGAGTGCCGCAGTATGGGAATGGGTAGATGGCTCTATGGCCTCGATGGCTAGTTTGGTGGGGCAGAGACACTGCCCCACCAAACTAGCCATCGAGGCCATAGAGCCATCTACCCATTCCCATACTGCGGCACTCCCAGTGTTCTGATGAAGGCGTCTATGCCGAAACGTCGACCTTTTATTACTGGCATTCCGCTATCTATGTATGAAATAAATCTATATTGAACAAAGTAAAGTGGTGTCCAGGAACCATTATTTTTCTAGCATAGATTTAAGTCATCATTTAGGTGTAAATGATGATAAATGTGCCTGCCCACCACCATACACACTTTTTGGAAAGTGGTGAGGGCAACATAGAAATGCCACTTGTGCCTAGATTTAGCCACAGTGGTGTTTTTGTTGAAGAGGTATAGTGTTTTGAATGAGAATGTCCATTGTTTTTCAACATTGTGATTGACCACATGAGCGGGCACTCAACAAAAGCTGTTGTTAAATGTAGTCTGAGTAACCTAGACTTCTCTCTAGAGTGGGCCACCAGAGGATCTGCCAGTAGAACCAGGCTCTGACATACTAATGGAGACTTGGCACAACTGGAGGTCCAGGAGAAATCAACCTCATTGAAAGCTACAATTTCATCACGTAACTGAGCAAACCAAACAGCACTTTCCACCTTTTTAACACATACAAATGTAAAGGCTTTACCACATATGTGAAAGGCACAGTCAGACTAGTTTGCAATGCATATAATGTGTACAATGATAAAAACCTTGGAACCAGTTTCCTGGTGGGTCTGACTTACCTGGATACAATATTGTCTCTAGACAAAATACAACGTATAATAGTATTTTTTTCCTCCAAGGATTTCATTAATGGCTACAAAACTTATCTAGACACTTTGGGGGTTATTTATTAAGACCAGTGTTTTACACACCATTTTAATCTATCGTCCTCTGGTGTTAGATGCCCCAAAATTATTAAGAGGTGTATGCCTTGTGCCGCGTCTGTACAGGTCCGTGTGACAGATGTGAAATCTATACCAGGAAAGGAGCTGGTGTAGATTTCAGATATAATCTATGCCAGTTTCCATGCACAGAATATAATACATGTGTTATACCAGCTATCCCAAGCCCCTACCACCCACTCCATGTCCTTTGTGAAAAAGTGGCAATCAGAGCGGAAAACCCCACAAAAGTTGCAAAATTTTGCACAAGCTGAATGTGCACCAGAGATTTCTACCTTTTGATGCCAGTTTTCTGGTATACAGAGGTTGATAAATGTCCCCCTTTCTTTTTGACAGTTGGTCAGTGTCTTGGGTTATTTTCCATGTGGGGTTTTTGCATCTAGTGTATTCTGCTGGCCATTGTCCAGGTAACTAGAATGAGGAAGAAAGGGTGCCCAGCATCCTGCTAGGAGCTTTCATGCAACCATTAAAGAAATAAAACCTTGAGGAGGGTACCGTAAGTCTGAACCTCCTGCTGTGAACTTTAATATTAAACTCTGCTAAGGTTCAGGTTCCGCTTTTTAACTCTCTTTATTTGGTTCTCCTGGCTACCACTCAAAAAGCCACAGTTCTTTCCTACTGGCTGCACATCACTTCAGACCTTATATCATGTGCTCATCAAGATATAAAAGGCACATTTTTGATGAGAGTCTCTCTGAGGCAACGGCAATCAATACAATTCTCACACTGCAGTCATCCTATTCGGAAAGGTGAGGTCACATGACCTGGAATCTATTCTTCACAAGAAACAGAAGTTGTGCAGTACATGTGCTTGCTTTAGACCATGCCACCACATACCTTGAAGGCTCATCACTCTGTCATATGAAAAGGTGATAAGACTGATTCCAGTTCAAATTAAAATAATCCAACTTAAAATATAGAGGAGGCCTAATTTCCTGACATTGAAATAAGGACCCAAAACGACAAATAAATGTAAGGCTGGGTTCACATCACATTTTTGTCATTTTTTTACTGGACTCTGCAGGATGGAAAAGCATAGTGTACTATGCTTTTGAGGGGTTTTCTGTTTTGTTTTTTCAAATATATACGTTAAACATGGGGCAAAAACGTGATGTGAACCCAGCCTAAAAGCCAAATACACTCTGGAACAACTGCAAGAATGATTTGAAAACATTGTAAAGTAAAAATCAAGCTAATTACATCACCATTCAGCAATGTAGGTTGCATCACACACACCCATGTAGCCGAGGACATGAGCTTGAGGAACCATAATAGACAGCTACCATAACACTTTCTTCTATGGAAAACATATAACCACTATAATACTGCATTTATGTACTAAAATATAACTACTATAACACCCCCTATGTACAAGAATATAACTACTATAATACTGCCCCTTATGTACAAGAATATAACTACTATAATACTGTACTATAATACTGCTCCCTATGTACAAGAATATAACTACTATAACACTCACCCTATGTACAAGAATATAACTACTATAATACTGCCCCTATGTACAGGAATATGACTACTATGGTACTGCTCACTATGTACAAGAATATAACTACTATAATACTGCTCCCTATGTACAAGAATACAACTACTACAATACTGCACCCGATGTACAAGAATACAACTGCTATAATACTGCCCCTATCTGTGGTGTAACTAGAAATAACTGGGCCCCACAGCAAATTTTTGAACGGGGGCCCACAGCAACTCCCCTCCTCCCATGCAACCCCCACTCCTGTGGCTACTCAAGACTGCTCCCTCAGACAAGGCCTGGCGGCCACTCTATCTGTTTCCTACACGTATATACTGTATGTCATGTCTCTGTATATAATGGCATTTTATAATACTGACAATAAAATCTTTCAGTCCTCATCCTGGATGGGCCCCTTCTGAGTTCGGGCCCCAAAGCAGCTACTTACCCCGCTTCCCCTATAGCTAGCTCTATATCCCCTATGTACAAGAATATAACTACTATAATACTGAAACCCAGGAACACATACTGCTGCTTTAACCAGTGAAATTCTGTGCAGTCTAATTAAACATTATTGTTTATGGATGCTTTTATATTGTTTTTTACCTTTGTAAATTTTGTTATATTCTGTACGTGTCATATATCCTATTGATAATTTTTTCACCAGTTGTGTATACATTTCAAGCTCTTTTATAAAGATGACAAATAATTGCTCTGATGACTTTGTGCTTCTTTTAGCCCCGCAGTTGATGTTTGATATCTGTGTGACTCTAGTCGCAGACACTTAGCCATAGAGTTCTGTTTGTTTTCTCTAAAAGTGTATGTGCCTTTATATTTAGAAACCAGAGGTAACTCAATGCCAAGTGTCAAACATAAGGACAGTGAAGTCACCCTTAAAAGTAATAGTGCCTTCAGAAAGTGAAGCAGCAGAACAGGAATGAGAAGGTATTTATAGGTCTGAGGCATGTTTCGTGATGTCATATGACCACTAAAGAAATCCTAATCCATTAATGGGAGGATGTTAGGAGATACGGAAAAGCCAAGACCTTGGGCCAAATTCATATCAAGCTTTAATCAAATCAGGAATACAGTAGTTAATTATTTTAAAGCACCTTTCTAGGGCACTGTACATGTAAAACGGTTTTATATACATAATACAAAATAAGGACCATTTCACACGACCGTGCCGTGTTTTTTGGTCCGCAAATTGCGTATCCGCAAAACACGCATGCCGCGCGTGTGCCTTCCGCAATTTGCGGAACGGAACGGATGGCCCTTTAACCACTTTAGGACCACAGGTTTTTATCCCCTTAGTGACCAGTCCCTTTTTTAAAAATCGGCACTTCACAACTTTGACAGTTTAATGCTCGGTCATGCAAATTGGCACCCAAATGAATTTTACCTCCTTTTCTTCTTACAAATACAGCTTTCTTTTGGTGGTATTTGATTGCTGCTGGCAATTTTTGTTTTTCTGATATTAATCAAAAAAGACTGCAATTTTCTCAAAAAAAGTGTATTTTTAACTTTTTCTGGTAAAATTGTTCAAATATAATTACATTCCTGCAATTGATATATATGTCGCACTAGAGTCCAGAAGTGGGATATTGGGTGCAAAACTAACAGGTAGAGTCACTCAATCTACCAAGAGAAGGTAATATAAGAATAATAGAGTTAGATGCACTCACCACATATGGACCAGATCTGATATTAAAATGACAATTTATTATATCAATAAAAAACACATATTATAATCGAATGGAAGTATAAGACAAATGGTGCTGGGGTCACAAAAAACTAATCGTTTAAACAGCCGCAAATGTCCACTTTAAAATGGGTAATAGTAGATGTTACGTTCACAGAGGTAATGTGCGATGGCATAGGAATAAATAGCACAATAAAATCGCATTTCTCCCGCGGTTGTTTTTTCCGGACAGCTTCTGGGTCTTCTGGATTATTGTAATAAATGTCCGTATCTTATATTATGGGGAACATCCGACCAGAAGCTGTCCGGAAAAAACAACCGCGGGAGAAAACAACCCTGATTTGATGGATTTGATTCCTTCCCGCCGGTAGATCCACGTGTGTACTCAGCTACTAACGTGACTGAACGCCTAACATACACGGACTCTCCCGAGACTGGATGGAAAGTGACTAGACAAACCAACTATTTCACTTGCAAACCATCGCATACAGTAGGGAGAGGTATCAGACACGACGGGCCTCTGGTAAGCTTGTTCCGATTGTTTATCTATCACCTTTCTAGCGATCGCTACCTACTCCATCAGCGGGACGCCGTTGTAACTACAATAGAGTGGGACGCCGCTCTTTTGTGACTTTGAATCCTACTATATTTGGAATGCGGTATCCACCACTAACCCTCTAGTGAAAACTTCAAGGAAGACTTATACTCTTCTGTAAAGTGGATATTCATTACTCTCCTATTTAGTGCAACTCTAATGCGATTTTATTGTGCTATTTATTCCTATGCCATCGCACATTACCTCTGTGAACGTAACATCTACTATTACCCATTTTAAAGTGGACATTTGCGGCTGTTTAAACGATTCGTTTTTTGTGACCCCAGCACCATTTGTCTTATACTTCCATTCGATTATAATATGTGTTTTTTATTGATATAATAAATTGTCATTTTAATATCAGATCTGGTCCATATGTGGTGAGTGCATCTAACTCTATTATTCTTATAATTACATTCCTATACAAGTTTGTGTCAGAATTTATTGTGCTACATGTCTTTGATAAAAAAAATCCAATAAGTGTATATTTATTGGTTTGCACAAAAGTTATAGCGTTTACAAACTATGGTACAAAAAAGTGAATTTCTGCATTTTGAAGCAGCTCTAACTTTCTGAGCACCTGTCATGTTTCTTCAGGTGCTAGAATGCCAGGAAAGTATAAATACCACCCAAATGACACCATTTTAGAAAGAAGACACCCCAAAGTATTCGCGGAGGGTCATGGTGAGTTCATGTATCATTTAATTTTTTTTCACAAGTTAGCAGAAAATTACACTTTCAGAGGAAAAAAATAATAATAAAGTTTCCATTTCTGCTAACTTCTGGCAAAAAAAATAAAAATCTCCCACAGACTTACTATTCCCCTGAGTGAATACCTAGGGGTGTTTACTTTCCGAAATGGGGTCATTTGTGGGGTGTGTTTACTGTTATGGTATTTTGATCGGGGCTAAATTGTGAGCAGCCCTGTAAAGCCTAAAGCTACTCATTGGACTTTCCGCCCCTTTACGCACCTAGACTGCAAAAAAGTGGCACACATGTGGTATCACCGTACTCAGAAGAAGTAGGGAAATGTGTTTTGGGGTGTATTTTTACATATACCTATGCTGGGTGAGAGAAATATCTCTGTAAATGACAACTTTTTTAAAAATTTTATACAAAGTTGTCAATTTACATAGATATTTCTCTCACCCAGCATGGGTATATGTAAAAATACACCCCAAAACACATTGCCCTACTTCTCCTGAGTACGACGATACACATGAGTGACACTTTTTTGCAGCCAAGATGCACAAAGGGGCCCCAATTTCAATGAGTACCTTTTAGGAGGGCATTTTTAGGCATTTGGATTCCAGACTTCTTCTCACGCTTTAGGACCCCTAAAATGCCAAGGCAGTATAAATACCCCACATGTGACCCCATTTTGGAAAGAAGACACCCCAAGGTATTCCGTAAGGGGCATGGCGAGTTCATAGAAGAATTTTTTTTTGCACAAGTTAGCGGAAATAGATTTTTTTTGTTTTTTCTCACAAAGTCTCTCTTTCTGCTAACTTGTGACAAAAAGTTCAATCTTTCATAGACTCAATATGCCCCTCAGCGAATACCTTGGGGTGTCTTATTTTCCGAAATGGGGTCATTTGTGGGGTGTTAGTACTGCCCTGGCATTTGAGGTTCTCCGTAATCATTACATGTATGGTCAGCATTAGGAGTTTCTGCTATTCTCCTTATATTGAGCATACGGGTAATGAGATTTTTTTTTTCCGTTCAGCCTCTGGGCTGAAAAAATAAATGAACGGCACAGATTTCTTCATCCGCATCGATCAATGTGGATGAAAAAATCTCTGCCAAAAAATATGCAAAAAAAAAAGAGGGGAAAGGACATAGGAGTGCTTGCGAAGTAAGGCCCCATTCACACGTCCGGAAAAATGTCCCTATCTATTCCGCAATTCTGCAGAATAGATGCGGACCCATTCAGTGTGAATGGTGCTGGCGGTGATGCGGAGAGCACACTATGTGCTCTCCGCATCAGCATTTGCGGAGCTGCGGCCGCGAACTTCCGGGTTTCGGCCCCGAAACATCCAGCTGCAGCTCAGCAAAAGAAGAGCATGTCCTATTTTTGTCCGCAGCCTGCGGACAAGAATAGGAATCTCTATGGAGAGTGCCGGCATGGTGTGCTGCGGATCCGCAATTTGCGGGTCCGCAGCACACCACGGACGTGTGAATGGACCCTAAAGCTGCGATCGCTAATAAAGATCCAAAAAGCTCAAAAGTGATCTTTATAGCGCCGCAGCGATTTTACGGTGTTTTTGCAGTGATCAGAAAAAAAAAAATTCTGTCACTGAGGTGAGGCGGACTAAACGCAAGTGTGCGCACAAGATCAGGCCTGATCGGGCGAACACTGCGTTTTTTGTAGAGCCTAAGGTGACCCTAATGTACTGATATAGATCTGATTGCGATCAGTCTTGATCACTTACAGATACTATATAGAACTAGTGCTGATTAGCTACAGCGATGACGCTAATCAGCGACTAATCAGTGACTGCGGTGCGGTGGGCTGGACGCTAACTACCTAACAAGTAGCTAACTAACTGGCGGTGATAAGGCATCCTTAGGCCCCATTCACGCGTCCGCAATTCTGTTCCACATTTTACGGAACGGAATTGCGGACCCATTCATTTCTATGAGGACAGACTTTGTCCCGCTCGGATCCGGAATTGCGGATCCACACTTCCGGGTCCGCACTTCCAGGTCCGCAAAAGTATAGAACATGTCCTATTCTTGTCCGCAATTGCGGACAAGAAAAGGCATTTTCTATATAGTTCTGGCAATGTGCGGATCCGCAAAATGCGGAAAGCACATTGCCGGCGTCCGTGTTTTGGAGCCGGTGTCCGTCTGAATGGAGCCTTACAGGGGGGTGATCAATGACATGGGGGTGACAGGGGGTGATCAGGGAGTTAATATGGGGTGATCATGGGTTAATAAGGGGTTAATAAGTGACGGGGGGGGGGGGTGGTGTGTGGTGATTGGTGCACTTACATAGCTGCCCGTGTCCTCTGGTGGTCCCAAGCAAAAGGGACCACCAGAGCAGCGGGCAGCAGGCATATCAGACGCTGTTTACAAAACAGCGTCTGATATGCGGTTTGGATGCGATTTACTGACATTTACAGCCTGCCAGCGCATGATCAGCGCTGGCAGGCTGTAGACTAAGTTCTTACCTGTTGGGCTGCAGTTCACATGAAATCTCGGGTCTTGCGGGATGACGCCTTTCGGCGTGATCGAGACCTGAGAGAACCACCTCCCGCACGCCTTTCGGCATTAGCGTGACGGGAGGTGGTTAAAACGGACAAGAATAGGATATGACTCATAACTTTTGCGGGGACACGGAACGGAGCAACGGATGCGGACAGCACACTGAGTCCGCACCCGAGCCGCTAGAAATGTGGCTTAGATGCAGACCAAAACCACGGTCATGTGAATGTGCCCTTAGGAGAATAAATATGACAGACAGGTAAAGAGGGGGAGAGAGGGAAGGAGGCAGTAAGTGAGGATGGGAACTTCTCATATAGTAGTGTAGTGAGAGCAGGTTTAGTGTAGGTCATTGGCTTTCCTGAAGGTTTTCAGGTTGCCTTCTAAACATTTGGATGGTGAGGGGAGTCTGACGAGCTGAGGTAGCGAGTTCCAACCAGCAGGTAGTATGCACGTGAGAAATCTTGGAGACAATGGTGTAAAGGACAGGCAAGAGGAGAGCAGAGAAGGGGGTAGAGGGAGAATTCGAGATTACAAGTATGGATGTGTCTGGAGATTAGGTTTAGAGATATACAGAGAGTACATATTGTGAATGGTCTTCTTTGTTGTTCATTGTTAATATTTTGATTTGAGTTATACTTCGATACATAGGGTCAGTATTATAGTATTTATTTTCTTGTATATAGGGGCAGGATTATACAGTAGTAGTTATATTCTTGTAGATAGTGGGCAGTATTATAGTAGTTATATTCTTATACATAAGAGGCAGTATTATACAAGTTTTATTCTTGTACATAGGAGCAGCATTATAGTAGTTATATTATTGTACATAGGAGGCAGTATTATAGTTATATTCCTATATATAGGAAAACAGTATTATAATAGTTATATTCTTGTTCATAAGAGGCAGTATTATAGTTAAAATAGGAGATCAGTATTATGCTAGTTATATTCCAGTATATAGGGAATAATATTATTGCAGTTATATTCCACAAAACTGCAGCTATAATTGTAGTCACTGAAATCAAACTCTTAGTACTACTAGGAGATGTCAAATTTGGAAATTAGCAATAGTTGTGATGTGGCGCACTGGAAAAACAAAGGACCATCCGAGGTGCTCACATTAGAGTTGGTTTACCCCAACTACTCAAAAAGTTGCCAAATAGAACAAAAGTAACTGGGCACTCTCAAATATTGAAACCCTTAAAAATTTATTGATAAAACCAATAAAAGGAATCTGTTGTTATCCCATACATAAAACACCATATTAAACAACCATGGGCAATAAACGGTTAAAAATGGCCGAAAGTTCTCTATGTAATGACAACCCTGCATGCAGTTGCAATATATTAGTAAAGTGCACCCAGTGCATATGAAGCCTCAATAAAGTGCTTCCAGTGCAAACCGCCTCAATAATAATAGTACAGTCACTAGTATGTACACCAATTGCTTCTCAAGTCAATGACTCTAATGTTCATGTTACAATTCAAAGTGCTGTAAATTAATGGAAGAGCAATTGGATAGATGTTCATTCATAAAAACTGGCAAAACCAAAGGCAGCGGCGTCCCATGTGCACGCTTTGCATCGCGTGTTTGACCAGACGTGTTTCAAATACCCCAAAAAGGACCACTATCAAACATAGATGAAGCGACACTGATGGTGTATAAGTGCCTTTTCCAATTCCGTCTGCTGCGCGATAGGTGGCATGTTTGAGGGTGCACTGAAGACCGTAAGAGAGAAGTGAGGTCCACGTGCAGACAACTCGCCAGCGTGGGAACTCAGACAGTAACGGCTTGCAAGACATCAGTTATCCACACTACATGACCAACGTCTAGAGCGGTATATGGGCACGAAGAACTACACTGGGTAAGATCGCTCCATACCACTTGCTGGCACAATAAATAGTACTGCTCAAACACACGGTGCACAGCGCATCAGCGGGACGCCGCTGCCTTTGATTTTGATGGTGGAGTAACATAAGGCACTAGCGATGTAACGTGCCTCTGCCTGTACAGTGTGAAATCATCAGCCAGTTTTTATGAATGAACATTTATCCAATTGCTCTTCCATTCATTTACAGCGCTTTGGATTGTAACATGAACATTAGAGTCATTGACTTGAGAAGCAATTGGTGTACATACTAGTGACTGTACTATTATTATTGAGGCGGTTTGCACTGGAAGCACTTTATTGAGGCATCATATGCACTGGGTGCACTTTACTATTATATTGCAGCTGCATGCAGGGTTGTCATTACATAGAGAACTTTTGGCCATTTTTAACCATTTATTGCCCATGGTTTTTTAATATGGCAATTATGTATTGGATAACAACAGATTCCTTTTATTGGTTTTATCAATACATTTTTAAGGGTTTCAATATTTGAGAGTGCCGAGTTTTGTTTTGTTAAATCTGGAAATTAGATAAAGTCCGAAAATGTAGATCACTAGGGGGTCCAACAGCATGAGTCCCTATGACCCCAAGAACAAAATGGTTTCCAAGTTGCAATGATAAGGTAGCTTTTCCAAGGGGATCATTCCCCACTGCAATTAATTGAAGTTTTGGAAAGCTCGGATTGGAGGAGGTTCAAAATCTCTGTCTGACAGGCCGAAAGTCCTCCAGGCTTCCACTATATGAAATATTATGTGGCTATAACTTGTCTTTTCTCACTAACCTCATCATAAAATTCTTGTCCCAAGTCAATCATTTCTCATTATTTCTCCAATCGATAGGCCCAGTATGTAGAGCGCTCACCTGAAATTAGCTCTAACTGCAAATTAAAACGCTGAATAAGTTGCCTTTCAACCATTTTACAAAATCAATGTCTGTTGACACAGTGACAGCGACCTTGGTCATGTATGCTACAGCACAGACGTCGATATCCGTACTGCATGATGAATAGCTAGCGAAAATAAGGGAATATCGGATACAACTGCAAAAATGTCCACAAATCATTACCTCTAAAATGGAGTGGTTTATTGGCTGGTGATGACCCTAGGCTCACTTCCCATTAAGATGCTGGTCTGTGGTCAGTTCGTCTTTCCTATAGAAGACATCGCAGTGAATCCACTAATTCTGGTCTTGTGTATCAATGCTGTTAACAGTCATAGCTGTCAATCCCTAGATATCCATGTCTTGTCTTGATCAATTAGCCAGCCACATGTAAATACTAATGGACCTTTGGTAGTTGTTAATTGCTGCTTACTGTAGTATGCCAATTACTGGGGAAATGGATAACTCAGATTTTTAGTGTGGCAAGGAACAGTCACTTGAGTTTTATCGAAAGACATGTAGTAAGAGGAATAGGTAAATCCATAATAGAGATGTAGTGTACGGGAGCTGTAATGCCCGTCACTACAGAAGGGTCACTTGTGTGTGGTCGTTCCCCTCAGTTTTGAGGAGATTGGTGTAAAACATCTTCATGTAATGCAATACTGTGTATTTCCCTGTTACTGTGATATTTGCCATGTGCAGGCCTGCTAGGGGTGTCATTCCAGCTCTAAGTCACTAGAGGGAGCTAGGGAGCCCTAGTTTATAAATAGGCCCAGTCAGGGGAAGAAAAGGCAGATTAGACTGTGTCTAAGTTAAGTGCAGGCAATGAGCCTGTGAAGGCAAGGCCCAGGCCTTGTACCCGCTGAAGTCAGCCCAGGCCCTATCGCCGGTGGGGGTCCAGCCTAGGAAGATTCATGCCCTAGGAGGAGCAGTCCAGACCCTAGTACTAGTGGAGAAGTGTTGCCTCCTTAGTCAAGCTTCAAGCAGGACAAGTATCCCTGAAGAGAGAGGACAGTTGCCTGAAGTGTGTTGCTGCATTAAGAGTAAGATTAAAGCCCGATCTTAAGAGGGATGTCTTGAAGATAGCTTTTGCGACTGTGATTAATAATCTGAACCACTTCTGTGACTGTATTGTAACGTGTGGAATATTCTGAAACTGTACTTATTGACTGTTCATCTATCTTCAACTACGTTCAGTAAAGTTATCCTGTTATTCAAATATAAGGATTCCTCAATTATTCCACCTGTCACTACACGGTGTGCCACCGTTCAATTGGCACTGGCGTCACGACATTCATCACCTGCCTGTTCCAGTGCTGACCCGATTGAAGACGACAGTCAGTCCCAGGTTAGTGGGTTGCCTGCACTACAAAGCCCAGCATACCTACAGCTACACTACTGACCCTGGGACACTGCAGAGATACAACCACTCATCTATGTATCCACTTAATCCCCCTCTCATATTCTCTGACTAAAAGTGGTTGTGCCATGAACATTATTCTACAGTTTTCAAATGAGCACCTGGATCTGAATACTTTTTGTAATTGGATGTAATAAAAAATTTTATATAGCCACTGAGCTATTCTATAAAATGTATTTGCATAGCGCCACCCCCTGTTTGGTCTTAATTCCCCTTCCATCTCACTGAGGTAGTCACACACGCTCAGTTAAAATCTTGCCACCGGGGCATGGCCTGGACTTCTAGCAAGATGGCAGCATGAGGCACCAGCTCCGCCACCTTGCTTCACATAAGGAGACCCAACAGCACAGGTGGGGGAGTGCGACTCAGCCTGTCAGACGCGGCCTCCCGCTCCTGAAGCTTCCCGGCGCCTACGTCAGTGAAGATGCACGTGCACCTCCTCTGCCCCGGGAACCACTGTGCAGCAACCCCCAACAGGCGACTCAGTCGCTTCTCTCCCCAGTTGTCCGGGAGTTCATCTCTTCCACATTTACTCTATGGGAGGCTCATAAAGCGTTTTTTGGGGGAAATTGCATAGCAATTGGGTCTAAGTTGAAAAAAGACTGTAACTTACAATACGCCTCTATTGTTGATCAGTTAAAAACACTAGAGGCCCAATTGGAGACACGTGTTTCGCGACATTTATTAAGACGCATTGTCATTTTCCATGCTAGACTGAGATATTTGCCACTTGCGAAAACAGAGAAATTGCTCCTATATTCCCGTCAACGCTTTTATGCTTGGGGTAATAAACCACATGCACTCTTAGCTCGCCAACTACGCGACTCCAATATTGCAGGTTCACCTACAGCTATAAGACAAGCAGATGGTACTATTACATATGATCCTACTGCTATCTCAGACTTTTTCAAACAGTATTATGAGGCTCTCTATGCCCTCCCTCAACAACTGCCCACTGATCATGAGGAATGTCAAAGGTTATTCTCCTCCTTTGTGAGTCAATGCAACCTACCTAAGCTTTCGAAGGACGCCCTAGCATCCCTGAATAGGGATGAGCGAACCCGAACTGTATAGCTCGGGTTCGTAATGAATTTTGGGGTGTTCGTGACATGGACCCAAACCCGAACATTTATGTAAAAGTCCGGGTTCGAGTGCGTTGTTTGGCGATTTCTATGGCGCATTTTGAAAGCCTGCAAATCAGCCAATTAACAAGCGTCATACTACTTGCCCCAAGAGGCTGTGAGCAGATGGCTGTGATTGGCCAAGTGCAGCATGTGACCCAGCGTCGCCCCGCACGTCACTCTGCTCTGATTAGTGTAGGGACAGGATGCAGCTGCTGTTAGGGCGAGATTAGGCAGGGATTAACTCAGCAAAAACACTTAATGAAGTGATCGATCTACAGCTGTGAATCATTCAACTTCTGCTAGTTAATTGCTCACTGTTTTCAGGCTGCCCAGAGTGTTTTTCTGTCACTTTTTTCTGGGGTGATCGGCAGCCATTTTGTGACTTGTGGTGCGCCAGCACAAGCTGCCACCAAGTCCATTAATCCATCAATAGTAGGGTTTTTTTTTTTTTTTGCTATATCCTACATCAGGGGCTTGGCTGTGCTTATTGTCACCCCTAGAAACTCAGTATAGAATTTTCTATATTTTATTGAGAGGTGAAATTCACATATAAAAATAGCAATCCCCTAAATCTGGTGTTCCAGCTGTGGCTAGCCAAGTGGTGCGCCAGCACAAGCTGCCACCAAGTCCATTAATCCATCAAAAGTAGGGTAGTTTTTTTTTTTGCTATATCCTACATCAGGGGCTTGGCTGTGCTTATTGTCACCCCTAGAAACTCAGTATAGAATTTTCTATATTTTATTGAGAGGTGAAATTCACATATAAAAATAGCAATCCCCTAAATCTGGTGTTCCAGCTGTGGCTAGCCAAGTGGTGCGCCAGCACAAGCTGCCACCAAGTCCATTAATCCATCAATAGTAGGGTTTTTTTTTTTTTTTTTGCTATATCCTACATCAGGGGCTTGGCTGTGCTTATTGTCACCCCTAGAAACTCAGTATAGAATTTTCTATATTTTATTGAGAGGTGAAATTCACATAAAAAAATAGCAATCCCCTAAATCTGGTGTTCCAGCTGTGGCTAGCCAAGTGTAATACTGTCTGGCAAAGAATATATTTTTTTTTCTAGGGTGAAATTCAATTTCCAAAATAGCAATCCACTAAATCAGTGGTTTCTGCTGTGGCAGGACAAGTTTTATAGTGTCTGTCAAAGGATAGCTTTTGTTCTGGGGTGAAATTCAATTACCAAAATAGTAATACTGTAAATCTGGTGTTCCAGCTGTGACTGGACAAGTTTCATAGTGTCCGTCAAAGGATATATTATTTTCTGGGGTGAAATTCAGTTGCAAAAATAGAAATGCCGTAAATCTGGTGTTCCAGCTGTGACTGGACAAGTTTCATAGTGTCCGTCAAAGGATATATTATTTTCTGGGGTGAAATTCAGTTGCAAAAATAGAAATGCCGTAAATCTGGTGTTCCAGCTGTGACTGGACAAGTTTCATAGTGTCCGTCAAAGGATATATTATTTTCTGGGGTGAAATTCAGTTGCAAAAATAGAAATACCGTAAATATGGTGTTCCAGCTGTGACTGGACAAGTTTCATAGTGTCCGTCAAAGGATATATTATTTTCTGGGGTGAAATTCAGTTGCAAAAATAGAAATACCGTAAATCTGGTGTTCCAGCTGTGACTGGACAAGTTTCATAGTGTCCGTCAAAGGATAGATTATTTTCTGGGGTGAAATTCAGTTGCAAAAATAGAAATACCGTAAATATGGTGTTCCAGCTGTGACTGGACAAGTTTCATAGTATCCGTCAAAGGATATATTATTTTCTGGGGTGAAATTCAGTTGCAAAAATAGAAGTACCGTAAATCTGGTGTTCCAGCTGTGACTGGACAAGTTTCATAGTGTCCGTCAAAGGATATATTATTTTCTGGGGTGAAATTCAGTTGCAAAAATAGAAATACCGTAAATATGGTGTTCCAGCTGTGACTGGACAAGTTTCATAGTGCCCGTCAAAGGATATATTATTTTCTGGGGTGAAATTCAGTTGCAAAAATAGAAATACCGTAAATCTGGTGTTCCAGCTGTGACTGGACAAGTTTTCATAGTGTCTGTCAAAGGATATATTATTTTCTGTGGTGAAATTCAGTTGCAAAAATAGAAATACAGTAAATCTGGTGTTCTAGCTGTGGTTGGACAAGTAGTTTAATAGTATCCGTCAAAGGATATGTTTTGTTCTGGGGTGAAATTCAATTGCCAAAATAGCAACACCCAAAATCTGGTGTTCCAGCTGTTGCAGGCCAAGTGTAAATCTGTCCGTGAAAGGGTACATTACACTCAGCGTGCATCTCCAAGTGTATTTCTTTCAGTTAACCACATCAGCCCCCCTAGCTTAAACACCCTTAATGACCAGGCCACTTTTTACAATTCCGCACTACACTACTTTCACCGTTTATTGCTCCGTCATACAACTTACCACCCAAATGAATTTTACCTCCTTTTCTTCTCACTAATAGAGCTTTCATTTGGTGGTATTTCATTGCTGCTGACATTTTTACTTTTTTTGCTATTAATCAAAAATGACCGAAGTTATTGCAAAAAAATGACATTTTTCACTTTCTGTTGTAAATTTTTTTTTAAAAAACTACATTTCTATATAAATTTTTCTCTAAATTTATTGTTCTACATGTCTTTGATAAAAAAAGTCCAATAAGTGTATATTTATTGGTTTGGGTAAAAGTTATAGCGTTACAAACTATGGTGCAAAAAGTGAATTTCGGCATTTTGAAGCAGCTCTGACTTTCTGAGCGCCTGTCATGTTTCTTCAGGTGCTAGAATGCCAGGATAGTATAAATACCCCCAAATCACACCATTTTAGAAAGAAGACACCCCAAAGTATTCGCGGAGGGGCTTGGTGAGTTCATGTATCATTTCATTTTTTTTCACAAGTTAGCGGAAAATGACACTTTCTGAGAAAAAAAAAAAAGTTTCAATTTCTGATAATTTCTGGCAAAAAAATAAAAATCTCAGACGGACTCACTATGCCCCTCAGTGAATACCTTGGGGTGTCTACTTTCCGAAATGGGTTCATTTGTGGGGTGTGTTTACTGCTCTGGCATTTTGGGCAGGGCTAATTATGAGCCGCCATGTAAAACCTAAAGGTACTCGTTGGAATTTGGGCCCTTTGCACTCAGGCTGCAAAAGTCTCACTTATGTGGTAGTCGCCGTACTCAGGAGAAGTAGGCAATGTGTTTTGGGGTGTCTTCTTACATATACCCATGTTGGGTGAGAGAAATATCTCTGTAAATTGTCAACTTTGTATAAAAATTTTTAAAAGTTGTCGCTTACAGAGATATTTTTCACACAAAGTATGGGTATATATAAAATACACCCCAAAACACATTGCCCTACTTCTCCTGAGTACGACGATACCACATGTGTGACACTTTTGCAGCCTGGGTGCAAAGGGCCCTAAAACCAATGAGTACCTTTAGATTTCTACAGGGCATTTTTACGCATTTGGATTCCAGACTTCTTCTCACGCTTTAGGGGCCCTAAATGCCAGGATAGTATAAATACCCACATGTGACTCCCATTTTGGAAAGAAGACACCCTAAGGTATTCTGTGAGGGGTATGGTGAGTTCATGTAAAATTTTATTTTTTGTCACAAGTTAGTGGAATATGAGACTTTGTAAAAAAAAAAATAAAAAAAAAATAAAAAAACAATTTCCGCTGACTTGTTCCAAAAAATAAAAATTCTGTGGACTCACCATACCCCTCACGGAATACCTTGGGGTGTCTTCTTTCCAAAATGGGGTCACATGTGGGATATTTATACTCACCTGGCATTTTAGGGGCCCCTAAAGTGTGAGAATCCAAATGCATAAAAATGGCCTGTGAAATCCTAAAGGTACTCATTGGTTTTAGGGCCCCTTTGCGCACCCAGGCTGCAAAAAAATGTCACTCATGTGGTATCGCCGTACTCAGGAGAAGTAGGGCAATGTGTTTTGGGGTGTATTTTTACATATACCCATGCTGCGTGTGAGAAATATCGCTGTAAACGACAACTTTTTACATTTTTTATTCAAAGTTGTCAATTTACAGAGATATTTCTCTCACCCAGTATGGGTATATGTAGAAATACACCCAAAACACATTGCCCTACTTCTCCTGAGTACGGCGATACCACATGTGTGACACTTTTTGCAGCCAAGATGCGCAAAGGGGCCCAATGAGGACCTTTTAGGAGGGCATTTTTACGCATTTTCTTCTCACGCTTTAGGCCCCTAAAATGCCAGGGCAGTAGAAATACCCACATGTGACCCCATTTTGGAAAGAAGACACCTCAAGGTATTCCATGAGGGGCATGGCAAGTTCATAGAAGATTTTTTTGGCACAAGTTAGTGGAAATTGATTTTTATTGTTTTTCTCACAAAGTCTCCCTTTCCGCTAACTTTTGACAAAAGTTTAAATTTTCATGGACTCATTATGCCCCTCAGCGAATACCTTAGGGTGTCTTCTTTCCAAAATGGGTCACAAGTGGGGTATTTATACTGCCCTGGCATTTTAGGGCCCTAAAGCGTGAGAAGAAAATGCGTAAAAATGACCTTCCTAAAAGGTACTCGTTGATTTAGGCCCTTTACGCATCTTGGCTGCAAAGTGTCACACATAGCATCGCCGTACTCAGGAGAAGTAGGGCGATGTGTTTTAGGGTGTATTTTACATATACCATGCTGGGTGAGAGAAATATCTCTGTAAATTGACAACTTTGAATAAAAATTTTAAAAAGTTGTCGCTTACAGCGATATTTCTCACACCCAGCATGGGTATATGTAAAAATACACCCTAAAACACATTGCCCTACTTCTCCTGAGTACGGCGATACCACATGAGTGACACTTTTTTGCAGCCAAGATGCGCAAAGGGGCCCTAAAACCAATGAGTACCTTTAGGATTTCACAGGCCATTTTTACGCATTTGGATTCTCACGCTTTAGGACCCCTAAATTGCCAGGGCAGTATAAATACCCCACAAGTGACCCCATTGTGGAATGAAGACACCCTAAGGTATTCTGTGAGGGGTATGGCGAGTTCACAGAAAAAAAAAAATTTGGCACAAGTTAGCGGAAATTGTTTTTTTTTTTTTTTTTTACAGTCTCATATTCCACTAACTTGTGACAAAAATAAAATTTTACATGAACTCACCATACCCCTCACGGAATACCTTGGGGTGTCTTCTTTCTAAAATGGGGTCACATGTGGGGTATTTATACTGCCCTGGCATTTGAGGGTCTCCACAATCATTACACGTATGGCCAGCATTAGGAGTTTCTGCGATTCTCCGTATATTGAGCATACGGGTAATGAGATATTTTTTTTCTGTTCAGCCTCTGCGCTGAAAAAAAAAAAAAAATGAACGGCACAGATTTTTTCATTCGCATCGGTCAATGTGGATGAAAAAATCTCTGCCAAAATCAGTGACTGCGGTGCGGTGGGCTGGGAGCTAGCTACCTAACACGTAGCTAACTAACTGGCGGTGATAGGGGACCCTTATGCCCCATTCACACGTCCGAAATTCTGTTTGCGGAACGGAATTGCGGACCCATTCATTTCTATGGGGACAGACTTTGTCCCGCTCGGATCCGGAATTACGGATCCGCGCTTCCGGGTCTGCACTTCCGTTCCGCAAAAATATAGAACATGTCCTATTCTTGTCCGCAATTGTCTGGCAATGTGCGGATCTGCAAAATGCGGAAAGCACATTGCCGGTGTCCGTGTTTTTAGGATCTGCGGATCGGATCCGCAGATCGGATCCGCGGATCGGATCCGCGGATCGGATCCGCGGATCCGTGAATCCACGGATCCGTGAATCCACGGATCCGCAAAACACATATGGACGCCTGAATGGAGCCTTACAAGGGGTGTGATCAATGACAGGGGGTGATCAGGGGTTAATAGGTGAGGGGGGTGGGGGGTTAGTGTAGTGTTTGGTGCAACTTTACTGTGTTACCTGGTCCTCTGGTGGTCGATCCCAGCAAATGGGACCACCAGAGGACCAGGTAGCAGCTATATCAGACGCTGTTCATAAAACAGCGTCTCATATAGCTGTTTGATGCGATTTTATTCGCATCTACAGCCTGCCAGCGATGGATCATCGCTGGCAGGCTGTAGCCGAACTGCCGTGCCGCGCTTCTCTGCGCGCGCGCGTTCACAGGAAATCTCGGCTCTCACGAGATGACGCGCCGACGTGTCAACTCAGAGCTACAGGACCGCCCGCAGGACGCATCCCTGCGTTAGGCAGTCCTGTAGTAGTTAAAGGGTATATTACAGTAAGTGTTAAAATACAGCATAATCCTCTACATTTGCACACACTGATTTGCATCTCTAAGTGTATTTCTTTCCGTTAAAGGGTATATTACACAAAGTGTTAAAATACAAGTGCTGAAAGCATAATCCTATATATTTTTTCACACGCTACTGTGCATATACAAGTCTAAATCTGTCCGTAGAAGGATACCTTTCATCCAGGGCCTAAATAGGCCTACAATTGATATTCCCCTAAATTTGTGGTTACTGCTGTGCCTGGATTAGTGTAATACAGTACATAAATAGATAGCCAGATAGTGTTAGGTGCCTGTAAAAAAAAGGCCTGAATTTGAATTCAATACATTGGCCAAATTTTTTTTTTCTTATTGTGGTGAACGGTAACAATGAGGAAAACATCTAGTATGGGACGCGGACGAGGGCATGGTCGTAGTGTTGTTAGTGGACCCTCTGGTGCTGGGAGAGGACGTGGCCATTCTGCCACAGCCACACGTCCTAGTGAACCAATTACCTCAGGTTCCAGTACCCGCCAGAATTTACAGCGATATTTGGTGGGGCCCAATGCCGTTTCAAGGATGGTAAGGCCTGAGCAAGTACAGGCGATAGTCAATTGGGTGGCCGACAGTGGATCCAGCACGTTCACAACATTATCTCCCACCCAGTCTTCTGCAGAAATCGCACAGGTGGCGCCTGAAAACCAAGCCCATCAGTCTGTCACATCAACCCCATGCATATCAGGGAAACTGTCTGAGCCTCAAGTTATGCAGCAGTCTCTTATGCTGTTTGAAGACTCTGCTGGCAGGGTTTCCCAAGGGAATCCACCTAGCCCTTTTCCAGTGGTGGAAGACATAGAATGCACCGACGCACAACCACTTATGTTTCCTGATAATGAGGACATGGGAATACCACCTCATCTGAGTCTGCACGTCTCTGATGATGACGAAACACAGGTGCCAACTGCTGCGTCTTTTTGCAGTGTGCAGACCGAACAGGAGGTCAGGGAGGAAGACTGTGTGGAAGACGATGCAGGGGACGATGAGGTCCCAGACACCACATGGAATGAAGGTCTTGCCACTGACTTTCATAGTTCAGAGGAAGAGGCAGTGGTGAGACCGAGCCAACAGCGTAGCAAAAGAGGGAGCAGGGGGCAAAAGCAGAACAGCCGCCGCCAAGAGAGTTCGCCTGCTACTGGCCACTGCCACCAGGGACCGAGCACCCTAAAGGCATCTTCAAGGAGTTCCCTGGCATGGCACTTATTTAAACAATGTGCTGATGACAAGACCCGAGTGGTTTGCACGCTGTGCCATCAGAGCCTGAAGCGAGGCATTAACGTTCTGAACCTTAGCACAACCTGCATGACCAGGCATCTACATGCAAAGCATGAACTGCAGTGGAGTAAACACCTTAAAAACAAGGAACTCACTCAGGCTCCCCCTGCTCCCTTCTTCTGCTGCTGCCTCGGCCTCTTCCTCCGCCTCGGGAGGAATGTTGGCACCTGCCGCCCACCAAACAGAGGATGTGCCACCAACACCACCACCACCTCCGTCACCAAGCATCTCCACCATGTCACACAGCAGCGTTCAGCTCTCCATCTCACAAACATTGGAAAGAAAGCGTAAATTCCCACCTACCCACCCTCGAGCCCTGGGCCTGAATGCCAGCATTTCTAAACTACTGGCCTTTGAAATACTGTCATTCAGGCTGGTGGACACAGACAGCTTCAAACAGCTGATGGCGATGGCTGTCCCACAGTATGTTGTTCCCAGCCGCCACTACTTCTCCAAGAGAGCCGTGCCTTCCCTGAACAACCAAGTATCCGATAAAATCAAGTGTGCACTGCGCAACGCCATCTGTGACAAGGTCCACCTAACCACAGATACGTGGACCAGTAAGCACGGCCAGGGACGCTATATCTCCCTAACTGCACACTGGGTAAATGTAGTGGCGGCTGGGCCCAAGGCGGAGAGTTCTTTGGCGCACGTCCTTCTGCCGCCAAGGATCGCAGGGCATCATTCTTTGCCTCCTGTAGCCTCCTCCTCCTACTCGGCTTCCTCCTCCTCTGCTTCCACCAGCTCATCCAGTCAGCCACACACCTTCACCACCAACTTCAGCACAGCCCGGGGTAAACGTCAGCAGGCCGTTCTGAAACTCATATGTTTGGGGGACAGGCTCCACACCGCGCAGGAGTTGTGGCGGGGTATTGAATAACAGACCATTAAGTGGTTGCTGCTGGTGGGCCTCAAGCCCGGCCTGGTGGTGTGCGATAATGGGCGAACTCTCGTCGCAACTCTGGGACTAGCCGGTTTGACGCACATCCCTTGCCTGGCACATGTGCATAATTTGGTGGTGCAAAAGTTCATTCACAACTACCCCGACATGTCAGAGCTGCTGCATAAAGTGTGGGCCGTCTGTGCGCGCTTCCGGCGTTCACATCCTGCCGCTGCTCGCCTGTCTGCGCTACACCGTAACTTCGGCCTTCCCTGCTCACCGCCTCATATGCGACGTTCCCCCTCCAGGTGGAACTCCACCTTGCACATGCTGGAGAGACCATAGTGGAGTTTCAGCTGCAGCACGCACGGGTCAGTCGCTTGGCGAAACAGCACCACTTCACCACCAATGACTGGGCCTCCTTGCGAGACCTTTGTGCCCTGTTGCGCTGTTTCGAGTACTCCACCAACATGGCCAGTGGCGATTACGCCGTTATCAGCGTTACAATACCACTTCTATGTCTCCTTGAGAAAACACTTAGGGTGTTGATGGAAGAGGAGGTGGCCCAGGAGGAGGAGGAGGAGGAGGAGGGGTAATTTTTAGCACTTTCAGGCCAGTCTCTTAGAAGTGGCTCAGAGGGAGGTTTTTTGCAACAGCAGAGGCCAGATACAAATGTGGCCAGCCAGGGCCCACTACTGGAGGAGGATGAGGATGAGGATGAAGCATGTTCACAGCGGGGTGGCACACAACGCATCTCGGGCCCATCACTGGTGCGTGGCTGGGGGGAAACAGAGAACGATGACGATATGCCTCCCACAGAGGACAGCTTGTCCTTACCTCTGGGCAGACTGGCACACATGAGCGACTACATGCTGCAGTGCCTGTGCAACGACAGCAGAGTTGCCCACATTTTAACGTGTGCAGACTACTGGGTTGCCACCCTGCTGGATCCCTGGTACAAAGACAATGTGCCCACCTTACCTCCTGCACTGGAGCGTGATAGGAAGATGCGCGAGTACAAGTGCACGTTGGTAGACGTGCTACTGAGAGCATTCCCAAATGTCACAGGGGAGCAAGTGGAAGCCCAAGGCGAAGGCATAGGAGGAGCGAGAGGTCGCCAACGCAGCTGTGTCACGGCCAGCTCCACTAAGGGGAAGGTTAGCATGGCAGAGATGTGGAAAAGTTTTGTCACCACGCCACAGCTAACTGCACCACCACCTGATACGGAACGTGTTAGCAGGAGACAGCATTTCACTAACATTGTGGAACTCCATTGGTGGGTGACATGAAGCTTGATTCTCTGCTATGCCACCTCTCTACTCTGTCTGGGTGCTGGGGCCTAAATAACTGAAAGTGGCCTTTTCCATTGGTGGGTGACATAAAGCCTGATTCTCTGCTATGGGACCTCTCTCCTCTGTCTGGGTGCTGGGGCCTAAACAAGTAAAAGTGGTCTTCTCCATTGGTGGGTGACATGAAGCCTGATTCTCTGCTATGGGACCTCTCTCCAATTGATATTGGTTACATTTTATTTATTTTATTTTATTTTATTTTAATTCATTTTCCTATCCACATTTGTTTGCAGGGGATTTACCTACGTTTTGCTGCCTTTTGCAGCCCTCTAGCGCTGGGCTATTTTACAGCAGTTTTAGTGCCCAAAAGTTCGGGTCCCCATTGACTTCAATGGGGTTCGAGTTCGGGGTGAAGTTCAGGTCGAGTTCGGATCCCGAACCCGAACTTCTCGAACCCGAACATCCAGGTGTTCGCTCAACTCTATCCCTGAACACTCAGATTACTGCAGAAGAGATTCAGGAGGTGATTAAAGAGCTCCCCAATGGCAGGTCCCCTGGGTCGGACAGTTAACCTTATCTTTATTACAAGACGTTTATTACTGTCCTTCTCCTGCACATGATTACATTATTTAACTCTTTTCTACAAGGCTCACCAATTCCAGCTTCAATGTTACAATCCTATATTATCCTCATTCCAAAGCCTGGCAGGGACCATATGGAGTGTTCAAATTACCGTCCTATAGCTCTCCTTAACTCAGATTTAAAAAACTTTACTAAAATCCTTGCAAACTGACTTTCATTGTGGCGCCCCCAATTGATCCATAAGGATCAAGTCGGATTTGTGCTGAACCGAAAGGGAGGAGAAAACACAAGGAGGACTGTGGACCTAATTGACTTTGTAAGGGTACCTTCACACTGGCGTTTTTATTTTCCGGCATAGAGTTCCGTCGTCACGGCTCTATGCCGGAAAAAAAATGATCAGGATTATCCCCATGCATTCTGAATAGAGAGAAATCCGTTCAGTATGCATCAGGATGTCTTCCGTTCAGTATGTAAATGTTTTTTGGACGTGGACAAAACCGCAGCATGCTGCGGTTTTATATCTGTCCTGAAATGCCGGAACACATGACGGAATGCCGGATCCGGCATTAAGAAATGACTGAAGGACGGATTCGTCCTTCCGGTCTGCGCATGCGCAGACCTTTAAAACTGTGAAAAAAATACAAGACGGATCCGTCTATCCGCATGGCAAACAGAGAGACGGATCCGCACTTGCAATGCAATGACATTAGTGGCATAATGCAGAACATACTGGGAGTTAGGCAGACAGCCTGAGCTGTGAGATAATGTCGGGATTGATCCAGTAATGACGTATGTATGCTGCTTAATGAAATCCCCCCCAAAAAAAAAAGTAAACTGTGAGGAAACTGTATACATGTAAGTGGATTGAGACATTAGTGGCATGATGCAGGCCACAGCAGCAGCCATACAGAAATCATCAGACTGCTTGATGTCAACTATACGCCTGACAAGAAAGCATACAGGTGGCCATTCTTGCAGGCGTGCCTGAGGAGCCAGTTCTTTCCGTTTTCACCTCCCACTGAGACAATTGGGTGTCTTGGCCGGTGCCATCATCATCATCATCATTCTCTTGCTCCTCCTCCTCTTGCAGTGGCAGCTCTTCATCTTCCTCATCCTCCTTCATGCCAGATTGCCAGCAAGCTGATCTTCTTCCGCTGTGGTCCCCTGTTGCATGAGAGTCTGTTAAGATAAAAAAGAGAGTCAAAAGAAAAATATGAGAGGGATAATGTTGTTCTTGCCACAGCTGTCCCTGCTGACAAACTTTGTGGCCTCTTTGAAGGGCTTCAGCACTCGATAGGTGTCTCGGATGACCTACCACTGCCTGAACTTGAAGCAACACATGCTCTGTGCTGCTGAGGCTATGTGGTGCATGACAAAATATTTCACTGCTTTCTTCTGCTTGTACAGTAGCTTGAGCAAGAGCAATGTCGAATTCCAGCAAATTGGCACCTCGCGGTCTAAGTGGTGAAGTGGCAGGCTGTTCTATCACTGCAGGTCCAAGAGAGCGTAACTCACCATGTAAGAGAGGCTGAAGTGCTTAGACAGTCTCCTGGACTTTGCCAACACCTTGCGCAAGCCAGTGTACTTATTTAAAAAGTGCTGCACCACTGGGTTGTTGACATGCGCCATGCAGTAAGCATGTGTTATTTCTTCCAGGTTCAGCACAATGTTGCACCCATTTTCGATGACAACCTTGCCTATTGGAATCAGCGGGGTGCCAGCCAGGGGGATGTTTGCGACTTGATGTACTGTAACTGCTCACCGGTGTGGCTACGCTCTGCCAGGCCATTCATCCCCAAAACAGCGTGGCAATGCTTGACCTGACACGTGATAGGAAGCAGGGGTAGTGTGAGTGACCCTGTGCCCAGCTGCTTTTGGGACGGGAACAGGTCTATGGAGGAGGGAAAGGAGGAGGCGGATAAGTGCCTGATGTGGGAGCCAGGCCTACACAATCGTGGGAGGGTCAAAAGGACCTGGCCTCATTGCTGGGTGCTACCTCACTGCTGCAGGAAAAAACACTGACCCAGTGGGCCATGAAATACGTGTATTGTCCTTGCCTGTAACAGCTGCTCCAGGTGTCCACCGTGCCATGAACCTTGCTGCACAGCAAGAATTGCAGGGAGCGGCATACGTTGTCCACCATATGACAGTACAAGGCAGGGATGATTTATTGGGAGAAATAATGCCGGTTAGGAATAATTCACCATGAATTTTTCATAACTTCTACAAATCATGACCTGGTGAATTGTAGATAACCCAATCGATACAATTCACATCTGAGGCCGACTATTTCCTCAGATAATAAGTTCTTTTCATGTGAGATGACATTAATGCTAAAGATATAGTTTTGACATTAAATAATAATACGCAGGTATTATAAAAATATGCAGATTTATTGGTTACAAGGTTATAAACATAACTAAACACAATGATATATGCCAATGAATATATACAACGTTGATATAAAGCGTTAGAAGCTTAAAATAAGTAAATAAACACAATACATGTGGGTAGAAGCAACTTGTCACATTATAACAAAGCTATTATTTGGTTAGGATATCAAAACAAGAAGTTAAATTATATACATCACTTCTGTTCAGAGGAAACCTCATGATATCAGGATGGGCATGTCTAATCCTAGACACCAATATGGAATGGTGAATACATTCTGCCCCCCTCTAACCAACTACACCTCACATGACTGCAGGAATGGGCAAATCCATCCAAGGATATAACTTAGAAGAGATAACTGTATCCTTCTATCCCATCCTGGACTATATTCACATGTATGACTTGGTAAGACTAATAGACACACAACAGAAATGGGAAGAACTTGGAACAAGTCTTTCTAGTGGGAATTTATCGCCTAGCTTGGCGAAGAATGCTACTATCAATATATTTATATATGTATATATATACAATCATTTAATACTTTGCTAGATTATGAGTCTTGATTCTTCTGCAGGTAGAATGAAGCCTCACAATATCCTAAGACTTCATCTCAATATGGAGATGATCAATTAATTAATGTGTTTATGTATTCGCCAATCTAGATGGTATGACTTCACCCACATTATCCAATTAGTCTTAATAAAATGAAATATCATTCTTCATGTCTCTTACCAAGTCCTAGTAGGAATCACACTTCTGTTCCTAGGAAAGCTGGGTGGTCCATCATGGCATGTGTCACCATGACTCTCATATTGATAGACCCCTCTCTCTTGGGCGTTGTGCTGAATCCTGGAATGTTCTTGTTCTTTGCTTGTTGGAATTTCCCTTTTTCCAACAGTAATTATTCCAATCCTTATCTCATGTCACCTCCTCCTGGATTAGGAACTTCCAATCATACGCTCATATGGTAATGATCCTATGAGATCATATTTACCCATAATGCGACTGTGGAGGACAGTATAATGATATCCATCTGTCTCCGGATGACACTGTTGTGCAAGCTATTAGCACCATACTATAAAGAGTAAACTATAGCACTCTTGTAGTATATACATTTGACCCTCGTCATCGTAAATTAGAGATAAGGATTAACGTGGACATTTTAAAATAACTAAAGACAGACCTCTAGGCGTCTCTCTGAGTGTTTCTCACACTGTTGATCTATGGACCATAATGATATGAATGGGCCTTGTTCTCTTCAGACAGACGTCTGGAGAATCCAGTATACTCCCAACAGATAAGCCCACATCTTTGGCAATAACTTTTAAAATACAATGTTCTTTGTATTCAGTATAAGCTTTTACACAGACTGAACTCGGCATGACCTCATGTTGGCCTGTTTCAGCCATACAGCAAAACGTTGTAACTTTGGTTCAGTCTGTCTCTTAAAAAGACAATGAGTATCAATTTTGAATATAATATGATCAGATATCATATACACTCATGAAAATGCCCGACAAAAGCCTAGTTGGCAAAGCACATCCGGTGTTCTGTACAAGCATGTCAAGAGTTTAAAATGATTTTCCTGCAACCTCATACATTTAAAAAACCATAAGAGTGTTTCAGAATTTCAGCACTTATTGTGAGACCCAAATCTTGAGCCCAGGAAGTACATACTATAAGCAAGGGTGTAAGGAGAGGTTATGTTCAACAAAAGATCCTACAAATCAAACAATGCGCAACCTAGGCAGTCTACCACACAGTATCTTCTAAAACTCACTTAATGGATTGGAAGAAGGGAGTTTTTTAGTTGCCTCAGAGGGTTTAGTCAGGAACTGCTGAAACGCCAAAAACCCTCCTCCATGTTGTCCCACTAGCTCCTGAAACTCTGTTTACTTGAAACTTAGTTTCTGTTATCTTTTCATTCTTCTGGAGAAGATCCATTATAGGAATGGTCTTCAAACGGCTCCACTATTCCACTTGATTGGAATGGTCTCCTGAGGAAAAACTAGGTACAAAATGCGCATGAGAAAGCAATGAAGTCAAAGGTGCCTGGATGGCCTGGATTTGACTGCTAACTTTGCCCCCCTTATTGCTAGGCCACTGCATTACACAAGTGTTTTCCAGATGTTACTAGCAAAAATGATTTCCTTGCTGCCTCATCATTGCCCATTTATTAGCATTGTTGGAGGCAGTTGCTATGTCTTGCATCTGAATCTGGATTATTGCCTAGTTTGGCCTAGTTAGATGTGTTTTCTGGGACCCATATCCCTTTTCCACGAATTTTCCAATCCTACCTAAAAGGGGTGTTTACCTTTGCTGTCCTTTTTCAGACTCCCCAGTGTGGCCAGAGTGTGGCATACTTACCTTATCCATGCGGCTCCGTCGCCCCCCTCATGCACTGCTGGTCCTGGCTGTACTCATGTCAACATCCTGTTTAACACGGGTCATGTCACCACCGTACCCAATGACCAGCTCTGCTATCTATCCAGCATTACCCTGAGAGACAACCAATATGATGTACATTACTCTTCCATAACACATTGTCACACAACTTTTAAATACTCCTGAACAGGTGGACACATGTGACTGCAAAATTAGATAGAGTTGCCATTCAGGAGTCTCAGAACTGGTGACAATACCTATGGGACCACTACTCAGTCTCCCAAAAACAAATAGAACCAAAAAATGGCTGAACAGACTCAACAGGATCTTTGCAGAAGAAAACAACTACATTTAATTTATTTATTTATTTATTTATTTATTTATTATTATTATTTTTTTAGGGAAGTTGGGTCTTTAATTATACATTGCTGAGACTGCATTCAGCAGGAACATGTTCTACCCTATGAAGTAACAAGTATCACTAGGGATTCTGTAAGATGTATCGGCCTTCAGGTATCTCCTGTTTATAAGACAAATTATTATAAAGTGCCTGTGCTCGTGCTCCCTGCCTTGGGGCATACTGGCTAGTCTATTGATTTGAAAATATTGATAGTGTGAATACCTCAGGGCCCAGACAATATTGTGCTCTCCACTGTGAAGGTCTGGGGATTCTTTTACATTCACATCAACCGTCTATGGCTCATAAATGCAAGAAATTCTATTTGCAGCCTCAGCTGCTATCCAAGAGCAGGGCTAAAATACTAAGATTTTGGTGTCTCTTGAAGCCCAGTCCCGCTAGATCAAACACTGGCTTATAAGTAAATTGTTGGAATACTTCTATCCTCTCCATTCAAGGCCTTTAACTTACCAAGCAAATCCAGCATTAAGTGATGTGCACGCCACTTGTCATCGGCAGATCCAGTGCCTGTCACTCTATCACATTGCCAGAGGCAAGCAAGAAGCAAAGGAAGCACTTAAAAGCCTTCCTTCATGTGACAGCTTGGGATGATGGCCTCTTAAAAATACCTTAGTACTGTTCTCATTATCCCTGCGGCTTCTTCATTCCTATAGGAGTTTGTGAATTTATGAGCTCCTCACAGTGGTATGTTCCTTGATCCAGTGCAGATGATAAAAGTCCAGTGACATGGAGAGACCAGTTCCTCTAAATTCCAAGTTTTGTACCTACAGTTTTCAAATCCAAATAAGGGGAAAAATTCAGTTCTGGTCAATTTTCGTAAAATCACCAGATTCTATTTGGTCTGAGTAAAGTTGACCCAAATTTAAAGTGCACTGATTGCTATAAAAAGTCATGTATGGCACTCTGACGTCTCCTAGGACTTTATCCAATACCTCTAAAGCTCTTTAATACCAAGACAGCATTAGTAATGAGAAAGTGACAGCAACATATATGGCTATTAGAGTTGAGCGGACACCTGGAAGTTCGAGGTTCGACAGGTTCAGCCTAACTTAACAAAAAAGTTTGAGTTCGGGACCCGAACTTGACCCGAACTTTACCCCAAACCCCATTGAAGTCATTGAACTTCTGGGCACTAAAATGGCTGTAAAAAAGTCCTGGAAAGGGCTAAAGGGCTGCAAAAGGCAGCAACGTGTGGGTAAGTGCCCTGCAAACAAATGTGGATAGGGAAATAACTTAAAATAAAATAAATAAAAATTAAAAATTATTAACCTGCAATTCAGAGGGGGAGGTAGCTGTGGAGTCAGAGGTTGAGGAGGTGGTAAATGTGGTGTTGTAGGTGGAAGCGGCAATAGGGGAGGAGGAAGAGGTAGACAGCTAACAATGTTTTTTTTTTTTTATTGGGGTAGCCCCCCAAATAATGGGACAAATACAAAAAAAGAAATCAAAGAATAAGTGCACTTGAGTACAAGAATGTATGGTTGAGGAAGGTATAAATGTCTATTCTGCACAAGGTACAGACAAGTCTTGTGGGATCCAAGCCTGGTTCATTTTAATGAACGTGAGCTTGTCCACGTTAGTTGTGGACAGGCAGCTGCGTTTGTCTGTAATGATGCCCCCTGCCGTGTTAAATACACGTTCAGACAATTAACTGGCTGCAGGGCAGGCCAGTACCTCCAAGGCATAAAGGGCAAGCTCAGGCCATGTGGACAATTTGGAGATCCAGAAGTTGAATGGGGCAGAACCATCAGTCAGTATGTGTAGGCGTGTGCACACATACTGTTCCACCATGTTGTTCAAATGCTGCCTCCTGCTAAGACGTTCCATATCAGCTGGTGGTGCCGGTTGCTGTGGCATGGTGACAAAGCTTTTCCACATGTTGGCCATGCTATCCCTGCCTTCTGAGGTGCTGGCCGTGACCCAGCTGCGTTGGCGACCTCTTCCTCCTCCTCCACCTCTTCCTTCGCCCTGTGCTTCCACTTGTCCCCCGGTGTCATTTGGGAATGCCCTCAGGTGCGCGTCTACCAGCGTGCGCGTATAGTTCTGCATCTTCCTATCACGCTCCAGTGAGGGAATTAACGGCATGTTGTCTTTGTAACGGGGATCCAGCAGGATGGCAACCCAGTAGTAGGCACAAGTTAAAATGTGGGCAACTCTGCGGTCATTGCGTAGGCTCTGCAGCATGTAGTCGCTCATGTGTGCCAGGCTGCCCAGAGTAAGCTATCCTCTGTAGGTGGTGTATCGTCTGTGTCCTCCGTATCCTCCCCAGCTATGCTCCAGTGATGGCCATGAGCTGTGTTGGGTGCCACCCTGCTGTGAACCCGGTTCCTCCTCCTCTACCTCATCCTCCTCCTCCTCTAGTACTGTGCCCTGGTTGGTCACATGTGTACCTGGCCTCTGCTGGTTCAGGAACCCACCCTCTAACCCACTTCTGAATCACTGGCCTGAAACCCTGTGAAATGCCCCCTCTTCCTCCTCCTCTTCCTCCTGTGCCACATCCTCTTTAATCATCGCCCTAAGTGTTTTTTCAAGGAGACATAGAAGTGGTATTGTAACGCTAAGAACGGCGTCATCGGCACTGGTCATGTTGGTTGAGTACTCGAAACACTGCAACAAGACACACGGGTCTCGCATGGAGACCAACTCATTGGTTGGATATAGTGGTGCTGTTCCGCAGAGCAACTGACCCATGTGTGCTGCAGCTGAAACTCCACTATCGCCTGCTGCTGCTCGTACATTCTCTCCAGCATGTGTAAGGTGGAGTTCCACCTTGTGGGCACGTCTCACATGAGGCGGTGAGCGGGAAAGCTGAAGTTACGCTGCAGCGCAGACAGGCGAACAGCAGCAGGGTGAGAATGCCGAAAGTGTGCACAGACGGACCGCACTTTCTGCAGCAGCTCTGACATGTCTGGGTAGTTGTTAAGGAATTTATGCACCACCAAATTCAGCACATGTGCCAGGCAAGGGATGTTCATCAAACCGGCTAGTCCCAGAGCTGCTACGAGATTTTGCTTATTATCGCACACCACCAGGCCGGGTTTGAGGCTCACTGGCAGCAACGACTCATCGTTCTGTTCTTCTATGCCAATCCACAGCTCCTCTGCGGTTTGGGGTTTGTCCCCCAAACACATGAGTTTTAAAACCGCCTGCTGACATTTACCCCTGGCTGTGCTGAAGTTGGTGGTGAAGGTCTTTCGCTGACCGGATGAGGAGGTGGTATAAGAGGAGTAGGAGGAGGCAACAGGAGGCAAAGAATAATGCCCTGCAATCCTCGGTGGTGGAAGGACATGCGCAAAAATGCTATCCGTGACTACATTTACCCAGTGTGCAGTTAGGGAGATATAGCGTACCTGCCCATGCTTACTGGTCCATGTATCTGTGGTTAGGTGGACCTTGCCACAGATGGCGTTGAGCAGTGCACACTTGATTTTATCCTCCACTTAGTTATGCAGGGAAGGGACGGCTTGCCTGGAAAAGTAGTGGCGTCTGGGAACGACGTTCTGTGGGACAGCCACTGCCATCAGCTGTTTAAAACAGTCCATCTCCACCAGACGGAATGACAGCAATTCAAACGGCCAGTAATTTTAAAATGCTGGCATTCAGGGCCAGGGATCGAGGGTGGGTAGGTGGGTATTTTCTCTTTCTCTCCAGTGTTTGGGAGATGGACAGCTGAACGCTTGAGACATGGTGGAGATGCTTGGTGATGATGACGGAGGTGGTGGTGTTGGTGGCACATCATCTGTTTGCTGGGTGGCAGGCGCCACTGTGACTCCAGAGGTGGAGGAAGAGGCAGAGACAGCAGCAGCATAGGAAGCAGGAGTAGCCTGTGACCTTTTTTGGTTTTTAAGGTGTTTACTCCACTGCAGTTCGTGCTTTGCATGTAGATGCCTGGTCATGCAGGTTGTGCTCAGGTTTAGAACGTTTATGCCTCGCTTCAGGCTCTGATGGCACAGCGTGCAAACCACTTGTGTCTTGTCGTCTTGACATTGTCTAAAGAACTGTCATGCCAGTGAACTCCTTGGAACTGGCTTTGGTGTGCTAGGACTCTGGGTGTGGTTGGCAGTAGCAGGCGTACTGTCTCGGGGACGACCGCTTTTGCACCCTGCTCCCTCTTTTGCTGTGCTGTTGCCTCTGTGCGACCACCGCCTCTTCCTCAGAACTGCACACGTCACTAGCATGAACTTGAGTCCAGTCGGGGTCTAGAACCTCATCGTCCTCCACATTATCTCCCACTCATTCTTGACCACTGCCCTCCTCGTCGGTCTGCACACTGCAGAAAGCCACAGCAGTTGGCACCTGTGTTGCGTGCTGCGTTAGTATTCCCATGTCCTTATCCTGCAACATAGGTGGTTGGACATCAGTGCATTTAATGTCTTCCACTTCTGGGGCAGGGCTCAGTGGATGGCCCGGGGAAACCCTGCCAGCAGAGTCATCAAAAAGCATAAGAGTCTGCTGCATGACTTGGAGCTCAAACTGCTTGGCTGCTTTGCAAGGGGGTGAGGTGAAAGACTGATGGGCATGGGCTGCAGGTGCCATCTCTGAGCTTTCTGCAGAGGACTGGGTGGGAAATACTGTGAAGGAACTGGTGCCACTGTCAGCCACCCAATCTACTTTCCCCTGTACTTGTTCTGGTCTCACCATCTGTAGAGCGACATTCGGGCCTACCAAATAATGCTGCAGGTTTTGTTGCCTACTCGCACCTGAGGAAGGTGTTTCACTTGGACCTGTAGCTGGTGCAGAACGGCCACGTCCTCTCCCAGCAACAGGAGCTTTACCAACACCACCACGACCATGTCCACGTCCCTTATTTGATGTTCTCCTCATTATTTGCATTCACCCACCAAACTAACAGATGGTTTATCTCAGGTGTCAATTTAACTGCCAAAAGTCAACAATTAGGTTCACTAACAGTAAGGCAGTGCCCGTGTCATAAACAGAATACATTTCTTTAGGTCACATAACAGTGTAACGGAGGCGGAAAAATTAGATTTTTCAAACCAACAATGTAACAGCAGAGGTTAACGGGTTAATCTGACTGTCAGAAATGCAGCGTACACCGCAAATGTGCTATCTACCACAAAACCGGTGTTTTTGCAACCAACTATGTAAATACAGAGTTCCACAGATTACTTGAAATACAGGGTAGGCCTCAGATCTGCTATGTAGCACAAAACCAGTGTTTATTGCAACAAACTACAGAAATGCAGTATGTTACCCCAAAAATTATAAAACAGTTTTTTCAGCATTGTATGCAAACGTCCTCTATGGTACGACAGTACAGGTTTATATCACCAACTACAGAAATGCACCGTCACTGCAAAATTTTAAAACAGGTTTTTCAGTGGTGTATGCAAACGTGCTCTGTGGTACGACAGTACGGGTTTATTCCCCCAACTACAGAAATGCAGTGTTTCACCGCAAAATTATAAAACATGTTTTTCAGCGCTGTATGCAAATGTAATCTGTGGTACGACAGTACGGGTTTATTCAACCAACTACAGAAATACACTATGTCATTGCACAATTATAAAACAGGTTTGTCAGCGGTGTATGCCAACATGCTCTGTGGTATGACAGTACGGGTTTATTCGACCAACTACAGAAATGAAGTGTTTCACCACAAAATTATAAAACAGGTTTTTCAGCAGTGTATGCAAACGTGATCTGTGGTATGACAGTACAGGTTTATTCCACCAACTACAGAAATGCACTATGTCACCGCAAAATTTTAATTTACTCATGAGTGCCACTGTTCCTAGCACCCCCATTGTCCCCCTCCCTCCCTTTCCCACCCTACCCACTCCTCCCATATCGCCCAGGAATAATGTTGCAATTTCTTACTGTTTGTCATCAGTAATCCTTCCCAAAGTTCTAAGTTAGATTGCCTTGTACTATTATTTGTCAATATTTGGCCCTAGCCATGTGGCAATGTCCTTGGGCTATGTTTGTATTTCTTATTCTTTGCTGTACAATAAAAAGACATTTTGAAAGTAAAAAAAAAAAAAAAAAAAGATTATAAATAGAAGTATCCCCTGAGCTCCTTCTAAACACGGTGAAAATTTTCCAAGATGATCACAGGCATGCAAAACTCTCAAAGTAGTAGGTGTCCCAAGATAGCAAGAAAGTGTGGTAGGCTCCAGAGACTGAAAACCATCCTCATGCAAAAAGTCTCACAATCAGCTCTGCAATTTCTATGGGGAGGAATGCAGATGGTTTAATAGATGGCCAAACCATTAAATAAGTGTGAAAGGTGCCATTCAGTGGCGTACACACAATCCATGGGGCCCCGGTGCGAAACTGATGTCCGCTGGATCCAGAACAAGGTCCCTGTGGTGAGAAAAAAAGAATAATTACATAAGGAAGGGATGGCGACTGACCCTGTGAAATCCCCAGCAGGGGGCGCTGTGCTGGCCGGTAAGACTGAGCCATGCCAATGTATAGCAGAGTAATCTAGTGCTACCACACAGTACTAATGCCCACCTTGAGGCCCCTCACAGTACTAATGCCCACCTTTGTTCCTGTCACAGTAGGTATACTCAGATATGTGCCCCCTCACAGTAGTTATGCCCAGTTATGTGTCCCCTCACAGTAGTAATGCCCAGATTATGTGTCTCCTCACAGTAGTAATGCCAAATATGTGCCCCCTCACAGTAGTAATGCCAGATTATGTGTCCCCTCACATTAATATGCCCAGATATGTGCCCCCTCACAGTAGTAATGCCGAATATGTGCCCCCTCACAGTAGTAATGACCAGAATATGTGCCCCTTCACAGTATTTATGCCCAGTTATGTGCCCCCTCAAAGTAGATATGCCCAGATATGTGCCCCCTCAGAGTGGTTATGCCAGATTATGTGCCCCTTCAAAATATTTATGCCCAGATATGTGCCCCTCACAGTAGTTATGCCACATTATGTGTCCCTCAAATTAGATATGCCCACATATGTGCCCCCTCACAGTAGTTATGCTTTCATATGTGCCCCCTCAATCCTCATATTCTAGATAGGTTGGGTGGTGCTCCCCTTGAAAGGCGTGGGTCGCAGGAAAAGGTTCCCAGGCCAGATATACAAGTATACGAAAAAGTTCCTGGACACCACTGTTGTTACTTGCTTGTGTCTTTATTAAACAGCTCAGATTACAGTATGCGGTTTGCCAGTTGTGAGTAAGTATTATAACAACGTTTGCGGTAAACGCCTTCATCAGGACACTGGACGTGCCACACTGTGTAAGAATCCGTGTTGGAAAGGAGTGGTTGGAGCTCTGTGGCTCTGTTGGCAATGCTGCGCGGGGTCAGAATCATGGCAGCCAAGGGAATCAGGATTCTGACCCCGCGCAGCATTGCCAACAGAGCCACAGAGCTCCAACCACTCCTTTCCAACACGGATTCTTACACAGTGCGGCACGTCCAGTGTCCTGATGAAGGCGTTACCGCCAAACGTTGTTATAATACTTACTCACAACTGGCAAACCGCATACTGTAATCTGAGCTGTTTAATAAAGACCCAAGCAAGTAACAACAGTGGTGTCCAGGAACTTTTTCGTATACCTCAATCCTCATAGTTATGCCTTCATATGTGCCCCCTCACAGTAATGCCTGATTAGGTGCCCCCTCAAATTAGTTATGCCCCCCTCTTGCCCTTTGCCCCCAGTCTGCAGCCTTAGAAAAAAAAAAACATACTTACCTTCTTCCCTGATGACAGGCTCCTCCTCACTCATCTCGATGCTGGCTGTGCTGAAGGCAGATTCCCGGGTCTTCAGATCTCCTCCCACAGCCAGCAGCGCGATCTGGGGCCAGCAGGGGGAGCTCCTGAGCTGTGAAGAGCAGTGAAGCAGGGATGAGAGAGGTTTCCCTGCTTCACTACTGAAAAGAAATGCCGACCAGCCGGGTGTGTGAGTGCGCGCACCCCCAACCCCGACCCCCTTCCCTCCACAATATACATGTAATGGAGCGCTCTGTACTTTGTGCAGGGCCCCATCAGAGCGCTCCATTACATGTTAGTACAACATGATTTAGGGTAGCTTGCTGGCCTGGGGGGTGGGTCCACAGGCGGCCGGGCCCCCTGGAGTGCCGGGCCCGGTCGCAACTGCGACCCCTGTATGTACGCCACTGGTGCCATTAGCTGTTAATCCTTCCACAAGCAGCAACATTTCTATATTGGTTATAAATAGAGATGAGCGAAGTTTTCAGAAATTCTATTCGGTCACTTTGCCAAATTTCTTCATTAAATTACTTTTGTTACATATAAATTCATAACGAAGCTCATTAAATCACTTCTATCCTGGGCTACAGTTAAACTTTAGGGAGAATGTATCTTGGTGTACATCTCTATGAATTGCAGCAAAATGAATATATAGTTCTGTCTGGTAGCAAAACAGTTACAGTGCATCAGAATGGCAGGCAGGTCACATATATGAACGTGCGCATCAATGTGCAGGCCACCAACATTCCTAGCTAACCCCTAGCTAAACCAAAAGAAAAGCATCCAGCAGCTTTCAGTGAAGCCCAAAAAAAAACAAAAAAAAAAACACTGCGCGCCCCTGCAGGTATCCCGATAACTTTTTAGTGGAACAAAATAAGGACATGGAGGCAGCGCCAATAAAGTAATGGGGGGAAAAAAGGTTTTTTTAATCAATGTTGTTACAGGGCAAACAACATGCGTTTGAATCCCGTCTGTTGGCTGTAGAATGTGCATCACTAATAGGCTTAGTTCACATTTATTTGGTTAGTTATTCTTATTAATTGTCAGCCCTATTCATGATGCCTAATTTGAGAGAAGGCTTGGCTCCTGAATTTGGCTCACAATAAGTGATGAAATAAGTGGCCAAATAACTGAAGTCTGAACTCAGCCTTACAGGTGAATATTAACGTCAGGTCTAATTTATCGGTATGGACGTAACTGTGCAGCGGCCCAAGATTCAAGTAGTAGCCCCATGACAGTGGGGAGGGTGTCAGCAGAAGGGGTGTTTACATTACTGTTTATTTTTCAGTTCTTCTAATCTGTTCAGTTCCTTTTTTCAGGGCCCAGGCAACTGTCTGTTGGCTAATGGCTATAGTGTACAGTAACTGAATCTGTAATCTAACAGATTAAGTATGAAAGATGGAGCTAGTGTACTAGATAAACATGCCTATATATTAGACCACCTATTGACAATGAGTCTGATGCACAGTAAGTCTATGTATAACAGAACAGATTAAGTATGAATAGTGCAGCAGATGAACTTGAAAAATGCACCTATATATTAGACTGCCTGTTGACAATAAGTCTGATGCACAGTAAGCCTATGTATAACTGAACAGATTATTAATTATTAATGGTGCAGTTGGTGAACTAGGTAAATGCTCCTATATATTAGACCACCTGTTGACAAAGAGCCTAATGCACAGTAAGTCTGTGTATAATATAACAGATTAAGAATGAATGGCGCAGCAGTTGAACACGATGCATAAGGTGGATACACTAAGCCTGCACTGTCTCTGCAGTCTTACTATGCTCTTTCTAGGCTCTCCCTACAGTGTCTGAAAACTCTCCCTACAATCTCCCTACACTGCCCCTGCACTGTCGCTATCCAATATTATCCAATATTGTACAATTAAAATCTTTTGAAAACACTGTCTCTAGCACTTGCCATGTGTTTCCCTATGTTCAGTTCACAGTGAAATGGCGGCAACCGTGCTGGGTGTGGCTTTTATAGGGCTGATTTCATGGCATTATGGGTAATTTTCTGTTCCCAGACTTCTTATTTTCAAATTGTAACACGTGTAGCAGCCATTTTATGAAAAGATGATATGTTACCATGAAGTGTGAGAAAATTTAGATTTGTGGTGAATCAAATTTTTCCTGAAATTCGGATCAAAGTCAATTTGTTTCACTTCTATTGGCTCACCGCTAGTCATAAATAGTGAATACCTTGCTAGAACACAGAAACGTGATCCTGGACAGTCTATAAATGTATTTTTCCACTTTCTCTCAGGGATTAAGTGATTGTTCTCTTCACAGGAATGATGTTTCGACTTGGAGCTGTAAACATTAATTTTTTTATCACGCGCCTGCAAAACGCATTAAAACGCATTGCACGCGCGCGATAAAGACTGAACTAATGAACGCAATAGCAAGCAAAAATGAATGGACTTGCTTGCGAAATCACGCAGTTTTCACTGAACGCATCTGCAATGCATCCGGACCTAATCTGCTCACGCTCGTTTGCAAGGGTCCTAAAGTGGTCCTGTACCACTTGATTTGGATTGACCGCACAGATTTCGTTGCGAACACCTGCGGATTTCAGTGCGGATTGTTTCAACAGACCCTTCAAAAACTTCTTGATGGGAGGAGAGGAAACTAAATAAAGCGCAGGTGTCAGCACCTGGCAAAGCTGGGCAGAGGCTGGGATTATATTATACTGTGTAGAAATAGCAGTGCAAATCAGGGGTGGATTGGCCATGGACCGTACAGGGAAATTTTACTGGTGGGCCGATGCCCAGGGGGCGACCCAAGCCTCCCTCTCTGCTGCTGCTGGCCGGCTACATAATGAGCTTTCAACAGTAATTAACGCCGTGAAAACTAGGTACTCATACATCTGGCCAGCGAACACACATTCCCTCCTCAATTCAACTATTGTGTGCACCTCACCTCCTAAAGCCTCTTGCACACGAACGTTGTGCATCCGTTCCGTGCATTGGCGACCGCAATTTGCGGTCCCCAATGCACGGGCAACGTCCGTGCGGTGACCGGACGGATCGGGACCCATTCAACTTGAATGTGTCCGTGATCCATCCGCACCGCAAAAAAATAGAACAAGCCCTATTTTTCGCACTCCGTAGTGCTTCCATGGAGTTCCGATCCATGCTTCCGTTCCGCATCTCTGTGATTGCTGACCCATTCAAGTGAATGGGTCCGCATCCGTTATGCAGAGTACACACGGGCCAGTACCCGTGTACTGCGGACCCACCGTATGCAGGCCGTAGTACAGTCACGGGCACACAACGTTCGTGTGCAAGAGGCCTAAGCCTCCTGCTTCACATCTTAATCAAAGGCAACTGCAGTAGGGCAGAAAATGCTATTTATGGCCACCACAACGAGACAGCTTTTGGGGCAGTGTATGGGGCTGCACTGTGGTATATGCTTCTGCTGGGACGGTATTTTGCACTATAGTTTTGTTAACCCCCTTCTGTTAAGTTGGACCCGCCTACAAAATGAGGCCACTTTTAGTTTTTTTTTCCCGGGCCATTTTAAGTTCCCAGTCCGACCTTGGTGCAAACTAAGGGTGTGATCGGACAGCCCGAATATAGGTGCCATGATATGTGAATTTGAGTCTATAATACAATGTAAAAAACATCCCTATCAGAGCCAGCTGAAAGTGGCCTAAGGCATCATGCACATGACCTTATTTGTTTTGCAGTCCAGAAATCATGCTTCTGCATGCTCCTTTTCTTTTTTAATTTTAATAGAAATGTCCTATATTTGTCCGCAAAACAGACAAGAATAGGACATGTTCTATGTTTTTTGCGGGATATGTCATGGACACATAGATGAGGACAGCTGTGCACAACATTCGGGGGGGGGGGGGGGTATTTATCCAACTGGTGTAGAGTAGAACTGGAGTATTTGCCCATAGCAACCAGATTCCACCTTTCATTTTCCAAAGGAACTGTCCAAAATGAAAGGTGGCATCTGATTGGTTGCTGTGTGCAACTAAGCCAGTTCTACTTTATACCAGTTTGATAAAAGAGCCCCTCTGTGTTTTATGCTACCTGCACACAATGAGGATTATGTGTGTTTTTTCCTAGTGGAATTTCATACAAAAAAATGCAGTGTAATAGAATACCAGCAAAGTGAATGAGATTTGACGAATCTGATGTACATGTACGTTTACGTTTTTCTTCTGTGCAGAAATTGTTGTGCGGGTTTTAACATGTCAATTGTTTGTTTGATTCCGCACCTTCTGTAGAGTGATTTTCCCCATAGACTTCAATGGGGTTGTTAACATAAACAGAAAATACCCACCCAACAAAAGAAAACACACAAAAAGCATACCAGAAGCGCAATAAGTAGTGTGTTTTTTGTGCGGATTTCTTGCGGATTTTCTGCATACAGATCTGCACCGTGTGTAGCCACCCTTACAGTAGCCTTGTTGTCCTTTCACTTCCGACCCCATTATCTGTCCATTTCCTTGCTAAACACTACAGGCCAATTTCTGCACAAAAAATGTCCTCACCGTGTACATACATTTTTGAAAATCTCATCTGCTTAGCTGGTACTGTATTATGCTGCGCATTTTCCACACAAAAAATTGTAGTAGAAAATCCTCACATAGGCTAGGGCCACAGGACGACATGTGTCGCGCGACACATAGGGCACAACTACACTGCAACATGTGTTGCGCGACATTGATGTCACACCAATGTCCCGCGATGGATTCTTTGCTACTGTCGTGTCGCAGCGGCAGCATATCGCAGTGCGACACCATAGACTATCATTATAAAAATTATTCTGTGACTTTGGTGCGACAAAATGACGCGCAACACGAGTCGTTGCGTAGCCCTAGCCTCAATATGCACCGTGTTCATTTACCCTAAGGGTACATGCACAAGGCCTTTTACTGTATGTGGATTTTTGTGCTGTTTTCACTGCATTTCTGTATCTGTCACTAGCAAAAAGGGGAAAATGTGCACAAATAAGAAAAAAAATATAATCACCTCTCAATGCCTAGGTGGGCTATTTTAAAAATATTTAACATAAACAAAGTAAAACAATATGTGCCATAGATAAGTAAAAACAAATATAACATACTATATTTTAAAAAAAATTATATATATATATATATATATATATATATTTGAAACCAGAAGTTTACATACACTATATAAAAAGACACATATGCATGTTTTCTCAATATCTGACATGAAATCAGAATAAACCTTTCCTGATTTTGGTCAATTAGGATTACCATAATTATTCTTATTTGCCAAATGCCATAATAATGAGAGAAAATGTTTTAATGCATTTTTATTACTTTCTGCAATGTCCAAAGTTTACATACACTAAGATTACTATGCCTTTAAACAATTCTGGACTGCCCATATGATGATGTCATGTGTTTGGAAGCTTCTGTTAGGTTTGTTGGCAACATCTGAGTTACTTAAAGACACACCTGTGGATGTATTTAAATGCACACCTGAAACACATTGCTTCTTTGTGCAGCATCATGGGAAAGTCTTAAGAAGTCAGCCAAGATATCAGGAAGAGAATTGTGGACTTGCACAAGTCTGGCTGAACCTTGGGTGCAATTTCAAGATACCTGAAGGTGCCTCCTTCATCTGTACATACAATTATACTCAAGTACAAACAAGATGGGAATGTCCAGCCATCGTACCGCTCAGGAAGGAGACGGATTCTGTGTCCCAGAGATAAAAGTGCTTTGGTCCGACATGTGCATATCAACCCAAGAACAAAAGCAAAAGACCTTGTGAAAATGATGGCGGAAGCTGGTAAGATTGTGTCAATATCCACTGTGAAACGAGCACTGTATCAACATGGGTTGAAAAACCACTCTGCCAGGAAGAAGCCATTACTCCAAAAGAAACAAAAAAGCCAGAATAATGTTTGCATATGCACACAGGAACAAAAACATACATTTTTGGAGACATGTCCTGTGGTCTGACAAAACTAAAATTGAACTTTTTGGCTCCATTACTTCCTTCTCCGAATCTAAAGATCTCAGTGTGGGGGTTGTAGGGACCAGATGGCATTTATTTATTTAGGGCATTTTGCCTCTGCCTAGTTTCCAATGCATTCCCAGATCTTCTATTACTAGGCCCTTGCTGCTCTTCCCTTTTTTCGGAGGCATCTTAGTAATCAATACAACCACAAAAAGAATGGCTTTAAATTTTGTCTCGTGATATAGGAGTGTGTCCCAGGACTGAATTACTATAAACAAATATTAACTATTATCTTATTTATAGAGAAAAAAAAAAAGAAGTAATGGAGGGATTAACCCCTAGGTCAAAAGAAAGCATGCCTTTAAATGTTGTAGAGAGGCAAGAAATAAGTGACTTAACAACTGAAATGAATGATAAAATGGTTAAAGATATTTTTCACACTGTTACTAGATTGGAAAATGTGTTGGGGAAATGAGTCACTCAGATTGGTTCGGTACAAACAGATGTGAGTTAGATCCGGGAGGATTTGGTAAAGGTCAGAGATCGCTTGAATGAGATGGAGTGTAGAACAGTGGCGATGGAAGATGTAATATCTAAATTAGAGAAAGATGTAACATCCCTAAAACAACTAAAGTTGACTTTGGAGCATAAATTAATAGATATAGAGGATAGGACAAGAAGGACGAACCTTAGATGTATAGGAATACCAGAAGAAGTTGAGGGCTCTAATTGTGTGGAGTATATGGAAAAATGGTTTTGTGAGAATTGTAAATCACTCCAGCCTTTTTGCCACAGTGAGAGCCCATAGGGTTTCTGGTAAAAAAAAAAGAAAACCAGGGGAATACCCAAGACCAATTATGATAAAGTTTCTTCTCTCTAAAGATCTGGATGCTATTTTGGTGTAATCCAGATCTCCAGAGAAATTTCAGATTGAAGGGGCCAAAGTAAGAATTTTTCCAGATTTTTCAGCTGCCACTAATGAAAGAAGAAAGAAATATGCAGATATAAAGAAGAGACTCAGGGTGGCTGGTTTGAGGTATAATTTGCTTTTCCCGGCAAAGCTTAGGGTGGAGTATCAGGATAGGACCTTGATTTTTTAGTCTCCTGAAAGGATTGGGCAGATTCACAGGGCCTGTAAGAAATAATTTAGTATTACTAAATGTGAGGGAGGGATATAAGGAGTGAAATGCTTAGTGTTGGACCTATCTCTCCTTTTTTTTTTTGGAAGGGAGCTGTCTGGGGTGGGATGGGGGGAGGGACCCTTTTGGAGAGAGGGACTGGGGAAGGGAATTTTTTTTTTTTTACAACAATTTGAATGTTGAGAACAATCTCATTGGGGGTTGAGAGAAAAAATAAAGAGATTTGCTATTTTTGACTGGTTAAGGAGCTACTTGCCAGCTGTCATCTGCCTGCAGGGACCACATTTGGATAGGGATTTTGTGAAATGGGTGGAGAAAAGACGGATTGAAGGGGGGTTACCATTCTATATATGCATCATATTCTAGAGGAGTGACTATTTTAGTTCAGAAAAAAATTAATTTTGAATATGTGCCATGTAAGGCAGATGACCGCGGCGGGTATCTCTTCTTACAGTGTAATATAGATGATATAAAAATGGTTACAGTAAATATTTATATTTCTCCTCCACATAAACCTGATGTGTTATACGACTTACAAAAGTATATGTTAGATAAGCAAGAATGTATTTTGATAGCGGTAGGAGATTATGCGATATTGAATCCAATTAAAGATAGTATATCTGATGGTAAATCTAAATATTACCATACAAACTTTGCTAACCTAATGGCTGAGTTTATTTGGGTAGATATCTGGCGATTTTTGAATCCGGAGAAAAGAACCTATTCCTGCTATTCAAAACCACATAAAACTTGGTAAAGGATTGATATGGCTACTGGAAATATATATATATATTTTTTAAATATATCAAGAATAAAGTATGTTTCCATGGCCCGATCAGACCGTTGTACACTTATAATGGAGGTTAAACTTCCTCCTAGGCAGGGCCCCTTATTGTTTAAATTTAATCCCCATTGGTTAACTATATTAAAAGATAAGGTGGATTTTAAGGCAGAGTTAAAGTTTTTTTTTTAAAGTAAATAAAGATTCAAGTAATAAACAAGTAGTCTGGGATGCCGCAAAAGCCTTTGATCAATAAGGTTAACTTTTAGAAGAAAAAAGAAAAAGAAAAAATTAAAAAAGTAGATCAGAGGTTGGAAGAGGCAAGAAGAAGTTATATAGCAGATCCCTCAGAAGATAATTTGAATAAGTGAGAAGAGGAACAGGAGAATGTGAGAGATATTTATATGAAAAAATCCCAAACAGCTTTGTTCATTCAAGGGGTTAAGTTTTTTTCAGAGGGTGAGAAAGTAGGGAAGATCCTATCTAATATAGTGAAAAACCAACAGAAACAATCATGGGTAGGAGCTATAAGAAATAATAGGGGCCATATTGTAAAAACCCCGGAACAGGTTTTTCAAACCTATTACAAGGAGTTATGTAGTTCTAAAATATTCTATGATAAGGATATTCTATGTCAATATTTGAATCACGTTCCCTTTAAAAAACTGATCTGGAGAGAGAGATTCAATTGAAAGAATTAGAAAGGGCATTGAGATCTGTTAATGATAAGAAAGTGCCAGGAGGAGATGGACTACCCTTTGAAATTTATAAGGAATTTAGTCAGATATTATACCCAGAATTAAGGGAGACCCTGTGTGAGGCTAGGAATAAAGGAAAGTTGCTGGAGTCTATGGAAGAGGCCATTATTGTTTTGATTCTCAAAGAGGGCAAAGATTTATTAATGCCAGAATCATACAGATCTCATCTGCCAGAATGCCAGAATCATACATCTCTGTTGAACACCGATATAAAACTGTTGGCGAAGGTGTTAGCGGATAGACTTTCAAGAATAATTAAAACGTTATTCATGAAGATCAAACAGGTTTTATCCCCGGAAGATTGATTAATTCTAATATTAAGAGGGTATTTTTTAAAATAGAGTCCAATAGACAAAATGCCCATGAAAAAGGTATATTGTCTTTGGACGCGATTAAAGTGTTAGACTGTATTGAACTGGAGTATTTATGGAAGGTTCTTAAGTGTTTTAGTATAGGGCAGTGTTGGGCAAACTTTTTTGTCAACTGAGCCAAATATCGCCAAAACTACGATTGAAATTTCTCTTGAGAGCCAAATTTAAAATTCATTTTTACATTTGTGGATGACGCACTGTTAAGCTTCTGTGGATGATGCACTGTTATGTATCTGTGGATGACGCACTGTTATGGGGGCATCTGTGGATAACACTGTTATGGGGGGATCTGTGGATGACACATATAAAGCATCTTATGCTATATATATGTCAACCACAGATCCCACCCCCCAATACATTGTCTGTGTAAATAGTAATATAAAATTAGTGGGGCTCACACCTAGGATGTAATGGATATTTCAAGCAGGGTTCTCCACTTTGATGGATACACCCAATCCAAACAGTAGGCAAGAAGTAGAAGTAAAAAAATAGGCATGCACACCTTGCACTGGTTCTGCAGACAAGTTTAATAAAAGTAAAAAATGATAAAGATAAAATGAAATAATAATCAAGATCCAAATAAAAGAAAGCACATATAAAAATATGTAAAAACACACTCTGAGGGCTCATGCCCACGAACGTAAGGGCGCCATGCACGTGCTGCGGACCGCAAACTGCGGTCTGCAATGCACGGACACAGACCGTGGGGCAGCTGCATGAGGATCGCGGACCTATTCACTAGAATGGGGTTCACGATCCGCATCTGACTGTCTGCACCACAAAAAGGTAGTGCATGCACTACTTTTTTGCGGTGCAGAGGCACAGCCAGAAGCACCACGGAAGCTTTCTGTAGCACTCATATCACAGATCCTGGACTCATTGAAGTGAATGGGTCCGTGATGCGGGCTGCACACGGCCAGTGCCCGTGTGCAGACGGTCGTGTGCATGAGCCCTAATAGTCCTCACTGGTACTGTTGACGCAATAATAATATACGTTCTATATTATTATAGCGTCAACAGTACTAGTGAGGACTATTAGAGTGTGTTCTTACATACTTTTACATGTACTTTCTTATTTGGATCTTGATTATTATTTCATTTTATCTTTATCATGTTTTACTTTTATTAAACTTGTCTGCAGACATTACTTTTGCTGTTTAAATCATTTACATGCCGAGTAAATGCTGATGCCAAATAATTGAGTCACTTCCTCGTCACTTCCTCCCGTCTGGAAGGAGGTGTGTACTACAAGTGAAGGCGCTTTCTGTGATGATGCGCGTGCGGTAATACTACTTAGTATTAGTGAAACTCCCTCTCTTGCTTTGCGGAATGCAAATGCGTCCCACAGGCAAGACGTCTGTAGTGCAGGATGTGTTGGTTTCGCAGTGGGAGCCCGCACCAAAGAGCCGCATTCACGGGTCTAAAAAGCCGATTGTGGCTCGCGAGCGGCACTTTGTCGACCACTGCTATAGGGGATCAGTTCATAAATTGGATTAAATTAATATATTCCCACCCTAGTGCAAGGGTAGTTGTGGATGGGGCTATGTCCCGGCCTTTTGCCCTTTCGAGGGGCACCAGGCAGGCATGTTCCCTGTTCCCACTGCTCTTTTCAATAGCAATAGAACTACTGGCTATTATAATTCGTGAGAGCATTGAGTTGAAGGGCCTCCAATATGGAAATATTAATGAGAAAATAATGCTATATGCTGATGATGTATTGCTCTTTTTAAGTAATATTAAGTAACATAGTAACATAGTATATAAGACCGAAAAAATACATTTGTCCATCCAGTTCGGCCTGTTTCCTACAAGTTGATCCAGAGGAAGGCAAAAAAACCCTGTGAGGCAGAAGCCAATCTTCCCCACTTAAGGGGAAAAAATTCCTTCCTAACTCCAATCAGGAAATCAGAATAACTCCCTGGATCAACGACCCCTCTCTAGTAGCTATAGCCTGTAATATTATTACACTCCAGAAATACATCCAGGCCCCTCTTGAATTCCTTTATTGTACTTACCATCACCACCTCCTCAGGCAGAGAGTAAGTAAGTTTTAAATAAAATTATTTAGTATAGTAGACAGGTTTGGATTTTTTGGGGTTTGAGGATAAATTGGGATAAATCACATTTAATGCAATTGGGGGATTGATAAATTGATGGGAAGGAGGGAGTTTTAAATATTTGGGGATAAAAATTTCAAGAAATTTGGGGCATTATGTAGAAATAAATATAGTTCCATTGTTAAAGGAATTAAGAAAAAAAAATCATATTTGGAAAAGGTTAGCATTGTCAATGATGGGACGAATTTATTTGATAAAGATGTTTTGCAAAATGCCCCAATTTGAATTTCAAATAAGTTATTTAAGGCATTAGATGTAATAATGGGGGAATTTATTTGGAATGGAGGAATATCTAGGATAAAAAATAAATGTTTCAACTTCCTACTAGAGAAGGGGGTCTCTCTCTCTCAAATTGTTATATTTATACTTTTTGGTAGCAGAATTTGGACACATAAACGTTGTTGAAGTAAGTCCTTTTTGGAGAGAGGAGATATGAATAAGGGCCTTAAGAATGTTCAGGTTAGTTTGTTAGAGGCTCTAGAATTAGTTTTTTTGGGTGATGAAATCACTGATAACCAAATATTGAATTTAATGGATTATACTTGGAGAGAAATGTAAAATAATATGGGCATAAAAGGATATTTAAAATGCACTCAAATATGGAATAATATTAATTTGTGTGAGATTCAGAAAATTGGGCAATATATAAATTGGGAGATTAGGGGTGTCAGTTTGCTTTGTCACATTTTTGAGGGGGATAAATTGAAGGATTTTGAGAGTTTGGTTAATGAATTTGGGATTCCAAGAAAAGATTACTTTAAATATTTGCAAATCAGAGATGCAATTAGTATATGAAAATTTATAAATAAAATCTTAAATTTTTTTTTTTTTAACTTTTTGGTCATAATGACCTTCGTTACGTTTGGAGGAAAAATGGAGAAGCTTGGAAGCCTAAGAACACCATCCCAACTGTGAAACACGGGGCTGGTAGCATCATGTTTGGGGTTGTTTTGCTGCACGAGGGACTGGTGCACTTCACAAAATAGATGGCATCATGAGAAAAGAAGATTATGTGGAAATACTGAAGCAACAAGAGCCAGGAAGTTGAAGTTTGGGTGGAAATGGGTCTTCCAAATGGACAATAACCCGAAGCATAGTGCCAAACTAGTTACAAAGTAGCTTAAGGATAACAAAGTCAATGTTTTGGAGTGGCCATCACAATGCCCTGTTCTCAACCCTATTGAAAATTTATAGGCAAAACTGAAAAGGCAGGTGCGAGCAAGGTGACCAACAAACATAGCTCAGTTACACCAGTTTTGTCAGAAAGGAATGGGCCCAAATTCCGACCAACTATTGTGAGAAGCTTGTGGAAGGATATCCAAAATGTTTGACCCAAGTTTAAGGGAAATAGTACCAAATATTAATGAAATGTATGTAAACTTTTGACTTCGCAGAAAGTAATAAAAATTCCTTAAAACATTCTCTCTCTCTCTCTCTCTCATTATTCTGCCATTTGGCAAATAATAATAATTATGGTAATCCTAATTGACCAAGAACAGGAAAGGTTTATTCTGATTTCATGTCAGATATTGAGAAAAACATGCATATGTGTCTTTTTATATAGTGTATGTAAACTTCTGGTTTCAACTGTATATATAATTAAAAAAAACTGACTCTGACCGTCTGACTAGAGATGAGCGAATTTCTCAAAAATTAGATTTGGCAGGTTTGCCAAATTTTCTGAAAAAATTTGGTACGATCCGAATTTATTTGTGACAAATCGCGTTAAAAAACAGCTATTTTCTGGCGGCAGAGAGCCTGCATATTGGTGTAGAACACTGTGCCTTGCAGTAACAAGCATAGGGAGTCTGCTGTGGTAGTGAAACAATACCGTGGGTCAGTATGACATGTAGATGAAAGGCGTCGCTCTTAGAATCACTGCACACTTCACTTTTTTGGGCAAGTTACTGACCAAATTACTCAAATGTGAACTCAGCCCAAGATCATACTATAGCATAAAAGAGTGCACTCCTTTTACACCAATTCACTGATTCGACATAGATTTCTACAGAATCTGTTCTATTAAATGCTTATACAAGTAGAGCCCCCCGACAGAGTGAAGTGGGTGTCAGCAGTAAGTTTTAGTTGACGTCACTGATTATTTTGCCCTTCCTCTGATCCATCAGAACAATAACCCCCAAAAAATGGATCCTATCTATCGGTCAGCATTTGGTCAGTAATCTATCAGTATTGTTAAAGCAAAAAAAAAACAGGAGTAGATCCAAAACAGAGATGACACGTGAATGGAATATTTGCATGTCTTCTGTGTTTTGTACCCACTCCAGCGCTCATGTGGTCGTGAGATCTAGGCGCCACGTCTCCAGTCCCATGACCAGCCAGATTTACCAGTATCTGTTCCTGGACATGAAGCAGTGGAATGACGTTGCATCAGTCGCCGTAGTCCTGGGGACTGACAAATAACGTGGCCTCCTCAAAGGGCCTGAGCAAACGGCAGTTGTCACTCATGGGCTGCCACTGGCTGACATCGAAGTAACAAAGGGGAGTACTCCTCTCCGCTTGGATCAACAAGAAATCGTTTATGGCCTTTCCCTGTCCATATAGTCCTTCCAACATATGGATGGTGTAATTCCAACTGGTAGAAACGTCGCATATCAGCCTATGTCAATCACCATGGTTCCGATTTTGAGTTGTCGCGGAGAAAGCCAGGATTCAATTTCTTGATGAAGGACACGGAGCAGTTCCTCCCCTGTGTGACTCCATTCGTCCAGGCAAATGAGGTGCAGAACAGCGTTACAACGACGTGGTGTGGTATGCTGCAGGGGCACTTTGAATTGTCCCTGCAGTGGAGGCTGAGGACAAGGTGGCGGATGAGGAGGCAAAGGCGTACATTGTCGCAGGACCAAGGGCGTGAGAACGTTGAGGCAGAATTGCCGTCACCTGGCCAAGTTGCTGGGGTGGCTGTGCAGGAACCACATTCACCCAGTGGGCTGTAAAGGACATGTATTGTTCCTGACCGTAGTTACAGCTCCACACGTCACCACTGCCGTGCACTTTAGCAGACACCGACAGGCTCAAGGACTGGGCTACCTTCTGTTCTACATACGTGTGCAGAGCTGGTACTGCCTTTTTGGCAAAGAAATGATGGCCTGGAACTCTCCACCTTGGCTTGGCACAAGACATCAGTTCTCTGAAAGGTGCAGAGTCTACCACTTGGAAAGGCACTGCAGCACCAGCAACTTTGCCAGGAGCACATTCAGCTTCTGCGCCGCTGAGTGCACGCATACTGTTGTCTTTTGGCAATAGCTTTGGTGATCAAATGCTGACGGAATGACTGACGAAGAGTAGGAGGAGGAGCAGGAGCATCAGGACCAGCAGATGATGGGAGGGACAGACAGCTCCCTTCGGCTGAGGTGGTGGAGCCTAGGGAACAGAAAAGGACAGAGACAGGTTGAGGACGGGTGAGGGCACAGGGCCATGCCAGCTAAGGGTTGACGAACCCACCGACTTGGATGGGGGTGTCTGATGTCACTTGGGACGAAGTGGATGACCAAGTCAACCATTCAGGAACCACTGGGTTGCTGGTCAACACACGACCGCTAGATGACACTGGGAGCTCAGACCTCTTGCTGCGACTCCTGCTGCCACGCCCCCCCTTACTCTAGTGCGACCTGTTCCTGTGCCAGAAGCATTTAGGCCTCTGACACTCCCCTGGTGCAGGGCCTGACACTTCTCTGTCTGACATACTGTTAGATCAAATAAATAAATAAAAAGGAAATTAAAACACCCCAAAAAGTCTGTAATTTTCTTCACTAATACACGCCAAAGAAGGCTTTAGAACATATAATTACACCGCTGAACGGCAAATAGGCCCTTATTTTTTTCCATTTATACACACCACAAAAGGCTTTAGAACATATAACTGCACCGCTGAATGGCAAATATATATTTTTTTGCCACTAATACACACCAAAAAGGGCTTTAGAACATATAACTGTGTAATGCCCCAGAGGTACATTACCACCTTCTGCATCCCACCACTATCTCCTAAGGTTAACGCCGTGCCATCTTCTGCATTAATTTCCAGGGCCTGCAAAATGTGTATTCCCATAGCCTTGTAATTGTTATGTTAAAGTGTAATATGCCTGGTTCACCGGCAGATGGCAGCATTAATGGCCGAACTACTTTACATAGAATGGAACCTTCTTTCCATTCTAGCTCTCTCTCTAGAGAGGGAGGGACTAGTTAGTTATAGGCCAGAATAGAGTACCTGCTGCTAGGGGAAGGTCGTGTCACAGCCAGCAGAGCACCTTCAGCTCTGCTGGAAGAGGAGGCCAAAGCAAAAAGCCTCAAAAGCCAGGAAGAGAGTCCCCTGGACAAAGATAAAGACAGACCAGCCTACAATAGTTAAGTACAACAGAAAGGCAAAGATTCCACTTAAGCCTGTCAGCACAGCAGAGCCAGAGAGCAACAGATGTAGCAGAGCCGAGTGTGTTTGCCTGCCCGAATGTATGCCAAAGCCTGCTGGAAATCAAGATAAAGCCTGTAAACTGCTTGGAGAAAAGTTTATTCAAGTAAAGTTGCTGTTCAACTATATACAAGGTCTAGACTCAATAATTTCTTCAAATCCCTCAACTATTCCCCCTATTTGCTCTGCTTCAGACGACAACGCCTGAGGTCCAGCGTATCCATGTAGGAGCACCGTTACACGTGCTTAAACACCTTAAAGGGACATTTAGGCCACCCTACACCACTCTGACATTCCTACACTGGGTACCACCACCTACTACAGTATCACTAAAAGGGTCCCAGTGCCCTTGTTGCTTCATTGCAAATGTATGGCAAATGTATATTTTTTTGCCACTAATACACCCCAAAAAGGGCTGTAATTTTCTCACTTCACCACACAACGGCAAATTTTTTTCCACTTATACACGCCACAAAAAGCTTTAGAACCAATAACTGCACCGCAGTACGGAAAATAATATATATATTTTTTCCACTTATATATGCTAAAAAGGGCTTTAGAAAATATAACTGCACCGCTGAACGGCAAATAGGCCCTTATTTGTTTCCACTTATACATGCCACAAAAGACTATAGAACATATAACTGCACCGCAGTACGGCAAATAATATATATATTTTTTGCGAATAATACTGCAAAAAAGGGCTTTAGAACATATAACTGCACCACTGAACGGCAAATAGGCCCTTACTTTTTTCCACTTATACACTCCACAAAAGGCTTTGGAACATAAAACTGCACCGCTGAATGGCAAATAATAAATATTTTTTTCCACTAATACACACCAAAAAAGGGCTTTAGAACATATAACTGCACCGCTGAACTGTGAATATATATTTTTTGTCACTATTACATGTCAAAAAGGGCTGCAATTTTCTCACTTCACCACACAACGGCTAATAAGCCCTTTTTTTCCCACTAATACAAGCCAAAAAAGACTTTAGAACATATAACTGCACCGCGTAAGGGCAAATAAGACATAGAAATATTTCATTGTAATAAACCCTGTTAATAGCTGTATCAAAAAGCACTTGCACCCCAATAACAAGAGCAGTTTTCTGGAAGAGAGCTGTATGATGGCAATTTGGATCCGCAGTCAGTGCAGCAAGGTGTAATAGGATTGTACTTATTACCCAGGCTGTAAACTCCCTAACTGAACCCTGTTCTGCTTCAATACGGTGAAATGATTCCTCCCTATCCTTTCCCTGAACTTCTATACAGCAACGTAAAAGTTTTAAAGTCTTTTCTACCACTGTCCCTAGCGCCTGCTGACGTCTCTCCCTGCACTAAGTATACTGGAAAATGGCCGAATCCAAGATAACTGAGGCTATTTATAGGGCTGTGACATCACAGGGCTGGCTGGCTGCTGATTGGCTGCATGGATGGCATTGTGGGTGATCCCTCGTTCCCAGAGTTCCTTCCTCCATGTCCTAACACGTGCAGCAGCCATTTTAATGCGATTCGTTACCATGAAGCGTGAGGAAATTCGGATTTGGTGCGAAATTCGGATTGAATTCCACTTTGTCAGCTTCGATTCGCTAATCTCCGCTTCTGTCTATCTGGTTTAGCTCTGTTGTTTATGTATTCAGATTTGTTTATGTCTGGAAAAACTGCTTACTCTTTCCCATAGACTTGCATTGAAGCTCTATACAAGTTCTGTTTAGGCTGCGATTCTCCACTCCACCCATCCACTAGAAGGTTTTGGTTCAGCTAGAAACTGTGGATAAGGAGAATTACAGCCCTTAGTTGTTCTGTAGATAGAGAAAAGTAGGAAGTAGGAAAGACTGAGCCAGACTGCATGAGTGCCCAGAAGTAGACGCTGAGATGGAAATGTTGAACCATAGACTTCAGTCTGTTGACCAGGAAGCCAGCTGGTCGACTGAGCCACAGACCCTGTGCCTTCAGCCTTTGGCCAAGGTACCAGCGTTCTGAGAGAGACAGAGACGGATGGAGAGGGACAGATAGCTCAGGCCTTTCCTCATAATGAAATCTTCTTCAACCTGAGACTGGAGAAACCAGCACAGTGCCTTGCCTTTATTGTTTTGAACTTGAGTTCCTCCAGTAAAGCACACTGGTTTACAGCAAACTTTGACTCTCTGGATTTATTTCCCATTGGGGTGCACTACGCCTTACCAACTCCTCCGAAGAGCAGCAACGCGTGGTGACACCATATACCCTAAGGCTACCTGCACATGGGCGTGTGCTTGAAAAAAGAAAATCTGCTTAGATTTTTTTGCATTTCCACACCAAATCCACACCAAAATCCATATGTGTTACTTTGTTGCGCATTTCATTTGGCCCATATATATGATTCTTACACAGGGGCCCTCTGTTGTTGGTGTTTTTCACCCCTGCACTGGACAACACTAGATAGGTAAAATATGTTGTGACTGGTACTTAAATGAGGGTCTCTGTGGTTGGCAATGTAAAGGTACCCACACATGTTGCATATTTGCATGCAGAAATTCTGCATTAAAATCAGTGATAAAAACTACACAAAAATCCACACTATTGATCGTGGTTTTATGGATTTTTTATATGGTTTTTATACAGTTTTTGTTGAGGATTTTGGTAAAGGTTTTCTGTTTATGTTAACAGCTTCATTGAAGTCTATGGGGAAAACCACTATATATAAGGTGGGCAATTGCACAAACTATTGACAAGCTGCGGATTTTAAAATCCGACCTGTAGGTAAAGAATACACAAAGCATACATGAGTATTGGCAAACCTCATTCACTTTGCTGGTACTCTATTATGCTCTGGCTTCTCAGCATGACTATTTTTGTGTGATCTGCAACGTGTGCATTTATTCTATGGGGGGTTTAAAATGGTGGGGACAACAGAGGTGCTCACTGTGACTCAGTGAGCCAATAGTTAACTCTACTGGTTGCTAGGTATAGTACTGTTAGATTCCGCACTCCACGGCCATGTTAATTTGATAAAAAAGGTTCATCTAGCCCCTGCTCTATCAGCATAGGAACAAATTTTTGAAAAACAACATGTAAATAATATCGAGTAACTCACAAATTCTTCTCTCTGTGCACCTATAATGAAACCAGAAGCAGAATTCCTCCGATCTTTACACATGCTGAAGTCTCCTCAGCTGTCTCACAGCAGCCTGACACTAATGTCTGGCAGGGGTTCCTATTAGCTGTAGTTCTGTACACATGGTGGGCAGGTCCGCGCCTGTCACTGGCACATAGATTGCATGTGTAATTAATGACTGGCGCGGGATGTCATTGTGAGAATGTCACCACACGGCTACCTGCCTGGCATCAGCAATGTGTCTGCTCTATGAGTGTCCGTCTGGGACTTGCCGTTTGCATATTAGGTTTGCATTTATTGTAGTTATTTTTCTCGTTTATTTCCTGCTCCATTTCCAAGAACATGGGCAGAATTTCATACACTGGATTATTTAAAGTCTAGGTACACCTTCGGGGGCAATTTTTTTTTATGATTGCATTTTACTCATTTTTGGTCACACATCATATTTTCAATTGGTCTTTGTTAAAAACATTGAGCCGGTTTGACACAAAGGGTTAACTGTTTTCCTAACTGTGTGACTGGTACTTTCACTTTGTGCTGTCATCTAATAACCCTTATCTCTAAACTACTAAGAGGTCCTAAACACTTGTTTAAGCCATATTCTTATCAGCAAGATAAGGACCCCTATAATGTTTATAAGGTCAGAGAGCAGACATAAGGAGCCCGTCAGCTCCCAAACTGATGGGAAAGAGAGAAAATCTAGAGGCTGCTAGTAGAGCATGCCAGCTCTGTACAGTAAAAAGGGCTCCATATTTTTTTAATAAAGGCCAAAAAAAAAAAATTGTTCAAAATGAGTACAATGCAATAATAAAAAAAAAAATTGCTTCCAAAGGTGTATAAAGCCTTTAAAGAGCCCTTAAAGGGCATCCGTCAGCAGATTGGTACCTATGAATCTGCCTCTACTGTTGCATGGGCACTTGGCAGCTGAAGGCATCTGTGCTGGTCCCATGTACATATTTGCCCACATTGCTAATATATGCAACTGGTATGCAAGTGAGCCTCTAGGAGCAATGGGGGCATTGTCGTTACCCCTAGATTTTGAGTAACAATACCAGTGAAAACGTCATGACTAGCGATGAGCGAAGTCGATTCTCATAAAAATTTGTCCTAATACTGTACGGAGCAGGAGCTCCGTACAGTATTAGGCTACATTCACACGACCGTGAATGTGTCCGCGTCCGTTCCGCAATTCTGCGGAACGGGTGCGGACCCATTCACTGTCTATGGGGCCGGACGAGGTGCGGAGAGCACACTAGGTGCTCTCCGCTTCCGCATTTGCGGAGTGCGGCCCCGAACTTCCGGTCCGCGGCTTCGCAAAAGATAGAACATGTCCTATTCTTGTCCGCAACCTGCGGACAAGAATAGGCATTTCTATGGGGGGTGCGGCTGGGTGTATTGCGGATCCGCAATTTGCGGATCCGTAATACACTACGGTCGTGTGAATGTAGCCTTAGAATGTATTGGCTCCGAGGAGCCGAAGTTATTGCTTCACAAAGTCTCGCGAGACTTCGTGTAATAACCTCATAAATTAATTTGCACCATAAAAAAAGATTCCTAGGTACCATTTGAAACCGAACCCAAGCTCGGGAGATGTTTTTTTACAGTACAAATTAATTTATGAAGTTATTACGCAAAGTCTCGCAAAAGCAATAACTTCGGCTCCATACAGTATTAGAACAAAGTTTTATAAAAATCGACTTTGGATGTTTCATCCGAAGTCAATTCACTCATTCCTAGTCATGACACCTGGCCCTGTCAAAGTAGAGAGGTGGTGGCAGTTGCAGAGAGAGCTGAGCCTCTAGGTGTAACACCCGTGTTGCTCCTACAGGCACATATATGAACGTGGGACCAACACAGGTGCCTTCAGCTGCCAAGTGCACATGTAAAAGGTCAGCCAGTGTCATAGGTACAAATCTACTGACAGATGCCCTTTACAAATAACTCTTAACTTTCCTAGACCTCTGAATGGCAGCTGTATCTAGTTATGTAGCTTTTCTAAGTATTACTAGTAGATTATGTCATCTAGTACGATCATAAACTGTTTGGCGGTACGCTCTCATTTCTCTTGGATTGCAGATGGCTCTTTTTTCAATCTCCTTAGATCTAAGATATATAAAATCTCTGTGTAATATAGACTTTCCTGCTTTTTTCTGGGATTGTGACCACGTTTGTTCCCCCCTCCCCGCACTCTGCGTTTCAGTTCCATGTCATTTGGTTTATTTTAATTTCTTTGTTTAAGTGGTAGCGAAAACCTCTTACATCAGCAGAAGCTCCGAGTGAGCAGAACCAAGAGAGGAAATCTGAGGCTGGGAGGGGGGCTGTCAGGTGCAGGATGTTTTAGGAAATGTTCCATTATGCTATAATTATGGTATTGGGTGAGCAGCCCAGAGATAAAACACAGCTGCCAGGATCATCCAGGGGGAGACAGGGACAGTCAGCTTAGTAAGCAGCCCGATTCTGCTGGGAAATATCCCTCATCTTCATCTTCCTAGACATGTCGGTGGTGCTTTGTATGAGGAGGGGAGGCACAAAAAGCAATGTGAGAGGAGAGCCCCTGCAGGATCAGTAATGATATAGGGCTATTTAATATCAATCTGCAGCACCACATCTCTGATTTGTATCATACAGTCAGTATATTCTTGTACATAGCAGGCAGTATTATACTACATATATTCTTTTAAATAGTAGGCAGTATTACAGTAGTTATATTCTTGTACATAGAGGCAGTATTACAGTAGTTATATTTTCATAAACAGAAGGCAGTATTAAAGTAGTTATATTCTTGTACATAGGGGCAGTATTATAGTAGTTATAATCTTGTACATAGGAGCATTATTATAGTAGTAATATTCTTGTACATAGGGGGCAGTATTATAGTAGTTATATTCTTGTACATAGGGGCACTATTATAGTAGTTATATTATTGTACATAGGAGGCAGTATTGTAGTATTTATATTATTGTACATAGTAGGCAGTATTACAGTAGTTATATTCTTGTACTGTACATAGAAGGGCAGTATTATAGTAGTTATATTCTTTTACACAGAAGGAAATGATATTGTAGTTATATTCTTGCACATAGAGGCAATATTATAGTAGTTATAGTAATTTCTATTGATGGGAGGGTGAAAAATGCAGAGGGCACACAAAAAGTATGCGTGAGGTTTTATTCATAGGGATTAGTATTAAGGTAGTTATATTTTTATAAATAGTGTAAGCATTCAATGGGTAGGTTCATTGATGGCAAGTATGTATCACTGCGGCTGCTACTCTCAGTGATATAAGTCCCGGAGGTAGGCTGTGACCTGATTCTAGATCACTGAGTTTGTGATAGCTGGAGTTTGGGCCTGGGATTTAGGAGTGACTGAAGAGCTTGGGTGGGAAGTTCACTCCCATACTCCATCCTGGGTGTTCCTACCTCAACCAGGTAGAAAACGAATTAAAAGTCACGCTGCCAGAGAGCAGCGTGTGTGTGCTGGTCTGAGAGGAATACCCACGGACTATAGAAAGTGGAATCTCTAGGTGAAAACCTACAAGCTGGTGAGAAGCCTATATCACTTCATTTTTATTTTTTTCCATGAATATTCCTACTACAGGCTGTTAACATGCATTACACTCTACCAACACTAGAGGTCCCTATAACATCATTTAAATAGGTCAGCCACAGGAAGTTAGATAGGAGAGGAGTTGAGGGAGGAGAGGAGAGAGGAGTCTAGGAGACAGACTTGCCTCTGTATTCCTGGGTCTTGCCCCAGGAGTTAACCTACTTGAATTTGTGGAGATTAGAGCAATCTAAGCTTATGGACTCCACAGCACCAGGTGACAGGGAGAAGTTTCCAGCATCTGGATACAGCCTGACAACTAAGTATAAAGTCGGGTGTTACCATTCCTTTATGGACTATAGTTCAGACAAACTTTTCAAAGAATGGAACAGGCAGTTTCCCTGACATGAGGGAGACCACCCTTGGGTTGTATACTATTAGTAACATAGGATTCATATTATTGCAAGACTAGAAAGCCTGAGCAAGATCAGGAACCAAGTAGAATATCTTCACCACTCCTGTATAAGTTGAGCTGGAACCTACATACAGCACCTCACAGAGCCTGCTAATTGAAATTTGCAGCTTTATCATCTTTCCCAACTTCATGTAATAAAAAGTGCTGCTATCAAATGCTATTTATTGCAAGTCTGCAACTGACAAGTAAAGTTCCTGTTTGGTTCAACTACTGCATCTCTCATTATTCCATTTCATCTCCTCATTGCACCTCACGGTGCTGGCGTCACGAACAAAGGGGCCCAGCCACCAAAGCACCCTAAGCGTCACCCAATTACCATCAAGGGCACCTCAACCAACATCTAGCTGGTGTTCCCTGCAATAGAGAGTGCCCAGGAGGATTCAGTGCTGTCTTCCCTTCCACTGCACGTCGGCCCAGGGGACAACGTAACTGCGAGTACTATTACCCCCACTCGGCACATTATCACTAGTGCACTCACACACAACAGCCCTAGGGTGTCCGGGCATTGCACATGGGGGCGTAATTATAGTAAATATATACTTATACATAGGATGAAACAAAAAGTATGGGGGCACACCAATTAGTCACAGATAAATCAAAGAGTGCTGGCTGAAGTATCATAGAAAGAACATGAAAGAAACCAAGAAAGAAATACCACAAAATGGCCGTACCTCTAAAAAATACAATAACGTTTATTAGACGAAGCACAAAACATAAAATTTAAAAGTGGATAATCCACAATATAGCCCTAAATACATGGGCACAATAGCAAATAAGAGGCCTGCCCTAAACCTATATATGTGTGGAAATATCCAACAGGTACAATACCTAAAAGTTACAGATGTATACAATAATCACATGTATCATAGCATACTTATCGAACACACAGACAGGCAGTGGACGCACAACAGAGGGTAAAGGCCCTCTCGGTGGCTAAACCCTTGCTGACACCTGCCCCAGCCCAACGATGCGTTTCCCTAGTAAAGCGACTGGTTCCTCAGGGGACAAAAATTCAAGACACGAGGGAACAGGACCGGCAATAGTCCTATAGTTTGGACCGCCAGTCTATTATCACCTCAAAAAAGACAATACCTTATGATAAGGGATATAAAGATATTATAAGGAAAGACCGGCACTCACTTTATCTTCTTTACATTGATGCTTTTATTGATCCCATATAATGCAGGGTTCTGTGACACGTTTCGGCTCACAGAAATGAGCCTTCCTCAAACGGATAATTCGATTTATCTGTTTGAGGAAGATAAATAACGCGAGCCGAAACGCGTCACAGAAGCCTGCATTATATGGGATCAATAAAAGCATCAATTTAAAGAAGATAAAGTGAGTGCCGGTCTTTTCTTATAATATACATTAAGATTGCTATCTCTGACACGTGCACCACGCTTCTCGAACGCAGTGCCTGCTGATCATTGTTTGATTTCAAGGGATATAAAGAGAGACAGGGGCGTAATGATCGGGGTCGCAGAGGATGGAGCGCTCTGACGGGGCCCAGAACTACAGTGACAATGCCGGGCCCCTTCAGAGCGCTCTTAAAACATGTACAATGTGGGGGTTGCAGAGGCCGGGGTGTCGCAGAGGCATGTGGGGGGTGGGGGCTCCCTGCTTCACCTTTCTTCTCAGCTCAGGCGCTCCCCCTGCTGGCCGTACTTGGTACTGATGGCTGTGGGAGGAGAGCTGAATGCCCGGGAATCAGCCTCCAAGCACAGCCAGCAGGCAATGAGAGTGTTGTAGTGTGTGTCATCAGGGAGGAAGGTAAGTATGCGTTTTTTTATTTTCACCATAATTACTGTAAGGGTGCACCTATGTGGGCATAACTACTATGAAGGGGCACATATTAAGGCATAACTAATGTGAGGGGGCACATAAGTGGACATAACTACTATGAGGGAGCACATATTAAGGCATAACTACTATGAGAGGGCACATATCTGGCATAACTACTATGAGGGGGCACATATCTGGCATATCTACTGTGAGGGGGCACAAAAGTGGGTATAACTACTGTGAGGGGGCACATATGTGGGCATAGCTACTGTGGGGGGGCACATATGTGGGCATAACTACTGTGAGGGGGCACATATGTGGGCATAACTACTGTGAGGGGGCACATATCTGGGCATAACTACTGTGAGGGGGCACATATCTGGCATAACTACTGTGACAGGAACAAAGGTGGGTATAACTATTGTGAAGGAGCCACAAGGTGGGCTTAATTACTAAGAAGGGCCACAGTGTGGGCATTAGTACTGTGTGGTAGCACTGCTATACATTGGCATGGCTCAGTCTTACAGGCCAGCACAGCGCCCCCTGCTGGTGATTTTTCAGGGTCAGTCACCATCCTTTCCTTATGTAATTATTCTTTTTTTCTCTACCACAGGGACTTTGTTCTAGATCCAGCGGACATCACGCCGACGCCAGCGACACCCTGAATGAGGTAGGACCAGGTTTTATTAGATTATTAGGGGGGGGGGCCCGATCCAAAGTTTGTACCGGGCCCATAACACACTAGTTACGCAACTGAAGAGAGACCAAGAGCACAGGTATGGGCTACTGGATGCAAGGTGTCTGTGTTGTGTTCAAAATAAGGTGCCTTAAATAGGTAGAGTCCCCCATACTCCTCCCCCCAACTTCCTGTCACACTGACAGTATTGGAAAAATATTTGTATGTAGTGAGCTCCCTCTTAGTGTCAAATACTCATGCTTATATGTTCGGAGAGAAATAGCTGCAGCATTTGATGTATTTCTTACCTCAACCGTAAGGCAATTGTAGAAGACGCCGCTGTGGAATGCATATGCGTTCCACAGACCATCCGGAGGATGTAATAGTACCACTTACATCAGTAGTACATTGCTACGTCCCATCAGCCAGTCGGAGAAGAAAGTGCCGCTGTGGAACACACATGCGCTCCACAGACCGTCCAGAAGCAGGAAACAGCGCTTTTCCACTGGCGGAACTCTATTCGCTCCACCAGTCAAACGGAGGGAACAACCACTATCCCCATATTAAGCGCTACCCCTTAGTAACGACCATGAAACACAAATGCGTTCCAATATTTATACTATAGATTAAAATTCCTAGAAGGCGAACATATCTAATAATGGGGGCACTCAGATTTAAAAAAAAGATACAGAAAGTTACATACATTATCTCTTATAACTTATAGGTGGTACCTTATGTCATATTTAGTGCCACCCCCAATATAAACCTCAGGTGGAACCTGAGTTATTAAAACTAGGGTTATTGCAATGATGGAGGGGAATGGGGGGACCACTAATAATTATTGGCCCAATCTAATCTAAGGAGACTTCAAAACCAGTGTCCAACTGAATTATGGATACCTGCTTGAGGGAAAATAAATGATTTAGTATTTTGGATACTTCATTATCCGATAAAAAAGTTATCGGTATAGTGAGGGTTTTTAACTCAACAAGAATTATTACTCGGCTACAGAAGGGGGAGGGTAATTTAAAGGAAGCAATTAAAGGAGAGCTGTTCATTTAGGCTCTCTGGGTACACCGTTCTCAGATAATAAATCCAACGGGTCTCTCTTTGTAAGAACTTTTTATTCCAATCACCTTTCCGGGTAGATGGATTAATTACTTAAATTACCTGGAATCTGAGATCATTTGGGTTTCCTTTATGGAATTGAAGCACATGATTGGCTACTGGGGTATCTCTTTACTGTTTGATGTCTCCTAAATGGTCCCCAATCTTCCTCCTTGATTCTCATTTTGTTTTCCCTACATAATTGTAGGGGCAGCTACAAGTGATCAAATAGACTACCCCTGATGTCTTGCAATTGAAGTAGTCCCACATTTTATTTGACTTTCCTGTCGTAACACTCCTAAAAGTCTTAGACACATTAATGCACGGGGCATGCTATACAGCCTCCACCTTTAAAGGTCCATAACGGTTTTCGGGCAAACCATGTCCCAGTAGGTTTGGGTTTTATATATATGCTGTGAACTAAATGGTCCCTAATTGATCTCCCTCTACGAAACGTGACTGATGAATAGGGGGTAAGTATATCTACCAGATCTTGATCTGTCAGGAGGATATCCCAGTGTTTCCTATGGATCCTGATACTTTCAGAGTGACAGGAAGTTGGGGGGAGGAGTTTGGGGACTCTACCTAATTTAAGGCGCCTTATTTTGAACACAACACGGACGCCTTGCACCCAGTAGCCCATACCTATGCTCTTGGTCTCTGTTTACATCCCTTATCATAGGGTATTGTCTTATTAAGGTGATACTAGGCTGGCGGTCAAAACTATAGGACTATTGCTGGTCCTGTTCCCTCATATCTTGAATTTTTGTCCCCTGAGAAACCAGACGATTTACTGAGGAAATGCAGCATTGGGACTCTACAACCTTTATCACTGTTTTTTTGAGACAACATTTCATCAAATAGGGCTGGGGCAGGTGTCAGCAAGGGTTTAGCTACTGAGAGGTGGTGTCGCCCCTTTCGGGGCGGGTGCTCTGCCTGTAGGGAAGGTGAGTTCCAGGGACATTATAGGGACAGAAATGTTGCTCCCACAACCCTAGACGAGAGATCACAACTGATAAGATATACATGTCACCAAACCGTGAGTAAGAAGGACAAGACAGTCCCACCTCATGATAACCTGTCCGAATACTGACTCTAATTGTGGTGAAATATCAAGTATAGTATAATCGTATTTTTATACACCAAATAGGGGTTTTAAAAATTTTAGATATGGAAATAAAAGTCATATTTTATTAAGGGAGGACTTTTTGTTTGTTGATATCTTTAGTGTTACCTATCAATGTACATTGTAAATCATATCAGATTCTAACAGTTTATACAACTTTATCAGTGTACTAATTATGCTTAGGCATCTCTGACTCAGATATACAGTATCTGCTTTGTCAGATATAGCAGAGCTAAGTTTATTTGGCCCATAAAGAGTTATCACAACTGTGATTTTCAAATAGGACTGAGGAAAACTTACTGCATCATTTTCAGATTAAAGGGTTTGGCCATTTTCTGGCTACTTGTGACCAATATGTGTATAAGATGACAATATGTCTACTTACTAATATAGCCTTTATTAAAAGTCTGCTCCATTTTCTATATTTCACAAGATATGCCACCTTGTTTGCCAAGTCTTTTGTGTTGTCCACACAAAAGTCCTGTCCATAAAATGGCCGCTGATGGAGGGACACGTGACCAGACAAATCCCCTCCATGTGATGTCTCCTGTATTCAAACACACTGCGCCTGCACTAAATTCCCAAGAGAATAAGTACATATGGCAGGTACGGTGTATTTGAATGGAGGAGACATTACATGGAGGTGATTTGTCTGGTCACATGACCCTCCATTAGCAGCCATTTTATGGACAGGACCTCTGTGTGGATAGTACAAAATACTTTGTAAACAAGGAGACATACCTTACGAAATATAGAAAATGGTGCAGAATTTCAACAAAGGCAATATTAGTAAGTGCCATATTGTCATCTTACAAACACACTGATCAAAAGTAACCAGAAAGTGGCCAACCCCTTGAAGTACAAAGTGGCAGCAAATAATTAAATAACAACTTCATCTCTGCTGTATCCATTCCCATTGTAAGTTTTATCAAAGATCCTGAACCTTACGAGTTTGTTCTGTTTCAAGAAAGTACTTTGCTTTCTTTCCACAGCAGAACACAAGTCTATTAAGATAAGAAACTGTTTTATACTGTTAAGATGATGAATTTCAGGATCTTTGGCATCACTAAGAGACTTGGCAGGAGCTGATGTAGAGCAGGAGGAGGCAATTCAGAAAAGAGTATGTTGGCCTCTGTCTAGCTTATGGTATTAGTCAGCTTATCAGCGAGTCATCTTCCACTCACTTCCAGCAAGGTTCAACTTTATAACCAAGCGTAAATGAACACAATCTGCTAGGGTCACTTATTCAGTGACTTCATTCACTATGACCATGGTTGTCAGAGTAGTCTGCACAATCTGGCAGTTTTCATAGGATAGAGCTGCAGTCAATATGGTATTAGTGTTGAGCGCGAATATTCGAATAGCGAATTTTTTTAGCGAATATCGGCACTTCGCTAATTCGCGAATATTTCGAATATAGCGCTATAAATTCGCTATTTCGAATATTCGTTTTGTTTTTTTTAGTTATATTTTTTTCTTTCCCACTTCCCAAAAGTAGTTCTTACCTGTCCTGAGGATTCCTGGCTGCTCTAGTCAGTGCCCGTTGCCGCTTCTGCCGACTTCCGTGCTCATGGAGCGTCCCCATCACCATGGGAACGTCTCCATATACTAAAATGTACTGTCGGATTTGAGGAATTATGTCAAAATCGCAATGCGATTAATTCAAGTTATATTAATCGCATTGCGATTACAACTTAGCACTGCTATCTTACATAGGCTAGAATTAACGAATATGGAATATAGCACTAGCAGTGCTAAGTTGAAATCGCAATGCGATTACTTCAAGTTAAATTAATCGCATTGCGAATTCAACTTAGCACTGCTGCTATATTCCATATTCGTTAAGTTCATTCATTCTAGCAAGCTGACCCATTATAAACCCAGCTCTAAGTTGAAATCGCAATGCGATTATTATAACTTGAATTAATCGCATTGCGATTTCAACGTAATTCCTCAAATCCGACAGTACATTTTAGTATATGGAGACGTTCCCATGGTTATGGGGACGCTCCATGAGCACGGAACTTTATGGTTGGCTTGGTAGAATTAGCGAATAGCGAATATGACTAATGTATTCGTCATATTCCTCAAAACGACGATAACGAAGTATTCTACATCTTCGTTTTAGCAACCTATTCGTCAACTTCGCTAATTCTAGCAATCAAATAGGAAGGTTGACTATAGAGACAACTGTGGTAAATTCGCTATGCGATTTTATATTTTTTTAATAGAATAATTATATTACTTGATATAACTATTATAATTATTCTATTTATTAAAAAAATATATATATAATCGCATAGCGAATTAAACACAGTTGTCATAATTCTAGATATGAAACCAATAGGAAAGTAGCCTTAAGTTAAAATCGCAATACGCGATTATTTAAATCGCATATTAATCGCGATAACTAGAATAATGACGAATATTCGATTTCGACGAATATGAAACGAATATTCTTTCGAATATTCGCGAATTTCGTCGAAATCGAATATGGCACCTGCCGCTCATCACTATATGGTATGAAGTATTATTCATATCTAATAACGAATTAAGATCTTGGCTAGGGCTGGTAAAACGTGTGCCTCTGAAGGACACTAGGAAGCCACACCAGAGGTACAAAACTGGGCGGGCAATTGTGTCAGTTCACTGTTTCCTAGAGGATTCTCCAGCATAGGACTCCCAGGAACAAGTGGACCGGAAAGTCATTTTGCTGCACTTTCATCTCCAATATTCCATAGAGTTGGGGTAGTTTCAGACTATCACGTGACTACATTATGTGATTACAATTCTGCAGACTTACGGCCAGGAAGGAATTTGCAATATCAGAAATCATAATGATTAGAAATAAGCAAAGTATTCAAAAATTCGATTCGACTGGTTTGCCAAATTTTGCAAAAATTTTTACTTTGTGACTATTACTTCGTCACGAAGTACATTTCTTTCTAAGTAGTGGGTGCAATGACAGGAAGCAGTGATTGCGCCTCTCCCCATCACTGTACCCCTCAGATGCCACGTCCATAGCTGATTGCAGCATCTGTAATAACACAGTGTAAAATAAAAATAAAAATTGCATCATACTTTCCTCGTCTATTTGCTGGCGATGGGTCAGAAGCCACCATCTTGATTGAAGTTCTGGCGCAAAATCTCACGAGGCCTGTGATGACGTCATCACGTCAGCCGGCAGGGTGATGTCATACGTCTCCACGCACAAGATTTTGTGCGAGATCTGCAACCAAGATGGCGGCAGCTGGTCGTTGTGAGAAAATGGATGATGCAAGTATGAATTTTTTAGTTTTTTACACCATTTAAGGGAAAATCGATTCGCTACCACAAAGCACGAGGAAATTCGACTTTGTGGCAAATAGAATCTTCCCTGAAATTCAGATCGAAGTCCACAAAGTAGACTTCGATTCGCTCAACAATAATTATGATGCTGCAAATCCGCTTAAGATGAGCAGTGTCCATAATGGGAATACAGCTCCCACACAAATGTGTTTCTGGCAGTGAACACACACATCTGAAACTACCCTTAAAGAGGACATGTCACCTCCTCTGATATGTCTTGTAACTGTATGATGTGTCATCCCTTTATTACTCCTGTTAGAAGTTCTTAATGAATTACTAGCAGTTTGCAATGAAGGTCATTTTGTTCGTTGAGCGATAGGACATGGCCAGAGGTGTCTACCAGTAGCTTCCATCCTCCCTCTCCATTTACTACATATGCACGTTCTGGAGAGGTAACAGTTACCTCATCTGTAGGGCCAGCTTTAGAGTGGCTCAATCTAGACTGGATCCTGGGATGAGGGGCAACACCCTCAAACAGCTGTCTGTGGATGGATAACTAAGTGAAGAAAGAAAGGTCCAGCTTCCATTGCAAAAATCGTGAAGAACTTTATTCACATGGTGCGGTACAGATTAAAAGCAGACAGGTACTCATCAAGTACCTGTCTGCTTTTAACCTGTACCGCACCATGTGAATAAAGTTCTTCACGATTTTTGCAACAGAAGCTGGACCTTTCTTTCTTCACTTATTGGACTCTTGGCGTTGTGCTTCCTAGGATTGGGTGAGCTCACCATATCTGTGGACTGTGGATGGATAACTGGCTTAGGTCTTCCCCGTCACATCCTTAAGGCTTGTAAAAGAGCGGTATCCTGACATAGGGGCCACTTAATATGGTAGATCTGGTGATCTCTGTAATGGGGACACCCCTTTGCTTGGTATTTCTTCCTTTGAGGGATATCCTGGTTTCACTGTGTTGCTTTCACTGAGGTGCTGGTGTTAATACCACTAAATTTAATATTCATTCTTCCGAAGCACCACTTTTTCTAAGGAGGCTGTGAAGGGCATTCTGTGGCTAGATGCTCTTGGCAAAAGACCTTTGTTAAACAGTACTGGTGCCCTTCTGAGTCCTAATGATTTCAATTTATGAGGGCCACCTCCATGTGCATGCAATTCTACCCACTAGCTGTTGAAATGGCTGCTTCCTGCAAAATAAAATGCTGTTTGCAGGAATCTAAGATCTGCAAACTGTAGTTGTTTGAGGGATAAGGGCAGCTTCGTAGCAACAGCAGCCTCCCCCACCTCCCAGGTTGTAGCCTGGTAAGTACCTGGATTATATAGTAAAGTTTCATGAGTTCAATAGGCTTCATAAAGCGCCAGAGAAAGGCAAATCACAGTCGAGTAGCTGACAAGTAGAAAGGCTGACTTACACTGCACAATTGTCTGGCCAATTTTAAGGAACTAATGTGACTGCAAGCACCTCCATGTAACTGTGCAGAGCACTTGTTCATCGGGTGAAATAGTCCTTTTTACGGCACATTAAATCATCATTGATGGGCAGTAGATCGCACTGTGTAAACAACGATATGATGCCGAGAAACAATTCATCTATATAAGAATGCGCAATAGCAGTAGCCATTACTCGTCTCCATACAGTAGAGGCGATTGCTCCTTTTCCCTCCACTGACAAGCAGGCAATTATCGGGAGAGAACAATCTCTTCTCAAGTAGACAAGCGGATTGTCCTCTACTCACTGATGTTCTTGATTAGTTGTTAAAAAACCCTAAACATTTGGAATAGGTCCCCATGGTTAAAGCTTAAGGGCACGTTACATATACACTTTCAAGACTGTTAAAAGGGTTCTCCAGGAATAATTTAAAAGGACCACCAGCAAGCAACCTGTCCTAGACTGTGAGCAGAAATGGTTGACTCTACTTTCAGAGCTGTCTAGGGTGGTGAGGGCCTTACTACACATTACACTCTGGCACTTGCATATACTTTACATTGGTGAGCGTTCCTGTCAGGCTGCTCAGTCGTGATGACAAACTGTAGGCAGGAACACTTCATTACCATCTATTGTAGAGATGTGTAGTGCGGCCCTGTCCCATTAACACCCTAGACAGCTCTGCAAGTGGAGGCAACTCGACCTGATCATATACTAGGACAGGTTGCTGACAGCCATTTTAAATCATTTCCGAGAACTCTTTAATCAACCCGACTATGATGCCTGCTTATGTTTAGACCTGTGTTCCACAACCTGGGGCTCTCCAGCTGTTGCAAAACTGCAATACATGGTGAGAATTGTAGTTTTGTGCTCACAAAAACAAAAGATCCTATTTCTAATTACAGTTTTCCGATGAGTACAATGAAGCCTGTGAGGCGAATCCCTGGGACTTGTACTGTAAGAGACAAACTTACTGTAGATCCGTAGAAGGTATAATTCTGTATAACGCAGATCCAGGTCTGGGTTAGTTTTCTACCACTGTATACATGGTAAATGCATAAGTGGAGATGAGAGAACATTAGTGCAATAAAATATTCCAGTGAAATGCCGCTTATTACAAGTGGAGCACGTCTCCGGCTCGGGGGCCTCTGCGGAGGGATTTCTGGTAACATCATAAATAAGTCTCATCACGCTATATTAAATCCACCATCCTTCCAGTGTACATGGGCACGTATGAATGATAATTTTAAATAAAGCCAATTGAATAATTCCTTGTGTCCTAGTGCGGGGTAATTAGTGGCATGGTGTTAGGCGTTATCGCGTTTTGTTACACAGTGTTAATAATTCATGTAATCTATCCAAGCTCCCAGGCTTAATTAAGCAACATTATGAACAAACAAATCTGTTTGTTTTCAAGAAGCTGCTCCCCAAAGTCTAATGGTTTCCAATGTCTTATGGAGCAGGAATTTAAAGGGGAACTCCATTTTTACAGCAATGATGCCCCTCCCCTTTTCCAGGGGTGTATTAGGATTGTATTAACTCCCATCAGTATTTTGTAATACCCTGCTATCCAGAGAGGGTTTACTGTACTTGGTACATGACTGTATCCACTTTCTAAAAAATGGCTAGAAAATGACTAGATAGAAAATTGCTTCCAGAGGAGGGATAGAAAATGGCTTCCAGAGGTTGTTGGATTTTTTTCAAATAAATCTTGATCCCTTTATAATTATTAGTTATTATTAACAACTTTTTAATACATTGTTTTCAAGATCTCTACTTGCTGTCAGTGAATGGAATCTTCCAGTTTACATCTAGAGGTTGGTCCTGATCATGGTCAGCTAACATGCATCTAGCGCAGGGGTGGGGAACCTCTGGCCCCCTGCCAGAATATATTGTGAAAATTCTAATGACCACTTCCATTATAAAAGCAGTCATTAGCATGCGGGAGCCACAGGAAGATGAGAACAGCGCTGCACTATCTGTATTTTCCTTCCCTGGTCCTCTTCCAGCCCCATGCTGTGTCCTGATAAGTACAGTGTCAGGACATAGTGCACATAGATGCGCACTATGACCTGATGCTGTGCGCTGTCAAGTCACAGTACAGCGTGGCGGGAAGAAGACCAGGGAGGGTAAGTAAATTTGTCAAGTGACAGTGCCATCCAGAGCTGGAGAGGTAAGTTTATTTTTTTATTTATTTTAAATGTCTGATCTGAGGTCTGATTGGGGCTGATCTGAGCCTAATTGAGGGTTGGGAGGGTCTAATGGGGGTCTGATCTGAGGCTGGGGGGTCTGATGGCGGTCTGATCTGAGGCTGGGGGGTATAATGGGGTCTGATCTGAGGCTGGGGGGTCTGATGGGGTCTGATCTGAGGCTGGGGTCTGATAGGGGTCTGATCTGAGGCTGGGGAGCCTATTGGGGGTCTGATCTGAGGCTAGGGGTCTGATCTGATGCTGGGGGGTCTGATGAGGTTCTGATCTGAGGCTGGGAGGTCTGATGGGGGTGTGATCTGAGGCTGGGGGTCAGATCTAAGGCTGGGGAGGGTCTGATGAGGGTCTGATCTGAGGCTGAGAAAGGGACAAAGGCAGGGACAGTTGCGAAGAAAGAGGCAGGGACAGTGGCAGGGAGAGTGAAAGCTGGGTGAACCCCTCTCTGGACCCCTCTGGGTTTAGCTTGGCTACCATTAATGCCAAATAAAGAACTAAATATATAACATTCTCAACTTAAAAATTAGACTTCTATATGTGGTCAAAATGGTGTCTGTACTATTTTTATATATAGTGCAGGTGCCATTTTGTGCTGCAAAAATACAGCATTTTAGATTTTTTTAATTGAAGCGCAATTTCTGTAACTTACCCCTAAGTCACTAATATGTTTGACCAAATATAGCAGTCAAATTTTTTAAGTTGAGAATTTTGTATGGCTCCAGAACGATGGTACAAATATCCAAACAGCCCTCGGCAGTAAAAAGGTTCCCCACCCTTGATCTAGAGGTTGGGGTCTGTCCTGATCATGGTCAGCTGACATACATCTAGAGGTTTGGGTCTGTCCTGATCATGGTCAGCTGACATACATCTAAAGGTTGGGGTCTGTCCTGATCATGGTCAGCTGACATACATCTAGAGGTTTGGGTCTGTCCTGATCATGGTCAGCTGACATACATCTAGAGGTTGGGGTCTGTCCTGATCATGGTCAGCTGACATACATCTAGAGGTTTGGGTCTGTCCTGATCATGGTCAGCTGACATACATCTAGAGGTTTGGGTCTGTCCTGATCATGGTCAGCTGACATACATCTAGAGGTTGGGGTCTGTCCTGATCATGGTCAGCTGACATACATCTAGAGGTTTGGGTCTGTCCTGATCATGGTCAGCTGACATACATCTAGAGGTTGGGGTCTGTCCTGATCATGGTCAGCTGACATACATCTAGAGGTTTGGGTCTGTCCTGATCATTGTCAGCTGACATACATCTAGAGGTTGGGGTCTGTCCTGATCATGGTCAGCTGACATACATCTAGAGGTTGGGGTCTGTCCTGATCATGGTCAGCTGACATACATCTAGAGGTTGGGGTCTGTCCTGATCATGGTCAACTGTCCTGATAACAAGTTTTAAGATACATTGTAACGAAAAGTGCACCTTTTTTATTTAGACATTATAAGCATGGGTTTTCAGCCTTGCGTGTCAACAAGAATGCTCCCCTTCACTGACAGCTATCAGTGAGTTTAAAAATGTCTCACTTTAAGCCACAGATTTAAGAGAAAATGCGACAAGTATCAAGTAATCCATCTTAATATTTGTATATATCATCCAAAGAGGCGTAAGGGACAGACAGACACATTTTTCAGGTATGCCACTGCTATAAGTGGAAATATAGGTAGGTTTTGTATATGGCGTTAATTAGGATAAATCTTACTGAGAGACTCCTTTTAGTGAGTGTAGGATCTTGAACAGGGATGGGTCTCCAGCTCCGCGGACGCTGCAATGTTAGAAAATAGAACTGGAACGCGTACAATGGGATGCAGGCACCAGGACGTCCCTTCCCATGTGGTTAGGTGTCTGCTGGTGTCAATGGTCACCTGAAAGGACTCCAATTTTTATCGTCCCTTCGGGTCCCCTGTCTTCTATGTACACCACTGATGTTAATCCTTATTAGTGCTCCCAATCCATGTCATTCTACGACTCCTGACTCCTTTATGTGAGTAAATAACAGCAAAGAAGAATATTCTGCATTTAACAGACAAAGGGGGGAGATTTTACTTCACATTGTGATTTCTGTAAAACACATTCATTGCCTTTCATCAGTAAGATAGATTGTAAATTGAAAATGCTATGGAGAATACTTGAGAAAATAGGTTTTACACAATAGCTCTAAAACATCTTGTCACTATATGCCGCTATCAACTCCTCTACCGCCCACATAATAACGTCTTCTCCAAAAATACAAAATCTTTTAACGATCTGTCAGCTATAGAATGTTTAGACTGCTTCATGTGTATAGGAAGGAATAGGAGTAGTAGTCAGACACTACACCATTGACATTACTGACTACCAGCACATATAGAACCATAAAATGACCCCCCACCTATGGATGTGGCCTCTAGTGTTGAGCGAATTGAAGTCCACAAAGGATAAATTCAATTCGCCGCAAAGCCAAATTTCCTCGTGCTTTGTGGTAGTGAATCGATTTTACCTGAAATAGTGTAGAAAACAAAAAAAACATGCTTATCTCATCCATTTGCTCGTGACGGACAAGCCGCTGCCATCTTGCTTGAAGATCTTGCAAGAAATCCTGTGAACGGTGACATATCACGTCATCACGAGCTAAGTGAGATTTCGTGCCAGATCTTCAATCAAGATGATGGCCGCCAGCCAATCAGGACCAAATAGATGAGGTGAGTATGTTTTGTTTTTTAAACACTGTATTATAAGGTGCTGCGATCAGCTATGAATGCAGCATCTGAGGGGTACAATGACGGGGGCAGCGCAATTGCCGCTCCTTGTCATTGCAACCACTACTTACAAATAAATTTGCGACAAAGCAATTTGCAACTAAGCAATTTTTTTTGTAAAATTTGGTGAAGCAGTCAACTAAAATTTTGGAATACTTCGCTCATCTATAGTGGTCTCCAATCTGTATCTCTCCAACGGTACTACCTCAGCCCAGACTTGGCCTCTTGGTAGGAGTGGGCTGGTCCTGTCCCCTGCCAAGAGAGGGAGATCCTGTCAAGAGACAGAGAGGAGAGGAAGCAAGTTGCCGAGCTCCTGCTCCTGTTACAGATCCTTCACGGAGAAATACTCAAATTGTCCTCAAGTAAAGCCTTGAGATTCCAAACAGCAAAATAAACCGCTACCTCAGCATCTACAGACACTGCTGTAAGGTGAGGGACTATGCCAATCCACCTCTCACCAAACAACCACTAGGCCAGTACAGTGTTGGACTGGGGTGCCTAGGGCCCACCAGTGGAAATTATTCTAGGGCCCCACCCTACAGCTACCAAAAAGAAATATTACTTCTTCATTTTTCGGGCTTATGCACATGAATATTTGCAGTTTAGCACACAATACAGTGTGCAAAACAGAACAGTATTGTGCACTGCTTTATATCGAATTATTTCTCATTAAGCAGCTTATTGTAGTCAATATTCTAATCTGTTAAGGTCCCTTTACACAGGGCGACAGAGCAGGAGATTGTTGGGAAGGAAGCGTTTCTTCCCGACAATTGCCTGCTCTTTAATGGAGGAGAACGCTGTATTTACATGCAGTGATCTCCATTGTATGGGGAGCAGTGATCACTACTGTCAATGTTCTTCCTCATACTGACTAGTTGTTTGCCGGCAGCAGATCGTGATTACACAGCACAATCTACTTCCAGTAAATGATCATGTTCGCACAAACGATCGAATTACGGTACCCGATGAATGAGAGTTTAGTTCGTTCATCAGGTAATCAGCCTACATGGCATCCACCGCAGCCATTACGCCCAAGAGCTCCTAAAGCGAGCGAACTACACTGTAACAATATGTCTATCTTTATTTATTTTTTACTTAATGAAGCATTTTTTTTAAAAATAATGTTGCCATTTCTGAACCGTATATTTTTTATTGTTCTGCCAATGACCTTGTGTAGGGGCTCCATTTTTGCAGGAAGAGTTGACATATTTAACTCAACCAATAAATAAGTGTTTTGCTCATTCATTGGATGATCGGCAGTACCTTCACATGGGCAGATTATTGGGAACAGGCGTTTATAAAAATGTCTATCTCCGATAATCTGCCCGCCTTTAAATTTGACTGTAATTGTTCCCCTTGACTGTGACACTTCCACTTGACACTTACTGGTCTTTTGGCCCAACTGGTTTCAATTCTTTCTTCCCTTGCACTTTAAAGGTACTTTCACACTAGAGTTATTCTTTTCCGGTATTGAGTTCCGTCCTAGGGGCTCAATACCGGAAAATAACTGATCAGTTTAATCCTAATGCATTCTGAATGGAGAGAATTCCGTTCAGGATGCATCAGGATTCATCAGTTCAGTCCCTCTTGCGTTTTTTGGCCGGAGAAAATACCGCAGCATTCTGGAACACTTGGCGGAATGCCGGATCCGGCATTAATTTCCATTGAAATGTATTAGTGCCGGATCCGGCATTAAAATTTCCGCATTGGCGGATCCGGTCCTCTGGTCTGCACATGAGCATACCTTTAAAAATGTGAAAAAGATAAATACCGGATCCGTTTTTCCGGTTGACAATCGGAGAGACGGATCCGGTATTGCAATGCATTTGTGAGACGGATCCACATCTGGATCTGTCTACAAATGGTATCTGTTTACATACAGATTGCCGGATCCGGCAGGCAGTTCCGGCGACAGAAAGTACCCTAAGCCCTGCCAACTTATATACTGTGGGTTGTCTTCTTCAGGCTTCTGTTAACTGGGTTGCACAGGATTAGAAAAAGATGGCTTTCTTCTTTCAAAACAAATCGACTAAAATAATACATGATATAGCATGGCGATTGATGGTCTGTTCTTACATATAAATATAGCAATCATCCTACTATAAATGAGGAGAATCCATAGTACGGTTGTCTCCATACAGTTTGCATTATTCTCAGCAGCTCACCCCCTCTTTACATGGGGCTATGTGCCTATTTTTATGACTACATGGAGCTTTCCAGTGGGACTACCACCCCCATGTGAATGGTACCTATTGAGTAAAAGCGATTGTATGGGTGAAGCACAAGTCTTTGTGACTTTCAAGGTCCTTCATTGCAGCATTAGTAGAGAGGTGACCGGTCACAGCTGTGTCACCTTCAGAAAACATTTCAAAAAGAAAAATCATCAATAGAAAATCAGTTTGAATAGATTTCAATCACCGGCCACTCGATTAATTATGTTCTGTCTTCTCCGTCCTGGAGATTTCATCTGATTTTACATCTAGTGATTGTTCCACAAGCAATTTTTTCTGCCCTTTGTGTATTGATTGTGAAAAATGAATATTGGTAGAGGGCCTACACTTGTGTTTCATTGAGTTATCTGTAGTCCCAGTTGACAGCCTCATGCTCAGGTTGGTTAAGTGAACACCTTATTTTAGGGTGAAGCCACATGTGATGACTGCTTATCTCCTCCTGAACTCCTGTGCATGGCCATTACATGTCAATACTTCTGTGGTGACCTCCACTGATCAAGTCATAGTCACATGTAAGTGGGTTAGAAACTAGCCTAACCATATATTTTACAGTACCGGTTGGTATAGGTTACAGTTTGACGTTGTTGTGGTGGCAATACCCTCTAGGAGTGTGACTGGAGAACATACCGGCATTGTCATTATGTTATGGGTATGCATGCTGTTATATCTCCCAGCACCTGTCACGCTTGGTCATTTGAGGCCAAAACTTGAAAGTGAATCCTTTGGCCAAAACCATGAAGCGAAACATGCTCCCAAAGTTTCATCCACCTGCCATTATAGTGATCCCCTTCTCGACCACTTTAGAGTCAGTATGAGAAATACATGCAGGCAGCATCACATGGTGTTACAATGATGACTACTCTCCTGTAGGATACCTACACACCTGTGATGATAGGGCTTGGATAAAGTTAAGATGTAAAATTACCTCAGGTTTATGTCTAAGGCTTCTTGAAGCATCATTGCTAAAGGCCCCTTTATACTGCCCGATGTCCGGGCAGATTATCGCTATAAGCATTCGTACAAATGATCATTAGTGACATTCTGCCGGTGTAAAGGTTACGCCATAGCAACGCGCACCTGCATATTGGGATGTGCTGACTAACCCCCTTTTGTTATTCTCTGCCGGTGTAAAGGTGACACTGCTTACCTGTTCATTGGGTAATTGGATCTTTGATGCCGTCATCTAAATCAATGTTTGCCAGCAGCAGATGGTGGCGTCTAAACAGTCTGTGCTGCCAGCAAACATCGAGTCTGTATGGCGACGAGCGATGGTATTATTGACCGCTCCTCCCTATACTGTGGTGTAGCTCGCTGCATATAATAGCAGTGCTTCACCTCCACTGACGAGCAGGTGCTTGCCGGGAAGGAACGCTTCCTTCCGGACAATCGTCAGCCTCATCTGTCAGTGAAAAGGAGCCTAAACCCCAGTTTCATAATTTCACTTCTGTGGGAGGGGCTTAATTGGGTGCACCGCTAATCGACGTATGTACTGAGAGGGGATTGCTACGCAGCTGACTCAGTAACTGGCCTTGGAGACACACAATATGTAGCAACAGGAAATAAACGGGAGCAGAAAGCCTGAACAGTATAAAAATAGGGAAGACATATTAAAGGGATTGTCCAAGTTATTTATATCCTCAGAATAGGTCATCAATATCAGATCTGCGGGGTCCGACACCCGCACCCCCACTTATGAGCTGTTTGAAGAGAAGGCGCGCGGCGTGGTGGTACTGCCTCCCTTTTATTGTTTACCTGCTTGTCGTCGCATCCACAGCGGTGAGCAGGTGTAATTACACCTAAGTCATCCCATCCATTTCAATAGGACTGCAAATTATCAGGCGGTTTTCCCAAAGAAATCAATGAAGATGATTTGCAAGCGTTTTGGCTTCCAGTGTTTCATGGCTTCCAATGCAGTGTTGTCTCCTGTTCATGCCGCCTCAATCTTCCTTTCTCCCTCACTTTTTATAATCTTGGTCTTTGCTGACTCTCAGCATGTCATCATCCTCCCCATGTCTTGTTCTATTTCCTGCAACTTTTTCTTCTTACTTTTTGCATCTTTATCCTCTCCTCGTCCTTCTCTGCTCTCTCCTTACTCTTCCAGTTTCTTTTCTTGCTTCTCTTTGCCCTTCTGCTCCTCTTTCTCTTTGCCTCTCTCTCTCTGCTCTCTCCTCACTTGTCCTGTCCTTTTCTCATTGCTCATCTTGCTCCTCTCTCATTACTCCTTCTCTTCTTTGCTTTGTCTGCCTCTTGTTCCTCATTCTTTCTGCTACCAACTTCTCACAGTTTATGCTCCTCGTTCTTCCTGCTTTTTTCTCCTCACTCTTCCAACATCTCTGCTCTTGCCTCTCCCTCCCTCCACCTCTCTCCTGGCTTCTCTTTTGTCTCGCCTTGTCTGCCTTCTTAATGTTTAAGACTCTCTGCTCTCACCTCTCCCTTTTGCTGCACCTCTCTCTGCTCTCGCCACTCCCATCCTGCTCCTCTCTCCATGCCTATCTCCTCTCCCGTCTTGCTCCTTGCCTCTCACTGCTCTTGCCTCTCCCATCCTGCTCCTCTCCCCATGCCTCTCTCCTCTCCCTTTTGCTGCACCTCTCTCTGCTCTCGCCACTCCCATCCTGCTCCTCTCCCCATGCCTCTCACCTCTCCCTTTTGCTGCATCTCTCTCTGCTCTCGCCACTCCCATCCTGCTCCTCTCCCCATGCCTCTCACCTCTATTTTTTGCTGCACCTCTCTCTGCTCTCGCCACTCCCATCCTGCTCCTCTCCCCATCCCTCTCACCTCTCCCTTTTGCTGCACCTCTCTCCGCTCTCGCCACTCCCATCCTGCTCCTCTCCCCATCCCTCTCTCCTCTCCTTTTTGCTGCACCTCTCTCTGCTCTCGCCACTCCCATCCTGCTCCTCTCTCCATGCCTCTTACCTCTCCACTTTGCTCCATCTCTCTCTGCTCTCGCCACTCCCATCCTGCTCCTCTCCCCATGCCTCTCTCCTCTCCCTTTTGCTGCACCTCTCTCTGCTCTCGCCACTCCCATCCTGCTCCTCTCCCCATGCCTCTCACCTCTCCCTTTTGCTGCATCTCTCTCTGCTCTCGCCACTCCCATCCTGCTCCTCTCCCCATGCCTCTCACCTCTCCCTTTTGCTGCACCTCTCTCTGCTCTCGCCACTCCCATCCTGCTCCTCTCCCCATGCCTCTCACCTCTATTTTTTGCTGCACCTCTCTCTGCTCTCGCCACTCCCATGCTGCTCCTCTCCCCATCCCTCTCACCTCTCCCTTTTGCTGCACCTCTCTCTGCTCTCGCCACTCCCATCCTGCTCCTCTCCCCATGCCTCTCACCTCTCCTTTTTGCTGCACCTCTCTCTGCTCTCGCCACTCCCATCCTGCTCCTCTCTCCATGCCTCTCACCTCTCCCCTTTGCTCCATCTCTCTCTGCTCTCGCCACTCCCATCCTGCTCCTCTCTCCATGCCTATCTCCTCTCCCGTCTTGCTCCTTGCCTCTCACTGCTCTTGCCTCCCCCATCCTGCTCCTCTCCCCATGCCTCTCTCCTCTCCCTTTTGCTGCACCTATCTCTGCAATCGCCACTCCCATCCTGCTCCTCTCCCCATGCCTCTCACCTCTCCCTTTTGCTGTACCTCTCTCTGCTCTCGCCACTCCCATCCTGCTCCTCTCCCCATGCCTCTCACCTCTCCCTTTTGCTGCACCTCTCTCCGCTCTCGCCACTCCCATCCTGCTCCTCTCCCCATGCCTCTCACCTCTATTTTTTGCTGCACCTCTCTCTGCTCTCGCCACTCCCATCCTGCTCCTCTCCCCATGCCTCTCACCTCTATTTTTTGCTGCACCTCTCTCTGCTCTCGCCACTCCCATCCTGCTCCTCTCCCCATCCCTCTCACCTCTCCCTTTTGCTGCACCTCTCTCCGCTCTCGCCACTCCCATCCTGCTCCTCTCCCCATCGCTCTCTCCTCTCCTTTTTGCTGCACCTCTCTCTGCTCTCGCCACTCCCATCCTGCTCCTCTCTCCATGCCTCTTACCTCTCCCCTTTGCTCCATCTCTCTCTGCTCTCGCCACTCCCATCCTGCTCCTCTCTCCATGCCTATCTCCTCTCCCATCTTGCTCCTTGCCTCTCTCTGCTCTTGCCTCTTCCATCCTACTCCTCTCTCCTTGCCTCTCTCTCCTATCCCTTCTAGCTCTTTACCTCTCGCCTCTCCTATCCCGCTCCTCTCTTCTTTTCTCTTTTTGCACCCACCTCTCTACGCTCACCCCTGTCTCTTCCCCCTCACCTCCCTGCTAGCCTTTCTCTGCTCTCTCCTCTTCTTCCTCACATTTCTCTGCTTTCCATGCTCTTCCGCTGCCCTCTCAATTCCCACCTTACTCTGTTCCCTATTCCTCTCTATTCCTTCTTTACTTCTCTCATGTCTTTCTTTTATCTGTATTTCAAACATCAAAAACAACGTGGTGCAGCTCCAAATGTCTCCAATGTTTTTCTTTGCTCCTGAGAAGTTGATAGGTGTCAATTCTTTATTTTCCTTCTGTTTGAGTTAGTGATGAATGAAGCAGTACAAGTCATGGTTTTGAACCAATCCTATAAACACATCAATATCTCAATGTTTGCAAGCATACGAGTGTCAATAAGTATATTCTCCAAGCTGATCTCAGCAGCTGACAATCAATGCAAGAGCAAGCATTCTACAACGTAACCCGTGTGGGCCAAGGTGGATGGCTGGTGCTAAGCAAGATCACAATGCACAAACTTTCTAACTTAAGTCACTCATCTGGGGTTTAATGTCCCATGTGAGTATTTAATGAGTTGTTTGACGTTCCTACTTCTTCAGATATTCCAGCAGTGCCAATACTCATTACCGATCCTGCCCTGTAGCACTCGCCCTGAAGCAATCTAACATCAAAGATCCAAAATCAAGAGCAGCAGTAAAATTCATTTCAACCAATTTAATTCCATGTTCTGTTCCACAGGGAAGATTGTTAAAGCAGCTATAACCTTGTACATTAGGGGACAGTATTATAGTAGATATATTCTTGTACATAGGGGGTAGTATTATAGTAATTATAATCTTGTACATAGGGGACAATGATATAGTAGTTATATTGTTGTACATGGGGAGCAGTATTATAGTAGTTATATTCTTGTACATAGGAGGCAGTATTATAGTAGTTATATTCTTGTACATAGAAGCAGTATTATAGTAATTATATTCTTGTACATAGGAGGCAGCATTATAGTAGTTATATTCTTGCACATAGGGGCCGTATTATAAATATTCTTGTACATAGGTAACATTATTATAGTAAATATATTCTTGTACATAGGATGTAATATAGTAGTTATATTCTTGTGCATAGGTGTTATAGACAGTGGAGGGGGACCCACTGTGTCAACTAACCCGTTTGTCTTTGGGCTATTTCTAAGGGCGGTCCTCTGGTTTTCACCTTTTAACTCCTATACAAAGATCTGGCTTTCACAGCAGGGGAGCCACCAGGCCACTACCTCTTGGATATTTCCAGTGTAGTTGGTGGCTGGCCCACAGGGATTAAAGACACTAGTGCAAAGCACCAAAGTATCAGGCAATACTCATAGTCAGAAACAAGAAAAGGTCAGGCAGGCAGAGTTCCAAGGTTAGGACAGGCAGCAAAGAGTCAACAAAACAACCAGGCAGAAGTCATGGGGCAGTGGGGAGTCAGATTTGATAAACAGGCAGAATTTAGTACATGAGAAGACTAACAGAAAAGCACGCCTTCACTTAACATTAGCAAGCTAGAAATCGAGAGCTCAGGGACCCTCCACTAGTGGAAGGTGCCTTAAATACCCAGAGGTGAGTAGCCACTGTCTGGCAGAGATTTGCAGTAACTGGACACTGTCCCTTTGGTGAGGAACTTATCTATTGTAGCCATCCCTACTACAAAAAGGCAGAAAAGAGCTAGCGGGGACTAGCTGCTGAAATCGGTGAGTGATATGGTGCCCGTGCCTGCCCCAGATAGTGGGTTACAACGTCCACTGCAGCCAATCACTGACATACAGCTTGGGTGACAGATCACCGCTGAGGAACAGTTAAATATGAACCCCACTGTGGGTTTGGCCACTCTAAAGGGGTCTGTTAAAAAAGTTGGATAACCCCTTTAAGGGATAAGCCTGCGTTTACAGGTTAGGGTTCTAGAGAGGATAGGACAGATGCCTGTGAGAATGCTCTGCAGACAAAAAACCCCAATTTCCAGATAATCACCATCTCTAACACTTCTGCAGCTAAATAATAATTTCTGCATTAAAGTCCTCCAGAGAGAGAAGAAAGTTAGAAGGTCCCCAATCTCCAAGGCCATGCAGTGGAGTCAGTCAGCAAGGTATTGTGCTTATGGCAGAGAGAGATCGTGCTGTCGTGAGAGAGAATATTGCTAACGCACCCTTCCACAGTCTGAGAGGGTTTGGCAAGCTGTATCTTAAAGGGTTATTCCCATCTGGGATACTGGGGTCATATCGCAGGGACCCGCACCTCTGGGACCCGACCCTATACTTAGAGCCAAAGTGCAGGAGGGTGCACGGCGCATGCGCAACCGCCCTCCATTCATTCCTATGGGAGTGTGCCACCGCCTATTTTCGGGAATTCCCACTGAAATGAATGGGAAGTGCTGAGCCATTTTCAGGGCTCCCAAAGGAAACAATGGAGGGCGGTTATGCATGCACGGTGTGCCCTCTGGCACTTTGTGGGCTCCGTTCGAAGCATAGGTGCAGGTCCCAGAGGTGGGACCCGCACCTAGCAGATATTGGGGGCCTATACTAGTAATAAGATGGAAATACCCCTTAAAATCTGCACCCCTCAGTTTAGGAATTTGCAGAAGAACCTGTAGTTCTGGTGAGAGACCTTAGATGCATGGCAGCTCGAAGCATGGTGTACATTATCATATGACTCTCCAATTATCTATGCCGTATATCAACACATCTTCATTCCTTCTGTACATATTGGTCCTTGGTTTCATCCTGTAAACATTTGACGTCCTGATAGATTTTCATCCTGGACTGCGGGTGACTTTGCATTGTCAATAAGTTGTGTAACGAAGGTAATGAATGAAGTCCTGTGAACATGATGGTAATTACTGCCTCTTGATTCATGACCCTCAAACATCCTTGTGCCCTTAGGTATAATTAGAATCGTCTTTAATTCCTGTATGATGGAGGACAGCAGAATGCAGGCTTCTGTGACAGTCAGCACAATGCTGGATGCCCTGTGTACAACGACGTCATACAGAAGTTGGGGCTTTTCTTCCCCAAATATTCACTGCTGTTCACCCCCTCCACACACACAAACAAATGAAATGCTGTGTATATATACACGGTAGTATTGATCGTGAAGATTGTAATCGCAAATTTTTATCGTGAATATAGACAATTTTGAGAATTTGCGAATATCTAGAATATAGTGCTACCCGTATATCTTCGTAATCGCGAATATTCTAGATTTTTTTCATCAGTACCCATGATCCCTCACTGCTTCTTGCTTGTGGGCCAATGAGAAGGCTGCAATATCTTTGACTTTAGGAGTGGTGTTGATCGCAAATTTTGGTGTCCCGAATTTTTATCGCAATTTTTCTGATTTCCGATTTTTGCAATCAAGAAAATAATGACTGGAGATCACGAATTCTCGAATTCACAAATATATGACGAATATTTGCCCAAATATTTGCGAAATATCGTGAATTCGAATATATGCTGCTCATCACTGATACACGGTCGAGTCACATTATTATGACCTTTCGACTTCAGCAGAGCATAGCTCATGAAGGAAGTCACGTCTGGTGAGCGGGCTTGGTGAGTATAGAAGGTATGGGATAGGATGTCTGCACACATATCCCTTGTTGCTGTCATGATTTATCAGAGTTGCATAAAGGGATAATTATTGTCTTTCGGGCAAAGGATGGCGGTATTTCTGAAATTGCGCAGTTTGCGTACTGTTCCTGTGCTGCTGTGGTGAAAGTGCATCATGAGTGGAGGAATGGCAGCATTGTGAGTAAGTTCATATCAGAGAACAAACACCCTGCAACCATTGCTGGAAGAACACAATCTGGTGGTGGCAGCGTTATGGTCTGGGGAATGTTTTTGTGGCATTCTCTGGGCCCACTCATCCATGTGTAACTGATTTGGCTATGAGGTACATCACGTACACCCATACATGCTGATTGTCTTCCCTGGGGAGGATGGGATCTTTCAGCAAGACAATGAGACATGTCACACAACTAGAAACGTCTGACATTGGTTGGAAGAGCATGACCAAGAGTTCCAGGTATTACCCTGGCCTCCTAATTCCTCAGACTTGAACCCAATGAGCATCTGTCGGACCACCTCGAACGTTGTGTTCACAGTATGGATCCTCCCCCCACGGACCCTCCAGCAGCTGTGGGATGCACTGCAGTCAGCATGGCTCCAGATAACTGTGACAACCTACCAGGACCTTACTGAGTCACTCCCAGCCCATATATCTGCTGTCCGTGCTGCACATAGTGATTACCCTGGATCAGGCATCCTCAAACTGCGGCCCTCCAGCTGTTGTAAAACTACAATTCCCACAATGCCCTGCTGTAGGCTGATACCTGTAGGCTGTTCGGGCATGCTGGGAGTTGTAGTTTTGCAACAACTGGAGGGCCGCAGTTTGAGGATGCCTGCCCTGGATATTAGCTGGTGGTCATAATAATGTGATTTTACAGTGTAGTTTACAGTTTATTATTGTATTTTTATTTTTTATATTATGTATGTGTTACCCCCTCGATGTACACTGGCATGGAATTAATAACGCTTTTAAATAAATTAGATAGATAGATACACACATATATATTGCAAAGTGCATATATTCTTGTACATAGGGGGCAGTATTATAGCAGTTATATTCTTGTACATAGGGGGCAGTATTATAGTAGTTACATTCTTGTACATAGGATGCTGTATTATAGCAGCTATATTCTTGTACATAGGGGGCAGTATTATAGCATTCATGTTCTTTTACATAGGAGGCAGTATTATCGCAGTTATATTCTTGTACATAGGGGGCAGTATTATAGTAGTTATATTCTTGTACATAGGATGCTGTATTATAGCAGTTATATTCTTGTACATAGGAGGTAGTATTATATTAGTTATATTCTTGTACATGGGACAGTATTATAGTAGTTATATACTTGTACATAGGAGCAGAATTATAGTAGGTTTATTCTTGTACATGGAGCAGTATTATAGCAGTTATATTCTTGTACACTGGGCAGTATTATAGTAGTAGTCTTATATATGGGGGCAGTGTTAAACTAGAAACAACGAAAGTCCCAGCAAGAAAAGTAACATAAAATTCTTCACAGTACAGATTGATCCACAGGAAAACTGCATTTACACTTTTCAGACGCTTGACATGTCCTTAGTCATAATGCATTTTATACGTGTGGGCTTTATTATAGTAGTTATATTCTTGTACATAGAGGACAGTATTATAGTAGTTATATTATTGTACATATTATAGCAGTTATATTTATTCTACCTTCTTTCTTTTTTATTGGTATATAAGATCCGGACAATTTCACACTTCGTATTTAAACATTTCGGCATCTATGTGCATCACTAGATCATGCATATCTACATGGTAGGTGATTTTTCTACATCCGCTCTGGGGGTCCCTATGGGACTGTATCTCACTATTAATATTACAAATTCCCTTCCTATTCATCACAGAGGCAATGGTCTCAATAAGGTTAACCACAGTCAGTTCACTGTTGGAATCCAATACTTCAGTTGCTTCTACAATGATAAATGCATTCCGTCTTGTAATCAAAGCCATCTTGCTCCCTTGCTGCTCCTCAGGTCGGACAATCTCTCGGTTCTCGGTGGGACCGCTGCCTTTTGATCTCTTTATATAAAGCTTTGTGTTCTGTACACAATAGAAGCAAAGCAATTATTCACCCAATGAAATGCAACAGTAAAGATCCTTCAACAGAACCATGCAAACATGGCAGAGGCACCATACAGAAGGGATTGTGTTGCTTTCCTTCTGGTGAGTACCCCCCTCCCAGATCTGGTTTCTACACCTCAGCCTGTCAGTGTTAATGAGGGATATTTGATCTCTTTTCTGTCAGCACTGGCTTTACAACAAATTGTTGAATGGTATGATAGATGTAGCAGTGCTGAGCCTGCGCATGAGGAAGACACTGTGAAAGAGTTTCCTTCTGTGTTTATAGACAAGTGTAGCCGGGTTCGGTTTGTCATTTAGCAATTTAACAGAATTTCTGTGTGAAATCCTAGAAGTTGAGAAAGATGACATCAGCCCTAGTAGCTCTTTACATGAATGATATCCCTTGTTGATTCTACTATGGTTTAGGAGGACGGATGCCTTTCATGACCACCTCCTGCCTGCAGGCTGTAGGAATTCAGCGCGTCACGACAGCTCTACAATGGTCACATAGCCACAATGTTTTCCTATGGGGAGAAAAGTTGCATTTAACATTTTGTCCATTTTGTGCAGTCTAGAGCGCCACTCTTGGCCTCTGGCGGTGTCTGGTACTGCAGTATTGAAATGAATGAGACTGAGATGCAATACCAAACACAGCCAGAGGACAAAAATGGTGCTGAAACCTTACACAACCACTATACATAGTTATAACTTTAAATTGAAGAATAACCAGGAAGATTTTTGCCCTGTGTTGCCATTTATCCTATAAGTGCCTGAAGACGTTTTCACTGCCTGTCAATAAAGTGCAGAGAGAGCAGAGCCTCTAGGTGTAATGGTAACGCCCCCGTTGCTCCTAGAGGCTCTTTTGTGTACATTAAAACATCATTTTTCTCAGTAATGTGGGCACATATGAACATGGGACCAACACAGATGTCTTCAGCTGCAAAGTCCACATCCAACAGGTCAGCCAGTGTCATAGGGACAAATCTGCTGACAGATGCCATTTAAAGGGGTTATTAATATAAAAAAAATTAATTTAGACATTAAATAATACATTCTAGAAAACTAAAAGAAAACTTGAGCCAGCTCTGTATCTCATATGGATACTTAGATCTCCCCATTCTCCTCCAGAGGGGGGGGGGTCCTTTCTGCTGCAGCTCTCCGCATATCACAGCTCAGGAGGCAGTTGAAGGATGGAACTGAGCATGTACATCCACCTCCATGAGCTGGACAGAGAAGCAAAAAACAAACAGCAGGTGGCGCTATTGAGATTTTGGTGAATAACTCAGTGGCTCTACCAATTTTTTAATTACATGCAATTACAAAAGTCTTCACATCAAGGTGCTAATTTGCAAAGGGTAGGGGATCACCCTTTAATAGCACCAGGGGGGCTGACACAGATTCTCTTTATCACATACTAACCTCTAATTAGTGAGAATGCATCTTGCTTTGCTTACCACACAAGGAAATCTGACAAGGCTTTGAGGCTGAGGGAGAAACACTTCAGAGACAACAACTAATATTCCGGCATTTATTATTAAAATACATAAATCACCATGTGCACGGCTTCGCATATGATGAGAGGCCACTGCATGCCCGGGGGTCAAACCACAAGATGAACGTCGCATCCGGCCATATAAATGAGATGCAAATCGAATGCAATTCAGCTATTTAGCTGCTCGGTACAATCAGCCCAGTAGCTCCCGCTATGTAAACGGCCGTCTGGTTTGGTGACGGCCATATGCATGGTTCTCATGTACCGCTCTCTAGACACAGAAGGCTGACCTGAGCTGGCCATACCCTTGAGACAATGAGTGACCGCAGTTTTCTGTGGGATCATTCATAAGAACGATCCCACCAGAAAGAAACACGCCAGCATGGCCGATCACCTTTTCGGCAGGCAAGAGTCTGCCTTCAACCATCACAAATGATCACATTCCTGCCAACTTTTATCTCATGGGTATGGCCAGCAATAGTTTTTGGGGTCACAGCTGCCCTTGTCTCAAAGCAGTTAATAACATGGACATTTGGCTGAAAAGGTTTGTCCAGGATTAGAAAAACATAGCTGCTTTCTTCCAAAAACAGCACCTCCCCTGTCCCCAGGATGTGCGTGGTATTGCAACTCTGCCCCATTGACTCCACTGGAGCCGAGCTGCGATACCAGAATCACAGAAAAAGATGCACCAATGCCACTGACTATACTAGCTAGTCAAACAAGCAGATATTGAAAGCTGAGACTGTTTGCCAATATATTTCTGTCAGGAACACATCGGAGCCCCTCATGCACCACGTCACGGTCGCTCAGCATGGCATGGGGTCCTACCACTACGCTAACTATGGTGTGAACACGGTCTGAAGGTGATGGAATACTGCTCACAGTCAAGCTTCTACACAACCGCATAGCAGGACAACTAATGCAATGTGAATAAAGCAATATTTATATATATATTTATATATTTCATCCGCACAATGCTCCGTTTTGTGCAGGATGCCTTTGTGGTGCATGTGGTCCGTGCCGGCATCCTCCATTGTACGCAATTTTTGCTGGGGATGGCCGTTTGCTGCGGTCCACATGCGGTGGGACTGCTCCCCCAATGAGAAACACGCTACAGTGTTTGGGGTCTGAGCAGTTCCCCCATATTGGCCACTATATTTCTGTGATTTTCGAGCTGCGATACCAGACACAACCTGGGGACAGGGGAGGTGCTTTTTTTTTAGAAAACTCCTTGAATGCACGTGTACATGAGCGGGATCCTGACGACTTAAAGGGCTTCTGTCCCCCCCAAAAGTCATTTTTCATTTTTGGGTTTACTAAAATCCTTATAGTGCGATTATTCAATATATAGTGTTCTTACCTTTTTCTGTGGCTTATTTTCCTTAAAAATCGCACTTTTACAAGTGGAAGGAGTGGCCGAGCGAGCGCCCTCCTCTCAGTGCGCCTGCGCCGACTGAAGACCGGTACAGCGCAGGCATGGGATTTGAAATGCCGACAGGGCCAGCCGGAGGAGGAGAGCGCTCGCTGGACCTGTCAATCAACAGGAGGAGGGGGCGTTTTTTTTAAAGGAGGATGCGGTGGCTACCAGCAAGTAACTGCCCTACTTGCTGGTAGCGAGGTAATTAACATATTGTAAAAATGCGATTTTTAACCCCTTAAGGACGAAGGGCGTACATGTACGCCCTTCGTCCGCACTTTAAAGATGGCGCCCGCTCCCGCACGGAGCGGGCGCATGAGCTGCGGGTAAACGCTTGATTCATCAAGCTGACACCCGCAGCTCATGTCCGCGACCGGCAGCGATGCCGATCGCGGACATTTAACCCCTCAGATGCCGTGGTCAATGCTGACCACGACATCTGATCGCGCAAAAACCGAAAGTTTCACTTTCGGTTTTGCTCGGCTCCCTGATGGCCACAAGGGGAGCCGGAGCATGCATGTAGTACCCTAGGTTTCTGTGAATGAAACCTAGGTTACTACATAGTATTCCCTATGGAGCCTATGACTGTAATAGGCTCCATAGGAAATATGCGATTTTCTCATATATTCCAATGCTATTGCATTGGAATATATGAGAATAACAATCTGATGATTGCATCTTATAGTTCCCTATGGGAACTATAAGAAAGTGGTAAAAAAAAAAAAAAAAGTTTAAAAATAAAAATTAAATAAAAAAATATAAAAATTCAAATCACCCCCCTTTTTGCCCAAGATGAAAATAAAAAAATAAAAAAATTACACATAATGGGCGTCGCAATGTGCGAAAACACCCATACTATAATAATATTAAAAAATATTCACCATACGGTAAACATAAAAACGGAAAGAAAGCGTCCAAATGGCTAATTCGCCATTTTGGGCGCTTCATTTCCTAAAAAAATGAATAAAAAGTGATCAAAACATCATACGCACCCCATAATGGTATCAATTAAAAGTTCAGATTGCCCCGCAAAAAATGAGCCCCTACACTGCTCCGTACGCATAATTACAAAAAAGTTATAGGGGTCAAAACATGGCGACAAAAAAATAAAATAAAAAATTCCCACTTTAAATTTTTTTCACTATCAAAACGCAAGAAAAACTATACATATTAGGTATTGCCGGATTCGTACTGACCTGAAGAATAAAATTAACCAGTCAGTTTTATCGCAAATCGAACGTTGTAATTTAAAAACCTGTAAAACTGTGGTGAAATTGCTTTTTTTTTTGCAATTTCACCCCATTTGGAATTTTTTTCCCATTTCCCACTACATCACATGCAAAAATAAATGGTAGCGTTAAAAAGTACAACTTGTCCCGCAAAAAATAAGCCATCATATGGCTATGTGAGCGAAAATATAAAAATGTTATGGCTTTTGGAAGGCAGGGAGCGCAAAACAAAAACGCAAAAATCCCAAAACCCCCGGTCCTTAAGGGGTTAAGGAAAATAAGCCACAGAAAAAGGTAAGAGCACTATATATTGAATAATCGCACTATAAGGATTTTAGTAAGCTCAAAAATGAAAAATGACTTTTGGGGGTGACAGAAGCCCTTTAAGTACCTAATGCAAGTAGATCGTCTGCAATCAAGATGATCCCTTTTGAATTGTAAAGGTGGCCATAAATGTTAGATAGGCGTCAGTCTATTGCAATGATTTTGGCAGGATCGCGCAACCATATTCAGTGGATGGAGGTTTCCGTACTCACCCCCCAGTGACAGATGTTGGGACAGAGAAGGGTTGAGCATTTGAATTTTAACATGCCCAATCCTCTGTGCATGCAGAAGATAAGCCAGGTATTCTCCTCTCCTCATGTTCTGCTGGGCCAAGCATGCGTGTGTATGGCGGAGTCTCATATGTGCGGTTTGCTTGAAGGGGTAACTTTATTACAACTAAGGGCTCTTTCACACTGGGGTTTTTGTTTTCCGGCATAGAGATCCGTCGTCGGGTCTCTATGCCGGAAAAATCCTGATCAGGATCATCCCCATGCATTCTGAATGGAGAGAAATCCGTTCAGGATGCATCAGGATGTCTTCAGTTCAGGACCGGAACGTTTTTTGGACGCAGAAAATACCGCAGCATGCTGCGCTTTTTGTTCCGTCCAAAAATCCGGAACACTTGCCGCAAGGCCGGATCCGGAATAATGCCCATTGAAAGGCATTAATCCGGATCCGGCCTTAAGCTAAACGTCGTTTCGGCGCATTGCCGGATCCGACATTTAGCTTTTTCTGACTGGTTACCATGACAGCCAGGACGCTAAAGTCCTGGTTACCATGGTAAAATGTAGCAGGGAGCGGGGGAGCAGTATACTTACCATCCGTGCGGCTCCCGGGGCGCTCCAGAGTGACGTCAGGGTGCCCCAGTGCATAGATCACGTGATCGCATGGATCACGTGATCCATGCGCATGGGGCGCTCTGACGTCATTCTGGAGCGCCCGAGCCTCACGGATGGTAGTATACCGCTCCCCGCTCCTCGCTTACTATGGCAACCAGGACGCTAGTAGCGTCCTGGCTGCCATAGTAACCTGAAAGCAATTCGAAGACTGATCAGGATCCTGATCAGTCTTCTAATGCTTTCAGGCGACTTGCGTTCTGACGGATCCGGTGGGACGGAAGTGCCTGCCGGATCCTCAGAACGCAAGTGTGAATGGACCCTTAGGGTACGTTCACACGACGACAATTGTCGCGCGACAAAAAGTCGCGCGACAAATAGAGCACAAGTTCACTGCAACATTTGTCGCGCGACATTTTGTCGCACTATTGTCGCGCGACAATTTTTATAATGGGAGTCTATGGTGTCGCAGTGCGACATGCGACATGCTGCGACTGCGACGCGACAGTCGCAGAAAAACCCATCTTGAATGGATTTTCTCCGACTTTCGTGTCGCAGTCGCAGCATGTCGCATGTCGCACTGCGACACCATAGACTCCCATTATAAAAATTGTCGCGCGACAATAGTGCGACTTTTTGTCGCTAGCGACAATTCGTCAGTCGTGTGAATGGACCCTTATTTATGGGGTAAGTATCTGATCAGCCTGGATATGACCTCTGTAGCCCCGTAAGCAGTGGGGCCCCAGCGGGCTGAGTCGACCAATCAGACATTTATCCCCCATCCTTAGTATAGGCGATACATTGTTGTAATGGGACAAGCCTTGTAAGACATCCACAATGTGAGTGCAGTAGTAGCAGTAAGGCCTCATTCACACGACAGGATATTTGTCCACATCCGATTCGCATTTTTTGCAGATGGCACACGGACCCATACAATTCAATGGGCAGTATTTCACACAAAAAAATAAAAAAGTGGATGCAACACAACTTCACACAGGTGTCATCTGTATTTTTTGTGGATCCTCGTTTTGCGAACGACAAAATACATACGGTCATGTGAATGCACCCTTAGGGCTTATTCAGAAAACCGCATGAATGGGTCCGCATCCCTTCCTCTCAGATGATAGGTGTTCACCTTATTAGCGGACAAAAAGCCTCCTTTAAGGGACTGTATGACATTAAAAAGAGGCGTCTGCTTGACTTATTAGGATATTAGATTCTTTCGGCTATTGACCCCTTCATACCCAACCCAACAATACTCAGAGACTTTACCTTTTGGTATAAGGCCGTAGCAGCTGATTTATTAAATAAAATACAACAGTATCAAAAACCTCTTTAATGATACGGCGTAACACATAATAACATGCAATAACAAAATACCGCAACCTACTCCAACCTACCCATCATTATAACCTCATATTTTAAACGATCCTAGAAGGAAACCCAAGTAAACTGCACACATCAGTCACCACCTCCATTGCAACCTTAGGCCTCATGCACACGACCATATGTGTTTTGCGGTCCGCAAATTGCAGATCCGCAAAAAAAACGGATGATGTTCCGTATGGATCCGTTGCGGATCCGTTGTTTTTACGGATCCATTGTAATAATGCCTATCTTTGTCCGCAAACTAGAAAAAAATAGGACATGCTCTATTTTTTTGCGGAACGGAAAAATGGACATACGGAAACGGAACGCACACGGAGTACCTTCCGTTTGTTTTAAAACCCCATTGAAATGAATGGTTCCGCATATGGTCCGGATCCGTTTTCTCTGGCACAATCTGCCACACTAGAAAACGCATCCGTCCTCCATTGACTTTCAATGGAGTTAAAAACGGATCCGCTTTGACAATGTTAAAAAATAGTTAAAGTTAATACAAGTGGATCCGTTCAAACGGATGCATGCGGTTGTATTATAGGTATTGTACTATAGTTTTTTTTTCGACATAGAGCCCCAACGGCGGAACTCTATGCCGGAAAAGAAAAACGCCAGTGTGAAAGTACCCTAACAGGGCGGGACGACTGCACTGGCCAAACACGCCCCGAACCTTAGCTTATATGTAGCCTGCTGACCCACCCCCCTAACCACCAATCAGACCTCTAACCTCGGCCTAAGCCCTTTAACCCATTCTTGCCTCCTAACTCCCCCCTAAGCCAAGCCGCACTTCGCTACGGCTGCGCCCTGCTCCACTGCTGTACTTACCTTCAGAAATGGCGCGACTCCTTGTCCATGTCCATGACTGACATTGGGTTTAGATGCAATACCAATCACAGCCACAGTCAGCAGTGGCGCTGTCTCGGGAAATTACTCCATTCCTTTTAAGAAGGACATCTTCTAGTGTTTCTGTACCAGCAACACGTGGAAGTGCTGCATAGAAATATTGTGCAGGGGAAGGACACAGTGCAGCCCCCAGCACCTGTCTGATCAGTCTCATCTGCTGGATTCCCTGGGCTGGATTATCAGGTTACATGTGCACTGAGGATGGTCATTGATCTGTGGGGCTGGGATCTGGTGGAGGTGAGGGTTGATTATATCATCTCATTGAGGGTGACAATGAGGACCACCACAAGGTACCTGCTGCTGGACCCTTGCAGCCAGGGCGATGTGCACACTGAGCGCTTGCTGACAGTCTGTCTCCTCCAGCTCTGCTGTCACGTCTGGTGCTATGCTGGAATGAAATGTGTCCTGCATCCCCAAGCAGCCAGCCTGTTCTCACCGCTGGGGGAGAGCCATAATCTTTAATAATCGCCTAATGCAATTACCAGGTCCATTCAGTCTAGTACTAATGTGATTAGACCTGATGTACTTTAATTATACATAATATGCCCGGTGCGGTGTGGGACTGGCATCCACAGGATGGAGAAGCCTGGCAGCTCTGTCTCCTGGCACCTCAGAGCCCTACACACCTCTCTCCACCCAGTGCCCGAGGTGGGCAGGTCTTAGAAGAAGAGAAGCAGACTGCCCCTTCTCTGCCAGACACAGCTCTCACTCATCAAGGAGCCAGCAGCCCAGGATCCCACCACTTCTTCCATGGGTGAGAATGTGAAATGAGAATACTTCAAGAGACTGGAAGACTCAGGAGACATCAGCCTATGGAGCCAAGGGTCGGTTCCAGGAAGGTCCCATTACACAGTGACTGGAGAAGGCAATGATACTCTAGTGGAGAAGACTTCAGGACTGCCAGGCTGCTCTCCATTCATAGGAAACCCTAGGTCATTTAGTCAACATCATGACTTTCCAAGGTTCCTCTGCAGCTCTTCTCCTGGTGTCTTTGCTTCTGTCTCCAGGTGAGTCTAAGTTCTTTCTTGAAACTCTTAAGACTCCAGAGGGCACCTGCCCTGTAACATGGGAGAGGGTTATCACTGAGATCTGATGTGCCTGCAAAGATACCATGGAGAGCCAAGATCTGAGAGGGCTTCCATGACATACAATTGACTTCCCTATTCTATGATTACCTACACACTGACTTTCATACACTTACTGTGTCCTTCTCAAGCTCAGACAGTTCATAAGGTGAAGGAGCCTTGCTATCAGCACCATGGTGGAACCCGGTGGACTCCTCACTGAGAGTTGTATGGACAACATAGGAGCAGCTATCTTACAAGACTTTGTCACTTGTCCTTTAAGGCATTGCTGTTCCTTCAGCACCATGGACATCTCATAAATACTGCTTATGGACATGTAGTCTGGCGAATTGACTAATAGAACAGTAAATTTATGGACTTTCATGATATAAGATTGTTGTGCTGCCATATTGTGCACCATACTGCTATATCATGAAACTCTGATTACTCTCACGTCATGATGACACCTTGGTCCACATACATCTGTTTAGGATTAGGAATGATGTTGGCAGGAGTCCATGGTCCAGAAGAAACAGCAGATATGATATAAGACGGACATGCCGCCATATTGTGCACACTACTTTATAATCAACTGTCCATGGTGCAGAATGCCACAGCTGTCTCAGATGGGTGCTTTATAAGATGCTTTATCATGAAAGCCCAGTAAGGCTGTTTTCACACTTAGGTTTTTGCTGCTATTTTCTTCTGCACGTTTAGTGGCATTTTTCGCACCTGCAGTTTTGGTGCATTTCTTGCTGTAAAACCACCAGCTCCAGATGTTAGCTGAAGACGTGGGAAATATAAAACTCAGGGCACACAAGCATCTTCTCTTTTTTTGCTTTTTGTTCATTAGGTGGCATGTTTTTGTCTTTTTGGCTTATTTTCCAAAACACCAAATGCTGGAGCTCTTGGAGTTTTCATTTTTGAGCATCTTACAGAAAAATTGCTTATTCTGGCATTTTTTTAGTGGTCAAAGGAGGCCAGTGCCAAACTCAGGTGTGCCAGTACCCTCACTCTTATCTAGAAGTCAGAACACTCTAGTCTTTGAAAATGTCAAGATGCTGCCGGAGGTGCTGAAGGGACGGCAGAGTCTTCAAGAGTTCTCCCAGACTATGTAAGAGTACTTTCACACTAGCTTAAAGTTTTCCGATATTGAGTTCCGTCACAGGGGCTCAATACCCCAAAAATACGCTTCAGTTCTAATGCATTTTGAATGGAAAGCAATCCGTTCAGTATGCATCAGGATGTCTTCCGTTCAGTTCCTTTACGGTATTTGGCCGGAGAAAATACCGCAGCATGCTGCGGTATTCTCTCCGGCGAAAATTCTGGAACATTCATTTCCATTGAAATGTATTAACGCCGGATCCGGTACCAAGTGTTCTGGAAAACCGGATCCGGTTTCCCGATCTGCGCATGCGCAGACCTTTAAAATTGCGAAAAAACGAAATACCTGATCCCTTTTTCAGGAGAGACGGATCCAGTGTTTCAATGCATTTGTCAGCCGGATCCACATCCAGATCCGGAAACAAATGGTATCTGTTTGCACACAGATTTCCAGAAATTCCGGAACTGCCTGCCGGAATCCAACAACACAAGTGTGAAAGTATCCTAACTGAGCCTAAAAAGATAGTTTTTCAGTTTGATAAATCCTATAGTCTTTTCTGTCAGAGGAACAGACTACCGGAGTTACCATATCCGGCATAGCAAGACAGCACCGGGTTCGCATTCACTATAATGGGATCTGACCTAAATGGCAGCTGTCTGCTGTAAAAATACCAGTTTGTCTCTGGTAGAAAAGTCATCATTTATACCAGAAACTCGGCAGATCCCATCATAGTGAATGGGAACTCGGTGTTGTCCGGCTATGCTGGATATAGTAACTCCGGTAGTCCGTTCCTCTGCTGGAAGACACTCAAGGAGATGTTAAGGAAGCCTATGCCTGTAGCGGCTTGTTTAAGACTCTGCTGATCCTTTAGCTTCATGGACTGCTCCGAAGGGACTGTTTGTAGAGATTTACATGGACTGAGGACATCTGGCTTCTAGATAAGGGTAACTGGACTTCATGATAGAACAGCATTGGGCATAATCTCCCCTAGCAGGCATTTAGTCACTGGCTGCTGTCACTTCAGCACCATGGACAGGTCCTAAGTGCTGAGATCCAGATTTCCATGGACTGAAGCTTCCAGATAAGTGGCCGCATTTCATTTACAAGATTCCAACACTTGGCGAGTGGCAGAGTAATGGGCAGGTGCTGATGCAGATAGGCAGAGCCGGTCAGCGATAAGGTGCTGTTATGGAGGGAGTCCAGCCCTGAGAGCATCCAGCTGTAGGAGGGTCGTGTTAACTCTTTGCTGTCCATGGCAAGTCAATAGTAGTACCAGGATATGATGGAGCTTGTAGTCCCATCACACGTGAAAAGCAGTGTGGATTTCTGACATTGGAACTAGGTGGAAGTAGTCCCTGGGGGTGAAGAGAGTCGATTGTGCCCAAAGTATCAGCATCACAGACTTCAAAGTTCTTCCCATAATACCATCTCCCGAAGTAAAGTGTGAGCAATTGAGCTCCTGGCCATCCCAGTGGTCTAGGGGTGTAGTGGAGCTGAGTTTGTCATTTACAATTCACAGTGATGTCACAGTTATTATTATTTTTAATAATATTATTATTACTTATTTTAAATTGCATTCATTCCAGACTGCTGTACCTATCGGAGGGGTTTACATACTTAATACAAGATAAAAACAAGTACAATAAACGGACAGACAATGTAGAAGGGAAGAGGTGAGAGTAAAATCTCAGGTATTATCTGAAGTACATAGTACAAGAAAGATGACTGCATTATGAGCCATCATCATGACGCAGAAAAAGAGACAATCCCGAAAGGCAATTTCAGCTCTGCTACATCATGTCAATTCCACACGATATGGTTTAAATAAAGCAACTGAGCATAACCAGTGGAGCTCACTGTCTTCTTTTTGGGAGACCCCACTTATCCATAGGCTTGGCTGTTAGTAAAGATGAGGGAAATGATTGTAAATAAATAAGATTTGACCCAAATTTTGTAATTTTAGGGCCACATTTTTGGTGAATGGATTCAGGTGAGAGAAAAATGTATAAAAAAAAGTGAGATGTTAGAGAAAAAAAAATAGGAGACCCCAGAGTGCCATACGCAATTTTACAGGCCAATTGGAGAACTTTTGATTTGTGTAGAATCGATTTGGACCAAAATCAAATTGGTGGAACTGAAACCGAAGCAGATTTTGAGCAATTAGCGCATCTCTGGCTGTTACGCTGGGTTCAGACCTGAGCGTTTCTGAGACGTGCGTTTTTGTGATTGACTGCAGTTTTGTCCAATGACCAAATATCTCTGTCTATATGAAGTTTGGCCAATCAGAGTGCATTGCTGGTGTTGCAAATTCATAAATGCGCGTTCGAACGCGCGTTTTCAGTGTCAAAAACGCGCAAAATACAAGCGTTGCGCGTTCCCATTGAAGTCTATGGGCCAAAACGCGCGACAAACGCCCCAAAAAAAGCTCAAGTACTTGTTTATGCGTCGGGCGTTTTTCAGCGCGTTCGAACGCGCTGTAAAATGCGAAAATGTGAACCAGTCCCATAGGGAAGCATTGGTTTGCATCGGTTATGCGTTATACAGCGCGTTCGAACGCGCTGTAAAACGCGCAAGTGTGAACTGAGGGTTAGTGTATGTTACCTACGGCGTATTGGAATAAGTGCGTTGAGTTGTGGGGGTGGAAACCTGTTGGGCCACAATTCAGTTGATTACTATTATATGTATGTGTCTCAGTAACTTATAGATGTAGCAGAGCTGAGTTTGTTATGGGACTTAACTAGGGCTGCAGGTAAACCCACTGGATTAATGAATCCCTGCTTCATCCAGGAGGAAAGAGTTAACCTCGCTTGCTTGTTGTGTGTCATTCCCTGCACCCTCTGTAATCTATCTGTATGTGAATGGGGGCTTGCTGTACACATGTTTTATTGATGCCGATCCCCTCCCCCCTAATTTCTACATAAAAATCGCCAGTTTCCCGAGGTTGTTAGTTTAATAAGAGAAGATTATTCCTCATTTTCGCTCTGGATCCCCGGGGGTGACATGGGATGGAAAGCTGTAACGTAACACTGATTTTAGCCTCTGCGATTGCAGCACCCCCCAAGGAGATGAGCCCCCCTTATTGACTCGCTGTTAATGACTGAGGACTCTGCGGGCTGAAGGGCTGCTGGTAAATGGCGCAGTTTTATTATACAGTGCTGATATACTCTGTAGTGCTTTACAGAGAATACCTTCATTCATGACACTTACTGCCCCAAAGGAGCTGACAATCTGATTTTACACCCCCCTAGGGGGATTGTCATTGGATTAACAGTAATGACAGTAATTTTGGAATGCCGGGTGGAAATCCTACAGGACCTAATCTCTGGTCAAGCACTTGTTTGGATGCTTATGGTCTTGCCCCAAAATATCTGCACACTTGGAACAGCCAAGTGCATGTTCATTTACCCTGGGTTCACACCTGAGCGTTTCTGAGACGCACGTTTTACGCGTGTTTTACGCGCGTTTCCATTGAAGTCTATGTGTGAAAACGCGCGACAAAACCCCCAAAGAAGCTCAAGGACTTCTTTGAGCGTAGGGCGTTTTACAGCGCGTTCAAACGCGCTGTAAAACGCTCAGGTGAGAACCATGCCCATAGGGAAACATGAGTTTTCTCCTGTTGAGCGTTTTACAGCGCGTTCGAACGCGCTGTAAAACGCGCAAGTGTGAACTGAGGGTTAAAGGCGTTGTCCAAGTGTTTTACGCTGATGACCTAGGCTCAGGATAGGCCATCAGTATGGCTGCCTCCTCGCAGCTTACCATGCACAGCGCCATCCATTGGGCAGTGACTGTGCTTGGTATTGCAGCTCAGCGCCATTTACGTGGATGGGACTGAGCTGATCCGATGAACATGGCGTCCCAGGCCTAGGAAGAGGCCACATTGTACACCAGAGCGCTGCAGTCTCTTCAAACAACTGGTCGGCGGGGGTGCCAGGATTCGGACCCCCACCGATCAGATACTGATGTCCTATCCGGAGGATAGATAATTAATATAAAACACTCGGAAAATCCCTTTAAATGGGAAGAGGAGGATAAACAGCTGCCAGAGACTTCCTGTAGTTGCTTCTGACCCAGGAGAATAAAGGATTGGACATGTTCAAATCCAACATGCCTGATCCTTCTCCTCCTGGGGACAGTTGAGTTGTTCCCTTACACATTGGGTCGTTGACCAATCTCATATTCAGCCAACTGTGGTCAGTCCGAATCAGTGGGGTCTAGCTTTTGCAAAACTACAACTCCCATTATGCTGGACTTCCAACAGAACACTACTCTGTGGTGTGTACCAGCAACAGTGTTGAAATCCAAAATCCTACAGACCACCAAAGGTTTAGAACGAAGAACATCCAGGGTGGAATGTCATTTTAACTCTTTCCTACCCAATCTACAATCTAGACAGCACCTCCAGGGAGAGGACTACTCTCAAACTTTGCTTTGCTCATCAAAATATTCTTCGAGGCTATGACCACCTTCAGGGGCATTATTTTATGATTGCATTTTACTCATTTTGGGCTAAAAATCCACATTAATGCCCCCTTCTGACAGCTCTAGATGAGGATGGCGGAATGTAAACTTTAAAGGCTATGAACACCTTTGGGGGTCATTTTTTTAATGATGGCATTTTAATTGATTTTGGGCTAAACATAATTTTTTCAATTGGCCTTTATTTACAAAAATGTCAGCAGTTTTTGTCCTACAGGGTTAAATTTCACAGTGTTCGTAGGCTACCCCTAACCCAAAAATGAGTTTGGGTACCTGACGTGAAATCCCTGCACGCATCATATATATCATGTTTCACTATTTCTGGTAAAAAAAAAAAAAAGCTAACTTTACCACTTTACACATAAATGATTTAAGGAGGACCTGTCACCTTTCCTGATATGTATGTATTCCACATAGAATGGAGCATCTATTCATATGGCTCTATGCTATGCCATTCTTTTATTATTCCTATTTAAAATTTATGGATACATTGACTGCTGGCTGTTACCATTTGGGGTGTATCAATGTACCGTTGGACACTATCCAATCGGTGGAAGACTCGTCACTGACAAGGAGAATGGTAACACCTAATTGGCAATTTATGCATAAACTTCTAATAGGAATAATAGAGGAATCACACAACATAGAGCCATGTGAATAGATGCTACAGTATTTACTAAAACTGACGTGTCACGGGGGTCACAGGTCCTCTTTAACCCTTTCAGTCCCTTTTTTTTTTGCGTTTTCGTTTTGCGCTCCCTGCCTTCCAAGAGCCATAACTTTTTTATTTGTCGGTTCACATAGCCATATGAGGGCTTGTTTTTTGCGGGACAAGTTGTACTTTCCAACGCCACCATTTAATATTTTAATATATAATGCAGTAGGAAGCGGAACAAAATTGGGGTAAATTGCAAAATAAAAGCAATGCCACAATAGTTTTACGGGTTTTTTAATTACGACGTTCGATGTGCGATAAAAATGACCAGTTATTTTTATTCTACAGGTCAGTACGAATCCAGCGATCCCTAATATGTATAGTTTTTCTTGCATTTTGATAGTGATAAAAAATTCAAAAGTGGGAAAAAAAAAGTTTTATTTTTTTGTTGCCATATTTTGACCCTTATAACTTTTTTTTAATTATGTGTACGAAGCTGTATGGGGGCTCATTTTTTGGGCGCAATCTGAGCTTTTCATTAATACCATTCTAGGGTGTGTATGGCTTTTTGATCACTTTTTTAAAAAAATTTTGTAGAAAATGAAGCTACCAAAAATGGCGAATCGGTCATTTGGATGCTTTTTTCCGTTTTGCTGTTTGCCGTATGGAGAATACATTTTTATACTATGGGCGTTTACGCACATTGCAACACCCATGATGTGTATTTTTTTACTTCTTTTATTTTAATTTTGGGAAAAGAGGGGTGATTTGAATTTTTAGGTTTTTTCATTTATTTATTTTTTTACACTTTTATATAGTTCCCATAGGGAATTATAACAATCAGTCATCTGATTGCTATTATCACTTGTATTGGAGTCTATGATGATTTTACTACTTCCCTATGGAACCTATTACAGACAAGAGCTCCATAGGAAATACTATGCAGCAGCCTTGTTTCATTCATAAAGAGCGAGGCTGCTGTATACACGCGCCGGCTCCTCCGATCACCACACAGTGAAGCCTGAGCACAACTGAAAGTTTTACTTTCTTTTTGGATCACGCGCATCTGAGTTGTTAAATGTCTGCGATCGGCATTACTGCCAGTCGCGGTCATTAGCCGCAGGTGTCTGCTACAAGAAGCAGGCGGCCATCCGAGGCTATGGCGCCCGCATCGGGCAGTTTAAACACCGCTCCGATGATGTACAGCTACGTCATCGGGAGGGAAGGGGTTAAATGGATTTTCCCTACTGTTATCAAATGGTGGCGTATTACTAAGTCCACCACTGATACTCAGAATGATGGAGTAACAATACCAGTTTGTGGCACCCATTGGACTGTATTTCCTATAGTTTTTCACTTCAGTGGAGCAGTGTATTGTCATCCCTTCATTCTATGGATCCTCATGTCAAGTCTTCATGATATCCTATAACATTAAAGGAAGATCCCTTTACAGGGGTCGGCCTATCTCAGACATTGATGGCATACAGCTAGGATATGTCACTGGTGTGAGATCTGGCACCCACTCCTATCTCCAGAACCGGGCCCCCCAAATAAACGGAGAGCAGCCCAGGATTACCCCTTTAATGTCACTTAGATAATGCTGACATCACCTGAGGTACATTGAATTACACCAAAATTAAATACATCTATCAGCACACAAAAAAAACTAAAGTACACTAAATTGACATATAAAATAAAATTACTTGAATTAAAATATAGATTAGTGATCACCAATCGATAACGAGGTAAGGCCATTCGCATAAAAAATGAGGTCCTATTTTCAGATAGTAGAGAATGAATAGTCACTTGCATGAGAAAATCGCCTAGCGGTGTTTTACCGCATAAATAATTCCTGCAAGGAGATCGATCAGAAAGCAAACCATAAGTGCTATGCGAACATATAAATGTTACCGTGTGTTCACCACATGTATGTGGCCGGATGTTCGACGGTGTTGTTTTGTCTCCCAGATCGAAGTTGAATGTGCGCTGGATGTTGCTGTCCCTAGCGAATAGTAATCTCAAACACGCTATAATCGCGTGTTGCGCCTAAAGTCCGAAGTTTCCGGGTATGTCTGCACACGTGGCATCCCACGTGATTTAAGACGTCATCCAGCTCACTCTTTTTCAAAATAAAGCGCGCATTATTATTTTCGGAGAGAGATTGTTTGCTTGTTCGGATAATTCTTCCAACTTGCCATACGCGTCTCGGGATAACAAATCCCTTCCTCAGTGGACATGAGGTACATGTAGGCCTACACCTATCTTCCAGCAGGGACTACTACCATAGTGGAAGCTCTGACTATAGATTTTGGTGGTTGATGCCATGATTTCCAGAAGTACGTAGAACACATACGTGTACCCCACACACATGATATCAAACAGAAGCCGTAATGTTAAATCTGCTCATTAGCCCGAAACCCAAGACCTAATTGTTCCTATTACCAACTACATAGGGAAATACGTTTGGCAGAATGCACCAGTAAAATCATTGTAGTGTGTGATGAAGAAGAGGGGAGGACATGTCTATGAAAAGAACAAGAACATTAAATTCTGTATTATTTATGTAAAAAATTGGCACATGGTCGGTTAAATATTGCGAACCTGGCCAACCAATGAGAGAGCTGCTGGCAGGGAGTTTTTGGGATGGCACTTTCAATTCCTGGGTCCCTCAGGCCCTGCACTGGACAAAACTCAGTATTTCAGTTTTGCATAGTGTTACTTTAAAGGGGTGGTCTGCTTTGAACAATTCCTTCTATTAGAATCGTCCCTCATGGATAAGCTGATTACTGCAGAGACCCCCAGTGTTTGACCGTCATCTGCTGGGAAGCGGGCAGCAAGTGTTTAATTTCCCTGCAGCACCTCCACAGGGGAGATGAAGCATTACACTGAAATCAATGGGCTGTTCATGTGATGCCTGGATGTGATGTGTCCTCCAGAGAGAAACACTCTTTGTAGAATTGCTCTCCGCTTTAATAAATGAGGCCCCTGAACAAAAGATTCCCATATATTTACTCAAATCCCCTAACGGGTATTTTAAATGGGGTTTCTAAGCCAAACAACTCTTTTAAAGGGGTTGGTGGCCCATATGGGAAATTAATGGCATATCATTAGAATATGCTGTCAATGTCAGGTTAGGGTCCCATATGTGGGACCCGCTCCTATCTTCAGAATTGAACCCCCACAAAGTAAACAGAAAGCAGCCGTGTGTGCGCCGCCACCCTCCACTCACCGTTATTACACCGCCATGGTGAGCACTGGCTCAGCTATTTCCAGCAGTCCCATAGTGGTGAATGGTAACGTGCTGTGTGATGCCCTCTCCGCTATGGCAGTCCTGAACATAGCCAAGTATGCCCGCTCAGCTATCTTCGGAACTGCAGTAGTGATGAATGGAGAACATCCTGTGCAAGGGCCGCGTGCTCTCCTTCACTTCAAGGGCCCGTTCTCTAGATAAAAGTGGGTCCCTGAGGTGGCATCTGACATCAATTTCCAAGATGAGCCAACCCTTGTGTAACGGAGAGCACTGCAACTTATCCTCACCATGTTCAATATCTCTGTCTGCTGTCAGTGAATGTTTTTTGGTTTTTTTTTCATTACCATTCACTGAGGTTAAGCAGAGATCTTGAAAATGGTAAAGATTCAGAATTGAAGACAAAGTTTTTTTAGAGCGTTGCAGGACTTTGGCGATTCGGGTTTGTTACATAACCCTCTTGCTTCTGATAGTGCTTTCCTGCATTATATGTTGCTGGCTGTCTGCGGCGGTATGACTGCTGCATGAACGGTTGGCATGTGTACGTTGGCATGGGGATACACATTATGTATGGCACAGAGCTCGCAGCAAACAGTCTCTCTTCCAAATATCTACCTCAAAATTTCAAGACATCATCCAAATCCTCTTCCTTCAGCTGGATTCCCTACCTGCTGCTTTCATAATATCTAACACCTGCTCCCCTCACTGCTGCCCCCTGCCCAAACACATCTGTGCCACCTTCTCATCCATTCCCCTTCCTCCTCCCGACTCTTCCTCTCCATACTGATGATCAGATATTTCTGCTGCTTTTTTTTTGTGCAAAATTTTGAATTAGCAGATGGGAAATACGACGTCGTCTGTAATGACTACACGACTTATTGAGTTATGCTGTTGGGGGCGCTGTATTTTAAAGTGTCCCTCATTACTAGAACTATTTTCTGTCTGACTTTTTCCTCCTTTGAGAAGAATCAAAAGAGGAGGAACAATTAGTATTTCTAGCTCCCAGAGACCATGTGGGCTGTCATGTGGACATCTATAGCTCTCTGTCCTAGACTAGAGGAACAACTGCATTGAGGGATCCCTACTGTAAGGACAGTTGCATAACTTTAAAGGGGTTGTCTGAGTCTCACTTCAGCAAATGACATTTATCATATAGAGGAAGTTAATACAAGGCACTTACTAATATATTGTTATTATCCATATTGCTTCCTTTGCTGGCTGGATTCTTTTTTCCATCACATTATACACTGCTCGTTTCCATGGTTACAGACAATCCTGCAATCCGTCAGGGGTGGTCATGCTTGCACACTATAGGAAAAAGTGTCAGCCTCTCTGGTGGCCGGGACCATGGGAGCACACATAGGCTGGTGCTTTATCCTATAGTGTGCAAGCACGACCACCACTGATGGATTGCTGGGTGGTCTGTAACCATGGAAACGAGCAATGTATAATGTGATGGAAAAATGAATCCAGCCAACAAAGGAAGCAATATGGATAATAACAATATATTAGAAAGCGCCTTGTATTAACTTCCTCTACATAGTAAATGCCATTTTCTGAAGTGAGACAACCCCTTTAAGACTGGGCCCCAATGTCAAATCTGTAACAGGGCCCTCTCCTACCACGTGCTGTTCTTCATCATTTATGGCAGATCAGTATTTTCATGATTCAACCACTACCTCCTCACCCCCTATAGATGCACTATATTATGGGGAGTTCATTGCTTAGGTCAATTTAAAGGAAAGCAAAGAAATTAATGAAAAAAAAACCCTACCCAAAGTGGTTGTCAGTTCCACTCCAGAAATGATCTTCTAGAAAATGGTCAGTTTCTTAATAAGGGGGTACTGATCTGCCGAATGGGTGGGATGTAGCGTTACTGGCCTTCTGTTGCAGTCAGAGCAGTGGGGGAGGGCTTCTGTTGCAGATAGCTGCCTTACAGCCACACAGAGGTTTATAAGGAGGAGGCGGGGGATGACTGATCTCCTGGGACGCATCTCTCACAGGTTCACAAGGGTCAAAGGAGAGGAAAATATTAAGCAGAATTATTTACTGTTCCTTTAAGGAGCGGTAATGTGCGTGGGTTGGTAGTGGCAGGGTTTTGAGGGACATGTCAAAAATCTCTTCATCCAATCGTAATCTGATATCTGATAGGAAAGGCAAGGTTCAGTCCTTTGTTGCAGCCATTGACCATCATCACAATAGAAGCGCAGAAGATGGGCAGATGCCTCCCAAAAAGAGCAGTCTCCGTTGTGTATTGGATTTTTGGATGCCACTTATAGGGGCAGGATGTACTGTGAGCAGATTTGGAGGCTACTGATTCAATCCAAGCAGGAGAGACCTCGCGTCTCCACCACATCACTTGTTTCCACTAATGAATGGACTGAAAGGCGGCGGGGTAACTGTGTGCAGAATCGGTAGCCCTGTCTTATCTGGTAGAGGGAATGTTGGGCCTGGGCGTGACCTCAGTCTCTGTACCGCCCATACCGTAGGTCTCCATCGATGGCTTTCCAGGCTGTGGCTGTCAGGGCATGCTGAGAGTTGTAGTTCTCCCCCCAGATTGGAGACCACCGCCCCTTCTGGAAATTCTGTCATATTTAGGTATTCTTGATTGATTTCAAGCACAATGTGCCCCACATCTAGAAACTCAACCATCTACCTTGCTCCTGCCCGAACGCTGGATATCATTTGGGTCATGGCTTACATTCAAGGACATCAATAACAGACGGCCCACTTTTTTTTCTCCTCTTCACTCATATAGAACGCGGCTGGCTGTACACAGCCGTATATCGGATGCTCAGAAAGGAATCTGCGATGTCCTTGACAGTGTTTGGCGCATTATGTGATCTGTATGGAAAATGCAATATCGGTGGTTGCTATGCAGAATTTCCCCAGTAACTGCATTATTAATGTAAATATACGCATGTCTCACATGGATATCTATTCCATCAAGTGGGGACTTGTAACCAGGCTAGGACTGGCCCAAAGGGGTACAGGTGAATCCCCCGGTGGGCCCCTAGTCTCCCACCCCCTGCACAAGTGGCACATAACACAGTAGACTTACTGCACTACATACATATATTCAATGTACAGCACCTCAACCAGCCTATGTTCATATAAAAAACCTGATAGATTATTGAAGAAACTCCCCAGTTTATTATTATAGATACGATCAGAGCTGAGATGACTTCTAGATATAGAGGAAAGCTACCAGTATCCTCCTTCCCCAGGACCTACCTTCTCAGAGTTGTTGCAGGGACCCCCATATTCAGTCATCTGGTAGCATCTTGCTGCTGTGTGAGCAGGTCATATTTGAATGTATCCGTACGGTGGGGCCCCCCAAAATTTTTACTTGTGGCCCTAGGAACCCCAGTCCGACACTGGACTCTTTCATCCTCACACTGATTATGAACGCAGCAAGCAGCCATTCCTATGACCTAGACCAACGGGGTCAGTATAGTGGTTCATATAGTGGTCCAATGCGCTTTTTGTTTTTGAAATTTAAAGTAGCGTAGACTCTTGGTTGCCGCAGCAGCAACCTCCCTCCTTTGCTCCGTACCAGACCGAGCTTCGTTCACTTTGGCTAAGCATGGTCCTTTGGATAACCAATGGTGGCATATCCAGGTTCATGGAACTGAAGCTCTTAGGCTTTCTGTAAACCTGTTTAAGCCGTTCCAGTGTCTCATGACTCGTTGGGGTTAACTGCAGTTACAGGGGTTGTCCCACAAAAAATAATCTACAGTTTTGAAAGCAGCACCTGGATCTAAATACTTTTGTAATTGCATGCAATTGAAAATTTATTATAATGACTGAGTTATTCACTGAAATCTATATGTATAGCGCCACCTGCTATTTGTTATTTTTCTAATGTCTGTGTCCTGCTCACTGAGATGGAAGGACATGCTCAGTTCCATCCTTCTTCTGCCACTAGTGTTGAGAGAATCGAAGTATCCGAAGTGGATGTCGATCCGAATTTCAGGAAAAGTCGAACCCAAATTTCCTTGTGCTAACGAATCAATTTTTCCCAAAATGATGGCTGAAAGTAAAAATAAAATTATACTCACCTCATCCATTTGATGAGAGGTCATCTCAGCGATCAAGTGGGTGAGGTGAGTATAAATAATTTTTTTAAACCCCTGATTAACCCCTGAGCAGCTGAATGTGAGTCACAGATGCCGCGATCAGCGTTAAGCGTGGCATCTGAGTGATTAAATTACTGGGCACAGCACGATCACCGTTCCCTGCCATTACTGGGCGCCGCTCGATACGGTTAAAATCGATTTGTGACGAAGTAATTAGTAACAAATCAAATTTCTTGTCAAAATCAGTGAAACTGCTGGATCGAATTTTTCAAAACTTCGCTCATCTCTATCTGCCACCAGCAGCCCCAGCAGAAAGGACACATCCCTTGATATAGTCCATGTCTCCTCAGAAAGGACACATCCCCTAAGCTTACAGCTTGAAATAAATCTAGCAGAGAAATTGTAGCAATGAACGGGGAGATCTCTGGATCCATGTGAGGTACAGGGCTGGTTCTGGCTTTGTTAGAAAGAGGTTGTCATGTACTAGATTACGTACAATTTTCATTTTTTACATTAATCATTGGATAACCCCTTTATGTCTTTCTTTTCAGCTTCTAGATTGTCCGCAGTTAAGCAAGGTCACCTGTGATTTCTCTCGAGTAGGTTCTTACCCATTAAAGAAAGGTCATGGATTATGCATGTCGTCCCCCAGAGACTGGCGACCCACTTTCCAGCGATGGCTCCTGCCCTTCCTCTAAGAGTGCAGAGATTTTTTTGCGCAGGTCTATTATTAATGATAAAGGGTTAAATAACCATTACAGTTTAGAAAATGATGATGCGCACATGCAACTCAGGTGGCACGAAATGTAACATACACTGATGTAGCAGAGCTGAATCTGTCATTGAAGTTGTCAAGTGGCACCTCAAATAAGGATATAATAGTGTGTTAACTCCGCTTTAATGGACTGACTTAGGACGGTTTTATAGAACACGTAGCTCTGGGCATTAAGCACGTCACCAGTTTTTCTGCATATATAAACTAATAATACCATACAGTGCCTGCCTACATAATACATCCATAAAACTTAAAATAGTACATATAATACCCTCTTAACACTGCTATATATTGCCCACACAATACTACCAGTCGGAGCCCAAATAAAACTACCAGCGCTCAAGTAATACTGCCACACACCATAGTCCCGTACGCAGTCCTTATAATGCTGCACTGCATAACACCCTACATTATACTGCCACATTGATCAGCAGGAGAAAAGAGCACTATATAGCTGTCATTTTATGGGTACCTATTAACTCTTTCATTTTCACAAGCTTCACGTGGATGGGGATGCAGGTGCTCCCACCGATCATTAAAGGGCTCAAATGAAATCTGTGCCACTTAATTTTTGGGACCCGGAGCTCAGCAAATTTGCCTCCGTCTGAAACTCTGGGCTGACAACTAACAGTTACCATAATTAAAGGGGTTATGCCATGATTGATGTAAACAATTTAAATCAGATATCATATAGTAAATGACAACCTCTTCCTAACAAAGCTAGAACCAGCCCTGTCCCTCCCATGGATCCAGAGATCTCCCCATACATTGATCCAATTGTTCTGCTAGATTTATTTAGTGTCTGGCAGCTCAGGGGCGTGTCCTTCTCAGGTAGGGTGTCTCTTCCCCTGTAAGTGTCACATGTTCTAACAGAAGATATGGCTAGGCAGTTGAAGATTAAAACTCAGCAGATGCGACGCCCTCGGTGAGGTGGACAAAGAAATAAGAAAACGAACAAACAGCAGGTGGCGCTATGTAGATACATTTTATTGAATAACTCAGTGGTTATACTAAATTTTGAACTACATGCAATTACAAAAGTATTCAGATTCAGGTGCTGATTTGAAAAATGTTGAATATTTTTCGTGGCACGAGCCCTTTAATGCGTTTAACATAGGGATTGTTAGGCATAAATATAAATTCGGCCTGCAGTTGTGCAGCTTAAAGGTCAGGATGAAGCTATGGGTCTGATTCCCAGCCCCTTTGATATGTATTAGATTATATATGGAAATGGCCATGGGATAGTTATGGTTCCTGCCACTCCTTTTATTGGAGCACAACTAGAAAGTCAGCAAAATAGACTTTGGCATCTTTGGTAGAAGATATGAATTGAGAAGAGGTGATCCAGAGTATGAGCAAGACAACCACCATCTAAGCAATAAAGTAAAACAATTAAGACAAAAATAAATTATATATTTATTTAGCAAATGGTAGCAGATATTCTCAGACAAGTCATTTCTAAGTGTTAAGATGTTAACTCATTGATGTTCTTTTTTGAAACTGAGCTGAAGATGAAAATGATGATCAATGGTGAAGGGCTCTAGTTTTTCATTAAATCGGGGGTTGTCTTCTGTACAAATGGTCTGATATGTGACCAGTCATCATCACACTGTCTACCTCCGATGAGTGGTCAGTTTACTATGTCCAAAATTGGCCAAATCCACCACTGTCAGTAGGATTAGTTGATAACGTAAACTGGATTGGGGCTTCCTGACCGTCCCCGATGGTTATTGTCAGGTGAATGAAGGCTCAAGCATGTTGGCTTCCACCAAACTGCTTCTTGGTTCCCCTGCACAAGGTGCTTCTTTATGAGGAAGATAGCCATTGATGACTATTAGAGTTGAGCAAACCTGCCTTTTGGCAGGTTCGAGATCGGGTTGGGGGTTTAAGTGAATTACGTAATGGATTCCGTTCTCCTTTAGAGACATTCTGTTTTCCATGCCGTCATAATACAAGTGTATGGCCAGAAGAACGGAACCCTCGTTGCTGGCCATACACTTGTATTATGCGGCAAGCCGACATTGAATTATGTGATGGATTCTGTGAGAACGGAATCCATTACGTGATTCACTTAAACCCCCGGACCCGAACTCGCGCCTGCCAGAAGGCAGGATCGCTCAATTCTAATGACTATCTTATGTGAATGGTCAGTAGAAGAGCTGGCTCAAGCGCTTTCATGATCCAGTTGCAGCGACCCCCTGTAGAAGATAGGAGTGATAGTGGCCGTGATGGAGTGTTGTGTCACTGTGTACTCCCTCAGGCTGTTGTTCCCTGGGGATCAGCGCAGTGGAATTATAGTACAGAAGAATGAGGACATTAGTTAAAAGTAGCAGTCTTTTTTTTACTAAGTGCAATGGAGAACTTGAAATAGATATAGTAGCAGCAAGCTTCAGTGCAGTTCTTCTCGGGCACCAGCAAGGGTGTTGAGGAAGGTTGGTTGGTGGTAGTTCAGCACTTAGGTGATACTGTTCTAGTAGTTGTTTGGTGATAGGTGGATTGGCTGTAGTCCCTCACCTTGCAGCAGCGTCTATAGATGCAGAAGTAGCAGATCACTGCTGTCTGGACTATCAAGGCTTTACTTGAGAACAAATTGAAGCAATTATCTCTGTGGAGTCTGTAAGAGGAGCAGGAACACAGCAAGTCACCTCCTCTCCACTCTGAGGCTTATCACGAAGCAGGACCAGCCGACTCCTAACAAGACGGGAGGAACAGGGAGTTTAACCCTGTTCCTGCCAACCTTTGCCATTCCTTCTTTGATGGTCATAACAGCCAGGAAAAAAAAAAGCTAATTTAACACTATTAACCTCCCTGGCGGTACGATATATTCATTTATTGAAGTTTGCGCCGCACTCCGGAAATGTGCTGTCCACATCTATCAGTGCGCTGTTCAAATGAACTCATGGTAATCCCGAGTGTGGCTCGGGGTTACTGCTGCTTGCAGTGTAATGTAACCCCGAGCCACGCTTGGGATTACCGCTAAGGAGGTTAAACCATGCGCCCAAATAGAAAACACAGGTGGTTCATATGGGCAAAATATCAGGGAACACATTACATGCAATAGTCGGGGGGTAGTTCATGCAATAACCTGGCGGTGCAATAAGATATATATTGGATGCACGAAAAGACATTGAGAAAAAGAATGGGTGAGCATGTATATAACATTTAAAGAAAATTTCAGGGACACCCATTATTATGACACTATAAAGACAAACATAAAGGAAACTTTATAGGTTCAACTTTCTGTAGATTAGAAATAGTTTTTATTAATATGAATATGTTGGCACCAGTGGGCTTAAATGCCAAGACTGTACTGTTTGCTTTTGAATAGTGAATTTAGTAACTTAAGAAGGGAAAGAGTATAGGAGGGCATAGGGGAACTATGTTTTAAGTGAATCAGCGAAGAAAGAGTTAAAGGAGTGTGGAAACAAGAGTATATATAGAAGGTCTCGAGTGGTGCTAAGCAGAATCCCTAACGAAGGATATCAATCTATACGAAACGCGTTGGAAATTTGGCACATCCAGCCATCCGTAGCTCAAACAGTGACGTCGCTTGTTTTTCCTGAGGAGCGCAAGTTTTTGATAGAGAAATGGAGCTGAGCCACCAGCCGTGGCACGCTCCTAAAAGTAGATACCGACCCAATATACTCTAGATTCTATTACTGCATACAAGAGAAGGGAATACGCCGTGGACTTGGAACCTGTAACAAGGTAAAGATTCCTTGGGCATAGTGGTTTACATCTGCAGTGATCTTTTAGTGGTGATACCAGAGAAACAGCAGGTGCGGTGTATGCGCGTTATCATTTGTATTATTGATAAAAAATAAAATGCACAACATAACAATATAAACAATTGGTAGCACCCCCAGGCCTGGGGTCCTACACAGTCATTGATCACCTGACCACCGCCCCCTCCTCCCAGCCATTTCCTCAGCTAGAACCTACAAAGGCCTTGGTTGTTTGACACTGAAGTATCCGTTATTGGGCTGCTTTAGATCAATGATACAACTGGGGGGCTGCTGGTGGGCATGTCCCCTGTGTGCTGGTGTCACAAGGTGCACAGGTTACTTTGCCTTTTCCAAGGATTTTAAATACCAGGTTTGGACAGTGAACTGAATATTTGCCCTGGGTAAGGAAGGCCTAGCTACAACCTCTTGCCCATAGTATGAAAATCTTGATCTTTTTGTTTGATCTTTTTGGGGTGGATGGTATTAAATCCCTAACAATGGAGTGATCTTAAAAATTGCAGTCCAAGGAGATATCATAAATTACAACATACTTGCTCTTTCTTCTAGCTCTGTGTCACATCGAGACCCGTGCTCATGCAGAGGAGAGACTGTTGAAAAAGCTTTTCATGGCGTACAACAAGTGGTCGCGTCCTGTAGCTAACATATCCGATGCGGTTCTTGTGCGATTTGGTCTTTCCATTGCTCAGCTCATCGATGTGGTAGGTGGTCTTTATTTCTCTCGAGTAACATTTTGCTGTGTTCAAATGGGTTGTGCAGTGACAGGAGAACATGTTTTCTTCCTTAAACAGTGCCACTCCTGTCTACAGGCTGTATGGAGTCTTTCGGCTCAGCCTCCTTCGGCTCAATCAGGCTGAGCAGCAAAACCAAATGACAGAAATAGCAATGTTTCTGGAAGAAAACGTAACCACTTTATCGACACGTATATTCTGCTCAGCTAGACATTTGTTAATTCTGTAGAGATTAGGGGCTGCCAGACACCTCTGGCTCTTCTCTTCTTATCTCCTGGGAAATAAGAATATTGGACAAGGCAACATTGAGTATAATTTGGAGGTAGTGGACACCAGAACAAGGCTTGCCATCATTATAGGAACATGACCTCTCAATGTTCTCAAGTCTCCTTTTATTTACACCTATAAGATGTTCAAACATTCTATCAGACCATTCTGCGTTAAGTGAGGGGGATGGGTGACTTAGTCAGGGACTCCATTAATTAGGCATAGCGGAGAAAGCCTATAACAAGTGTCTGCTGCTCTGGAGGACCCAACAGATCCATGCATTAGATAGACATCCCACTGATTTGGGGTTCAATTCCTTCCGCTGTGGAATATTTTAGGTTCCCCTGGAAATTAGAGCTAATTAATGGGGATCTCTGCAACACAACACTCTGCAACCCCTTATTCTCATTTCTAGCCTCTTGTCTAAGATGTACCCCAAGCTTGGATACTATGCCCCTCAATAAAACACCTCCTTTTAGATCTTCAGATGAAGCTAAAACCTTGGCAAATGAGTTTGTACTTTGTATTCTGTTGGCTAGTGGACTGGGTAAACTGGGAAAATTGTCACTGAGCATGCATTTTTAGGATTGCAACTGTATTCCCAATTAAAGAATTTGCTCTGATCCACATGAGAAAGAGCTCAGTGTTTTGTACTTATTGGAATATTGTTGGTTCCATCCTAATTATAACTTTTTTCCATCATTTTATCATACTGGCATCTACAACAGCTACTGGGAGAGATGTTTCTGCAAGACTTCCCTTTAATCTCCCTCTGCTCACTCCCAAGACTTTGACTGATGAATAAATAAATATTTGGGCTCTTGTACAGATGTCATTTCCCCTGGAGCCGCAATTAGGATGTGTTTATAATGATTAAAACACTTGTTTTTCCTAATTAGTCAGGGCCTTACCCAGTTTTTAAGGATCCCAGAAGGCTCCTGGAGGATAAGAACTCACTTTTAAAAGTCAATAAAACACAACAAGGGAGATTATATCAAAACTAGTCTAGAGATTGCAAAAACACACATTGTGTGTGGTAAGTATTCAGTTTTATTTTCATAAGCAGCTCCATAACAACACTCTAATTTTATAATTTACATTATCTTTAATGGTATTTCAGAAGTTAACAGTGACTATTATTGCTATGTTACGGCAGTGGGTGTGGAACCAATGTGTCAACCAACAGATTTGTCTTTGGGCCACTCCTAATGGTGTTATCCTGGCAGTCCCCTGGTTTTCACCCATTAACCCTTATATAGGAATCTGGACTTCCTTCCAAGGGAAACACCAGGCCACTACCTCATGGAGTAGTCTCTGTATGACTGACAGCTGGGCTACAGGAGTCAAGAGACAAGCCAGTGCAGGCTACTTAAGGTTCAGGCAAAATCATAACCAGGGACAAGCTGAGGTCAGGACAGGCAAAGTACATGCAGCACAGTAAACAATCCAAATTCAGGGCAGACTGCAAAGGGTCAATATGGAGGTCAGGCAGGGGTCAGGTCAGCCAGCGTAGAGTCACTATCCAGGAAACAGGTAGAAAGACAGTACATGTGCAGACAACAGAAACAACACGCCTACTCAGGATACTAAAAAACTAGGAAACCTATTGCTCAGGCACTGTTCCAGAGAAGAAGGTGCCTTAAGTACCCCAAGGCACCCTATGGGCAGAGGATGAGAGGCCTTGCTGGCAAGCAGGCTGCAACCTGCGTGAAGGGACAGAGAAACCTCAGCAGCCAGGCCATTTGGGAAGGGGAAAGCAGGAGGCAGGTCTGCACCGCTGTGATACAGAAACCCGGGGCTGGTAAGTCAAGCAGCAGTGGTCAAAGGTTGCTGCTGTACCATTGGGCTGCTACTGGTTCCAAGAAGAATCATTCAATTGTTTCCCTAGCAAAAGATTCTTTTATAATCACTGATCAAGTTCAGATAACTTGCCAAACATGGCAACCTCTTATATAGTAGATTGGTGAGCATCCCAGCTCATAAACCCTATCTACATCATCCTTGATCTTCATGATCAGAAGACAGTTCAAAAACACTAAAAACTAAATTCTTTCAAGATTGTTGAAGAGCATGGTTGATCCACAAGTGCTGAACACAGGTACCACCAATGGAACATGGCTTTTCATCATGTAGAAGGGGCTGTGTTTTGACCCACTGGATTGTGCATCCTTCTGGTTAGGTGGACTGTACAAAATGTCCCCTACAAGCCTCGATCATGGATGATCTAAAAAGTCAGGACTATAAAACTTCTTCTGGTCTTGTAGACATCTTCAAACTTCCCCTCACAGGGGAGAAGACAAATTAGTGGTTTTCTTTGCTGATTTCTATTCCTGTTCGACCCTGAAAGGCATTCGTGACCAACAGAGGTCGTCATAGATTTTGGAACCACAATACAGTCTGAGTGAATATAATTGGAGGCAGTGAGTCTCTGCACGCCTGTGACTCATTCAGGTGGACAGATATTCTGGCTTCGTGTTGCATTGTTGGATCTGTGCCACACATTCCGTCAGTTCTGTCCAAACTATGTCTTCTCTTGTTATAATGGCTGTAACTGACTGCATTTTATTAATAACATTACCCATTAGTATTTCTTCACCTATATAATTAGTATAATGTCTGGAAAAACTAGGTGGTAACCAGTATGGGCATGTGAACAGAACCTGAACATCAATTTGTTGGTCTTATGTACCAATATGGTCCTCCTCATCACAGCTTAACTAAGGGTTGCAGTCAACCAGGTGCCCTAGACTGTGATCTTCCTGTATATGCCGTAATACGTCAATCATGGTATATTTAAAAGCTTATGATCTTTGTATACAAGTAAACTGTTCCTGCAGACATGTTGGATATCTGCAGGTCCTTTTTTTTTTTTTTAAATACATCATCCATGTATCACTGCACACATACAGAGATTTGCCATCCAGGAGTTTAGGGAGGCTGAGTGACCAACAGCCCAAGTAGAAGCTGTAGTCAAGGGCCAGATTCATTGCCACCCTTCATCCCCAGAAACCTGATTAGTTCTGTAGTGTATGATATGTACTTCATTCTAGTATTGATCCTTGAATAGGCAAATATGCTCTTCAGGGGTGTTAAGAAGATGGGTGCCCGCAGTGATGGTCTTCACATAGGCTGTTCTTTGACTACCAGTGCACTGCACAAAGTGTATACAGTAATAGCTGAGTGTCAGGCTATATGGAACTCAGTAAAAACATGGGGTAGACAGCACCACTTACTTCCAAGCCGCTGGAGTTTTCAAAAAGTGGCGGTGCCAACAGTGTAGGATCCCAACCTCCAAATCCCTTTCTTGTCCAAGGCGTGTATAAAGATTCACCGCGGCACTCCAATTTTCAGCAAAAAATTCTTATTTTATTCGCACCAAAGTGTAGCAATGAACGTTTCAACCTTCCGGTCTTTGTCAAGGCTATATGGAAACCATTAGATATTTGACACCACATTTCCTACCGGGGCGGTCATCCACGTTGTCCATGTTCTTGAAAAGCAGTTTTAGAAAGTGAACATACATCATGCCCAAATGCTCCATAGTTTTCTACTAACTCTTCAGGACCGTACGAAAGCTGTACTAATCGAATGGTGTATAGAGACTGATTGCCCTCTGTAGGTATATACAGGGGCATAGCTAACGGCTCATGGGCCCTGGTGAAAGAGTTCCGCTTGGGCCCCCTTCCCTCAGTGCTTTGTGTGTCTTCTTATGCGGCACAAGGGTCTTTGAGCCCCCTCAGGCTCCTGGGACCGGTAGCGACTGCTACCTCTGCACCCCCATGGGTATATTCCTTAAACGTAGTCAGTCCCCTCGCTCTGTTGTCATGACAGTCTTATCCACCCCCCCCCTCACACACAGATTTACACTTTTGTATATAGTAATGACAGAGCTTAGTGTTGTGAAGCCGCCTCAATAATTGATAGTGGTTAGGATGAGTCACTAATGGTATTAAGGCCGCCTCTAGCTCTGTGTTTACCCATTTTGCTCTTCATCCGGATAATCAATTATCTACAGGCTTTTTTGGCACGTACAGAATGGGCTTAGCATCACTGTACACACTGCGCACCACGGCAGAACACCCTCTCACTGCACAAAGTGTTTATGTAGCAGGTGGTGCTATGGGCAAGAGCGGAAAAAAGGCTCAGCCTGGGGCGGCCGTGAGAAATGTACAGCAGAAATTAGCTGGCATCTTCCTAATTATTGTATGTGTATGTGGGGGGTGGATACTTGCAGAAAGGATATGAATTCCTCAACAAATAGCATATAAAAGACCAAGCTGTGTCTAATGAGACTGGAGCCACAGATACCAGCAAGCCCTGCCAACTATAATAATGAGAAGGCTGGAGTCATTAATTAAACAGGTTCTCCACTTTGGGCAGCCTTTTTTTTTGTTAGAAAGGTGATTTACAGGTTTGCACTAGGTTGTTCCCCCAATGAGCCATGGGGAAACCTAAGTTCCCATGTGATACATGGAATATTGTATAGAGCTATATGTGGGGAAGGGGGCAGTCAAAGAAAAGTTAAGTGGATGCTGACCACTGCTTGGTCATGACACATCTACAAGTGTTCAGAGCTGGTCAGGTCACTTGTAAAGAGGCTTATTTTGTTATCTGTAGCAGCAACATATTTCACAGCCCTGCACACAGATTATTAACCCTGGGGTACAGCTATACCGAAATAGGAGTCACACACATGTCCTAGTGCAGGGGTGGCCAACATGTGGCTCTTTGCGTCTTCAAGTACGGCTCTTGCTGTGGAGCTTGGAAGCAGTTAGGCCGGCTCACTCTCCACCCCATGCTGAGATATTTTTTCCTGATCGGGCACCGTTGCCACTTTGCAGCTCTAGCTCACTCTCCACTACGTCCTTGAAGCACACAGTATAAGAACGTAGTACGTGAAGACATGCACTTTTTTAGATTATAGAACTGCGCATGGGGGTCTGATCTAAGCAAAGGGAGGTTCTGATCTGAGCATGGGGGAGGGGTTCTGATCTGGGCAATGGAGGTCTGATCTGAGCGTGGGGGGTCTGATCTGAGCATGGGGGTCACATCTGAGCATGGGGGAGTCTTGTGTGAGCATGGGTTGGTCAGGTCTGAGCATGGGGTGGGGCAGATCTGAGAATGGGGGGGATCTGAGCACTGAGGGTTTGACACTGGGAGTCTGATTTGTGTTGTCTGATACGAGCATTGGGGGTCTGATTTGGAGGTCTGATGAGGTTTGGGGATCTTATTTTAGGTCAGATGAGAATTGGGGATCCGATTTAGGAGTCTGATCTGAGGTCTGGTGAAAAATATATTTTTTCTTTTCAGACCTTATCAGACCTCAGATCAGATGAAAAGTCTTTATTTATTTTTCTCTTATTTTTCTTTGTTACAACCTAGGTGCATCTTGTAGAGCGAAAAATACGGTGACTGTGTAAATGTATAGCTTGTGGCTCCTGGTAATTATCCTTTTTTTTTGGCTCACTGTGTCTGTAAAGTTGGCCACCCCTGTCCTACTGTATGAGGAAGACAAATGCAGCTTTGCCACATAGTACACATAGTCACCAGTAGATTTTACATTGGGTCCCAAGAGCTTTAAGTTATACGTTTGTGCTATGGCTCCAGAGGATGAGAGTGGTGGTGGCTCTGGCTGCAATTCTTCCCTGATAGCAATGTATGGATATAGGCAAAGATGGGGGTTGTAGTATCATTTTCTCTATCACTCCTAAGTCTCTCTCTCTCTCTCAATGAAGAATCTAAGACTGGCAATAAGGTTCCTGCAAACTTGTCTGCAAAACAGAGGCTAAGGGATACAGGATTAGGATACGGCTGGTCAGGATAGTGTGAACGTTTATTAGCAATGTTCCTCTCACTGCAGTAAAGTCTCTATCAGCCTTAAACAGCAAATATCTTACTAACCACCGTGCAGATTCTGGACCTTCCAGTTCTTTCTTTCTTTCTTTCTGGAGTTCTGTGAATTTGAGATGGCTTTCTTGATGCAAAGTTCCGAGGAGTGAGCAGATGTAACTCCTCTTACTTCCTAAGGTAGCACTAGATTCACACATTGGACTAGGGGCAGACCTACAGTAAATCCATCACCTAGCTTCCTAAAGGGGCAGAATCGGGATTTTTAACCTTGACTAATCCATAAAGACATCAGAACAACAAGAAACAACTTTGCAAGTACCCTGTTCTTGTGTACTGCATGTATAAAGTTCATATCACTTCCTGGGGTTAACAATCTAATATCTTAGATGCAGAAAACACCGGAGAACAAAGCGGAAACCCATTTGCCATTTGGATCTCTTTCTTATGGGTTGCATAGTGGCCAATAGAACTGAATTTGTGGGGACTGTCCCTAATTTTCAAAGACAGTACCAGCAAATGTGGGCTGTACCGGGCCGTAAGTGAATAGGACATATGTAAGCCTTGCCCATAAGTGGGTGGTCATAGACTGTTATGGACCTCCTCAGGATACGGCTTATATGCTTATCAAATTTTGCTTAATAACAGTTATTATACAGTTATTATTGATGAGTCCTGTGTGTACAATTATAGCAAACTGGGTGATCTTCAAAAATAGGTTCCCCTAGTGTCCCAGGAAACCCCAATCTGAATATGCCCCACTGAAAAAGCATCTACTGACTCTGAGTTCTTATAATTCTTGTCTCTAACCCCCTCCCCACACTCTTTAATAAAAATCAAAGAGACAGCCAATAGTATCAATGCTCAGACAGATGAGTAGCACCATATTCTAGAGATGGGTCAGTGCCCAGGAGCTTAGTATTACACCCTCTGTCCAGTAGTAGACTAGATGGATGTGAGACATTTAAAGGGGTTTTCCAGTAATATTGATTTTTGAGCAAATGCGCACAACCTGCCCCTTCAAATAGAAGATTCATACTTAGCGGCTCCATGCTGTTGCAGTCCTCCTCGCTACCTCAACTTTGTCCATCTTACGGTCCCCGTGCTGTTTTTTTCTGGTGGTACATGGACATGATCACATGCACCAATCCAGACATTTATTGGCATCAGTAACGACAAGCTGCTTGTGGCCACATCACTGCTGAAGCCAGTTATTGGCTGGAGAGGTGCATGAGACTATGTCCATGCACCGCTAGATCTAAACAGTGCAGGAACCGGAAGGTGGAAAAAGCGGAGGCAGCGGGGAGGAGGGGAACAGCGTCGAGCAGGTAAGTAGGAATCCTCTATTTCAGGAAGCAGGCTGCTGGCACTTCTGAAAAATCAATATTACCGGAAAACCCCTTTAAGGTTGGGTTCACTTTATGTTTCTATCATCTGGATACAAGCAGAAGAACACTTTTTTGCATCTGTTTTACATAGAATTGATGCAAATGGATTACTTTCCTTTTTTTGCCTTTTGGGAAATCTGTTAAATGAATCTGCTTAAAGACCTGATGTGATTATCGTCCATCAGTATCATCACCGTTGTATGATCTCAGCCCAGCTTGTCAGTGTCATGGTCCGTATTAATATGCCAATGACCTATTTATGTTCCCTGCAGGACGAGAAGAACCAGATGATGACAACCAATGTCTGGGTGAAACAGGTGAGATACCAAAGGAGCCGTCACATGCTGCTCAAGGATGCAAGGATGATAAAACCCAGGGGGTTGCCACCAACAATAGCCCTGTCCTTCATACATGACCTTCCTATGGCAGTAACAGTAGTCTTATAGAGTAACCAGTGAGAATCAATGCCTACGTGTCTGTGTTTCCATTTCATTCTGAAGTATAGAAGAAAATGTGCAACGGGCTGGCTCCCCCCAGGGCCCTCTCTATATATCGCGTCCCAGGTGTAGGAAATGCCGAGTGGTGTAGTGCGGCCTAAAATGTCTCTTATTGTGTGTCACGGTGCTCCTACCTGGATACGGCTGGACCCCAGGCTTTGGCTCCGAAGCAATAAATAGGGGGAATAATTGAGTGATCTGAAGAAATAACTTGAGTCCAGACCTTGAGATGAAGTTGAATGACAGCTTTACTTGAATATATGTTCTCCAAAACGGTTTCAGGCTTTGTCTTGGTTCCAGCAGGCTTTAGCATGAAACTGGCAGGCAAACTCAAATCTACTATATCTTTCTCTCACTCTGCTGTACTGATAAGCTGACTTAGTAACTTTGATTCTTCTTTATGCTGCACTTTTCTCTTTAGTCGGACTTAACTTCAGCCAAAGAACTAATCTACTGGCTCTGGAGGCTTCAAGCTTTGGCCTCATGGCCTTCCCCTAGCTGGGGGTAAACAAGACTAACTCTAACCAGTCCCCACCCTTCCTGCATGAAGTTGGACTAGCCCACTTCTCTCCAGAGGAGGTTTAGAATGGAATCAAATGCTCCATTCTACCTAAGTACAGCTCTGCAGTGTTTTCTGCAACCTGCTGGTGAACCAGGCACATTACATGAACATAACAGTTGCAAACAGATTAGGAATGCACAGTGTGGAGGACCATACTGTAATGTAGAAGAAAACTTGTATGGAAACAATCAGCAAGCTATTGTTAATGGATCTATTATTACTATTATGATCCCTTGTTCAGGAAAGTGTGCTGTGGGTGGGTCATGGATTCATGAACATCCTCATTACCTAAGCATTGTGCTCATTAACAGATGAATGTACTAAGTGATAGGCATTCATATGTAAATGCAATTATTTGGATGCCCACATAGGTTATAGGGGTAGTATAACATGGGCACCCTTGGTCTCCTTTAAATTACAGGATTCTTTTAATATTGACCTCCATTGTATTGCCACCTGGTAATTATTGTAATGGTCTTTAAAGTGAGCTGGTAATTTACCTATTTGTTATCTGCGTCCCGTTCGGCAGGAATGGCATGACTACAAGCTGCGCTGGGACCCCCTGGAGTATGAGAATATCACATCAATCAGAATCCCCTCTGAGCTCATCTGGAGGCCAGACATCGTCCTGTACAACAAGTGAGGCAACTGTCATTATTTTCATTCCATATGTATATTGTTTATTGGGGGTACAACTTTTGGGTTGCTTTGCGGGTTAAGCTTCGTGGCATGCCCATAGACTTTCGTGCATCTGTAGTATTCTAGCAGGGTAATATGTCTTACCCTAAGGACTAATGTACACGGTCGTTGCTGCAAAACACGGATACCGACGGTGTGCATTCCGTATTTTGCGGAACAGAATGTCCGGTCCCTAATAGAACAGTCCTATCCTTGTCCATAATGCGGACAATAATAGGACATGTTCTATATTTTTGCGGAACGACCATGAAGTCACGGAATGCTTTTTTAAGTGAATGGCTCCGCACAAGGGCCACAAAAAAATTGAATGGATACAGGAAAAAAGTTCATGTGCACGAGCCCTAATTCAGTTACATCTATACATTTTGAACCATTTCACTCCAGGTCCCTATACTGATAGGGACCATAGATTGTGAGCCCCATTGTGGACAGCTTGATGATAATGTCTGCATGCTGGAGAGGATGATGTAAGATGATTACAGGACTGGCAAGACGAGGCTGGGGAGGAGTTAGGAGCGTAAAACGCCAAGCGGCCTGAGCTCTCATTTGCATACCATTAAAACCTTTAGAAAATCGGACTAAGGCTACATGCACACGACCGTTGTTTGTTTCCGCGTCCGTTCCGTTTTTTTTCACGGATAGGATGCTTCCCCATTCATTTCAATGGGTCCGTCAAAAAATGCGGATGGTCAACCGTTTTTGTTCCGCATCCGTGATCCGTGTTTTCATTCCGTCAAAAAAATAGTGCATGTCCTATTTTTTTCACGTTTGCGGACAAGGATAGGCATTTTTACAATGGATCTGCCATAAAAATCGGATCCGTCAAAAAAAACGGTCCGTCATCCGTTTTTTTTGACGGACGCAAAATTTCAAGGAGGAGCGGACGCGGAGGCAGGCAACGGTCGTGTGCATGTAGCCTAAAACAACAAAGGTACTGTTATGATCATCTGTGTGTGCAAGAAGCCAATAGAAGCAGTGTAGAATGTGAAAGTTGGTGACAGACTCCCTTTAAGTGTGTATCATGAGGTTCCGTAAAAGCTCAGTTGTGAAATAATAGGTTCTACAAACATCTGTGGTGTGTATTATGATGTGCTGCAGCAACTGAGGTATAATTTAGGAGGTTCTGCAGCAGCTGAGGTGTGTACTGTGATGTTCTGCAGCAGCTAAGGCATGTATTATGATGTCCTGCAGCAGAGGATGTGTATTAAGATGTCCTGCAGAAGCAGTAGTGTATATTATGATGTTCTGCAGAAGTGGAAGTGTTTATGATGATGTCCTGCAGAAGCGGAGGTGTGTATTATAATGTCCTGCAGAAGCGGAGGTGTGTATTATAATGTCCTGCAGAAGCGGAGGTGTGTATTATAATGTCCTGCAGAAGCGAAGGTGTGTATTATAATGTCCTGCAGAAGCGAAGGTGTGTATTATAATGTCCTGCAGAAGCGGAGGTGTGTATTATAATGTCCTGCAGAAGCGGAGGTGTGTATTATAATGTCCTGCAGAAGCGGAGGTGTGTATTATAATGTCCTGCAGAAGCGGAGGTGTGTATTATAATGTCCTGCAGAAGCGGAGGTGTGTTTTATAATGTCCTGCAGAAGCGAAGGTGTGTATTATAATGTCCTGCAGAAGCAGAGGTGTGTATTATAATGTCCTGCAGAAGCGGAGGTGTGTATTATAATGTCCTGCAGAAGCGGAGGTGTGTATTATAATGTCCTGCAGAAGCGGAGGTGTGCATTATAATGTCCTGCAGAAGCGGAGGTGTGTATTATAATGTCCTGCAGAAGCGGAGGTGTGCATTATGATGTCCTGCAGCAGTTGACATGTTTATTAAGATGTCCTGCAGCAGCTGAGGTGTGTATTATGAGGTTCTACTGCAGCTGAGGTTTGTATTATGAGGTTCTGCAGCAGCTGAGATATGTATTATGATGTCCTGCAACAGTTGAGGTGTGTATTATGATGTTCTGCAGCAGGTGAGGTGTTTATTATGATGTTCTTCAGCAGCTGAGGTGTGTATTATGATGTTCTGCAGCAGTTGAGGTGTGTATTATGTGGTTCTACTGCAGCTGAGGTTTGTATTATGAGGTTCTGCAGCATCTGAGGTATTTATTATGATGTCCTGCAACAGTTGAGGTATGTATTATGATGTTCTGCAGCAGGTGAGGTGTTTATTATGATGTTCTGCAGCAGTTGAGGTGTATATTATGATGCTCTACAGCCGTTGAGGTATGTATTATGATGTTCTGCAGCAGCTTAAATATGTATTATGATGCCCTGCAGGAGCTGTGGTATCTATATTGATGCCCTGCGAAGCTGCGGTATCTTTTATGATGTTCTGTAGCAGTTGAGGTGTGTATTATGATGTTCTGAAGTAGTTGGGGTTTGTATTATGATGCTCTACAGCAGTTGAGATGTGTATTATGATGCTCTATAGCAGATGAAGTGTGTATTATGAGGTTCTGCAGCAGCAGAGGTATGTATTATGATGCCCTGCAGAAGATGAGGTGTCTATTATGATGTTCTGCAGCAGCAGAGGTATGTATTATGATGCCCTGCAGCAGATGAGGTGTGTATTACCAGGTTCTGCAGCAGCACGGGGGGGGGGGGGGGGTGTATAAATTTGCCCTGCAGGAGCTGCCGTATCCATTATGATGTTCTGAAGTAGTTCCGGTTTGTATTATGATGTTCTGCAGAAGTTGGGGTTTGTATTATAATGTCCTGCAGCAGTTGGCGTTTGTATTATGATGTTCTGCAGCAGTTGAGGTTTGTATTATGATGTTCTTCAGCAGCTGAGGTTTGTATTATGATGTTCTTCAGCAGCTGAGGTTTGTATTATTATGTTCTGCAGCAGTTGGGGTTTGTATTATGATGTTCTTCAGCAGCTGAGGTTTGTTTTAAGATGTTCTGTAGCAGTTGGGGTTTGTATTATAATGTCCTGCAGCAGTTGGCGTTTGTATTAGGATGTTCTGCAGCAGTTGGCGTTTGTATTAGGATGTTCTGCAGCAGTTGGCGTTTGTATTATGATGTTCTGCAGCACTTGAGGTGTGTACTATGATGTTCTGCAGCAGCTGAAAAACATCTTAACATCAATTAGTAATTGATACAATAGAAGTTACTTCCTACAAAGGGATCTGCGACAACTTCTGCAAGAAGAGATAAGCCACATCTATGTAGCACTGCTTATCTCTGGATGATCTGCAAGATCTGACCTGTAAGAAGGGTACAGGCTGGTAAGGAAATGTAAATTGTGATGTCAACATTCCAAAATTAGTTAAATTAAAATGTCCGATATATTGAAATATCTCCATGTGATGGCAGCGCTGGTGTTTTTCATGTCATGTTTTTTCATCTGTCTGACATTTCATTTATGAAATGCATTATCTGAATGTCATTTACCGCTTGACAAATCTTGGGAATTTATCGAAAAGTGCAACATCCCTATGGGGGAATAAGAGGGAGTAGGATGTGGGCATATGCGCTGTGTGCTACGTACAGAGAATGACCCCACAGAACAATCCTGGGCCGCAGGTACCGAATAAAACTTGGATTGGATCCCGCATGAAAAGCACAAGCCGGGATTCTGCTTTATTACAATAATCTCTTATCCCTTTTCACTGATTTCCATACAGTAAAGGCATTTAAACGCACTGAGGATAAACTGGATTATCCGGAGATGCTCCGAAAATAGAACATGTCTTCTGTTCCTCAAAATTAAAGTGAACCTGTCAGTATTTTCATAGAGGTTTCAAACACGAATTCAGCAGTGAGCACAACGACATTATTTTCCTGTTCTAATCCCCGGTTCCATCCTGTGTTACCCTAGGTACACACCTAAGCGTTTTACAGCGCGTTCAAATGCGCTGTAAAACGCACAACATGTGAAAAGCCATGCTTCCCTATGGGCATGGTTCACATTTGGGCGTTTTACAGCGCGTTTGAACGCGCTGGAAAACGCCTAACGCTGTCGCTTCTACTTGAGCTTCTTTAGAGCGTTTTGCGCGTGTTTCCGTCCATAGGATTGTATTAGAACGCGCAAAGATGAAGAAATGCGCGTTTTCTGTTCCAAAAACGTCGCCGGGTCGTTCTCCGACGACGCATCCGCAAGAGCAACACTCCACACACCATTGCTGCCACTTGCGTTTGTCTCCTAAACTCCATAGAAATCCACCAAAATAACCACACCAAACTCCAACAGTACAACACTCTCAAACACACCTAATCAATAAAAATCTCAATTTGGCAAACATTCAACACCTTTCATATAGGTAGGCCTGCATTTTTAGTGGATCTTGCACCTGTCAGGCACAAAAACGCGCGAAAAATGCGCGTTCATTAATGACAAAAACGTGCATACAATCGCGCGTTTGTCGCGTGTAAAAACGCTTGAAAAAACGCACGCCTGCAAAACGCTTAGGTGTGTTCCCAGCCTTAGGGTATGTACACACACATTGGATTTGACACAGATTTTCATGCTGATTCTGTGCTGAAATCCATGACAAATGCAACAGCAATCTGCATCCCATGTATACGTGTGGGGTTCCTGCAAACATGTTCTCACTTAACAGAAACTTTCCCAGCAGTATTGCAGCTTCATTTTTTACTGTATACGACTTTTTTCAGGTAGATTCAACACTGAACAGCCAAGGATTAGTCCCATTTAATGACAAAGGGTATAATTACCGTGTGCATGTGTTGCGCACCCGCAGCACATCCATGGCAGAAATCTAATTGCAGGTTTCAGATGTCTGTCATGGATCTTGTATGAAAATACTTGTTTAACATGAACTGATACTCCAGAGCTACGCTCACTATTCTGCTGGTGCAGTCACTGTGTACATATACCATATTACTTATCCTGTACTGATTGTGAGTTATATCATGTATTATACTCCAGAGCTACACTCACTATTCTGCTGGTGGAGTCACTGTGTACATACATTACTTATCCTGTACTGATCCTGAGTTACATCATGTATTATATGCCAGAGCTGCACTCACTATTATTCTAGTGGAGTCAATTTGTACATATACCATATTACTTATCCTGTACTGATTTTGAGTTACATCCTGTATTATACTCCAGGGTTACACTCACTATTCTGATAGTGGAGTCACTGTGCACATACATTACTTATCATTTACTAATCCTGAGTTACATCCTGTATTATACGCCAGAGCTGCACTCACTATTATTCTGGTGGAGTCACTGTGTACATACATTACTAATCCAGCACTGATCCTGAATATGCTGTATTACACTCCGGAGCTGCACTCACTATTCTGCTGGTGTAGTCACTGTGTACATACATTACTTATCCTGTACTGATCCTGAGTTATAGCCTGTATTATACTCCAGAGCTGAGCTCACTATTATTCTGGTGGAGTCACAGTGTACATACATTACTTATCCTGTACTGATCCTGAGTTACATCATGTATTATACTTCAGAGGTGCACTCACTATTCTGCTGGTGGAGTCACTGTGTACATACATTACTTATCCTGTACTGATACTGAGTTACATCCCCTATTATACTCCAGAGCTGCACTCACTATTCTGCTGGTGGAGTCACTGTGTACATACATTACTTATCCTGTACTGATCCTGAGTTATAGCCTGTATTATACTCCAGAGCTGAGCTCACTATTATTCTGGTGGAGTCACTGTGTACATACGTTACTTAACCTGCACTGATACTGATTTACATCCCGTATTATACTCCAGAGCTGCACTCACTATTCTGATGGTGGAGTCACTGTATACATACATTACTTATCCTGTACAGATCCTAAGTTCCATTCTTTATGAAATCACCAGCAGAATAGTGAGCTTTAAATGTATAAATCTTTGTCCAGAGTAAGTGCCGGGGCTCAGATTATTGGGTGGAGGTTCCCAATAAATTAACTTCCCCATGTATTAGAAACCCCTAATCTGGCCCTGATAGCGACCCAGAACAACATCAAGGTAGGAACTCCCCATTTGTCATTTTTAGACAGCTTTGTTTGTCATTTCAAATCTCTGGTCAAAAAGTTACAGTAAATGAAATGGTTAATTGTTAATATATTCAGGGACAGAATATGTAACCTCAGCACCTGCTAAAATTGCTCCCCTCAGCAAACTGAATTAAAAAGATTCCTTCCCCTGACGGCCACTTTTGGATGGTATTATTTTTTGTGTCTGGTCATGTGGCAGAGAGGCTGTTGACAACCTATGGTCCCAGGGTCTATGTTCAACTGCAGGTTCCATATCTGGATAATACACACTGAGAATGCGTTATTTTGTCCCCGGCGATGCAGGTAAAATGATGCATTATAGCTGAACCTCCCCCTACCCTATAGTTAGGATGCCTGTACAGCTTCTATAGCTGTCAGGTATTCTTCTCGACTCCCTTACACATGCGCATGCTCAACTCACCTGAGCATGCCTGTTTTGCAGTAGGTAGGAAGAAAATTCTGCTGGCCTACACCTCTGCTTATCATCAATGGAAACAAAGGTACAGGCAGGTTGAAATCCACATGCTCAGTCCTTTCTCCTGAGATCTGCCGTTGCGGAGGCAAATTGAAACACCCCAATATACATTACATAGTCTACCATTCTCATCTACATTAGAAGTTTCAGTTGACTTTCCTCTAAGATATAAGATTCCATAATGTACAGAGGTTAGTCCAAGTAAGATGAAGGTTAATAATTCTTAAATTCCGCTTTAATGCTTCATTTTACCCAAATTGCCAGGGACAAAATTGTGCATTCTCTGTGTGTTTGATCCAGATATAGAACCTGCCCAAATCAAACACTAGGCAAGGACAAGAACTTGAGCTCTCACAGATCCTCATTATTGTTCTTGAACAACCAAGTTCTTAATAGCTCTTAGTTTTGTCTTTGCAGACTGTTCCCACCGGAGGTTGTGTCCTCTTCTAGTTAAATAGTCTTAGTCTGCTACTGCTTGGAAATGCTTGCAATACACTTTAAAGTAGTCCCTGGTTCTGCTCCAGTCATTTAGATTCCACTGTAATTAACACAGGAAAGCTGAAGTAGAGGATTGTGCTCCTGCAGCAAACCTTCTTGTGGTCTTCATTTTCCAAGAACACTCCAGGGACACAAGAGAGGGGCCGGCTGCTTCGATAAGTGTTAGCGAGGGAATTACCACTTATCATGAAAGAAGCTTGTGATTATCAAACAGACCTTTCAAGATCTGCTAAAACTGAGATGGAAATGTTTGTACGGGACAAAGTCTTTCTGTATTTTTCGTGATGAGTGATCGCGGTTCTGTTATCTCTCTTTCACTCCATTTGTGATTAGCTTATGAATGCCAAGATCAGACATAGGGGGATGATAATCTCATAAGAAGGACTACGTAACTATTAAATTGACTGAGGAACAGAATACGTTCTTTTTCTTTCTAGAGATATTTTGTATTTGAATAATCACTTCTGATGGGATTTATCCTGATAAGAAGGTCAAGAACTCAATCAGAGTGGAGGATCATAAAGGTTAAAAGACTATTAGAGGCAATCAATGGTGCAAAATACAAGGTTACAAATGACGTTTCTGGTAGACCCGAGGCGATCAATGCCTTGAGTAGTGTAAAAAGTTCTAGTGAGGGTTTAGTAGACTAAACCAATACCTTTGGTAGAGGTTTGTAGAAGTTTGAGGACCCAGTCAATGGTTTTCACAGCTAGTCAGAGATGGTTACAGTTCAAGACCTAATCAATTAGTCACGTAGAGGGCTGTAGATTGTTAATGGTGAAGTCTAGTAGACTTAAGACCTGTCATCTCTCCTGACATGTCCAGTTTAGTAACTACTTTCCTCCCCCACGTAATCACAATTCTGGAACATCTATTCTTATGACTCTATGTAGTGTCATTCCTTCCTGCTAGAAGTTTTCAATGAAGGTCCAGATAGGTGTTGCGGAACCACCAAACAGATTCAGTTAAATTGGTTGAGGGGATCATCATACCTATCTTTACATTTTCCTTGATGCTTGATTTCCTTCATACTTCAGTAAAGTTCCAAAACATTGAAACCTCCATGATAAATGTCTGTAGGTTGCTTAAAGAGTGTGATGTGAGAGCATAGTTACAGCCTTACAGGTGGTGCAAAGGTAGATGGAGGCCCTGGTAAAGATTTTGTTTCAGGGCCCAAGATGTTTAAGTTATGTCTCTGCTGACAATTGATATGGTCACCTTGATAGCAGCCACAGAGGTTATCACCCATCTCTCCTACAGCCCTGCACAACATATCTGCCTAGTTCTGCCCTAGTATATTAGTGATGATACATGGTCTACCACGCTGCTGTTAATTTAAGATACTGTACTACCTGAAGGATATAAATTAAATGAAACCACTCAACTAAAATGACCTAGTTCTCTCCCGTAAACACGCAGCATAACGCATAATGTTTAGTCCTTCCACACAACATCTTAAGGTGCACTGGTGGAGATAATGCTTTTCCCATGTCCTAAAACCAGAGAACCTGAGAAAGGGCAACTATTTATAGGGAGATAATTCCCCCCTTCCTTACACTGCCAGTTCTCCTGGGCCTCCATCTCTGTTATACTCAAGAGGTTCATCTGTTCCCATCATCCCTCCTGTGGAAAGCTTAGTATGGGGGTCAGGAGGGTGTAGTCTGTGCTATCATTAGTAGCGAATGACGGAAAATCTGGCAGTACCGGCTGATTGTGACAGGAGCCTGGGAGCAGGGATGCGTCTCGCTGTTTCATCCTGGATTCTGATACAGTGCAGAGAGCGTCAGATGTCAAACTGTCTTACACGGGAACTGAGAGATATGATGTGCATAGAACAGAAGTGATCTGCACGAACTGGATGAAACTTCAGCCTCGCTCTATATATATCAACACGTCATTAATATTATATGAAATGCCAATCTACAAAGGGAAGGAGAGTTTACAGCAGTGGTCACCAATGAGTGTGTGTGTGTAGATAGAGACACACATATACACACTTACACATACATACACATTACATAAATATGCAATTTATGCATGTTACACAAACATATACCCGTATTTTTCGCTTTATAAGACGTACTTAATAAGACACACCCCATTTTTAGAGGAGGAAAATTAGAAAACAATATTTTATATCAGATCAGACCCCCATAAATATCAGGACACCATATCAGTCCCCCATCAGACCTCAGATCAGACCTTTATTATTAACCCCTATCAGACCTTAGATCAGCCCAATATTATTGACCCCTATCAGACCTCAGATCAGCCCAATATTATTAACCCCTATCAGACCTCAGATCAGCCCTTTATTAATCCTATCAGACCTCAGATCATACCTTTATTAACCCCTATTAGACCTCAAATCAGCCCTTTATTAACCCCTATCAGACCTCAGATCAGACCTTTATTAACCCCTATCAGACCTCAAATCAGTCCTTTATTAACCCCTATCAGACCTCAGATCAGCCCTCTATTAACCCCTATCAGACCTCAGAACAGCCCTTTATTAACCCCTATCAGACCTCAGATGAGCCCTTTATTAACCCCTATCAGACCTCAGATCAGACCTTTATTAACCCCTATCAGACCTCAGATGAGCCCTTTATTAACCCCTATCAGACCTCAGATCAGACCTTTATTAACCCCTATCAGACCTCAGTTGAATAAGAATAAAATAAAAAACTCCTCACTTCTCGCCGTGGCTCCTCTTCATCTCCGGGTCTGGCATCTCGCTCCCCTGTGTTCTCTGGCACTAGGTCCTGACGCTGTACAGGGTCAGGACAGTGCAGTGCCTGCCCCATCAAAGAAGACCAGGGAGGGTGACTACTGGAAGCGCTTGCAGCGTTTCTTCCCCGCTCGCGGCGCCCTATGTATACTAATGAGCGCTTCCATAATGGAAGCGATCGCTAGTATTCGCTTTATAAGACGCATGGCCATTTCCCCCCTACTTTTGGGGGGGAAAAAGTGCGTCTTATAATGCAAAAAATACGGTACTTTACAAATGCAGTTACACATATACTGTATATACACATTACAGTTACACATATTACTTACCTGTCCTCCAAATCATTGTCATTTCCCACGAGTGGAGAATAGCCTTGTACAGCAGAACCAGCTTCCTACTTGAGTACCTCTCTGCATTCTCTCTCCCTTCCTTCTTGTCCGCCCTTTGTTCTTTGTCCAAGCCAGGGGCGTAGATATAGGGGGCGTAGAGGTAGCAGTCGCTACCGGGCCCAGGAGCATAAGGGGGCACTGGTATTATAGAAAGTGCATGGCTGGAGGGAACCTCTAGCTGGAGGGAAGGGGTTAAGTCAAGAATTTGGCATGGGGGAGGGGGGTGCCATTTCAATTTTTGCCTCTGGCAGCATGAAGGTTATGTGTAGAGATGAGCAAATTTTTCAAAGATTCCATTTGCCTGTTGGCTGAATTTTTTTTTTAAAAGTTGGTTCGATCCGAATTTATTTGTGGCGAATTTCACTAGAAAACTGCTATTTCCTGGCTGCAGAGAGCCTTTATAGGGGTGTAGAACACTGTGCCTTGCAGTAACACCCATAGGGAGTATGCTGTGGTAGTGAAATAATACTGTGAGTCAGTATGACATGTAGATGACAGGCGTCGCTCTTAGAATCTCTGCACACTTCACTTATTAAGTATGAACTCAGCCTTACAGCTCAATGTTAGCGCCAAGAAGAAACACACTCCTTTTACACCGTCGTTAGCTGATTCCACATAGATGTCTACAGAACCTGTTCTATTAAACGCTTATACAAGTAAAGCCCCTGACAGAGTGGAGAGGGTGTCAGCAGTAAGTTTGTGTTGACGTCACTGATTATTTTGCCCTTCCTCTAATCCGTCAGAACAATAATCTTCAAAAAATTGGATCCTGTCTGTGGAGCAAACTGAGGTGGTGGAGCCTTGACTGCCTAAAATCGGCTGCATGCCACTGGGTTATGCAGCGGTTGATGCGGCAGGCTGGACCACCACATCGGAGCCACGGTTCTCCCAGGCCACTTTATGGTGATGCTGCATATGTTGACTCAGGGCCGTGGTGCCAACATGGGATCCCTGGCCACTCTTCACCTTCTGACCACAGATTCTACATATGGCCATGTTCACCTCCTCCGGCAGCTTAACAAAAAACTGCCACACCGCCGAGTAGGTGATTTTACCCCCAACACTACGCACTGACTGGCACATTTGGCTACCAACTTGCTGGCTCCGCCACTGCCTCACGGGCAAGTTGCCACACTCTTCTTCCGATGATGAAGCCCCTTCGTCAGAGGGGGTGAAAACGTGATGACGTAGGTTTGCTACGTCGCTCCTCCCTCCAACCGTTCTATCCTGCTGCACTATGCAAGACATTAGCCTCTCTATCTGAACCGTGGGATGCCCACCTCTGGGCCATTTGGATTCTGCTGGAACGGACTCTCGGCGGATCCCCTGCATTTGTGTGCCTCGTCTGGCGGTGTCTGCTTGCTGCCTCGCTCGCAGACAAGGCGGTCACCCTCCTGCTGATGTTTCGGTCCTCGCTGCTTCCTGCCACCACCCTCCTTGGATCTTGGCTGGGGCCTGGTTACAAGTTTGAAGTATCAAATATATGTTGCTTCATGTCCTCCTCTTCCTCCATGTTTAATCCCTCCTGCCTCATGCCCTGTGTAATCGTTTTTTCCATCTCCCCGCTTCGTCTATTCATTTATAGGGAATATGGAACAGAAGGTTAAAATTTCTCAACTTTAAAAGTGTTGCTTAAAACACGATTTAATAATACACATTCTCCGGGACAAAAGGCTTGGCAAATTGATTGTCCGGGAATTTCCCTCGAAGATTGTGATAATATATTGGCGAATTTAAGTTTAAGACAGTGCCTGTCTCAAATATAATTCCATATACTTATCACATTGACAGGGTGAGTCAACTAGACAAGAGCACCACATCTATAACAACAGGGGGTAAGCCCCTATATTTTTTCCTTATTTAGAATTTAAGTTTAGTTTCTTAAAATGTAAATTAAGTTTTGGTTCAATTTAATATTTTAAGTTTAATTTAACAGATTGAAGAATGGGGACAATTCGATCTAATAATTGGCAGCAGTCCTTGCAATGGCTTATCTGTGGTTAACCCGCACCGGAAAGGCCTTTATGGGGGCAGTGGACAACTGTTTTTTGACTTTCCGCAATTACTCAATAAAGCGTTGCCTAGGACAGGAGAGCATTGGCCAGTCTTCTGGTTATTCAAGAACGTGGTTGCGATGGAGAAAGCATTGCAAAAAAACAATTTCCCTCCACCTGGAGACGAATCCTGTCAAGATTGATGCAAGTGCGATATCGGCTGCTCATCGAGCCAGGTACTTCTGGGGGAACCTGCCTGGCATGAACAGGCCTCTAGTAGCTACAGATGCAACAAGCCCACTATGCACACCTGGGCCATCCCTTGCCCCTTAGGAGGTATCTACGAAATATGTCCCTCTTATAGAGCAAGTTATCGTCACGCCAGCTGCGGTTAAGCAGAGAGGACTTGGAGTCCCCTTTGTAGATGGTAATGTTGGTACCAAGGGGTAGGATTGCCATAGTGATGCAGGGTGGCCTACAGTCTCTAAAGATGTCATATACACAGGTCACGGTGTTCCTACCTGGATACGGTTGGATCCCAGACGTGATGTGGTCTGAAGAAGTGCAAAATGGGTAGTTGAACTTGGATGATGGATAGGTAGAATAAATGGAGTCCAGACTTTGTAGTAACGTTGAACACTGCTTTACTTGGCATAAACGGTAATCCAAACAGTTTCCAAACTTTATCTTTTTCATCAGCAGGTATTGGCATAATCTGTGCCAGCAAACACTTCTGCATCACTCTCAGCCTGCTATGCAGAAGCTCTCTCTCAGCTATGCTTGGCTGGGTAAATAGGAAACTCTTCCTCTTCTGCTGGAACTTAGCTATCAGTAGTCTGTCTCTTACTTTAGTCCTTAATTCTAGGAACTTCTTCCTGGCATCAAGCTCTCTTAGGTTGGGAGGCAATGCAAGCCCAGGAGGGGACAAGCAACCATAAAGGACTTTTATCGGCAGGGCCTGCAGGCCCAGCAAAGCAGACAGTGCTCTGCTGGCCTACACACAACCTCTCCCCAAGATGGACTGACCCTGAACTCCTCCCTCTCTAGAGAGGGCTGGAATAGACAAAAAGGCTCCACTCCAGGCTAAGTAGCTCTGCACAGATTTGCCACCACCTGCTCGTAGACCCGGCACATTACATGTAAACAGCCGTTTATAAGGAAATGCATACACACATTGAAGGATATGGTAATAACTATATCTGAGGTGACACAGGATCACACATTACAGATAGTGGGGGTGCAAAAGGAGGTGGTAATGCCACTCTGGGTCATTACACAGACAATGAAAAGACAAAGCTTCAAGATTGCTTGGAGCCTGGAAGAATAAAGAATTTCATCAAGATTCAAACCATAACTACCAGCCCCTGGTCTCTTCTTAAGGAAAAAAATTACGAGTTTCCAGTCATCATGGATGGGAAGGAGGACATCCTGTGGTGCACGGAGATGGAGAGGGTCTTCGGATTCCCCACGCACTATACGGACGTCTCAGAAATAAACCGCTGCTCCCGACAGAAGCTCCTGGGAAGGTCATGGAGCCTCCCGGTCATCTGGCATCTATTCGGCCCGCTGAAGGATTATTTTGAAAGTGTGTAGAAGTCACATGGGGCCCCTACGCTGCAGATTTATCATGGAGACACCAGATTATTATATAAAGAAAATAAAATAATTAAGCCCCTTCGTCACCCAGTTGCCAAATGCAATCAGATACATCATCATTATCGAGTACTGTCTGCACGTCACTGATGTCCTCCTCAACCGTCTCTGGGTCAGGAGCTAGAGATGTCCCGAACTATTCGCCGGCGAACGGTTTCCGGCAAACATAGCTTGTTCGCGTCCGCTGGGGCGGGCGAACATATGCGATGTTCGCGTTCGCCCCTATACTTTATCATTAAGCAAACTTTGACCCTGTACCTCACAGTCAGCAGACACATTCCAGCATACCCTCCCTCCCAGACCCTCCCACCTCCTATCAAAAAGCAAGGACGGCATCCATCTTAGATTCATTCTGAAGCTGCAGTGTTAGTAGTTGTAATCACAGTGCGATTAATATAACCTGTATTAATCGCATTGCGAATTTAACTTAGAGCTGGGTTCCTAATGGTTGTATTGCTAGAATATAATGAAGATTGAGAATATAATGCTATATTCATTATATTCGTCAATTCTAGCAATACAACCATTAGAAACTCAGATCTAAGTTGTAATTGCAATGTGATTAATACAGGTTATATTAATTGCATTGCGATTACAACTTAGATCGGAGTTCCTAATGGTTTTATTGCTAGAATATAACGAAGATTGAGAATATAGCGCTATATTCTCAATCTTCGTGATATTCTAGTAATACAACCATTAGGAATCCAGTTCTAAGTTGAATTCGCAATGCGATTAATGCAGTTTTTATTAATTGCTTGCGAATTCAACTTACCACACTCTGTATCAAATACGTAATTTTCCATGGGAGTCCCCTTGAAACAACTTTTCCATTACTATTGTGGCCAGAAAGAGTCCCTGTGGGTTTTAAAATTCGCCTGTCTATTGGAATCTATGGCGGTTCGCCCTGTTCGCCCGTTCGCGAACAGTTGCATAAATTCGCGTTCGCCGTTCGCGAACGGAAAATTTTATGTTCACGACATCTCTATCAGGAGCCTAACCGCTCGCAATACCAGCTCCCACACCACTTTCCTCATCACTACTTGCGCACCTAGTGGAGGAAGCGGTGGATGTCTCCTCCACATCTTGGCTTGCCAGTAGCTGCTGACTGTCTCCTAGTAGCTCGTCCTCACTGTATAGTGGAGCTGAGCCCACAGCATACAATACTTCTCTGGCTGAGGGAACAGAAAAGGACAGAGGCAGGTTGAGGACAGGTGAGGGCACAGGGCCTGCTAAGTAAGGGTTGTGTCTGACGAACCCACTGACTCTTGGCTGTGGGTGTCTGATGTCACTTGCGACGAAGTCGAAGATCGAGTCAACCATTTAAGAACCACTGGGTTGCTGGTCATGACACGACCACTAGCTGACACTGGGAGCTCAGGCCTCTCGAAGTGACCCCTGCTGCCACAGCCCCTTACTCTGCTGCGACCTCTGCCTGCGCCAGAAACATTTAGGCCTCTGCCACTCCCCTCTGCAGGACCTGGAAATTCTCTGTCTGACATACTGTTAGATCAAATAATCAAATGTTAAATCAAATATTTTAGTTTGCAACTAATACACGGCAAACTGGGCTTTAGAATATATCACTGCACAGCAGAATGGCAATTAGGCCCTAATTTTTTTCCACTTTTCCACAACACAAAATGCTCTTCAACAGATAAGTGCAACGAAGAACGGAGTATATATTTTTATTTTGCCACTAATGCACGGCAAACTGGGCTTTAGAATATTTCACTGCACCGCAGAACGGCAATGAGGCCCTAATTTCATTCCACTTTTCTACAACACAAAAGGCATTTCAACAGATAAGTGCAACGATGAACAGCGAATATTTTTTTTATTTCGCTACTAATACGTGGCAAACTGGGCTTTTGAATATAGCACTGTACCGCACAAGGGCAAATACATTTTTCTTTTGCCACTAATACACGGCGAAAGGGGCTTTACAACATACAACTGCACTGCACAAGGGCAAATAAGACATACTGTAGAAATATTTCCTTGTGATAAACTCTGTTAATGGCTGTATCAAACAACATTTGCACCACAATTACCAGAACAGCTTGCTGGAATTGCAGAGCTTTATAATGGCAATTTGGGTCCCCAGTCAGTGCAGCAAGGTGTAATAGGATTGTTCCTGTTACCGAGTCTGTAACCTCCACTACTAAACCCTGTTCTACATAAATGCTGTGGAACGACTCCTCAGTCCTTATCATTTCCCTGCACTTATAAATCATTTTTTTACCACAATCAAGTCTTTTCTATCACTGTCCCTAGCGCCTGCAGACACGTCTCTCCCTGCACTAAGTACGCTGGTGAATGGCAGAATCTAAGATGGCTATTTATAGGGCTGTGTCATCACAGTGCTGGCAGCTGATTGGCTGCATGCATGGCATTATGGGTGATCACGCCTTCCCAGAGTTCCTTTCTCCATATCCTCACACGTGCAGCAGCCATTTAGGAAAAAATGTGATTTATTACCACGAAGCGTGAGGAAATTCGACTTCGGTGCGAATCAAATTTTTCCTGAACTCTTGCACCAGGGCCTATGAGCCTTTAGCTACTCTCCTGGTCCGAGCTGATGCCTATATCAAGTTACAACAGCCAGGTGCTATTACATTGCCCAATTTACAGTCAGTGGAAGTGCAGATGGATAAGAACACATCCATTGGTGCTCATTGCAACTGCCTGGTTACACAGGCCAATGCAAAAATAATTCTGGAGGAACGACTGCTTCTGTAGGTGTTCCTCCCTCATTCTGTTATATTCATTATTGACGGCACATCCCTGTGCTGCCAATAATCTGGCATTTTTCATCCTTACATGTTCGTTCATCGGCTGATTGTACAAGCCAATTATCGCGAATAAGCGTTGCTATGAATGTGTGTTTGCAATAATTTGGCAATAATGGTGCATTTTAATAGGAGCTTCAAATGTTCCGACTGCTTTAATTTTCTACAATCTATTCATAAATACGTAGGAGGGGGAAGGCATGACTTTCAGAGACCCATGACCTGTGCTCCCTCCACATCTCTACCTGTGCCAGAGGATTGTTGGGCTCTTGAACTGGAGAGCCACTTCACTGTTCTGTAATGTATTTTACATGCAGAGAGCACAGCGGTTTTCTGACCTGGGGCCAATTTACTTAGTGGCATTAGGTGCCAGCAGAGTATATGGTGAAGGATTTAGACTGCTACCATTGATGGTTTATGGTTCTCCAAATGTTATGAATTTGCCCCCTCCTTTTCCTAAATGCATCATTTGCAGTGAACTAATGTCAATATTAATAGATGACCTTCTCTATGTAGAATGTAGATTCCCCTGTATAACAAAAGCAGTAATGGTCTGAGGACAGCACTAAAAGTCCCTCACATTAATCTGAGATGCAGAAGAAGGCCACAGTCCACACCAATAGTCCAAACGCAACAATGGAAACTTGACATTGGCATATCTTTCTTTCCAGCTTCATTCTTATCCCATCACAAATACAGTAAAAAAGGCAATGTTTCGGCTTATAGCAAGACATGGCTTAAAAAAGGCTTGCCATATGCTGAATTGTTGCCTGTTTCACTGAATTCAGCACCAAAGGTCTTGTCCTAATGAAATGCTGTGGAGAAGACTAATGTAGAAGCTGAAGCAAGCCATTTTCTTTGATCCAGTAAGGGGCCACTACCATAATTTTTTTTTTCCACCAAAAAAGGTGGCTGCTTATAGAATTATTTGACTCCACTCCATGTATTCTAGTTCCTATCCTGACTCTTAACTTTCATCTTTGCTTGGACTTTTAGAACGGCCAACAGCCTTGCTTGGTTTTCTCTCTCAGACCATTCTCTGTGGCCAGAAAGAGAAGGAGGATGAGTGAGGCAATTACAGCATCACACATTACACTGATAAGTGTAGTGCTCTTCTGTGGGCATCTTTATCTAGTCCTATCAAGAGAACAATAGAGCTGTCATGCTGTCACCCTAATTCTACAATCTACTATTTTACTAACAGATAACATCTTGACATTGCAGAAACAGCAGCAATAAAATAACAATGAGATCCCTATCTATATAGTAGTTTTATCTCTGTGTGTTGACTGCTACAGACGGACAGCACTTTGTATTCAATTTTCAGTGGCACAGTATGGCCGAAATGAAAAAGAAAACCCAGCTAAAATGTCTTTAAAGACTTGTTTTCTATGGACATTGAGTTTGAAAAAATATCCCTTTCTAAAGGAAGTGTCCCTTTAATAAAAATCAACGTACATCTTTAATTGCAGCAAGCTACCGAACTGCTTCTGTGAGGCCAGTATAACTGAAGGACCACAGGCTCCAAGCTTTACACTCGCTGAGAGGTGTTTTCCTGCTCAGTAAGCCAAGAGCTTTCTCTATTTAAATGCAGAGATACGGACAACCTTTTACTGAGCCTTTTAAATATGCAATGCAGCGCAGGAGCTAATAAGTCAACACTAGAGGATTTGCAAGGCTTAATGCGTAAGTGTTAAAATTCGAGAATGCTGCTTGGAATAAATGCCTGGAAATTACAAGTCTAGAGTAAAAACAAGTATGAGGTTAGTAAGATGTTAATACATATCTATACAATAACTCCCTGGTGCTCAGTACCTGGATTCATAGTATATATAAGTATTACCTTTGATTTGACATCATTCCATAAGGTAAAAGAGTCATCCGTTTCAATTGGGAGCTTAAAGGCAATGTCCAAGACTAGAAAGAAATGCGTGCTTACTTAAAAATAACAGTACTACACTTGTCCACGGGTTCTGAGTGGTATTTCAACTAAATCCCATCACTTTAAGGGAGTTGAGCTACAAGACCACACACATACTGTAGGCAAGTGTGTAAGCAGCCATGTTTATAATCCTAGACAATCCCTTAAGGTAAAGTGAAATGCTGGCTTTCCTCCACAACTGGTTGGATGGAATGTCTGGTGTCCATGGTCATCCCATACCAGTGAGTATTTGGATTGTATCCTACCATTTGTTCACTACATCACCATGTTTAGTAGTAGGTTGCAATGAGTATTAGGAAAGTATGACAATCCATGACCTGGGGAAGACAAGGTCTCATATACATGGCAGAGCAGTGTGTACTGAATCAGCATGGTAGAACAGTGATACACCCTTACAGCACAAAATTAAGGCATTATTTTTTAGAAGTAATACCCCTGAGGACAACCCCTCCATAATATGTCATCTTAGTGTTGCCCTATAGATTTGCCATAAGATTGGAGCCGTACTGTGGCATACATGAGGCCTTTAAGTGCACTCGACCAGCTCAGTGTCATAAATAGATTGTGTTACCTGCCCTACAGATATTTTCCAGCATGGTTCCCAACTAAACCACATTGTCTAGGAGGAGTAAAGTGGAGTTTCTAAGACCTTTTAGCTGCTTACCCATGGACACTGGTTGACGGCTACTCTCTCTCCTTCTTTCCTGGGCATGTGATTGAGCCTGTATAGTAAATAAGTCAAATGAGACTCAATAAAATAGCAGTAATGATTCATTATCTAAGCCTGTATTCATCTTATACAATATTATAAAAAGCCATCTTTCATTATTGTGATTTGCAACTTTTCCAAAATGATCATTCAAATCTTCTCAAATACATTTCTTCTTCTTTTTCCTTTAAGTGCTGATGGAGATTTTGCGGTTACTCATCTGACCAAAGCTCATCTCTTTCACGATGGACGCATAAAATGGATGCCTCCTGCCATTTACAAGAGCTCCTGCAGCATTGATGTCACATTTTTTCCCTTTGACCAGCAGAACTGCACCATGAAGTTTGGGTCATGGACTTACGATAGAGCAAAAATTGACCTAATTAGCATGCACAATCACGTTGACCAGCTAGACTACTGGGAGAGCGGAGAATGGGTCATTGTCAATGCTGTTGGCAATTACAACATCAAAAAGTATGAGTGCTGCACAGAAATATACTCAGACATCACATATTCCTTCATCATTAGAAGGCTTCCTTTATTCTACACAATTAACCTCATCATCCCATGCCTTCTCATCTCCTGCTTGACAGTGCTGGTCTTCTACTTGCCTTCAGAGTGTGGAGAGAAAATTACTTTGTGTATTTCAGTGCTACTCTCTCTAACTGTCTTCCTCCTCCTCATTACAGAGATCATCCCTTCCACTTCTCTGGTAATCCCTTTGATTGGTGAATACCTTCTGTTCACTATGATCTTTGTCACGTTGTCTATTATAATCACTGTATTTGTGTTGAATGTGCACCACCGATCTCCTCGCACACACACCATGCCAGCCTGGGTACGTAGAATATTCTTAGATGTGGTACCTCGGGTACTATTCATGAAGAGACCAGCAAAAGATAACTGCAAGAAGCTAATTGAGTCCCTACATGCTAGACAACTCAGTCCTCCACCCAGGCTGTGGACTGAGACTGATATTGAACCAGCCTTCCAGAGCTCATCGTCAGCGAGTCCCACCAGTCAGAGAGCCTCGCCTACATCTTCCTGCTGCCACCAGCTAGAACAAACAGCCAACACCCAAGTGATCTGCAAGTCACCATCAGGGCAATATTCAATGTTGTGTGAAGAATCAACACTGACTAGTTGTCCTTCTCCACAAAATAAGACCCACCTTCTTGCAGAGCCTCAGACCAACCTGATGCCAAAAGTACGCTCTGTAAGTGTCCAACAGATGTACACCCCCAAAGAAACCAGTGAGGGCACAATTCGTTGTCGCTCAAGAAGCATACAGTACTGCTACTTTCACGAGGATTCCTTTCAGACCAATGGCCAATCCAGCAACTCTCCATTGTCTCAAAGATGCCATGTTAATGAAGGACAGCAAGGGAGTCAAAACTCCCAATGTAAATGCAAGTCCAAAACTCAAGAAACACCAAGTGGTGCCAGTCAAGTTACCAAAGCGATTAGTGCCAAAGAGCAGCATGTACTTCTAATGTCCCCATCTCTCAAGCTGGCCATAGAAGGAGTACACTACATTGCAGACCACATGAGAGCAGAGGACACTGACTTCTCTGTAAGTTTCCAGAGTATACTTACTCAATTGTTGAAAGTGTATCTATACGTAATGGTCAATATACTGTATGTCTTCATATACAATTGGTAAATGTATCTGTAGGTAATATATTATGAGTCCTCTTTAAATGTATGCATCTTGAAAAATCAATATATTTAAGTGCATGCATTATACTGAGGTGCATTTAAGGGGTTTTCCAACATTTTTATACTGGTTATCCTCCGGATACATCATCAGTGTCTGATTGGTAGGAGTCTGACCCCCGGGACCCCCACCGATCAGCTGTTTGAGAAAGCTGTGGTGCTTCTGTGAGCGCTGCGTCCTTCTTAAAGCTTACTGTAGCACAGCTCATTCCCATTCAAGTAGATACAATGTACAGTGCTGGATTCCCACCAATCACATACTGATGACCTATTATGTCATCAGCATAAAAAAGTCGAAAAAACCCTTTCAGATGAGGGAATAAGCATAAGTCCTGCAGTCAAGATAAGTAAGGGATAATTAGGGACAGAAAGCTTATTTTATAAGAAGAAATTAGGAATTTTGTATTATATGATGTGTGGAGATGTGTGGAGATGTGTGTGGTGGAGAGGACGTGTTTTGGAGTGAGGAAGTGTGGATTACTTGTGTGGCTATCGTACTATGAGGTTTTGGGAAATAGTGAGAATGTAAGGAACTTGGTCAACCAATGGTGGCTTGATGAAAGTTTTGCAAAATTATAAAGTCTGGTGAATCATTATGGCTTTGTGTGGGATTGTCTTGATTGGGTTTTCATCACAATTGAAAAAAGTGTTTGGTATAATGTGCAATGGGTATCTTAAAAAAGCCATTGATGGGCAAATGTTTCCCTGAGATTTACATCCATTTTTATCCAAAAATAGTATTGGGTTGAGGAAATTCCTAGACTTCCTTTGTGTAAGATTATTCACTTAAAGGGTTTCTGTCACCAGATTTTGGCCTAGTAAGCTGTCTGACATTAGCTATGGCCCAATGTCAGACCAACCTAATAATGTAAATCAAATGCCCCCCTGACCTGTCATAACACTAAAAAAAGCATTGCCCCTGCTCCTAGAGGCTCCGTGTTCCCACCTGCGGCCACGCCCCTCTTCTTTTGATTGACAATGCCGGGCAGCTCATCTCTCCTGCCTCCGGCCGAAATCCCGCGCCTGCGCCGTCCGCTTGTGTATTCGGTGCAGGCGCAGTGAGCCGAGGACTGCTGTGCCCGCTCTCTGACATTGGCCCATAGCTAATGTGAGACAGCTTATAAGGCCAAAATCTGGTGACAGAAACCCTTTAAGATGATCAGAGCCCATTTATTTCTTCCACTCCTTTGACACGCTCCCACCTGATCACTGCTTCGAGACATAATATCTGGCCTGTTATGGTCACATTAATTAACAGTTTTCCCAGCTTTGCACATTCCATACTTTTTAGAAGTGTTGCTCAGCAATAAGCAAAAAACAAAGTAATCCCTGCAGTGACCCAACCCTTCCTCCTCCACAGCAATCAGCTGTATAGAAACTTGTCAATAAGTGTTCGGTTCCCCTGCCGAGCTATCACAGAGGAAAATAGCATTATACATTGCCCGTTCAAATCTATGGACTGTGTGAAATGCAGGACAGGACAGGTCCTCCAGAACAAAACACCCTCCACTCTGGCCAAGATATGAAGATCTTGAGTAGTAGAACTATTCTATTAAGGGGTTCTCTGGGCTACAAATACCAGGATAGGTCATCAATACCATATTGGTGGGGATCCAATACCCAGCACCCCTATTGGTCAGCTGTTTCCGGCTGCCACTCTGCTGGAAACAGTTTACAGAGTGGAAGCAGAAGGCTGTGTACACTGCCATTTCTAGCCCCATCGTACTGGAGCTCAGCTCCCATTTACTCGAATGGGAGCTGAGCTGCAGTACCTCAGTACAGCCACTACACAATGTATGGAGCTGTCTGCCTCCACCTCCATACAATGTATAGCTTCGCACACTGAGCCCACAACAGCTGATCGGTGGGGTATCAGGTGTCGAATCCCCACGGTCTGATATTGATGACCTATTTGGAGAATAATTCATCAATATCTGTAGTCCAGAGAACCCCTTTAATTCAGAATTCCCTACTAGGTTACGTTCACACATAGTGGATACTCTACAGACTTACCTCCGTGAATTTGTGTGTGTCAAATGCACAGTTTTATATAGTACCAGCAAAGTGGATGAGATTTTAGGTAATTTCATAAACACACTGCTAAAAAAAAAATCAGCAGAGTAAATCTGCAGCAGGTCAGTTTATGCTGCGGATGTTCACCACCGATTTCACAAAGGGTGAAGTCCGTGATAAATCCACATGCAGTGGAAAATCCACCCCATGTGGCCGTATGCCTAGGTTGTCCGAAAATGCAGCTCACCTTCACCCACTTGACTAAGACTAAGTTGCGATACCAGGTGCAACCCATGCACAAGAGTGATGCTGTTCATGAATGAAAGTGGGCCATTTTTTGACTGATCCTGAACAGCCCCTTTAAAACAAAGAGTTAAAGATATCTAAAACTCCCTCACATCAATGCCATTCCAACAATGAATTCCTACAATGGACCTGATCACACGGACTCATGGTGTATGAGCATATTAGATGGGTGGCAGAGGGATATGTCTACGTGGCAATACTTTTAATCTTGAACCGCTAGTCTTGGGGTACAACGCACCTCCTTATTGTTCAGTCTCCCCATACAGAAGACACTGCTGACCTTGTCACTTCATGTAGGCCTGCGTTATTCAGCTTTGGTCATTATGTGGCAGGTGCAAGCTGTGCTGTCTGATAACTTTAAATGGAGGCCATTGTCAGCAAGCTACTCACAGTGTGATAAAGTGAGCGCACAGCCTGCAATCATTTAGTCTATTTCCATCTCAAGTGGCTGTTATCTGTCTTTTCTCTCAGCATCTTCCTCCATACTGTAGCTTTCAATCCCTCTACTTCTAAGATTGTGTATGCCAAATCTTTACTCCTTTCTTCCTTCCCCCCACACGTTGCTTTCTATTTTACATTCTGCCGTTGACTGGTTTTCAGGCTCACAGTTCTGCTTGACTTCTGAAGGCCTTCCCTTGTGTCTGACATTCTCTGGCCATGACTAACACACATCACTCTCTTAAACATTTGTTGCTTCCACCCTTCATAAGATTGCTGATGTGAAGCATACCATGACTGAAGGCTTGACGTACACCTACTGATCAAACTGGACCCCCATGACATTTGGGCCAATTCCCCACCTCTTGTTTTGGATCGTTGCACTCCTACATAAGTCCCATCCTACCTAATAGCAAAGGGAATGGGTCCAACCGTGGATGTCCCCCTTTTCTCTTTATTCTGATTGAATAAAGAAGCCCATTCAGAATTCCTGTTGTAGTGCTGCCTATTGTTTTCCAAATTTGCTCTGAAGTTTTTCTGTGCACTTCTTAAGGAGTGGTGAGCTGGATTTTACTCATTTATATCATATTCCCAAGCTGATTTTTCCTTTTTTAGTATGCAATTTGGCCAGGCCTCTTAGACTTGACAATGGCAGTGGCAATGTCTACAACCGGGCCGCGAAATCAAAGGAAAGGGCACCATGAATGTGCAGCACGCTCTCCCATAGCAAGCATGGCCATCTTTCTATTTATCTGTATGGGAGTTTCAGAAATAGCTGAGCTGGCTCTCAGCTTTTCGTCACACCTGTCGAAGTGAATGGAAGGTGGCCATGCTTGCGTGGTGCACACTTTTTCACTTTGGGAATCCCATTCTGCACATAGTTGCAGGTCCCAGAGGTGCAACCTCTACCAATCTGAAATTGGTGGTATATACTGGCCATATGCCAGAAATGTGTGAGATAGGCCAACCCCTTTAAAGCTGATGGCTGGGGCCTTCAACAGCAAGGCAACCTGTGATTACCTTATGATTACGACCCCTCTAACAAAAAGGGATTGTGTAAAGAGGACAACATGTTAAGTCAAGCCTGGACAGTTCATAAGCAGAGGACCACCTCTGTTAGGTAGCTACTATATGTTTCAAAAAGATATTTTAGTTGCCTGGAGATTCTAGATTTTGACTCCTGTTGTCTATATTTCTCCACCAAAATGACTTACTTCAGTCATCACAAATGAGGAAGGTTCGTTGATGGTCATGTTCAGCAATTTAACAGAGTATATCAGTATGTAAGTTGACCCAATTTTGGAGGGATGTCCAGAGTTAGAAAAACATCTCTGCTTTCTTTCAAAAATACCACCACACCGGTCCTTGGATTATGCCTCGTTCCCGACCATTGTTGCAATAGATATATTGAATCTCCAATAATCACGACTATCTCTTATACCACCTATAATACATGTATTACATATATATAACTTGGCCTTTTGTTCCTTCAGGTAAAGCAGGATTGGAAGTATGTCGCTATGGTGATTGACCGAATCTTCTTATGGATGTTTGTCATCGTCTGCCTCTTGGGAACCGTTGGACTGTTCCTCCCACCTTGGCTAGCCGGAATGATATAATCCCATTGTCCCAGGAAAACACACAGATCAGTTTGGCTGACTGTGGTTGGGGAACATTGGATTTGGGTGGGAAAATGGGGAGCATGAATGCATGGTATATGCAGGCAGGCTTGACCAGACAGAAGAACAGATGAAGATACTTAAGAATTCAGTCAAAACTAGGACACAGCAAAGAAGAAGAATGACCAGAGTGAGAAAGCGTGTGACAGTGTCTGTAGTATATGAATATTTAATCTTATGTCTGACTCGCATGAGTGGGCTTGGAAACCTCCTGGGGTTACCCTAGGGCAGAAAACCATTTCAAAGGCATTCCCTGCCTCCATGGCCAGGAATCCTCCATTAAATATTTTCTGTACACAGCTCACTGCACAAAGCAATGGGTTTATCTAAACAGGGGCTAACTCTGCTGGTCTTCAGCAGGTAAGTGAATAAACATGAACTGAACCTTAAGGCTTCTGTAGTTTTTCCGTCGGTTTACAATTGTCCATATATTTACATGACCTGTACATGACATCATGAGGAACTCAGTGGCTTGTGCCTCCAAGATATCATTAGGAAAACCTGGATGGATACGAATCTCTTTAAAGTCAATCTTTACCCATTATCGCCGTGATATTTTAGGTCAGACTAATTACTTAATATACAGCTGATACAGTGCCCAAATTTCACTCCATAGACTCAAAAGGATTCAATTCTGGCTTTCTGCAGCCACCACTAGACCAACCATAGGTGTATACTGTTTTATTATTGGCGATGAATGGAATGGCAGAGCACATGCTCAACCTGCCACACCATTCGCATGGGAGAATGAAGTCTCCATTGTGATGATCAGTGGGAGTCCCCAAGTCTAACGGTTATCTCCTATCCAGGGGACAGGGGTTAAGGGAAAATATATCCTGATGTATTTGCCTTTAAATCTCAATACATAGGCAGCATGTACTGTGATATCAGACCATCTTTTATTTGCTGCCCTAGTAGATCTTGGTAAAGAAATGTTTAAAAGCTCATATTGTCTGAAGGACATGTTTAAAACTTGGACACATCCCTCGCCGCCGGCAGAGCAGGCGTGTGACAGCAACGAACATTCAACTTACCAAAACCATAGGGACTTGTGGAGAAAAAGGAACATGGCCATTAAATCTGTGAAGGGCACAGTGTGTGTATAATGAGGTATTCGGATCATCTTCCTTATAAAAATTCTTACATCCCTATTACAAAAACTGCAAGAAGAAGCGAGAAAGAACTCAATGGGCTTGTTGTCATCGAAGAGTAATTTTGCAATGTGACTTAAATACCACTAAGTCCACACTGCCCTCATATAACATACCAGTAAGAAGACTGATTGTAACATCCATGGTGAAGAAACCTGCTCTGTTCTCAAAGTATAATAGATGTATTATACTGGTACAAATGACTACAGCACTACCCTAAAAACTACTAAAATATGTCCCTATATACAAGAGTAGCAGGGTCACATTAATACTGAAAAATGAAAAAAGAATGATTAAAATGGGATCCAGTATCTGTATGTATCATACAGATACTGGATCTCAGTTTAAGCATTCTTTTTTCCATTTTCCAGTATGTATAATACTGCCACCTATGTACAGGAATATAAGTACTATAATACTGCCTTCTATGGACAAGAATATAAGTACTATAATACTGCCTGCTATGTACAAGAATATAACTACTATAATACTGGCCCCCTATATACAGGAATATAACTACTATAATACGGCCTCCTATTTACAAGAATAAAACTAATATGAAACTCCCCCAATGTACTGGAATATAACTACTATAATACTGTTCTCTATGTACAAGACTATAACTACTGTAATACGGCCCCTGTTTACAAAAATGCAATTACTATAATATTGCTCCCTATATACAAGAATTACTATAATACTTCCCCTATAGCCAAGAATATAACTACTAAAATACTGACCTAATTTGCAAGAATATAACTACTCTAATACTGCCCCTTAGTAAAAGAATATAACTACTAGTGTTGAGAGAATCAAAGCATCTAAAGTGGAATTCAATCCAGAGTTTAGAAAACTTAGATTCACCACTAATCAGAATTCACTAGCGCGTCGTGCTAATGATTCGTTTTTTCTTTTCTAAAATGGCAGCTGCATGTGTTACAAAATGAAAGTAAGAAGCCTGAAAAAGCGAGATCAACCATAATTCCAGCCAATCTGCAAATAGCCATCCCCTATGATGTCACAGCCCTATAAAAGCCTCATCTTGTGTGGTCTCCGCCATAAGACTGTTGGCAGGTCTATTTTTTCCGTCCTGTATAACGGAAACAAACGGTACCGTTATTTGGCCCCATAGGCATGTATTAGAATCGAGCAAACCGGATGCCTCTTAAAGTCTTCCGTTTTGAATTCTGTCCTAGAATTGTGTTATACTCTATTATAACTCTGTTATAACAGAACCTACGGTATAACAGAATTCAATAACGCCAAAGTGAATCCGCCCTTAATGTGTTATTTTATACATAGACTTACTGTGCCTCAATATTAAAGGGCAGTCTACAGGGACATTGCTGGAATCGAAAAAGATCTGGAGCACAAGCCCCAATGAATATGGCGCAATTCTCTAAGTACACCCCCCCTCCCCGCACACTGCATTTTGCTCTACTTGCTGTACACTACAGCAACACATACCGATCACATTCAGAACCTCCCACATGACGTCTCCTCTGATGTGGACCTTCCTACATCATCTTCTCTATTCGGCCTGGACAACTTCTCTCATCCGCCTCGTCTCTGCAGAGTGAGACACACAGACATCTTAGTTCCTCACTTTTCTGTCATCATCCCCCAACCTGGAGTTCTGACAGTGTTATCCTGCTGCTCGTTGTGCTCACCGATACCCCCAAATACTGTCCTGAAGAAAAATAAGTGGCATACAGATAATCTTCCCCATAGTAATAGTACTCCTCATAGTCCCACCAATAGTAATTCCCTTCTAGACGGCTCTCATTAGTAATACTGCCCCCATTAAGTAATTTGTCCCCCACACTGCCCCCATTAAGTAATTTGCCCCCGCACTGCCCCAATTAGGTAATTTTCCCCCCACACTGCCCCACATAAAGTAATTTGCCCCCCCACACTGCCCCACATTAAGTAATTTGCCCCCCACACTGCCCCACATTAATTAATTTGACCCCCACACTGCCCCACATTCAGTAATTTGCCCCCAGTCTCATACCAGCTGTACATATAAAATAATATACAGGAGAAGATACCAGAAGTACCTACTATCTGGGCTTAGGTCCTTGTGCCTAGTGGACTGGCTGGCTTATGCTGAATCGACTAGTGCTGCCTGCTGAACACTGGAGGCTGGGCTGGCTCTGGCTGGCTGAGTCGACGCTGACTGACTGTGCCTGGGTCTGGCTGGCAGTCAGAGAACAAGGGCAACCGACCGTTTCAACAATATGGCTGGGCCAGATGCCAGTGAGTACAGTGGAGTAGGCACTGCAGTGGCACCGACACCGCACTCGTCTGTTCCCGACTGCAGGAACAAGAATTGTCCGGCAGTGCAGCAGAGCTGATGACGTTGTGATGTCACAGTGCACTGTGTGATCTGGACTTGCTGTGCAGCCCTGCCTTGGGGTTGGAATGGGATCGGATACTAGTTGTTGTGGCTGCTGCTGGTACAAGGTTTGGGGCAGTGGTACATTGATTCGGGGCCCTGGCCCCAGATAAAAGGCCCTAGCGACGCCCCTGGCAATCTAATATATTGCCACGTGGATCTTGTGCACAAGTAGCAGCTGAAGAAGGGGTGGTGGTAGCAGCAGCCACAACAATAGGGCAGAACTGCCACTGTCATCCAGCAGTAATGTTTTGACCAAGATTCGAGCTGTAACAAAATGGTTGACTCGCTGTTCAACTTCATCTCAAATAACAACAGATTCACACAACCAGGAATCGCTGGGTTTCTATAACGCCACACTTAGTTGGCATGGCCCAGGAACTACCTTTGTGCCCTCACCTGTCCAGAACTTGCCCTTTGCTTTTGCTGCTTTTTCTCCTAGCCAATTAATGTATGCCACCAGCTCTGCTCTGCTTTTCAGCGAGGATGAACTTTATGAGGACAGTCAGCAGTTACAGGCCATCCATCCCACACTTGGAGGAGAGGTCCGCTGAAGACTCCTCTAGGCATGCAACTATGGATGATAAAATTTGGGTGGGAGCATATGTTTCAAAAGGTCAGGGAAGTGCACAAGAGACAGGTGAGGGTGACACAAGTGACAACCAAACAGATGTAGCTGATCAAATGTGGGAGCTGGGTAAAAAGGGGTGATCATCATCATCAGGGGGTGAGAATGGCAGCGTGCCTGTGAGCCAACAGGGTGTAAGAGTGCCCCTGAGAGAGCAGAGTAAAAGCAGTGGGAGATCTGCAGCCAAACGCAGGAGGGGTACACCGTCTGGTATTTGGGAGACTACAGTGGCAGAGGCAGGCAGGCATTACGCAGTGATGGAGGGAAAATGCCATACTCGCCAGTGTGGGAATTTTTCACCAAGTTGTTGGGGGATGTTAGCATGGCAGTGCACTCATCCAGCTGCAGAGAAGCTGAGCATGGACCTGGCCAAGTTGCAGGTTCTACAGTCCCTCTGTTTCCATGTAGTTGACTAGGGAAGTAGAATGCAGGATGTTTGGGCAGGGTGCTAATGTTGGCAGGACGGCACTGCGTCAACACATGGTGTGTCTAGAGATGAACTAATCAAAGTTAACAAAGTGAAATTCAATCCGAATTTCAGGAAAAATACGATTCACACTGAATCCGAATTTCCTCATGCTTTGTGGTAACGAATCGGAATTTTTTACTAAAATGGCTGCTGCACCAATCAGCCAATCAGCACCCAGCCAGCCCTGTGATGTCACAGCCCTATAAATAGCCATCTTGGATTCTGCCATTTACCAGTGTACTCAGTGCAGGGAGAGACGTCAGCAGGCGCTAGGGACAGTGTTACAAAAAAAGGCCTTTTTGCTAAAAAAAAATAAAAAATATTTACAAGTGCAGGGAAAGATTCTTCAAAGTGTAGGGAAAGAATAGGGAGGAATCATTCCGTAACATTTACTGTATGTTGAACAGGGTTCAGTAGGGGAGGTTACATTCTGAGTAATAGGAACAATCCTATTACACCTTGCTCCACTGACTGGGGATCCAAATTGCCATTATACAGCTCTGTAATTCAATTAAACCTTTCTTATTAGGGTGCAAGTGTTGTTAGAAACAGGCCCTTGTGCGGTGCAGTTATATGTTCTAAAGAAATTTTTGGCTTGTAATAGTGGGGAAAAAAGGGCTTATTAGCCACTGTGTGGTGAAGTGCGAAAATGACAGCCCTTTTTGTTGTGTATTAGTAACAAAAGTAAAATATATTTGCTGTTCAGCGGTACAGTTTTATGTCATAAAGCCGTTTGTGGCGTATATTAGTGGAAAAAGAAAAGATATATATGCCGATCAGCAGTACACGTATATGTTCTAAAGCCTTTTGTGGCGTGTATTAGTAGAAAAAGAAAAAATATATTTGCAGATCAGTGGTGCAGTTATACAGGGCCGGCGCGTCCTATAAGCGGACTAGGCCGCCGCGTAGAGCGCCCCTTGGCAAGGGGCGCTGCTAGGAGCGCCGGCCCTGCCTCATGCTGCAGCCGCCCGAGCGCTCTGTATAGAGCCTCAGGCGGCTGCAGCACTGCCCGGGCTGGTGCGCACCGCCCGGGCACAGCAAGAGGAAAGGAGCTGACAGGAGGGAAGCGCTCAGCGCTCCCTCCTGTCAGTCCATTGTAGCGCGGCCGAGCTCTTTATGGCCGCGGGTACAGGAGCATGTGTCTCCTGTACCCGGCCGGACTGACATGAAGTGCGCACACAGTGTGCACTTCCTGTCAGTCCGTCAGGGTACAGGAATCTAAAGCTCCTGTACCCGTGGACCATAAAGCGCTCGGCCACGCTACATTACAGGTGGGGAGAGAGAGGGGAAGAATGACAAGAGGGGGAGAAGAATGACAAGAGGGGGAGAAGAATGACAAGAGGGGGGAGAAGAATGACAAGAGGGGGAGAAGAATGACAAGAGGGGGAGAAGAATGACAAGAGGGGGGGAGAAGAATGACAAGAGGGGAGGAAGCATGACAAGAGGGGGGAGAAGAATGACAAGAGGGGAGGAAGCATGACAAGAGGGGGGGAGAAGAATGACAAGAGGGGAGGAAGAATGACAGGGGGAATGACAAAGGAGGAGGGGTGAAGATTGACGGGGGGGGGGGGGAGAATGACAAAGGAGGGGGGGGTGAAGAATGATAAGGGGGGGGGGGGGCGGCAAACTTTTCTTTTGCCTAGGGCGGCAAAAATCCTTGCACCGGCCCTGCAGTTATATGTTCTGAAGCCGTTTGTGGAGTGTATTAGTGGCAAAAGAAAATTATATTTGCCGTTTAGCGGTTAAGTTATATGTTCTAAAGCCCTTTTTTGTGTGTTTTAGTGTGGGGGAAAAAGGGTTTATTAGCCGTTGTGTGGTGATGGGAGAAAATTAGAGACTTTTTTGGGGTGTTTTAATTTCCTTTTTATTAATTTGATCTAACAGTATGTCAGACAGAGAAGTGCCAGCTCCTGCACAGGGGAGTGGCAGAGGCCTAAATGTTTCTGGCGCAGGCAGAGGTCGCAGCAGAGTAAGGGGCCGTGGCAGCAGGGGTCACTTCAAGATGCCTGAGCTCCCAGTGTTAGCTAGCAGTCGTGTGTGTCTTGACCAGCAACCCAGTGGTTCTCGAATGGTTGACTCGTTCTTCGACTTCGTCACAAGTGACATCAGACACCCCCAGCCAAGAGTGAGTACAACCCTTAGTTGGTATGGCCTGGAAGCAGGCTCTGTGCCCTCAAATGTCCTCAACCTGCCTCTGTCCTTTTCTGTTCCCTCAGCCAGAGAAGTATAGTATGCTGTGGGCTCAGCTCCACTATACAGTAAGGACGAGCTACTAGGAGACAGTCAGCAGCTACTGGCAAGCCAAGATGTGGAGGAGACATCCGCCGCTTCCTCCACTAGGCGGGCAAGTAGTGATGAGGAGAGAGACGTGGGAGCTGGTGTTGCAAGCGGTCAGGCTCCTGACCCAGAGACGGTTGAGGAGGACATCAGTGACGTGCAGACAGTACTCGATGATGATGATGTTGCTGATCGCACTTGGGAGCTGGATGACAAAGGGGCTTCATCATCATTGGGAGAAGAGGATGGCAGCTTGCCCGTGAGCCAGAAAGTCGCTAGAGTGCCCAGGAGTCAGCAGGGTGGCAGCAGTGGGAGGTCGGGAGCCAAATGTGCCCGGGGTAGACCACCCGATTTACAGGAGCCTACCTGCCCGGAAAGTAGTGGTGCACGGGTTCATGGAGGCAGCGGCGGTAGCTGTCAGTCAATGCGTAGTGTTGGGGGTAAAATCACCTACTCAGCGGTGTGGCAGTTTTTTGTTAACATGGCCATATGAAGAATCTGTGGGCAGAAGGTGATGCGTGGCCAGGATGCCAATGTTGGCACCACGGCACTATAAATTGGCCTGGGAGAACCGTGGCTCCAATGTGGGGTCCAGCCTGCCGCAGCAACCGTGCATCACCCAGTGGCACGCACCTGGTTTCAGGCAGTCAAGGCTCCACCAACTCAGCCGAAGGGAGCTGTCTGTCCTTCCCATCATTTTCTCGTCCTGATACTTCTGCTCCTCCTAGTCTTCGTCAGTCATTCCGTCAGCAATCGATCACCAAAGCAATTGCCAAGAGACAACAGTATGCATGCACTCGTCCAATGGCGCAGAAGCTAAATGTGCTCCTGTCCAAGTTGCTGGTGCTACAGTCCCTCCCTTTCCAAGTGGTGGACTCTACACATTTCAGAAAACTGATGGCTTGTGCCGAGCCGAGCTGGAGAGTCCCAAGCCATCATTTATTTGCCGAAAAGACAGTACCAGCCTTGCACACACATGTAGAACAGAAGGTGGGCCAATCCTTGAGCCTGTCAGTGTCTGCCAAAGTGCACGGCAGTGCCGACGTGTGGAGCTGTAATTACGGTCAGGGACTATACATGTCCTTTACGGCCCTCTGGGTGAATGTGGTTAATGCACAGCCACACCAGCAACTTGGCCAGGTGACTCCGCTTCCGCCTCCATGTTGTCATGCCGTTGGTCCTGCGACAATGTCCGCCTCTGCCTCCTCATCCTTCTCCATGTCCTCAGCCTTCACTGCAGGGACAATTCACAGTGCCCCTCCAGCATATCACATATGCAGGGCATGGTGTTGTCATGCTGTTCTGCACCTCGTTTGCCTGGGCGAACGGAATCACACATGGGAGGAACTGCTCCATATCCTCCATATGTCACCTTGCCACTCTGTGGTCTCCTGATGCTGCTTTCACCTCCACACTATGGCCTCCTGATGCTGCTGCAACCTCCACACTCTGTCACTGTGTCACTCTGTGGTTTCCTCATGCTGCTGCCACCTCCACACTATGTCACGTTGCCACTCTGTAGTCTCTTCATGCTGTTGCCACCTCCACACTATGTCACCTTGCCACTCTATGGTCTCCTCATGCTGCTGGCACCTCCACACTGGTATTATGCCACTTTTGGCCTCCTCGAGCTGCTGCCACCTCCACACTGTCATTGTGCCACTCTGTGGCCTCCTTATGCTGATTCCACCTCACCATTATGTCAAATGGCCACTCTGTGGACTTCTCATGCTGTTCCCACCCTCCCCACTTCTTGACTGGGCCACTATTCTGCCTTTCAGCCTTGCTGACATCATCATTTATTTGACCCTTCTTCTGATCTGTTAGAAGCAAGGAAAATGAGATGCACAACAGATTCTGTCTGTGTAGCAGCTATAAGGCCTGTATGGTCCCATCAGAATTGGCCTGTGGTTTGGTAGCCAAAAGCAGGAGTGGGTACAAAACACAGAAAACATGCTAATATTCCATTCACATGTCATCTCTGTTTTGGATCCACTCCTGTTTTTTTGGCATTAGCAATACTGATGGATTACTGACCAAATGAGTGAAGGCGGATGCTCAACAGACAGGATGCGTTTTTTGTGGGGTTATTGTTCTGACGGATCAGAGGAAGGGCAAAATAATCAGTGACGTCAACACAAACTTACTGCTGACATCCTCTCCACTCTACTTGTATAAGAGTTTAATAGAACAGGTTCTGTAGATATCTATGTGGAATCAGCTGACGACAGTGTAAAAGGAGTGTGCTTCTTCTTGGTGCTAACATCGACCTGTAAGGCTGCGTTCATACTTGAGTTATTTGGTCAGTTTTGGCCCCATGACTGCCCAAATAAGTGAAGTGTGCAATGATTCTTAGAGCGACGCCTGTCATCTGCATGTCATACGTACTCAGTATAATTTCTAAAATTTCGCTCATCACGGAAAACCGTGCCACTTATTTAGTGTTACAGCCTGATGCAGCAACCACTGCATCTCCCACCGGCCTGCCCCCCCCCCGCCCTTTCCAGCAGTCAGTGCTCGTCAACGTCAGCAGAAGGAAGCTATCATTTCTTACCATGGACTACAATGTCATCCATTGCTGCTGATACTCCTCCTTTTCATTACTTGTTTCGATAGCAATCGATCACGAGGTTGAAGACAACAGTATGCGTGCACTCATCCAACAGCGCAGAAGCTGAATGTGCACATGGCCTATTTGCTGATACTACAGTCCCTCCCTTTCCATGTAGTTGACTATGGAATTTGTATGTAGTGGAATATGTAAATCATTCTTTTTTTTTTGCACCCCTTAGGGGGGCCAGGTCTCGATGAACATCCTCATCTTTTGCTGGTTTTAATTCTTTCAAATCAACTTTTGCTGTCTCCATGTCCGATAAAACTTAGCAAAATGCAGAGAGAGGAGGAGGATAATCCTGATGAGATTATCATCGGCATTAGATGACTTTGAAAAGGAGCAAAAGCAAATTGCAGAAGAACCGTCTCCCACCTGTAGGGCAAGAGGGCAGTTAGGGTGTTGGAGAAGTGGGTTCACAACTAAGGGTAGGGTGGGGGGTACTTTCTTCTTCTATTACTCCGGGAATGCCCCTTGACCGTTTATCTCTCCCCTTTTATCAGTTTGTTGGATCCAACTGCCGGTCACCTGCTGTGCCACAAGGTACTTTTCGTATGTAGTTTAACCACTACCCGACCGCCTAACGCAGTGATGCGTCCTGCGGATGGCCGGGTTATTCCTCTTTGACGCATCGGGCGTCATCTCAGCATCGTCCGGCAGTGAAGTTATACTACAGCCTGCCAGCGATGATCATTCACTGCCAGGCTGTAGATGTAAAATAAAAAGCATCAAATAGGTATATCAGACGCTGTTTTGTTAACTCTGGTGGATCCTCTGGTGGTCCCCTTTAATTGGATCAACCACCAGAGGACACAGGCAGCTCTGAAAGTAGCACCAAGCACCACACTACACTACACCCCCCCCCTGTCACTTATTAACCCCTGTTCACCCCATATAGACTCCCTGATCACCCCCCGTCATTGATCACCCCCCTGTAAGGCTCCATTCAGACGAACATGTGTGTTTTGTGGATCCACGGATCCGCAAAACACGGACACCGGCAATGTGCTTTCCGCATTTTGCGGATCCGCACATTGCCAAAACTATATAGAAAATGCCTTTTCTTGTCCACAATTGCGGACAAAAATAGGAATTCTAGATCCGAGCTGGACAAAGTCTGTCCTCATAGAAATAAATGGGTCCGCAATTCCGTTCCGCAAAATGCGAAACAGAATTGCGGACGTGTGAATGGGGCCTAAGGGTCCCTTATCACCGCCAGTTAGTTAGCTACTTGTTAGGTAGTTAGCGCCCACCGCACCGCAGTCACTGATTAGTCGCTGATTAGCATCATCGCTGTCGCTAATCAGCACTAGTACTATATAGTATCTGTAAGTGATCAAGACTGATCGCAATCAGATCTATATCAGTACATTACGGTCACCTTAGGCGCTACAAAAAACGCAGTGTTCGCCCGATCAGGTCTGATCTTGTGTGCACACTTGCGTTCAGTGCGCCCCACCGCAGTGTCAGAATTTTATTTTTTCTGATCACTGCAAAAACAGCTTTACTTCACAAGCACTCCTATGTCCTTTCCCCTCTTTTTTTTTTTCCCTTTTTTTGGCCACATTGATCGATGCGAATAAAGAAATCTGTGCCGGTAATTGTTTTTTTCAGCCCAGAGGCTGAACGGAAAAAATAAATCTCATTACCCGTATGCTCAATATAAGGAGAATAGCAGAAACTCCTAATGCTGACCATACATGTAATGATTGCGGAGACCCTCAAATGCCAGGGCAGTATAAATACCCCACAAGTGACCCCATTTTAGAAAGAAGACACCCCAAGGTATTCCGTGAAAGGCATGGTGAGTTCATAGAAGATTTTTTTTTTGGCACAAGTTAGCGGAAATTGTTTTTTGTTTTTTTTTTGGTTTGTTTTTTCTTACAAAGTCTCATATTCCACTAACTTGTGACAAAAAATAAAATTTTACATAAACTCCATACCCCTCCGTGAGAATTAGTTTGGAATCCAAATGCGTAAAAATCCCCTTGGAATTTGGGCCCCTTTGCGCATCTTGGCTGCAAAAAAGTGTCACTCATGTGGTATCGCCGTACTCAGGAGAAGTAGAGCAATGTGTTTTGGGGTATATATTTACATATACCCATACTGTGTGTGAGAAATATCACTGTAAATGACAGCTTTTGAAAAAAAAAAATTATACAAAGTTGTCAATTTACAGAGATATTACTCTCACCCAGTATGGGTATATGTAAAAATACACCCCAAAACACATTGCCCTACTTCTTCTGAGTACGGCGATACCACATGTTACACTTTTTTGCAGCCTAGGTGCGTAAAGGGGCCGAAAGTCCAACGAGTACCTTTAGGCTTTACAAGGTTGCTCACAATTTAGCCCCGCCCAAAATTCCAGAACAGTAAACACACCCCACAAATGACCCCATTTCGGAAAGTAGAAACCCCAAGGTATTCACTGAGGGGCATAGTGAGTCCGTGGAAGATTTTTTTTTTTGACAGAAGTTAGCAGAAATGGAAACTTTATTATTATTTTTTTTCCCTCAGAAAGTGTCATTTTCCGCTAACTTGTGAAAAAAAATGAAATGATACATGAACTCACCATGCCCCTCTGCGAATACTTTGGGTTGTCTTCTTTCCAAAATGGTGTCATTTGGGTGGTATTTATACTATCCTGGCATTCTAGCACCTCAAGAAACATGACAGGTGCTCAGAAAGTCAGAGCTGCTTCAAAATGCGGAAATTCACTTTTGCGCAAACCAATAAATATACACTTATTGGATTTCTTTTTATCAAAGACATGTAGCACAATTAATTCTGACACAAACTTGTATAGAAATGTAATTATATTTGAACAATTTTACCCGAAAAAGTTAAAAATACACTTTTTTTGAGAAAATTGCGGTATCTTTTGATTAATATCAGAAAAACTAAAAATCTCAGCAGCAATCAAATACCACAAAAAGAAAGCTGTATTTGTGAGAAGAAAAGGAGGTAAAATTCATTTGGGTAGTAAGTTGTATGACAACTTAAAAAGCGTGAAAGTAGTGTAGTGCAGAATTGTAAAAAGTGGTTATGGTCATTAAAGGGAGTCTTTCACCCCAAATATGCACTATCTCACACTAACACCATTGTGTCGATAACAGTCCACACATTAAAATCCTTCTTACCATAAGGTTGTCAGTTGCATATTTCGTCTAAAAAACACTTTTATTGTATATGTAAATCAGGGTCTGAAGGTGCCCAGGAGCGGCGTTCCAACGGCTGGTGCCCAGGCCCTGTGCTGATTTCCATGTGCAACCACTCCCCTTTCACCCATTTGGTCCGCCCTTTCTCTGGCTGATTACCTCCTCTTCTTATGAAATGAATCGCCTGCGCTGATGACAGCCCTCTGATGCAGCGTCGGCTGGAGCGTGACGTACGGGCCGGCGCATGCGCACTGGATACTCAGAAGCATCTGCAAGTAATGGGTAGTACAGTGCTCATGCGCCGCCCCATACGTCATGCTCCAGCCGACGCTGCATCAGAGGGCTGTCATCGGCGCAGGCGCTGGATTTCAAAAGCAGAGAGGGAGGTTAGCAGCCAGAGAAAGGGCGGGCCAAATGGGTGAAAGGGGAGTGGTTGCACATGGAAATCAGCACGGGGCCTGGGCACCGGCCGTTGGAACGCCGCCCCTGGGCACCTTCAGACCCTGATTTACATATACAATAAAAGTGTTTTTTAGATGAACCATGCAACTGACAACCTTATGGTTGGAAGGATTTTAATGTGGGGACTGTTATCGACACAATGGTTTTAGTGTGAGATAGTGCACATTTGGGGTGAAAGACTCCCTTTAAGGGGGTTTAAGCTAGGGGGTCTGAAGTGGTTAAGTATGTAAGGGTTAAAAACAAGTATTCCTTTAATTATTAGGTACAATGTATATAGTGGTCAACTACTGGTCCCATGTGGCCCCTTATGTAATTCTCATACAAAAGGGGCATTTTCAGGAGAAAATTTGCAGGCCACAACAGCAATAGTTTGCATATTGTGCTATGCACCTAACCAGCCAAACCCCATACCAGCAATAGCCTCTGTTTGGCCAACATATTATATAGCAGCTACTAGTTTTCAGGCTCCTGTCCCTTAGGCCTTATGACACAGCCTTTGCGGAAATACTCCATAGTGCTTCTGGAGGGGGATTTGTGTCTCCGTTCCGAAATGCACCTTCCGGATTGTGGACCCATTCAAGAGAATGGGTCCTCATACGTGATGCGGTGTGAACACAGCCGCAATACGGGTACAGACTGGCAACGGCCGTGTGCATAAGGCCTTATGGCAATAATCCAGCAGCCATGTTTAATCCATCCACAATATTGGGCCTTCTGGTTTTAACCCTAATACATTTTTTAAGCGAAATACCACCTGGTTCATAGTATATATTTTATAGTTTTCAATTTTACACTTGGAATATGGAAATCATTCTTTTTTTAAAGGGATTCATGTCTACAGTGTTAAAAAAATAATTTCTGTTTTCCATTTAACAGAACAAAGCCATTTACAATTTTAACCCCTTAAGGACGAAGGGCGTACATGTACGCCCTTCGTCCGCACTTTAAAGATGGCGCCCGCTCCCGCACGGAGCGGGCGCATGAGCTGCGGGTAAACGCTTGATTCATCAAGCTGACACCCGCAGCTCATGTCCGCGACCGGCAGCGATGCCGATCGCGGACATTTAACCCCTCAGATGCCGTGGTCAATCCTGACCACGGCATCTGATCGTGCAAAACCGAAAGTTTCACTTTCGGTTTGTGCCCGGCTCCCTGATGGCCACAAGGGGGAGCCGGAGCATGCATGTAGTAGCCTAGGTTTCTGTGAATGAAACCTAGGTTACTACATAGTATTCCTATGGAGCCTATGACTGTAATAGGCTCCATAGGAATATATGATTTTCTCATATATTCCAATGCTATTGCATTGGAATATATGAGAATAGCAATCTGATGATTGCATTTTATAGTTCCCTATGGGAACTATAAGAAAGTGGTAAAAAAAATTCAAATCACCCCCCTTTCCCCAAAATGAAAATAAAATAAATAAAAAAATAAAAAAATTACACATAATGGGTGTCGCAATGTGCGAAAACGCCCATACTATAATAATATTAAAAAATATTCACCATACGGTAAACATAAAAACGGAAAGAAAGCGTCCAAATGGCTAATTCGCCATTTTTGGACGCTTCATTTCCTAAAAAAAAATGAATAAAAAGTGATCAAAACATCATACGCTCCCCATAATGGTATCAATTAAAAGTTCAGATTGCCCCGCAAAAAATGAGCCCCTACACTGCTCCGTTCGCATAATTACAAAAAAGTTATAGGGGTCAAAACATGGCGACAAAAAAATAAAATATAAAAATTCCCACTTTTAATTTTTTTTTCACTATCAAAACGCAAGAAAAACTATACATATTAGGTATTGCCGGAATCGTACTGACCTGAAGAAAAAAATTAACCAGTCAGTTTTATCGCAAATCGAACGTTGTAATTTAAAAACCCATAAAACTGTGGTGAAATTGCTTTTTTTTTGCAATTTCACCCCATTTGGAATTTTTTTCCTGTTTCCCACTACATCACATGCAAAAATAAATGGTAGCGTTAAAAAGTACAACTTGTCCCGCAAAAAACAAGCCATCATATGGCTATGTGAGCGGAAATATAAAAATGTTATGGCTTTTGGAAGGCAGGGAGCGCAAAACAAAAACGCAAAAATCCCAAAACCCCCGGTCCTTAAGGAGTTAATGTGTACATTTTTATATTTATTCTTAGTCTCTTTTTGAAAGTTCTTCATTGTTTGTATTGTTTTCAGAGCAAATAGTATGAGGCCTATTTTTGGTTTTGCATTTTTGATTTTTCCTCCCAACGTTCTAATAACCATAACTTTTTTACATTTTCCATTCATATAGCCATATGAGGGTCAATTCGAACACTCCCAAATACCAAACTTTTGTATTTTGTATTTTTTTGTTTTACTACTAGAAAAATCCTTCTTTTTAAAAAAAAGGGCTTGTTTTTTGAAGGATGAAATATCGATTTTATTGGTACCATTTTTGTAGTAGATACAACATTTATTATCTGTTATTTAATTATTATTTTTTTTGGGGGGGGGAGGGGTGACAAAACAAACTGTGAATCATGCGGTTTAATTTTTTTTCCATTACAGCAATCAGTGCACAGGAAATTTTTATTAATATTTTAATAGTTCCGATATTTTCAGATCGGTACCTGTATGGTGATCACAGCACTCAGTCCAATTCTGGCCAGTGTGGGTGCACATCACCGTTTGTTCCAAACTCCACCTTCTGGAACTTAGTCAGTCTGAGACAGATGAGGCTGGCCGCCCGCCCGCCCTAATGTTGAGTTATTGAATTGCACCACCATGTCCGGCTAAATCAATAAATTCACCCAGCATATAAAAATTGGAGTGCTGTCTCATCTGTCTCAGTAGTGATGAGCGGCAGGTGCCATATTCGATTTCGACGAAATTCGCGAATATTCGAATGAATATTCGTTTCGTATTCGTCGAAATCGAATATTACATCATTTTTCTAGTTATCGCGATTAAAATGCGATTTAAATAATCGCATATTGCGATTTGTACTTAAGGCTACTTTCCTATTGGTTTCATATCTAGAATTAGCGAGGATGGCTGAATATGACGATGTATTCGTAACATAGTTACACTCAAAACGAAGATGAGTATTCTACATCTTCGTTTTAGCAGCCTATTCGTCAACCTCGCTAATTCTAGCAATCAAATAGGAAGGTTGACTATAGAGACAACTGTGTTAAATTCGCTATGCGTTTTTTTTTAATACAATAATTATATTACTTGATATGATAATATTATTATAAGTATTCTATTTATTAAAAAAAAAAAAATCGCATAGCTAATTTAACACAGCTGTCTGGTAAGTCAACCTTCCTATTTGATTGCTAGAATTAGCGAGGTTGACGAATAGGTTGCTAAAACGAAGATGTAGAATACTTCGTTATCTTCGCTTTGAGGAATATGACGAATACATTCGTCATATCGTCATCCTCGCTAATTCTACCAAGCCAACCATAACTTCTGTGCTCATGGAGCGTCCCCATCACCATGGGAACGTCTCCATATACTAAAATGTACTGTCGGATTTGAGGAATTACGTTGAAATCGCAATGCGATTAATTCAAGTTATATTAATCGCATTGCGATTTCAACTTAGAGCTGGGTTTATAATGGGTCAGCTTGCTAGAATTAACGAGTTAACGAATATGGAATATAGCAGCAGTGCTAAGTTGAAATCGCAATGCGATTAATTTAACTTAAAGTATTCGCATTGCGATTTCAACTTAGAGCTGGGTTTATAATGGGTCAGCTTGCTAGAATTAACGGTTAACGAATATGGAATATAGCAGCAGTGCTAAGTTGAAATCGCAATGCGATTAATTTAACTTAAGTATTCGCATTGTGATTTCAACTTAGCACTGCTAGTGCATAGCCATATATTCCATATTCGTTAATTCTAGCCTATGTAAGATAGCAGTGCTAAGTTGTAATCGCAATGCGATTAATATAACTTGAATTAATCGCATTGCGATTTCAACGTAATTCCTCAAATCCGACAGTACATTTTAGTATATAGAGATTTTCCCATGGAAGGGGACGCTCCATGAGCACGGAAGTCGGCAGAAGCGGCAACGGGCACTGACTGGAGCAGCCAGGAAGCCAGGAATCCTCATGACAGGTAAGAACTACTTTTGGGAAGTGGGAAAGAAAAAAATATAACTAAAAAAAAAAAAAAAAAAAACGAATATTCGAAATAGCGAATTTATAGCGCTATATTCGAAATATTCGCGAATTAGCGAAGTGCCGATATTCGCTAAAAAAATTCGCTTTTCGAATATTCGCGCTCAACACTATGTCTCAGTCAGACATTTTCAGATGAGGCAATACCTAATATAAAAATATACAAACAAAAAAAAATGATATGTAAAATCAGGAAAGGGGGGTGATTTAAACTTTCAAATTTTTTTTAATTTTTATTTTTTTACTTTTACAGGGACACCTTTTAACCGCCTTAGGGGGCTATAATCTGGGATCTTTTGATCCCTTGTCCTATTCACCCTATTATTATTATTATTATGGCTCATGCACACGACCGTGTGCTAGCCGGGCCCATGCTGTGGACGGCAGATTGCGGTCCGCAATGCACGGGCACCGACCGTGGGGCAGTGGCATGGAGATCGCAGACCCATTTACTTGAATGGGGTCCGCGATCTGCATCCCACGGTCTGCACCGCAAAAAGTAGTGCGTGCGGAGGCATGGCCATAAACACAACGGAAGCACTCCGTAGTGCTTCCGTGGGGTTCCGATCCACGCTTCCGCATCGCATCTCCGGGTTTGAATGGGTCCGCATCCGTGATGCGGGGTGCACACGGCCGGTTCCCCATGTATTGCGGACGCCCCGTATGCGGGCCTCAATACGGCCACGGCAGGGCAACGGTCGTGTGCATGAGCCCTTAGGGAGAATAGCATTTTGACATGCTCCTTGTTGAGCTGTGCCTCAAGCACATCGCAGCAGGGATGTTACCAAGGCAGCCATGGGAAGCTTTAATATTGTCCAGACTGCCATGGTAACTGATCGGAGACCTGCAATTTCACTGCGGGGGCTACGATCGGAAGGCAGTGAGAGCCGCATCCCTCTGCCTTACCTCACAGATGCCTCAATTGGTGTGTATTGCAGCATCTGAGGGGTTAAATGACAGGGTTCAGCAGGATTGCCATACCCTGTCATTGCCACCAGGTGTCTGCTGTATGATACAGCCGGCACCTGCAGTGAGCCTACTCCACACATTCCCTCAGACGCCGTGACGTATGGGTATACCTGATTTATAGCAATTTGTGACAAATTAATTCGGAACAAATTGAATTCCTTGTCAAGGTTCGGCGAATCGGCAGAGTCAGATTTTTCAAAACTTCACTCATCTCTAATAACTACTGCAATACTGCACCTTACCACAGTAATATAACTACTATAATACTGCCACCTATGTACAAGAATATAACTACTATAATACTGCCACCTATGTACATGAATATAACTACTATAATACTGCCCCCTATGTACAAGAATATAACTACTATAATATTGCCTCTATGTACAAGAATATATCTACTATGATACTGCTAAAATGTATTAGAACATACAGTAACTACCATAATACTGCCTTCTATGTACAAACTATGTACAAGAATATAACTACTATAATACTGTCCCCTATGTAAAAGAATATAACTACTATAATACTGCCTCCTACGTACAAGAATATAACTACTAGGCTTGAGCAAATCAACCTTCAGATCATAGATACATTCAAATACTTTTATTTTAATGCTGTTTATTTGTACAGAATTAAAATGTTTTGGCTCGGTGGAGCCAACGTTAGTTTTGCCTAAAGTCACGTGAGACTTCGATTAATTCCTACTGTATGCATATCTGCGTATTGAAACACAATTTAAAATAGCAATCTGAACTGAGCTTTGGTGCTGGCTGCTTTTCAATATGCAGATAAGCATACAGTAGTAATCCACCGAAGTGTCGCGCTACGTCGGGCGAGAAGAACTTTGTATTCCATGTACAAGAATATAACTACTATAATACTGCAGCTATGTACAAGAATATAAGTAATATAATACTGTTCCTATGTACAAAAATATACTATAATACTGACCCCTATGTACAAGAATATAACTACTATAATACTACCTCCTGTGTACAAGAATATAACTACTATAATACTGCCACCTATGTACAAGAATATAACTACTATAATACTGTTCCTGTGTACACGAATATGACTATCGCAATGCTGTTTTTATGTACAAGGCTATAACAACTGTAATACTGCCTCCTATAGCCAAGGATACAATTGCACATTAGAGCAATTATTGATGCACATGCTAAACTCTGAAGTGAAGGATTTATATTTAAAATATCATTTTATTGTGAAAATAATGAATTTTGTAGACTATTTATACAGAATCCTGTCTTCACTTACATCTTTTCCAGTTCTCATTTTTTACCTTCATGCTGTATATTTATTTGATGTTTCATCTTCATTCCAGTACAGCTCTTAAGGTGACCACACTCACATTAGGTAGGAATAGGCACTGAATGAATAATCGTCTGCTGAACGAATATTACACTGAAGCAGCCATAAACATTTTAGTCCATACTGATCATTGCAGCCATTTATATGGGCCAAACATGTTCAATGACACTAGGCACAGGGCAAACAATTTTTCAGGGAACCTTCCCAAAATGTATTTCAGGAAAAGATCTTTCGTGGACTATCCGACACAGCCAACTTCTTTACTGATAATTACCGTGTTATCAGTCAGGTGAAATGATTGTTTATTGTTAAACTGCCGCTGACAAACATTCATTTCAGTTGAATTAATGTTTTAATCAACTTTAGACTGATTATGGGCACCTTTAACTTGTGAATGAGACAGATCATTAATACCATACACAGCCTATGTATAAGGCTCCAATCACACGTCCGCATTCAGTGTCCGCACCTGTTGCGCAATTATGCGGGACGGGTGCGGACCCATTCATTCTGAATGGGGACGGAATGGATGCGGAGAGCACACAGTGTGCTCTCCGCATCCGCATTTCCAGAGAGCGCCGCCGAACTTCCGGTCCACGGCTCCGGAAAAAAATAGAACATGTCCTATTCTTGTCCACAGCTGCGAACAAGAATTTGCTGTTCTATGGGGGCGCTGGCCGGGTGTATTGCGGATCCTAAATACACCACGGATGTGTGAATGGACCCTAAGAGTGACGTTATATCAGGAAAATATAAAAATCTATCTCTATTTGCATGAATTTGAAGGCGTTGTCTAAAACTACAAAGTCATGGTCTAGAACCATTAGTTTGCCTTCGATCCACACACTCACACTCAATTGTGAGAATTCTGCCACTCTGTCACCCATGGGATGTCCTGGGAATCTGGAAGCAATATTACTATAATAGTAACATAATGCATGTTAGAGGTGTTAAGTGCTGTAGGTTACCATCACTACTGTTCATGAAGACATTGATAAGTACAAGATAGAAATGTGTATATAGAGGCATAATATAATGTAAGAAAGTAGGAGGTCATAAATACTCCTGTACATATAGAATAAACATCCTCCTTTCCTTAAAGGAGTTCTACAGAACTACAAAAACATAGCTGTTTTTGTTTTTCCACAAAACAGCACTAGGCCTGTCCAGAAGTTGTGTGGTATTTTAACTCTGCCCCATTAACTTCAGTGGAGTTGAGATGAAATACCTCACACAGCCCAAAGGCAGATGTAGTGCTCTTTTTGGAAGAAGGCAGCCATGTGTTTCTACGGTTGTATAACTAAAACACAAATCTAACATTTCTTTGGTCTGTAGATGATCGCTTGATCCTTTTTTTATGTCAGTTGTAGTCCATTGACCTGAACCCAAAAAAGGTCATTATTTTAGTAAAATCCAAATGAAGATTGTACTCCCAACATCAAGGAAGGTTTCTTGGTCCCTGTTAGATCTTCTTGATATAAAATCCCTATACATCCACCTTGATAGTGACACAGTAGGTTCAGGGAATGACGTTCGGATCTTGAGCAACTGGAGAAAGAAGGGTGAAGAATGTCTATCAATCCCAATTCTGGTCCAATAACCTAAAGGCCTTATTCTGGTGTACCTAATGCAACTACATGTCAGTGTTCATATTAGGTTCACAAGTTCTATCCCACTGCTGATTTATTGACCTGAACTATAAAACTGTTAACTTGGGTCATAAGATCCATGGTCGGGCCATGACTCTCACCCATAAAAACAGTGGCTAAAAGACAGCCACATTACAGACACCAAAATGAGGCTGCTTTATGGACATCTGAATCGGGGTTAACATGAAAGTCATGATTAATTTGACTAATTTGCTCCAAGGAAAATAGTTAAGGTGTAAGACGATCAACTGTTGTCAGTCATGGTGGCAACCTAGTTTTCTCCATGGTCTTCAACATAAAAAAGAACAGATGGAGAAACCAATGAGGTCCCAATGACGTCAATGTTGGAGGAAGTGAAGTTAAATGGGATGACAGATGTAAAAACTAATGCAGATGACAACTGTCACTAGTGCCCTCAAGTTTTAGTAATTCAACATCTGTTTTATCACTACCAGAACCAATTAACAACTACAGACTGTACACTTTGTTGGGCAGTTTTGGTTATTTCTTATTAAAGCACCTGGAAAGCATGGTGATGAATGACAGTCTCCTGCTACTCCAGGAGGTCCATGATGGCCAGAAATCCCAGGAGCTCCAGGAGGACCAGGAACCCCAGGAGAACCAATAGGGCCACGATTTCCAAAACTTTCTGTTCCTGGTGGACCTGTAACAGATATGAAAACCTGAGAATCTGAAAATATTACCTATTACAATTGAAATTTGAGAAGCAAGTAGATGCTGACCAATAGTGTTGATCGCGAATATTCTAATCGGAAATTTTTATTGTGAATATTGGCACTTTGAGAATTCGCGAAAATGTAGAATATAGTGCTATATATTCGCAATCGCAAATATTCTAGATTTTCTTTATCAGTAACCTCCCTTCTTGGTTGTGGGCCAATGAGAAGGCTGCAATATCTGTGTCAGAGCATAGCAACATCACTAGCAACTAATAGGAAAGTTGCCTACCCCTTTACTGTATAAGAAACTCCCTAGCAGCCATTTTCTGCTGTTTTTTGAAGTTTTGAGAGAGAAAGCAGTGTTATTGCTGTGCTCTGTGCTTTGCTGAGTCATTTATATTGCTGAGTCACTTACAGTAGTGTGGGGAGTCGCTCTGGTAGATAGCAGTGCGGGTGCAGTACAGAGGCAAAACAAGAAGTCCAGAAAGTGCAATAAACAGTGTTTTATTCACACTTGCACAAAATAAACGATAAACAGTCTCTTGGTGTTAATTCACACTCAGCAAACACAAAAAAGCAAAACCAAAGAGTCCAAAACCAGGTTCAATCACCTGTGAGATGTTTAGGTGCGCGTTCGCACCTGGCGGTCGGCCCAGCCGCAGGATAATCCACCTTCAGGCTTCCAGGACGACTGCACGACTCCTTGCTGAGCTCATCCTTCCAGCCCAGAGAGCAACACAACACCAGCAGCAGCTCCAGGACAATCACAGCCACACCTGCTGATGTGGCTGCCTTTAAAAAGCCCGGCAAAGTCCGGCCTGGACCGTGGGGAGTAGGCACCCACCCAACTCTTTGCCTACTCCCAGTAAGAGCCGGCCCGGATTGGCTTTGCAGCCAAACTAACTATCAATGTCAAGCAGCACTAGCTGCTGCTGACACATAAAACCCGGCTCTCACCTCACCGAGGCCAGGAACCTCGGTGACACGTATCTTCCGTCCATGACGGCACCTTGCGCCCTCTTACATACCTCCCCCTTTGTTCAACTCCCGACAGGGTGAACACACGCCAAACACTGTACTCGAGACAGTGCATCCGCATTTCCTTGCAAGCGGCCTGCCCTGTGTTCCACTGTGAACTTAAAGTTCTGCAGAGACAAGAACCATCTGGTGACCCGAGCATTCCTGTCTTTCGCCTGGCACATCCACTTTAGAGGGGAATGGTCGGTCACCAGACGGAACTTTCTCCCTAGCAGATAATAGCGGAGAGACTCTAGTGCCCACTTGATGGCCAGGCACTCTCTCTCCACTATACTGTACCTGGTTTCGGCTGGGGTGAGTTTGCGACTCAGGAAAACCACAGGATGCTCCTCCCCATTGATTTCCTGAGAGAGTACAGCCCCGAGGCCCACTTCAGAGGCATCGGTCTGTACCACAAACTCTCTCCTGAAGTCGGGCGTCACCAAAACCGGGACCCACACAGGGCCGACTTCAGAGCAGAGAAAGCCTTATCCGCCTGCTCATTCCACTGGATCGACACTGACCTGCGTCCCTTTAAAAGGCTTGTCAATGGAGCAGCAATTGTAGCGAAGTTGGGAATAAACCTCATGTAGTATCCCACCATGCCCAGGAATGATTTTACTTGCCGCGTAGTGACAGGTCGGGGCCAATTCTTAATTGCCTCAATTTTGTTTACCTGAGGTTTGACCACCCCCGCCCAATGACATACCCTAGGTATTTGGTCTCTTCTAACCCTATCACACACTTTTTGGGTTAGCAGTTAAGCCAGCTTTCCTAAGGGAGTCCACTACGGCCTGTACCTTCGGTAGGTGACTCTCCCAGTCGGTGCTATGGACAATGATATCATCCAGATACGCTGAGGCGCACTGGCCGATGTGGACGAAGCACAATATCCATAAGCCTTTGAAACGTGGCGGGGCGCCATGTAGACCAAAGGGTAATACCTTGTACTGATACAACCCCTCCGGTGTGATAAAAGCAGTTTTTTCCTTGGCAGCTCTCCGTTAAGGGTACCTGCCAGTACCCTTTGGTGAGGTCCAAGACAGAAAAATACCTGGCTTGGCCCAATTTTTCAATGAGCTCATCCACCTCGGCATGGGATATGCGCCAAACTTGGACACCTCATTCAGCTTGCGGAAATCGTTACAGAACCTCAATGTCCCGTCCGGCTTGGGTATTAAGACTATCGGACTGGCCCAATCACTTTTTGACTCCTCGATGACACCTAACTGGAGCATCAGCTGCACTTCCTTCACAATGGCTTGTCGCCGAGCCTCGGGTACCCGATACGGCTTTAACCGGACTTTGGCCTGAGGCTCAGTGATAATGTCATGCTGGATTAGGATGTGCGCCCAGGAGGTCCGAGAACACATCCGTGTTCCGACTAATGAACTCCTTAACTTCCTGGACCTGTTTGGAGGATAGGCTATCTGAAATTTTTACGGTGGCTGCTGCTTCCCGGACTTCGAGGTGAGGGGCTGGATCCTTCTCACCTAGAAGCCCTGGCCGGGGCTGTCATCGCTGGACGAGTTCCTATCCTTCCATGGCTTCAGCAAATTCACATGATACACCTGCTCCGGCTTCCGCCGCCCTGGCTGGTGCACCTTGTAATTTACTTCCCACTTTCTCGAGCACTTCATAGGGCCCCTGCCACCTAGCTAGAAATTTGCTGTCAAGGGTGGGTACCAGAACTAAAACTCGGTCTCCGGGATTAAAGTCTCGCACCCGAGCCTGACGATTATAGACTCTACTTTGGGCCTGTTGTGCTGCCTCCATATGCTCCCGGACCAGCGGTAACACTCTCTCCATACGTTCCTGCATCTGGGTAACATATTCAATTACGCTTTGTGGGGACGGGCTGTTGTTCCCACGCTTCCTTAGCGATGTCCAACAGGCCCCGTGGGCGTCTGCCATAAAGCAGTTCGAAGGGCGAGAACCCAGTAGAGGCCTGGGGCACTTCTCGCACTGCAAACATGAGATAGGGCAGAAGCAGATCCCAGTCCTTCCCATCTCGGGACACCACCCTTTTAGCATATTTTTTAAAGTTTGGTTAAATCTTTCCACAAGGCCGTCCGCTTGCGGATGGTAAACGGACGTCCGCAATTGCTTTATATGCAACAGTTTACACAATTCCTCATAATCTTAGACATAAAAGGGGTCCCTTGGTCCGTCAGAACCTCCTTAGGTAGGCCCACCCGGGTAAACATCTCCATTAACTCCTTTGCAATGAGCCTAGCCGATGTGTGTCGCAGAGGCACCGCCTCTGGATATCGAGTAGCATAGTCCAGAATCACCAGGATATGTTGGTGACCCCTAGCAGACTTCGGTACGGGTCCGACCAGATCCATGGCAATACGCTCGAATGGGACCTCAATTATTGGGAGAGGGACCAGGGGACTTCTGTAATGCGGCTGGGGGCTATTTACCTGACAGGTCGGACAGGACTTACAGAACTCCTCTACTTCCTTAAACAAACCGGGCCAGTAAAATCGCTGTAGTACGCGGTCCTGCGTTTTCTGCCACCCCATGTGTCCCCAAGAACATGTTGGTGGGCAAGCTCCATAACAAGCTTGCGATATGCGGTGGGCACCACCAACTGTTCAACTGGCTCACCTCGGATTTGGTTCACCCGATACAACATATCCTGAAGAATAATAAATCGTGGAAACATTAATTCAGCCCCAGGTTTCTGGGGTTTACCGTCAATCATTACAACACTTTCCCAGGCCCTGGTTAGGGTTTGGTCCCGGTGTTGTGCGGTCCCAAAATTTTCCCCGGAGACATTGAGGTCTGCCAACTCAGGTCCCGGTGGCAAGTCCTCCGTGTCTCCCACCATTACACTCAGTGGGGTTGTCTCCCCTCTACCGCTGGAGCAGTGGTCACCCCTACCGCTGGCCCTTCAGATTCGGGCTCCCAGGGTTCTGGCCTTCCAGTGGTATCAGGCCACTCTACTAAGGTTACCCCTGTCTCGGGCCCATCAGACACTTTTATAGCCGGCCACAGCGCTCGGGAAACCTGGGAAGTCCCTCCCAAGTATCAGTTCATGTGGGAGTTTGGTAGCGACAGCCACCTCGTGGGTCCACTTACCAGCAGCTGTGGACAAAGTCACTAATGCAGTGGGGTAGTCTTTTAAGTCTCCGTGGATGCATAGGACCCCGACTTTACGGCCGGTATACTCCGCAGGCCGTACTAGGGCAGCTCTTACCAGGGAGACTAAACTCCCGGAGTCCAGCAGGGCCACCGCCAGAGAATCTCCCACCTCTACCTGACACAGGTGGTTATTGTCCTGCCCCTCACGGGTGCCAGTTGCACACAGCTTCCGGGCATACAGGGAGTGGCGATACCCGTAGTTCACATCCATCGGCTCACCCTGATGCGGACAGTCGGCCCTGATGTGGCCTGGCTCCTGACACCTCCAGCATACCACGGGAGGCGGATCCGCAGGGGATACATTCCGTGCAGGTCTCTCTGTCGCCGGTCGTCGGAACTGGGGTGGAGGCCTCCGGGTTTGACTGGCCCCTTCCCAGCAAGACCCCCTGCAGGTTTCTGGTGGCCTCGTAACGCTCCACCAGGTCGACCATCTCCAGGGCACTTACCGGAGACGCCTGGCCGACCCAGTGCTGGAGGGGATAAGGCAGGGCCCTCCAAAAGATGTCCGCCAACAGTCGATCCAGCATGGCAGTGGGACTTAGTAGATCAGGCTGCAGCCACTTTTGCAGCCTGTGCAGCAGATCGTAGTACTGCGGCCTAGCAGGTTCAGTCGCTTTAAAGTCCCACTGGTGGACTCTTTGAGCGCAGACCAGCACGTTCACCCCCAGTCTGGCTAGGATCTCTCCTTTCACGGTGTCATAATCGGCCGCTTGGTCGTCCGACAAGTCGAAAAACACCTGCTGGGGTCCGGAAGCCAGGAACGGAGCGACCACCTCAGCCCACTGGTCACGGGCAGCTTCTCCTCACGGCCACTTTTTCGAAGACTGCCAGGTAGGTCTCGGCATCATCCTCGGGGTCATCTTGGGAATTGCTGCACGGACCGCTTCCGGGCATCATGGGCACGGTGAGAGGCTCCAGTCGCTTGCAAAGCCATTACATGTTGCAACAGCAGCTGGTTTGTCTCCTGCTGCTGCTTGTTGGCCTCCCGCTGCTGTAAATTGGCCTCCACGAGAGCCTTTACAACTGCCTCCATCTTATCAGAGTTCACGTGTTGAAACTTTGCCGGCTTGACATATGACATTCACTTTGGGAAAAAACTTCGGCGTTACGCCAGCCTCACTGCGCATGCCCGCATCCGACACCAAATGTGGGAGTCGCTCTGGTAGATAGCAGTGCGGGTGCAGTACAGAGGCAAAACAAGAAGTCCAGAAAGTGCAATAAACAGTGTTTTATTCACACTTGCACAAAATAAACGATAAACAGTCTCTTGGTGTTAATTCACACTCAGCAAACACAAAAAGCAAAACCAAAGAGTCCAAAACCAGGTTCAATCACCTGTGAGATGTTTAGGTGCGCTGTCGCACCTGGCGGTCGGCCCAGCCGCAGGATAATCCACCTTCAGGCTTCCAGGACGACTGCACGACTCCTTGCTGAGCTCATCCTTCCAGCCCAGAGAGCAACACAACACCAGCAGCAGCTCCAGGACAATCACAGCCACACCTGCTGATGTGGCTGCCTTTAAAAAGCCCGGCAAAGTCCGGCCTGGACCGTGGGGAGTAGGCACCCACCCAACTCTTTGCCTACTGCCAGTAAGAGCCGGCCCGGATTGGCTTTGCAGCCAAACTAACTATCAATGTCAAGCAGCACTAGCTGCTGCTGACACATAAAACCCGGCTCTCACCTCACCGAGGCCAGGAACCTTGGTGACACGTATCTTCCGTCCATGACGGCACCTTGCGCCCTCTTACAGTAGATAGTTAGCTCATATACGTATATAATACAGATAGTCACTGGGAGATAGTCAGTGTAGGTTAGATAGTGATATAGTGTAGCTGATAGGTTCCAGTGTAGGGTGTTAGGTAGTGTGATTGGAGAAAATGCACAGTACAGTAATTCCTGTCTCAGGAAAATTCTAGCAGCTTGAAAAATTAGCAAAAGTGAGCCACGCCTGTATTGCGCGCGCATTACGCGAATATTACATTGCCGATTTTCGCAATCAAGAAAATAATGATAACTATTGTGAATATTAGGCTAAAAATTTGCAAAATATTGCAAAAACAAATATGGCCCATGCTGCTCATCACTACTGACCAATTGCACCTGGAGGTCCTGAGGGTCCTTCTTTCCCTTGCCCTGGAGAACCCTTTTCTCCTTGAGATCCTTTGTGACCTATAATAAAATATGAATGTTATATGATGAGGAGTATAGATTAGGAAAAGAGATGTCAGATACATGAGGTAAGAAAGCATATTGGCCGCTAATAAATTGTGCAGATTCTAAATCCTAAACTTGATTGAGGTAGCCATAGAAACACATATGATAAAAGTTCTTCTGCATGAAGCATTGTTCCAGGTTGTAGTCTAGTATTAAAAACAACTACTCTCCAAGCCTAAAGCAGATGCTCAATATAAATCAAACCTTAGAGACATCAGTACCTCTTTCTCCTGGATATCCGTTTCTAGCCGGTTGGCCTGATGCCCCATTAACACCTGGTTCTCCTTGTTGCCCTGGTGGCCCCGGGGGTCCTGGTGGCCCTGGTTCCCCCATTTTTAATTCGGCATCCCACACAGGAACAGGCTGTATATCTTGTTCCCTAAGCACCGCATCCAGCTTTATCAAATGAGCTACAGAAGAGACATCAAATGGAGCACATTGAACCAGTGCACAAACAAAATTAACACTTGTAATATGCATGTGCAGTGTCCCACTAGGTGTGAAAAGGGGACACTTCAAACTTTTGTGTATGTCATCTTATGCCATTGTCTATTTTCTCTGTAATAGCTGCAAGCTCCTCACAACAGGCTGGTAACTGCATTTACACACTTTCACCACTAGGTGTAGCTGTCACATAATATATATCGTAAGAGGCAGGCATAGGAAGTTAGCTGAGAGTTGGGAGTTGGGAGTAGGGGGAAGTTAGGAGAATATGTAACTTATGCTGTGTGCCCCTGGGTACTCCCCAGGAGAAGAACAAAAAGATAGGAAACCAAGCCCAAGGACTACTGGATTTCTTATTTTGTGGTGCCACTGTCCTGGAGTCAGAGATTAAGTGGACTAATTATATTGAAGCAACCTGCCGCTAGGGATACCGCCCTATTGGTTGCCAATTTCTAGTTTAGAAGATCCAAAGTACCAAAAGGCTGAAGTTTCAGAGCAAGTTGAGCAAGATAAGGAAAGTATTACCCTCTCTATAAGATTGAGTTGGAACCTGCATACCACTGTCTAACCGTGCCTGTTGTCAGGAGTTGCAGCTTACCTCCACTTTATGTACCAAGGCATTACTTGCGTGGATGCTATCTACTTCAAGGCAAATATTTCAAGTAAAGTTCTTGTTGGTTCAACTCCTACCTCTCTCCTTATTCCATACCATCTCTCAACGCACCTTACGGTGCTGGCGTCACGAACACTAGGGACCCTGCCTCCAAGGCACTCGAAGCACCTACACTACCAAGGGCACCTCAACTACCATCTAGCTGGGAATCCCTGGACAAATAGAGAGTGCCCCGAAGGATTTTGTGCCGTCCTTCCCTTCACTGCACACTGGCCCAGGGAGCTACAGAACAGTGAGTAATACTGCTACCCCCATCAGCCCACCAGAACGCTCACACACATTGCCCCTGTGGTCTGGATGCCGCACATGTATTATAATATCAATCATTTCAAGTTGTTTCAAGGCAGGATATCAGAAGGTTGTTTTTAGAGGAACAACAAAATTTAATTGGTTTTCCATTAATGACCTATCCTCAGGATAGGTCGTCAGTATCTGATCGGTGGGGGTCCAAGACTGCAGCACTTCGTCAAGCTCTGTGGCATCTTCTAAGGCCAGTAACGTTCAGTGCATGGGCTGAGCTAAAATACTAAGCACAGCCACTATCCAATGGATGTCACTGTGCTTGGTAAGATGAAAGGAGGCCGCAGTCCTCACCATAGCGCTGCAGCCTCTTAAAACAGCTGATTGATGGGAGTGCCAGGCATCGGAAGCCACAGATCAGATAAATGATGATCTATCCTGAGGATAGGTCACCAGTACAAAAGTAAACCCCTTTAATATTCAGTGTTATGCCTAGTGTGGGGCTTGAAGGGGTGGGGCATGACAACAGGGATAACAAAAATACAAGGGGAAAAGATGGAATCCCTGCGTCATGCCCTATTCATCATCCCTGCGTCATACCCCATTATGCCTTATACTAAGCAGAACAGGCTGTATTAGTTTTGCCTGAAATATTCTGTGAGTGGGGTGGATACAGTAAGTGAGACTTACCTTGAATTAGCCTCTCGCACACCTGATGCACCAAGTGGTAAATTGTTGCAATGGCTTGAGGTTCACCCTGTGATGAAAGGACTGACCTTTACCTTACATGTCACTAAATTCTTACAAGTGACTGGCAATCAATGACAGGAACTCAAAAATGAGAGCTCAGCTGGTCTGCAATGATTTGCTGTCCTTTCGCATTGCACAGGATAAGGAAGATGTCTTTATTCAAGAGACAAGCAATTAGTCTTTTGTTAATTGTCACTCACCTTCTCTCCCTTCTCTCCACGGGTTCCAGGAAGACCCTATGAAGGGAGAGAAGACAACAAATGATTACAGAGAAATATAAATTGGGTCAAATATAAAACCTAATGAGAGAATAGATTATAGTCTGGGAGATTGTAAACAGACACCTTGGAACGATAGAGGAACTTTGAGACGTTGGTTCCAGTCATTTGTTAGAGTACAGCATGTCTAGCAGTGGTAGTCACCACTACAGCCAGCAGTGACTTAATGCTTTTCCTTCGGGTGACTAAACGTGGCATGGAGGGTCTTATTTAAAATTAAAGGGGTTGCCCAAGAAGAAGAAGAAGGAACATGACTTCTTTCCAGAAACAGCACCACGCCCCTCCATGGGTTTGATATGGTATTGTAGTTAGTATTGTTGGAAAAAAGCATCCATGTTTTTTTATCTAATCCTGGTCAACACTTTAACCCTGGGAATCTTAGTGACATAAACCCAGAGTCCAGATTGAAATGCAACCTTCAATGGTGTAAAAAAAAAAAAAAAGCATTGAAGCATTACCTCAAAAAGCACCACCTAGAGGTGAGTTCACATAAATTTTGGTTATCTCCCTCTGCAGAGGAGGAGAATAACGAGCAAAAATCACATTAGTCACAGTCATAGCAATAAATTGCTATGCCATTGAAGATCATTTTTTGGTTTACATGACATACAGGTATATTGTAAACTGATATTTCATAGTCATAGGGTGTTATAAGGGATTATCTGCTCAGAAATGACCAAGAAAAAATATCAATCAGCTTGAGTCAAAATGTACCATGCAGACTTTACTGAAGACATACTGTACCTACAGCAGGGAAACCAATGGATAGAATTATTAAAGCCATAAGTATATGCCAGATACAGTGTTATAGCCTTGTAATCTACATACCGTAGGCCCAACATCACCAACTGGACCCCTATCACCAGGGTTGCCTTGGAGACCATGAAGTCCTTGTATGCCCTGAGAAAAATATAAGCAATATAATTATCTAGTTCTACAATTTAGCTGTGCTGCAGCTTCTGCCGGTCATGGGTTTTCATGTGGACCATTGTGTTTCACTCAATGGAGCTAAAAGGCAGGTTGAGAAGTTTGCGAGGGGTCTGCGTCATAAACGCCCCAAGAATGGACCTGTACCTTATCCATGCTGAAACCCACGTCCAAAATCCTATGTCTCAACATAACCTTATGGTTTGGTTTCCCAAGAGTTAGGGCTCATGCACACGATCGTTGTTGAATGGGTCTGCGATCCAGAAGGTGCGGTGTAGAACAGATGCACAGAACAAGCAGCACATGTTCGTATTCATGAGCCCTTACCCAAGATAAAAACTAGTATGGGCAAAGTAAGAAAAGGGAGTGGGTGTTCCGGCATCATCTTGACTTTTATTATGTAATTCACATACATCTACTCACAGGCTCCACAGGAAGATATAGACCCTATCATTTAAGTTTCATATATGTAGTACTTCACTTAAGTCTTTTATAGAAGCAGTTCTCTGAACATTTCCAATCACTTCTTTTTTTGCACTAATTATTTTGGGCAGCAAGAGCTGCATGACTTCTGCTCTATATAAACTAGGCCTTGAAGTTATGCTTTGAAGGTGGTGTATAAGATATGGAAAAGTAATGCAATTGTTCTGCTCGATGTACAAGTTCACCGTGTAGGATTCAAAGTCACATCAAAAGTCTAAATGAAAGTGAACCTGAATCTAGAGGTAGCACAATGTTGGGCCTTGTTGATTGGGTTGGGGTGGGGGGGGGGGGTTTACAAATGGTTCAATTTACTACAAGCTATGAAGAGAATCTTTTAAGTTAAGAAGGTAAGAATCAAGAAGGTAAAGTATTGAGAACTAAGTGGAACTACAGCTGCATTCAAGGTGGGAAGGGGGCAATGTACAAGCTTCAAGCACATAATGCCTCTGGTTAGATTCAAACCAAGGATGGACCCTAGTACACTAAGTTCATGCATACACTGCATATCCAGTACATTGACTGCCCTTTTACAAACATATACTACCAACAGGTGCATATGTTGGCAAAGATCAGCTGTGTAATGGGTGGCACTCTAGAGCTTGATGGTTTTGAATGTTGCACATCCATAAGAAGATGCCTACAAGTCAGTTGGTCAAAATGTTACCCTGGTCAACAGTAAGGAAGTATCCTGGAATAGCATCTCAGTGATGGAGTGGTGTACACGCAAGCTCATAGAACTGGATGGTTGAGCTTTAAAGTATTTGGCTGCCAGTCTCCCCGCCAAGTCATCTTTGGATGAAACATTAACGTGTATTGGGTTCCTATGGCAGAGCAGTCACAAAAAAGTCTGAAATTACAACGGCAATAGTTTGAGGACCTCTTCCAGTCTCTGCATAACAACGCCATTGGGATAATAAAGGGACTAAGAGGTTTTATGAAGAACAATTACATATGGGTATTTAGGTGCCAACATATGGTCATCTAGTTCCAGCAATGTTCAAGTAGTTAATGTATGATGGAATAATAAGATTGGTTCTTGCATTCTATGCATTTTGATTCCCATCTAGTTGGCATAATATCAACCTATGAATTTCTTTGTATAGTACAAGACTTAAAGAGGTTCTCCCATAACTAATGTAAAAAATGAAAACCAGGCATCATATAGTACATGACATTCTCTTTCTAACAAATGTAGAACCAGCCCTGTACCTAACATGGGTCAAGACAAGAGATCTCCCATTTATTGCTCTGATTTATATCAAGCTAACAGCTCAAGGGGAACGTCTTTTCTGCTGCAGCTAAGGGGGCGTGTCCATGCTCTACCTATTACAGCTCAGGAAGCAGTTAAAGGATGAAACTGAGCATGTGCGGCGTTCTCAGTGAGCAGCTTAAAGAAATAAGAAAAAACAAACAGCTGGTGGCGCTATTCAGATAGATTTTATTGAATAACTCAGTGGCTATGCTAAATGTTTAATTACATGCAATTACAAAAGTATTCAGATCCAGGTGCTGGTTTGAAAAAGGTGTTTTCCGACATTTTAATGCTGATGACCTATCCTCAGCATAGGTCAACAGTATCTGACCGGTGGGAGTCTGACACCCGGGATCCCCGCCAATCAGCTGTTTGAGAAGGCAGAGGTGCTGCGGCCTTCTCTGTGCTTTTCTTAGGCCAGTGAAGGCACGTTCTTCGGTCATGTGGCCTAGGAGCAGCTCAACAGGAGCTCCAGTTTCTTCTCAATACAGCCGATTGGGGGGGTTGTCCCGACTTATCCTCTGATACTGGTGACCTATTCAAAGGATAAGTCATCAGTATTAAAATGTTGGAAAACCCTTTTAGCATCACTCTTTACAACCTGATCCAAATGAGACAGCAAAAGAAAACTAATCCTTACTTCTACCACACCCAAAACCACACACCCAAAGAGTCTTATGTTCAGAACTAGAAATTGAAAAATGTCGCTACTTCTCCCACAAGCAGTGCCATACTTGTCCATGGTGACTAGTATCACAGATGAATGGAGCTGAGCTGCAATACCACACACAACCCATGAACAGGTGTGGCACAGCTTATACAGAAGCCATAGACCAGGGAAAGACCTGGATGATGTTTATCTGTGCAGACTACCCAGAAATCCTTTCTAAATACAATGAACCAACTGTGAAAAAGTCATTAATTTTGGTCATCTGTGTTCATGCAGCACCAATATATCTCAATGTACTTATTTCTGACTTATCTGGATTTTCTGGTGTTCCAGCTCTAAATGTCTGTAATATATTATATGTAATGAGACCAATTTGAAATGTCTCACAGTTGCATAGTATTTTCCGGGCATCGCTTTCCTGGTCTCTGGCTATGTATTATGTATTATAGAAATTCTATATATAAATGTTTTTATTGGTGCAAGACCTGGTTCAAACATATGTAATGAGGTTCCAAATCCAACCCACCACTGATCTACACAATCCAACACTATAGATCAGCAGTACCCCTGACCTGGGGGTATCTGCTTATTGTTTTATTGTTATGTATAGTGTAATGTTATATATTTTAAGCTTTGGCAGTAAGTACCAGCCAGAAGAGCTATGGATGGAAAAAGGTTGTCAGGAACAGGGCTAACCACCCTGTTCCTCCCTTCTTCGTAGGAATGAGCTGGTTGTGCTTCCTGCCAGAAGGGGGAGTTCCAGAGTAGTTACAGTGAGAAGATGAAGCACACTCTAGAGCTCCTGCTCCTGAGAACAATATGTACTTCTTCAGAGAGACCAACACCTTTGAGCTTCAAGAGAGCACTTGAGAGACAAGACAGCAGAGTGATCAGCAAAATTCTACATAACAGACAATGCTGCAAGGTGAGTGACCACTGCTCAGGCACCCATCACCCAAACTATCAGGGTCAAGTCTAAACCTTACAGTGGACACCTATTCCCACAAGGGCCAATATTTAGTCATCCATCCTGCCACCATACCTCCTCATCAGGTGCCAGAAACTGCAATTTGAATTTGCTGCTACTGGATGTACCACACAAGTAATATTTTGTACTAAGCAAATAGAGACTGTTATACGTTTCCCCCTGGCCTCATTCTTCAAACTACATTTCCACTGCACCGACCCCCAGGGAGCAATAGCCTGAAGGAGTACACTGTTACACATCTCATCAGGGCCACTACCACTCCTATCCTCTGCACTAGCTCCTCAGGGGCTCGCTGCAAATCTCTATAGGGATCTACATCTTGTATCTGGATCAGCTGACCTTCTAAGTGTATCTAAAGTAGCACTCCTAATCCCAAAGATCATTAAGAGCTTTGTCCTTCTTGCAGAGTTTTCTCTAGATACAACTGTATTGCCCTGCTCAGGACGGCAATACAATTGAATGTAATGCACTAGAAGATCTGAAGGACCTGTGATGACATCATAGGTCATGTGACCACTAAAACAGGCAGTGGTTTAGAAGGACCTGCAGTGATGTCACCATAATGTGACCTGTGCAGGAGAGGAGGGCAGTGAAGAGGAGAAGTCCTGGGGAAGAATCTGTGGTGATGTCTGCTACATGAGGAGAGGTAGGTGAAGAGAGAGGCAGAGCAATGCTGGGAGTTGTGGTTATTTAACTGGGAAAGTATGTTAGGGGTGAAGCGAGGGATGTTATTTACATGGAACTGTGTATTAGAGATGGCTGGGGAGAGAGTAACTTTATTTACATGGGACTGTATGTTGATGGTGTCTGTAGGGGGGAGGGATATTTTTCACATGGGACTGAATGATGGAGGGGTCTGGGGCAGGTTGATGTTATTTACATAGGACTGTATTTGGATGCGGCTGTAGGAGGGAGTGATGTTATTTACATGGGATTGTATGTTGAGGGGGGAAATGTTATTTATGTGGGACTGTATGTTAAAGGTGGCTGTTGGGGGGAATTATGTTATTTACATGGGACTGAATGTTGAGGGGGTGATGTTTACATGGGATTGCATGTTGAAGGCAGCTGGGGAGGGGGGTGATATTTACTTGGGACTGTATGTTGAAGGCGGCTGAGGAGGAGGTTATATTGTTTACATGGGACTATATTTTGGAGGGGACTGTAGATAGATAGGGATGTTATTTACATGGGACTGTATATTGGAGGGGGCTTGAGAGATGGTGGGATGTTATTTATATGGGACTCTATGGTGGATGGAGGGAAATAGTGTTATTTACATGGGACTATATATTGAAGGGGCTGAAGGGAGGGGAGTGATGTTATTTACATAGGACTGTATTTTGGAGGGGGCAGGATAGATGGTGTGATGTTATTTACATAGGACTGTATGGTGGAGGGAGGAATATTACTACAGGGGGCACTACAGGGGGCAGTATAAACATTGGGGGCACTGTAGGGGTATTATAAATCCAGGAGAAATTAAAAGCGTTCTTATTACTACTGGGGGCTCTATAGGAGGGACTTATAGATCGGCCTTATTTCTACTAAGAGCACTATGGGGGCCTTATTACTACTGAGGGGTCTGTAGGGAGCTTTATTATCACTGGGGGAACAATAGGGGGCCTTATTTCTACTGGGGGCTCTGTGAGGGTATTATTAATACTAGAGGGCTCTTCTACTAATGGGGGCACTCTTGGGGAAAGTCGTCATAGTTGGGGGCACTGTAGGGGGCAGTATTACTAATGGGAGCATTCTAAAAGGGAATTACTTTTGGTGGAACTATGAGGAACACTATTAATATGGGGGCACTAATTTTTCTTCAGGATAATATTTGGGGGTATTGGGGGCACAGCGAGCAGCAGGATAACACTGTGGGGACTCCAGGTTAGGAGATAATGATAGAAATGTGAGGAAGCTCAGATGTCTATGAGGCGGCTGAGAGAAGTTATACGGGCCAAATGGAGACGATGATGACAGAAAAGATCTACATCGGAAGAGACGTCACCTGGGAGGTCCTGGATGTGAGCGGTATGTGTTGCTGTACAGCAAGTACAGCAAAATGCGGTGTGTGGGGGAAGGGGGGTTCGACTTAGAGAACTGGGCCATATTCATTGGGGCTTCGGCCCCGATCTTTTGAAACCCTAGCAACACCCCCGATAAGAAGTATATACCATATGTTATTATTAAATGGCGTTCTAAAGACCCCAACTTGGATGACCATCGAATTCTATAGTGATCTGAGTTGGGTTCACATCAACTGAATACAAGTCTAGATGTTGCAGCCATAATTCATGGCCTTAGGATGATAACTGGTGTTGAACAAATCGAAATGGAGTGAATTGACTTTGATCCGAATTTCTTGAAAACTTTGATTCACCACAAAGCCGAATTGCCTCGTGCTTCGCGGTAGCTAATCAATCTTTCCTGAAAAACATACTCATCTCATCCATTTGCTCACGGAGAGGCCATCGCAGCCATCTTGATTGAAGAAGCCATGCAAAATCTCACACGTGGTGACGTGTGATGTCACCACGTCAGCACACAGGCCGGGTGCGAGATTTTGCACAGTTTCTTCAATCAAGATGGCTGTAATGGCTTCTCCACTAGCAAATGGATGAGGGGAGTATATATATTTCTTTTACCCCTGATTAACCCTTGAAAGTCCTCAATGTTACTGGAATGCGATTCGTGACAAAGTAATTCATAGCAAATTAATATTCTTTGTGAAATTCGGCAAAGCAGTGGAATCAAATTTTTTATAACTTCATTGACCTCTAATGATAACTTGATTATAGCGTTAAGTTGTTCACATGAAAAGCAACGCATTGGGCTCATGGAGTAATGGAATCAGTGTAAAGAAGAGTCATTGGGTAATTTTAGGTGCTGGCTCTTAAAACATTCGCTCGATTATCACCAGAGCATGATATCCTGTGTTATGGTTTATGCTTCTTACCCGAGGCCCTGGTGGTCCTGGCATTCCAGATATCCCCTCCACACCTCGTATACCCTGGAAATATATAGCGGTCAAATGATATAGTATTAGTACATCTGAATTCTGAAATCAATTAAGGTTGTGGGCACCAGCAAATGGCTAATGATGTATTATACAGGCCTTCTCTAGCTATGAGTCAACATGACAAGTGCACGGCTATTAGCATTCTTTATCGAAATTACAAAAAAAGTGATTTATTGAAAAAACAGCTGCTGTTCTCTGCAGTAAGCAAAATCCAACTGTATATTAAAAGGTCACATTTGTCTGGAGAGTTTCAGAAGCATAATGAGCTGTCACTGAGATGCGTGTCTCGCTGCAAATGTTGACAACTTAGAAAACTAAGTGGAGAAAAGTTCCAAAGAAGAATCCACATGTACTAAAACTGTAGGTGTGAAAAAAGTTAATCTCAGCCCTCCTTCATCATTCAAATGGTAGCGTCAAAAGATAGGGTAGCAATAGAAACAAACTCATCGGCAACCCAAAAATAGACCCAAATCTGTTCCAAGTGAGGTTTTCTTCTGGACATTTTGGGGAGTAACTGCTGGTCTTAATGCGCTGACCAGAAAGCCGATCATCGGGAAGGAAGCTCCTTCCCGACAGTCAGCTGCTCGTCCAGTAAATCAGATCACTGCATTCACATGCAGCGATCTCCTTCACAGTCTGAGGACAAGGAATCACTATTGCGATCGCTCGTTCCCATACAGCTGCACTGTTTCTGGGCAGCAGAGCGCTGTTTAGATAGCACAATCTGCTGCCAGAAACGATGATTGATGTGCCTGCATGAACGACAGGATTACCCAATGAACAAACGTTTTGCACGTTCATATCGTTATTGGTCGGTACATTTAGATGTGCAGATTGTTGGGAACCAGCATTCGCAGGAATTTTCATTCCCGATAATCTGCCCAACAATCAGGTAGTGTAAATCTACTGTACCTTAACTGTCAACATTTGGGCCTACCGTCTGGTACTCTAGTAGGCCAGTCTGAACCCGGCAGTAGGGTAATTTGAGTAATGTTGGCTGTAGACATCTGCCTTGATGACTGGTAATTTGGGCAATCAATCACTGACACAATGCAATAATCCCTATACTAGAGCAATAACAGCCACTGAAACCCACTGAAGTCAGGCAAGAATTTGTCTTGTACAATGCTTCATGGAATGTGGTGAATACTGTCAGATGAAGGGATGAGGTTCTGAGGAATGATGATAATAAAGGACAGGAGTCAATTTCTGTAATGCAATGGCTCTAGGTGTTTTTATGGCCCGCTTAACTGTGGATATTGGAAATTACTCTAATTGTCTGGGTTATTGCATTCCAGAGAATTGGTGCAGCACGGAAAAAGTCTTGGAGGCGTGAATGGGAAGTTTAGATTATGGAGGATGTTAGTCTTAGATCATTGGAAGAACATAGAGCACAGGTATGGTGGTAGACAAAGATGAGGAAAGAGATGCACTGTGGAGAGCTTTGTAGGTGAAAGTGCTATATTTTAATTGAATTCTAAGCAGTCAACCAGTGCAGTGACTGGCCTAAGGCAGGGGTATTGGTGTAGCAGGTGAGTAGATAGATGAGTCTCACTGCTGCAATCAGGAAAGATTTAAAAGGGGTGAGTTTGGACTGGGGGAGACCAATTGTTAATGAGTTATCAAGACAAAGCAAGACTGATTCAGGGCAACAAAAAACGGTTCGGCCATTTCTACAGTATAAAATAGGGCAGGACATAGCTAGTGGAGGGGAGTGTGCTGTGTGCCAGGAGGGTGCCAACAAGCAATTTAGATATAGGACTAAGAGCTGTTTCACACAGGCTCACAATAGGAGTTAGGTCAACATAACTTAAAGGGTTGTGCCATGATATCAACGTATCCCCTATCAGCATTTTGAATAAAGGGAGCAGCAGGTTGAGCCTCCACACTAAAGCCCCATTTCCTTCTACCGGACTACCAGAAATAGCCGAGCACTGTACTTGGCTATCTCCAGCAGTCCCAAAAGGAATGAATGGTGTAGCACCACACATACTCAGCAGGACCGGCATTCTCATAATCGGTGGGGGTCTTGTGGATAGGGGATAAATGGATTTAGTGGCAACACTAAAGAAAATCAAGGTGCCTGTAATGGGCCTAACTGTATATTTGCTATACGAATATCTATTTACGTCTCACACATCCGTGGTGTATTGAGGATCCACAATACACCCGGCCGGCACCCCGATAGAGCAGCCTATTCTTGTCCACAGCTGCGGACAAGAATAGAACATGCTCTATTGTTTTCCGGGGCCGCGGACCGGAAGTTCGGTGGCGCGCTTTGGAAATGCCGATGCGGAGAGCACACTGTGTGCTCTCCGCATCCATTCCGTCCCCATTCAGAATAAGTGGGTCCGCACCCGTCCCGCATAATTGCGGAACGGGTGCGGACACTGAATGCGGACGTGTGAATGGATAGTGTCCCATACAGTGCCCAAATAATATAATCGTACAAAATACAATAAACTAGAGAATGAAGCTCCATTCTATTCAGATGCCCTTCCATAGTTTTAGGCACCAAGAGATGCAAGTTCCAGGCACAGGTTGGGCACCCCTAAGGTCTGGCTTACTTTCTGCCATACTGGAATGCAAAAGCAGCAGAACATAAGGCATTTGTATTGTAGCCAGTACAGTATACCCTATAAAAAGGACCCAGCTAACTCAATTATGCAAATAAATGACTTCCAAGAATATAACAAAATAGACAGAAAAAGTAATCCATGTTATTAAGACATCAACCATAGACATGGAAAACTGGTTTTATATAGGTGAAAAAAACATTCACAATCAGCTATTAATAAAAACAGCAAGACAGCTAATCCCACAGCTACAAAAATAGCTAAAGTCACACACAAGTCATATATATAGGCACACACATTTATATCTGCGATTACACATGTGATGTAAGCATCATTAGCAGGTTTCTTTAATGAGTATATGGAGAAAAACACATGACGTTCAGAGTCTTACATACCTTGGGTCCCATCATCCCATCTCTTCCTGGCATGCCCTCCAGACCAGGGGGACCCTGAAAGAGAAGTCAAATTATTTATTTATGCTTGAACCTGAGGCTCCTTGACCCTTTTTTTTAACAGGACCAACCCCTCCCAACCTGTCATCTGCCATTTATAATGCTGGTACCTTCTCATATGACAGAAGGTTCTATGTTCCCCAGGCTAGGTGTAATGTGACTACTATCTCTGCAACACTGATTGCTACTGCCCCACATTGTTTACAGTATTGTTTACAGTGTTTAGTGATAGAAACCCCAAAATCTGAACTAATGCATGAAGTTCCCAGACACATTTGATTCATAAGATCAAGAGTAAGGTGACAGAGATGGATGGGTAGCATAGATAACGTTTTTCATCCTATATTACCTGCAGTCCAGGACTTCCTGTGTCCCCCTTCTCTCCTTTCATACCCGGAGGGCCCTGAAATTAAACAAACATTGTGTGTGACGTAGCACAATTGTCCTAGAACCGTGTGTAAGATGTAAGTTGGAAGACCCCCCCTGAGCTCAATTTTATTCAGGACTCCAACTTCCGCGTCCATAAAGCTTCTGGCCATGATTTATCATACCTTCACTCTAGAATTCTGGCATGAAAAAGTCCCAAAATAGGGCATTTGCGACTTTTCACACTCATTTGCGGTTAATTGTGCGACTTTTTTACATGTGTACACCCAGGGCCGGCGCGTCCTATACGCGGAATAGGCCACCGCGTAGAGCGCCGGCCCCCCCTCATGCTGCAGCCACCCGAGCGCTCTGAATCGCTCTGAGTGCACACTTCCTATCAGTCCGCCCGGGTACAGGAAACTAAAGCTCCTGTACCCGTGGACCATAAAGAGCCTCGGCCGCGCTACACTAGAGGGAGTGAAGAATGACAAGGTGAGGGGGTGAAAGAATGTAGGGGAGAGGAATGACAAGGGGGAAGAATGACAAGAGGGAGTGAAGAATGACAAGAGGGGGGAGAGAATGACAAGAGGGGGAGAGAATGACAAGAGAGGGAGTAAAGAATGACAAGAGGGGGGAGAGAATGACAAGAGGGGGAGTGAAAAATGACAAGGGGGGGGTGAAGAATGACAAGAGGGGGGAGAGAATGACAAGGGAGGGGAGAGAGAGAACTGGTGTTAGTTAAAGGGGTTCTGCAGTTTTTTTTAAACTGATCGGCAGGGGTCCGACACCTGGGACCCCCGCCAATCAGCTGTTTGAGAAGGCAGCGGCGCTGGCAGTAGCGCCTCGGCCTTCTCGCTGTTTACCGCAGGTGCAGTGACGTCACGACTAGTATCACTGGCCTTGGCGGGGTTAAGCTCTGTTCACTTGAATGAAGCTTAGCCGCACCCAGGCCAATGATACTAGTCGTGACGTCACTGCGAGAAGGCCGAGGCGCTACTGCCAGCGCCGCTGCCTTCTCAAACAGCTGATTGGCGGGGGTCCCGGGTGTCGGACCCCTGCCGATCAGTTTAAATAAACTGCAGAACCCCTTTAATATGGCAGATCATATGGGTGGGGCATTGTGATGTCACATGGGGGGGGGGGGCAAACTTTTCTTTTGCCTAGGGCGGCAAAAATCCTTGCACCGGCCCTGTGTACACTCACTGCAGTTTTGTAAAAATGGGCATGGTTAGCCATGTTAATGAGTTTCCCTCCAGATTTATCATTGGGACTTTTTAAAAAAAGTCGCAAAAAAGTGCCAATTTCACTCCAGTGAGGACCATGCTTATCTTATGCGACTTTTTAATAGAACATGCGACTTTTTTGTAAATATGTGCGACTTTTGTAAAGCCATTTATCACAGTATTAAAGGACCATTAATAAATCTGACTGAGCCAAAAGTGACTTTGGACTGTGAAATTGGAGTAAGATGGAAGTGTAATGATAATTCTGGCCCTCTGTGTCTACAAAGATGCTCTTCTCATTGCAGGTGCATATTCAAGTGTGCAGGTACCTAAAATCTACTCAGAAATCAACTCTACCACAAACTTTTTTGTCAATGTTTAGGTTCTGGAGTCAGGAACAATGCAATAAGTGTGTGTACAATCAAATGTGCTTTTTGCTCTTAAGAGGTTTGGAATCTTATGGAAACATCAAGAGTAACGGAGATCTAATCCATCAATCAACCTTTGATCAAATTGGTTTACTGTTCATCTTGGAACCTTGATATTATTTAGTGGAAATATCAGGTGTAGATAAACTTTGTGGTACTCTGTGATCATCAGATTTGGTAATTATTTTTAAGATATTTGTTCTATTTAGGCAACAGCCTTATGCTATTTATACTCTTCATGATCCCATCAGTGTATCTGATCAAATTTGGTCTTCAGGCTTGAGGTATGCTACCTGTAGGCTACTTAATAGGTTCACAACTGTACTTGTACATGGTCAAACAAAGAAGGCATTGAGGTCATGTATGAAGTATTTATTGAGTCCTTAGATGGTCGTAGACCTGAGCAGGCTTGAAACCTACATAAATGGTTACAGGCATACTGGGGGAGATTTATTAAACTAGTATAAAGTAGAACTAGCTTAGTTGCCCACAGCAACTAATCAGATTCCACCTTTCATTTTCTAAAGGAGCTGTGAAAAATAAAAGGTGGAATCTGATTGGTTGCTATAGGCAACTAAGCCAGTTCTACTTTACACCAGTTTGATAAATCTCCCCACTATGTGTCATAGTGAATGGGATTGCTGTATAAGTCACTAGTCACGACTTGGCATTAAATTTAGATATTAACAGTCATTTTCATGATATCTACCTCAACATTGCTAAAGGAAGATGTCTGTTACTTTTTCGAAGGGTGGAATAACTAAACAACAATGTAAAATGTGGATTTAGTTTTATGTCTGTATTTGAGTTTTCTGCTATCCCATAGTATAACTTTTGACTCTTATTAAAAAGATTTATGACAAAACAAAAATTGGTATTGAAGGAAATGTATGGAAAAATATTTCCATGTGGCTTAATGACTAGCAATTGATTGTAGCTGTTGATACCATTGGTCCAGTAACCATCATCCCACGAGCTCCAGGAGATCCCATTCGCCCTCCAACACCCTCTGGACCCATCTGTCCAGCTACTCCAGCTTCACCCTATAGAACATGGAAAGGAAAGAAATGGTTTAGACTCTGCACTTGAAAAAAAAACAAGAAAAATAATTCATCCTACGTCATCTTCACAGATATTGCCACCTTGTTTTACATTTCATCAACATTTTAAACCAGCGTCTCCCTCGTGTTGATTACATTTCCTCTCAGTTCATTCCCCAATGTGTGATGTGTTGATTTAACGCAGGTGGGTGAGGGATAAAGTTTTATTCAAATCCCAGAGCACAATCTACTCCACAGCTTGAAGCGAGGGGATAAATAGTCTAATGATAAAAAAAATCCTCATTTATAGGTCAGGACGTGTAAGAAACTTCAGAAAATATAGCATGGAAGGTGGAGCAGACCAAAAAATGTAAATAATTCCCTTGGTACCCAGGTGTGTTACCATGACAACAATTAGACACCATTGTAGGCATTTGGAAAAAAAACTGAAATTCACACGAAATGTTTCAGAAAAAGGGGCACAAAGACTAAACACAGGATTGATAGCTAAAATGTATATATTATCATCCTACCTCTAGCTGTTGAATCTGTGACAGCTGGGCACTGACATCTCTATTGCAAGGTCCTGTTAAAGGGGTTGTCCACTAGCATTCATTTTATATATGGCTCACAGTAGGTTAAAAATAAAAATGAGGCATACACAACATCAGCTACCTTCTGGCGCTTCCGATACTGCTCTGGTCCCAACTCGATACACCGAAAATTCCAAGAGATGCCTGCTCAGCCAATCAATCGCCATAGGGGTTACCCCCCTCAGCCGGAGACTGCCTTATTAGGCAACTTCTGGCATTTCTGGTGTATTGAGTGGGAGCGGGAAGTGGCAAGCAGTTCAGACCAGCATCAGAACGGCAGCATCAGGGGATCGGTAAAGATGAGGATGGTTTCTTTTTTATTTTTAACCTAACGTAAGCAATATATAAAATAATTAATGCTGCTGGACAACCCCTTTAAATGGTTGTCTCATCTTGACAACTCCTATTCCCTTGGCGATAGCAGCTGATTACTGGAGATTTCTGAAGATGGACCACTGGGGATCAGCTGATTGCCAGGTCTGAACCCCTGAACCTCCCCAGCTATGGATGGCTGTATATATGTAATATTACATGCCAGCGATCTAAATGAATGGCTGTCCATGTGATAAATGGATTGGCTTGAAGTGAGGGAAGCTTCTCTGGCTCCTAGAGTGTCCACTTTGACAAAAGCGGTTCTGGCAATAGGTTATTTCAGTTTTCTATGCACCTTTCTGGGGGGCAGAAAAAAAAGAATAGGCATCTAAAGGCTTGACTTATTTCGGCATTCCTAGGAGTGGGGGGTGCATGCCAAGCTGCCTTGGGTCATCCTAATAGCATTCATGAATACAATCAATAGAAATGTAATTTAGAAACACTCCTTATTAAAAAAAAAATAACATGCCCCAGAAGAGTGGTGCACAAACTTTCATACCATTGGTCCAGCTTCACCCTGCTCCCCTTTGGGTCCTCGAGAACCTGGTGGTCCCTGTAGAAAACAGGTAAGATGACAGTGTATAACCATATCTGCCCATCTCAAACAACAGTGTGTGATAAATCAGTGATACAGTATGTCTCATTATTCTACATCAGGTATGGTTCTTACAGGAAGTCCAGGGGGCCCCGGGGGTCCTTGGACATCTGAGGTGCAGATGCAGGCAGAAGGTGGAGCTGGACAACTGTCCTTATCCCTCTGAAAGGAGAAAAAGGCCAATAGAGAAGATTTGAGATGGAAAAAGACCTGTCCAAGGTGGTAAATGACCAATCTGAAGGTACTGTGCGAATGGATGAACCTATGACGTGGCCACCATGTTGAATAGAATACATACTTGTCCATAAATATATGGCTAGCATTATGTAATTTGTTACATTTGATAGGCTGTCAAGTCATATGTCATACAATCACTGTTAAAGTGTTTGGGATCTACAACTGTGTGTCACGCCAATTAGAACATGCAACCTAAGGTGTAATGAAATCCTTTGTTGCATACACCTTGCCCCGTGCTTGCAGATCTCCCTGGTGTCTTGTATTTCCCAGTATCTTACAGTATTTCATTATTTTAAACATATTCAGAGCAATAAAAGCTTCAATGTACATATCTCACTTCATATGTTAATTAGGAAACTTGTGGAGATCGAAAATTCCAGGAACCTATAAACCCCAGGGGGAATAGTTACAGAACTGCATCAAGGTATTCCTAGTTAAATTTGACATTGGGATGAGCTATCAAGCAGCACTGGGTATGGGATGTAGTGTAGGACAGCAACAGCAGAGTGCACTTATAGACTACTACTCACCTTGGCTGGAACATCACAGCACCCGTCTCCTACTGGAATCTCCGAAGTGCAGAATATGAGGAATGACTGGAGCTCCAGCTAAAAGACAAATACAGAAGGGTTTGATCCATGAATACTTATGTATGAAAGATGCTTAGGATAGATTCTGAATGCCTGATGGGGGGGGTGTCCCCAGGGATCACCCCTTATTATGTAAGCTCAGCTGTTTGTGCTGTGGGGTCTTCCTGTCCCCAGTTTCTGGGATAGAACGCAGGTGGCTGACAGCTACCATTGCAACCATATTAGCTCTTATTAGGCATTTTGTCACTTGTCCTTCTTCAAGTCTATAACAAATAGTCAAAGTGAGGGACCCATTGAAAAGAGCAATGAAGTCATGTACAAAAACAAGGAATATTGATGGCTGGTGAAATTCCAACTCCTACTCTTAAAAAAAAATTACCCAAGAATCATGCCAACAGACTGAGCCTTTGGATACCAGTGCTGCTACCCTCATCTCAAGATCAACAACAACTACCAGCTCCTGTAGAAGGTACAGCTAGAGAGAGCAAAGCTTTCTACTACAGAATTGACTAAACTCCAAGGGATGCATTCTGACACTTTCTTTAAAAGTGATACAGACTTTGGGTTGACTCTGACTCCGAAACACAAGATTCCAACTAGGGATGCCAGGCCCATTCATAAGTGCTACCATGACATTCCTCCAGAATTCGGCATACAGGCTAAGGCACTGCTGAAACAAATTTTGGACAGCCACATCATAAAAGGATAGAAGTCTGAAGTTTTGTGTGAATTACCAGCACTTGAATGCATGCACAGAGCATGATGTCTACCTGCTGCCCCAAACAAAGGACAGCCTGGTACCGCTTGGTCATGCTAAGTACTTTGCTACTTTGGACATAGCCAGTGAATACTGACAGGTGTCTGTTACTGAGAAAGACTACCTTCATCACACCAATGGGGCTGGTTTCCAACACCCTGGAAATGCAGCTCTATCTTGGGAAGCTGAATTTTGAATGCCTGCTAATTTACCTAGATGGCATAAATATCTTCTCAACTAATATCACTAAACACCTAGAGAGATTGGAGTTGGTGTTGATCTGGCTGGAGAGTGCATTCTGAAGCCTAAACTCAACAAATGTCATCTATACTAGGTACAGAACTGATTGGGCCATAGCAACAGGAACACTGACAACCAATCCTGGAACTAAGGGGAAACAGTGACTGGTCCCACTGATGTAGAGCTAGAGTAGATATAGGCCCCAACTCCATGTTGATTAATGAAAAGGAAGTGTAGGTGAACGATAGCTTGGGGAATGCCCCTATTTTGAGGTCAGAGACCTCAGAAGCTCCAGGGGTGGAGTGAAGCAAAGAAGAGTGGAGGAGCAAACAATGGCACAGTGCGGAAACAGAGAGAAATTGACACCCTCAGGACAGGGACTGCTCCAAAGATGACACTCCATGCTGGTGTGCAAATTGTGGTTCCAGGGTGGTTCAGAGGATACTCATGAAGAAGGGGCACTTCGGATCTGCAAAAATGTTTGGCTGGCTATAGTAGTTTTATTACTTCCCACAACTAGAGTAATAAGCAACAGCCAGACCTTGTATCCCCGGCAGCAGATGTTGATAGATTATCTGATGGTAGAAGAATACCTACAAGGTGATATGTATTTGCTAGTCACTTGTAGACCACTTTTCCACTGTACAAGTTTGCAGTCGTAGTCCCCACCCAAGACCAGGCTGCAGATTCAGGAACACAGGCCCTTTAATCTTTCTTTATAGTTGACTTGCTCAATTGAATTCAGAAAAGGGGCCTGTTCTGAAGGTGGTGTGACTGAAGAGTTGCATCGACTTTATCAGATAAGGAAGATGTGCACTACTCTCTACCACCTCCCAAAAAATTCGGGTGTCTGAACCAGTCTGTGCCAGTCTGTGCCAGCTGTATTAGATGAGAAGGATGTGCACTACCCCCTACCACCCCTAGAAAAACAGCACTTATGAGCGCCTGATCCAGGCCCTATTACAGCTCTTCAAAGATGAAGATCGGAAGAAGGAGAGATGGTAAGAAACATATTTCCAGTTGAAAGAACAATCCCCGAGGGAAAACTGGAGAAGACATTCAAAGACTGTCCTGGATCACAAGGCTGTGCATGTTAGCAATGTACTTGCTCTTTATGGCTGATATAGACTTTGCTGCTTGTTAAAGGATTAAAAGTTAATGGCACCTTGCACACTCTGTTAACGGTTTGGCTGATCTTTTGTAGGATTTGCACCCCGATGTGGGACTACAATACTTATTTTTGAGAGTATTACAAACCTGCGATCGTCTTGGGAAGGTTTCAAAGTGTTTAGAAGGAGCTCAGAGACTAATACTCCTATTACCATCACTGTTTGCCTATTTACAGTATAGCTATTGGGAAGATACCACACTGTAACTTACCTTGGAACTGTGCCTTGGTATCGTTAGATGTACTACAACTCCCATTCTGCACTTTAGTAGAGAGAGATTTACTAGCAACTGGCTGGTTAATGACTCCAGCACTGTATGCTGGCCCCAGAGCCTACATCTTCAACCTTGCATCCGCATCAAACACACAACACCAAGGGCACCCCAACTACCCTCTGGCAGGAGATGCACCATCCTGGTGTGCCCCGAGGGAAGAAAGGGCTGACCCTCCTATCACTGCCCTGGCCCTAGGGGGTATCGATATGAGGAATACCACTGTGAATAATTATTGCCGCCAGAGCCACTACTACTCCCATCCTCTGCTCTGCTCTTCCTATTCTTATGGCGCGCACATCTTTGGAGCTAAAAATGCTTATTAGGAATGCAATTCATTTCAATGGAGGTCACAGAAGCAGATATAAGGCACAAAGTTGTGTAACCAGTAGCTGAGTATTTGGATACGTTACAATAAGGAAATATGCAAAGAAAAAGGGGGCTTAGTCAGCACATCCCAATTATTTACAAAATAAGCGTAGCATTAGCACCAGAATATGTTCAATTACTATGGCATTATTGTACTTTATTTGGTTTGTAGAGTGCTGTTGCAATGTATTTTTTCCTTTGCATTTCTGACCATGGCAGCGTGCACCTGTGCATTAGGATGTGCTGACTGACCCCCTTTTTCTTTGCAGTTATACTGGAGGTGTGGCTGACTCCTGCTGGTCTTGCACCCCTGACCAGCCTGTCTGCCCCATAGGCTGATTTTAATTAGTATAAGTATAAAGCTGTAGCCTGCTCTCCCTGCACTCACTGGAAGACTTTGGCGCCAGGAGAGGTATAGAGTGGACTTTTATTGCATTTATTGGATGCCATCTGGAACCAGGAGAGGTATAGAGTGGGATCAGCATGCATGTTGGTGCCTTCCTTCCCTGAATGTAATGGTGGCCATTTTGGCACCAAAAATTATAAAAAGCAGAGTGAACCCAGCATGCATGTGGAACCTGCACTCCCTGAATTTTATGGTGGCTGTTATGGCACAGGTAGCATTTAGTGATAGGTTCCCGTCTTACAAAGATCGCCTTGAAGTTTGGCAGACAGGCCAAAATTTATTTGCCAAGAATCTCAAATTTACTAAATAATCATAGCATTAGCACCAGAATATTTTCTATTACTATGGCATTATTGTACTTTATTTGGTTTGCAGAGTGCTGTTGCGATGTATTTTTTCAATAAGGATATATGCTACCTGCAGCTCCCACGGTTAATAATTAAATGAACATGTTGATTTAGCGAGGCTTTCTTCTCATTTTGTCCCCTATCAGCGGTCCCTTCTTCACTGACCCATGCCGCTATAAATAGCTAGATGATATCGCCTCTCTTTAAACGCCCTCTGGAGAGCTAGACTCTTTCTTCTCCATTCCCTGAGATGCGGGAACCATTCTGAGCCTGAATCTCTTCCAAATGAGACCCATTGATCACTAAAAATTTAAAATGTCTCAGGTTAAATAAATCTAGATGACGGATGAAAATAAGGCATTCTGTGCCGGGGCTGATATGCCGGGAGGCTGCACCGACACAAAGATGACATTGCATTAGGAAGCACAATAAATGACTTACTGATGCCAAGTTATAGAAAAAGAAACTGGTTAACCCTTCCTGTGCTGCAAGAGGTATAAAACAATCTACCATAGTAACTGTAATAAAAAAAATTGCAACAACTCACTAGTTGGTACAACATGGGCATCTCCTAGCACAGAATTATATATGTACACCTGGTATTAGGCTAGGGCTACACCATGACATGTAGAAGCATGACAGAAAATCACAACCTCACATTACCACATTGCACCTAATGATAGTGAACAGAGTTGAAGGAACCTGCCTTTTTCTCACAGAATCCATAACTTAATTCAATGCCGACATGCCAAACGGAATGCCTTTAGAGGCATTCCGTTTTGCATGCTGTAATAATACAAGTGTATGGCCAGAAGAACGGAACCCTCTATTATGCGACAAGCTGGCATTGAATTATGTGATGGATTCTGTGAGAACCCAAACTCGAACCTGCCAAAAGGCAGGTTCGCTCAACTCTAATAGTGAATGTGCTCAAGTTGCGACCCACAAGTAGCAACCCAACAGTTGGCAGAAATCCAGTTCTGCTGGATTTCTATATTACAACATTACCCATCATTAAATGTGACTGACGGTTCAACATCTCCGAGCTTAATGGTGCGAGCCACTAGTTGCCTTCCTAGGCTTAGCCTAAGTTATACATCTCTTTGTATACAGTGTTATGAACAATGCTGGTATAACCTGGGCAGTGTGAGACGACTGTAAGACTTATGGCCATGATCATTACTGGAAATTGTGTTGTTTCAGCCTACACATGATAATCCCTGACATATTGACTATGCAATAGAGACCATGAAGGAATAAAGTGAGAACAGAGGTGGCTTGGCAATCTTGCTCCAGGTATACTTACTGCTGAGGAACCACTCCTTGGACCTCGAGTTCTTGTTAGTTTGCCCAACATCTCAAACCCTAAGGTGGTCAACTTCCCCATAGTTTTGACAGTTTTTTCTGCCACCTTCTGACAATCCACATGGAGCTTGACATTCCCTCTGTTAATAGCCAATTGTACCTGAACCAAGAGATCAAAGAAATTAAAAGGGAATTCCATCTTTACAGTTCGAACCCATGTTGACCCCCAAAAAGAAGGAGAACAATTAAAATCTATGACACTGGTTAGATTTTTGAGAAATGTCACTGATTTCAATAAGTACCATTACCATAAGAGGCTCTTTGCCTCTTTCCAGGGTGCTATAGCACCTCATTCTAGAGATTCATGGACCTTCATTCAGGGACCTTTATCATGCCCAGATCATTTGTTATGCCCTAGTGTGGTCTACCACATAACTAGTGGTGCACGGACAAGTTATATACTTTATATTTTACCTTATGGAAACTTCCATAGAAGATCTTCTTTATGTCTTCTTGATCAAAGGTCACCTCATGCAATTTACCCTCATTGTCAGGGTGGAAATATGTCAGAGACTGCTTAGTTGCTGTTAATGAAACATTGAAAGACATCTGAAAGTCATACATAGACCACATTTGTGAATTTAGGAGCAACTATATAATTTGGCTACCAAAGTTGTTGAAAGCTGGTCTTGAGTCATGTTGACCAGTTTGGTCCAGGTTGTAATGTTTTGTTGTAATAGTGATTAATAGAAGAAACTTAGGTACTCTTTGATATTTGTTTGAAGTACTGTGCTTATTTGGTTTTCATATTCAAAGAAACTTTAATGTGTACATATGAAGTTTCGGTCCCAATTGGACCTTTTTCAAACACTGGTTGCCATGGAGAGGAAGGATGTAGATGATAGCAGTATTTAGAAAGGTGCATTCACACATTGTTGTATGCATTCACCATAAAATAATGGTCAGATAACATTTTGCAAATGTATCCCAAATTGTGTGATTGGGGCATTTTTTGGGGTGGTCACAGACCAGGGGGGAGGGGAATTAGGCATTACAGGATATGTTGGCAACCAGGGGCGGATTGGCCATAGACCGTACAGAAAAATTTCCTGGTGGGCCGATGCCCTCCTCTCTGCCACTGGCAAGGTACATAATGAGACCTCAGGGTTAATTAAAGGGGTTATCCAACCCCTATGATGCCCCCCAAAATGCCCAGGCGCCTCACACAGGTTATACTTACCTTGCGTCCCGACATCCGCGTAGCTCCTGATGCCCACACGGCCGGCACTGCATCTCCCAGGGGAAGAGAGGGCAGCCAATAGCAGGCCGAGACGGGGACGAGCCTCCCTAGTGTCACTTGGGATGCTATGGAGGCTCACTCCCGTCACATAAACTGTGTGAGGGGGCAGGGGGGCTTTATAGGGAATGGATAACCCCTTTAACACTGGGAGAATCAGGTACTCATGTACCTGGCCAGAGATGATACAAGCCCCTCTGAATTCAACTGCTTTGGCCCACAACTCACCTCTTAAGCCCCCTATTCTGTATCTTAAATAGAGAGAACTGGAGACGGAGGACAGAAAATAGCAGCTACTGATGGCCACCACAGAGGGAGAGCTTTTGGGGCACTATATTATGCTGCTCTATGGTATACAGTTCTGATGGGCCGGTATTTCACACTGTGGTATTGCTGACCCCATCTATTTGTGCTGCCCTTCCTTCTGTCAATACAACAAGGGGCCACTTTTAAGATTTTTTTCTGGGGCCACTTAACCAGTCTGCTCTCGTTGGCAACACCCCTCAGCCTGGTGTTTCCCAACAACCTACACTGAACCAACATATAAATGCAACACTTTTGCTTTTGCTCCCACTTTGAGCTGAACTCAAAGATCTGAAACATTTTCTACATACACAAAAGACCCATTACTCTCAAATATTGTTCACGAATCTGTCTAAATCTGTCTTAGTGAACACTTCTCCTTTGCCGAGATAATCCATCCCACCTCACATGTGTGGTATATCAAGGATCAAGGTGCTGATTAGACAGCATGAATATTGCACAGGTGTGCCTTAGACTGCCCACAATAAAAGGCCACTCTAAAATGTGCATAGTTTTGCCTTACTGGGGGGGGGGGGGGGGCGGTCATAAAACCAGTCAGTATCTGGTGTGGCCACCATTTGCCTCACGCAGTGCAACACATCTCTAGATTCAAGATCTCAAATACTTTTATATTTGGAACTCCTTACGGTCCAAGATAATCCCCATGACAGGCTGAAAATCTTCATCTGTTATCTGCCACACAGCGAAGGGTTCCTGGGCTGCATTTGGTGGCAAGCGAAGAAGGAAGCTCAGGCTGTATTCTGGGGGAAGTCCATTGGGATGTACTTCTCTAAGAAGAGAAAGCAAAGATTCATGGTTGACTGGTCAAATCACCAGTAAATTAATGTCAAACAACACATGGTAATTTACTAGAGATGACTACAGTATAACAGGCAAATAGCATCAGGACAAGCAAGAGTTTCCGTCCACCAACAGCAAATATACATTTTTACAAAGGTGAAAAGTTAGGAAAATAGGCACAGATCTGCTTCAGAGGCTCCATCATAGATTCTATCAAAAAAAGACAGAACTAAAAGTAAAGCCAGCGATATATTAATCTCCTCTAAAATGATGGACACCATGATGGATTCAGCACTGCTGATATTTTCATTATACTATTCCTATAATGGAACACAAAAACGGAAAGTACAGAAGTGAACCTAGCCAAACATGAATTTGTGTGAAGCTGGACGGCCTATTTAAAAAGTCGTGAAATTGTTTAAAATGTCGAATTCATTTTTTTTTAAAATTAACAGGATGGAATATGCTCCACTGTGGCACAATTAATGAATTTGGAAACCCCTTTAAAATCCAGCTGTAGCTTTATGACCAATTTCGTACATGCATTATGTCTGCATGCAGTAAATAATAGTCAACAATCAGCAAAAAAAGTTGTTGCTAGGCGACTAATGCATCACAGCCTGCAGAGTACATTAATGATGGTGGCAGAAAGAGAAACAAACATATATAATATATAAGTGCGTAATACCAATAATGCTACTGCTAATGTGTGTTTGGTATTGTAGTAAAGATACACCTCATTCTGCTTATGGTGACTTTTCAGAATACGCTATCATGTGTGTGCATTATATAACTCGTATTCTGCATTCATCACTGAACTAGTGAAGACCAGCTGCTTTGATGTCTCCCATACACAGCACTCAGAGAAGAAATAATCCTGTACTGCTATCCCACAGTAGTACACCATCAGAAGCAGCAGCAGGGAGAGCATTATAGTGCAGTAATGAGCAGGGTAGCTGTAAATCCAGCACTGGGTGAGGTAGAAAACTCGGAGAAGCTGCAGAAACATCTGCATCTCTGTGAATCTCTCTGTCTTACTCCAGCAGCTCCATCCTTCTCCCTCCCCCTGTCCATTCTAGGGCCAGCAGCTGTAGCCACATTCTTCGGTAAGCTGCTAAATTGTCTTCACTGAAGACAAATGTTAGTGGTAAATTGAGAGTGAATGATTAGTCTGTGAGGCAGCGTGTGGAGAAGATGTGGCTCATCAGTGGAGAAAGAAGCAACTTTCCCTAATAAAATATATTACAAAAGTTTCTTACATTGACTGATACGGTTTATGCATGAGAAAATGGGTTACTTTTTAAAGAGGTTCGAAACACATGGCTGCTTTTTCCCAGAAACAGTGCCACACCTGTCCATGGGTGGTATGTGGTATTGCAGCTCAGTCCTATTCACTGCAATAAAGCAAAGCAGCAATACCAGATAAATGGACAGGTGTGGCACTGTTTCTAGGGGAATACAGCCGTGTTTGTGTAATCCTGAATAACCACTTTAAGGGGGTTATCAGCTCTGAACCCGGACATATCCCCTTCTTCCCCTACTCTGCCCGTCTGACATGAGCATCATGCTCTGATGCTCTCCCTTGCCCTGCGTTGAATCATGCAGGGCAAGAGCTTTTTCTGAAGACATGGTGACGTACCGGGTATACTTGGGTAAGCTAGGCGGAGGCTGTAAACCGGCTAGGGTAGAGCTAAAGCCTGCCGATCAGTGTCAGTGACGTCACCGGGAACACTGTTAGGTGGAAGCCTCTGCTTAGCAGTGTAAAAAATAGGAAAACAAAACAGCCCTTGCCCTGTGCAATACAGCGCAAGGCTAGGGAGAGAATCAGAGCATGAAATGCGCCGATGCTCATGTCAGAGGGGCTGAGTGGGGGAAGAAGGGGGTATGACCAGATTCAGCTCTGAACCTAGACAACCCTTTTAAAACGGTGTAATGCAGAGATGTAACCTGAGGTTTTTGGGCCCCAGTGCAAAATTTGTAACAGGCCCCCCCACCTACTATGGTTATGTAGTAGAGAAGACTTTGGACCCTAGTAGCGTATCTATCATAGAGGCAAACCACACAACAGCTATGGAGCCTTGGGGGAAGGGGGACCTGATGCTGAAATCCTTCTGTTCGTGACACAGATTCATGGCATTTTCTGGCAGCCACCACTAGGGGAAGCTCAGTGCAAAGAAATTATTTAAACTTCCTGATATCTATGGTTACTGTATGCATTGTGCTCCCCCTGGTGGTGGTTGCAGACGGACCGTTTTACAATATACTATGTGCAGGGAAGCAGGAGTTTTATCAGTGTATTTATGCCAGTTGTCGGGCATAGATACATTGAGAAATATGGTGTTCAGAATGAGCGCCACATTTACGAAATATCTGCTACACTTTTTTCTGACCCAAATGATTTTTCTTATTATTATACAATGTGTTCCACTTAATTTGAAAAAAATAGTAAATGCATCAGAAATCTGGGGAGTCAAACTGCTTTCTGCGTGTTTGATGCACATGCACTGGGAAACTGGGTGAGGCAGGGCAAGTTTTCTATGGGGCTCTATGAGATCTGAGGCCACGCCAGGTATAAGGGCCCTGGTGTAACTGCTACCTCTGCCCCCGACCAGCTACCTCACTCGGGTGTAATGGCCTGAATTTGCTTGGAACCAATCAAAGCCATGTTTTCCTTTGTGGTAGAATAATATAAACTGAAAATTAACAATTCCAATGTCATTTTCTGCAGCAAAGACATTCATCAACTGAGCTCTCGCCCCCGGCAGATGTGTGGCGCCCACTGCAGGCCAGGAGCAGAGCGCGGACTATCTTCACAGAGCCAAGTGGCTGAAATATTTTCAGCAATCATTGATCAACCATGTTACATCAGGTTTCTATTGCCAAAGGGAAGCGAATCAAAATACTACATTATCCTCAAAGCAGGAGGTGATGACAATCTGCAAGCCGCGTTCACAGATAACGGAAATAGTTTGAGATTTCCAGATGTATATGAGATAGAATTTAGACATTAAATGGGGAAATCCAATGTGCGACCTGTGATAGGGCAACGGCAGCATCCAAACCATGGATTGCGCCATAGTTCAGTTATCACACTGGGATAACTCACTGTATAGGAGTAGAATGACCCCTCCCCCACCCCTTCGGGGGCAAATGTCAACCTGGGGTACAGAGGTCTGCGGGATTTGTGCATTCCAGTGCTACGTGTTTAGTGAATTCCTCCATATAAAGGAGATTCACGTTATCAGTGCTTTGTAGGATTAAGAGCTGAGGAGACATGAAAAGACCGAGCCCATCGCCGTTCCCTGGGACGCTCACAGCTCACTCTGCCAATTAACTTCATATCCACCAGAAAAAGGGTCTCACATAGGCCAAGAAAATGAGATAAAAAGTGAAGCGAAGCGAGCTGGAAATGACGAAGAAAAGAGGTCCCTGGAAGATGAGAGGAGCAGGGAGAATATAGGAAATTACACAGAGGCCTTGGATATGGAAAGGAATGCGGTCACGCTGAGGGTGAGAGGGGGCGACAGATTAGAACGGTGTAGCCATGTGTTGAGGGAAGATTGTGTAGCTGCACCAAACTGGAACCTGACTGGGAACAATCAAAGTCCAGCAATTGAAGCTGTATCATTTTATAATTAGTTTCTGCAGATTTCTATTAGACTTTATATTTCGATTTCTCACCATCTCAAGGTCTCAGATTGCAGTCACTGAATAGAATTATTTACAACTACATTCCAGGCGGAAAACCTTTACAGACCTAAGGGGAGAAGGGGGGACTTTAATTTGCTACAGTGCAAGAGCTGAAGGCTCTGTAATGACATGTAATGTAATCAGTGCATGAGGAACCGAGTTCAGCAGTTGAGAGGAGAAGTGTTAAGGACCTGTGATGATGTCACCGTCATGTGATCAGCGCAGGAGGGGCCAAAGTTCAGCAGTGGAGAGGAGAAGTGGTAAAGACCTATGATGATGTCACCATCATGTGATCAGCGCAGAAGGGGCCGAAGCTCAGCAGTGGAAAGAATAATTGGTAAAGACCTGTGATGATGTCACCATCATGTGAACAGTTTAGGAGGAGCCGAAGCTCAGCAGTGGAGAGGAGAAGTGGTAAGGACCTATGATGATATCACCATCATGTGATCAGCACAGGAGAGGCCGAAGCTCAGCAGTGGAGAGGAGAAGTGGTAAGGACCTATGATGATATCACCATTATGTGATCAGCACAGGAGAGGCCGAAGCTCAGCAGTGGAGAGGAGAAGTCGTAAGGACCTGTGATGATGTCACCATCATGTGAACAGTGCAGGAGGAGCCGAAGCTCAGCAGTGGAGAGGAGAAGTCGTAAGGACCTGTGATGATGTCACCGTCATGTGAATAGCACAGGAGAGGCCGAAGCTCAGCAGTGGAGAGGAGAAGTGGTAAGGACCTGTGATGATGTCACCGTCATGTGAATAGCACAGGAGAGGCCGAAGCTCAGCAGTGGAGAGGAGAAGTGGTAAGGACCTGTGATGATGTCACCATCATGTGATCAGCGCAGGAGGGACCGAAGCTCGGTGGAAAGAACAAGTGGTAAGGACCTATGATGATGACACTGTCATGTGATCAGTGCAGGGGAGGCGGAGTTCAGCAGTGGAGAAGTGGTGAGCATGAAAAACTTTGGAAGTTGTAGTCCTCTCCTCTTATACTCCCTCTCTGGATTGTCCTCTGATATCCCATACTAATGGCCAGGACATTCTGGAAGTTGTAGTCCTCTATACCCCTCCCTGAAATCCTATGGCACCTCATTAAGGCCGGAACATGCTGGGAGTTGTAGTCCTCTTCTCTTCCCTGAAATATCCCATAATACCTGCCTGGACATGCTGGGGCTTGTCCTCTCCTCTTATACCCATTCTTTAAAATATTCTCTCATATCCCATAATAACGACATGCAGTGTGGACGGATCACGGACCCATTCAAGCCGCTTGGACGTCGCCCGTGCATTGGGGACCACAAATTGAGGTCCCCAGTGCACGGAACGGACGCACAATGGCCATGTGCATGAGGCCTAAGGCATTGCTTAGACTCCATCCCACAGTCTAGCCAGTGCCTAATGGGTTACAGTTTAGACCACCTTCTGGTACATGTTGATAATTCCCTTTTAAACCCCAGTCCATATCTTCTCAGTACTGGGAATCAGTGGGAGTCATATTAGAAGGTAGCAAAAGGTAGGAGCATAACTAAAGGTGGAATTCACTGTTAATGTCCTCTAAAGGTGGCCACACACATTAGATAGAAGTTAGTTGATGATCGCACAGGTGTCTGTCCATATGTATGTGTATGTCCCTGTGTGTGTGTGTGTGTCTGTCTTTGTGTGTATCTGTCCCTTGTGTGCTTCTGTCTCTGTGTGTGTGTGTCCGTCCCTGTGTGTGTGTGTCTGTCTGTCTCTGTGTGTTTCTGTCTGTGTGTGTGTGTGTTTGTCCCTGTGTGTGTGTCGGTGTCCATCCCTGTGTGTGTGTGTCTGTCCCTGTGTGTGTGTGTGTCTGTCCCTGTGTGTATGCCCGTCCCTGTATGTGTGTGTGCTTGCCCGTCCCTGTGTGTGTGTGTGTCCCCGTCCCTGTGTGTGTGTCTGCGTCTGTCCCTGTGTGTGTGCCCGTCCCTGTATGTGTGTGTTTGCCCGTCCCTGTGTGTCCCCCTGTCCCTGTGTGTGTGTGTCCGTCCCTGTGTGTATTTGACTGTCCCTGTATGTGTATTTGTCCCTGTGTGTATTTGACCATCCCAGTGTGTGTCCCCTTGTGTGTGTCTCTCTCTCCCCTCTATTCCTATGTTTTGTTTTGTTGGGGCAAGAAGAAGAAGATGGAAGAGGAGGCAGCGCCACCAGCATGGAGTCTGTGGGACAGGCACAGAGAGGCACACTAAGGACATAGGTAACTCTATCACATGATCTACACTAGTGTTATCTGTGGTTTTACATAGGACTGCAGGTAACACTACCACATTATTAGCACTAGTGTCATTTGGGGTTTTACATAGGACTGCAGGTAACACTACCACATTATCAGCACTAGTGTCATCTCTGGTTTTACATAGGACTGCAGGTAACACTACCACATTATCAGCACTAGTGTTATCTGTGGTTTTACAAAATAGGACTGCAGGTAACACTACCACATTATTAGAACTAGTGTCACCTGTGTTTTATATAGGACTGCAGGTAACACTACCACATTATTAGCACTAGTGTCATCTGTGGTTTTACATAGGACTGCAGGTAACATTACTACGTTTTCTGTACTCAGATAGCCATGACTGTGTTATCTGTGCTGTTACATAGGACTGCAGGTGATATCTACTATATTATCTATACTCAGAGAGTTATCACTGTGTAAGGGGGCCCACTGAGACTTTATCGCCCAAGCGCCCACATAAACCTGGAGCTGGCCCTGCTGGGAGTTGTAGTCCTGTCCTCATATATCCCCTCCCTGAAATATCCTCTGATATCCCATAATACCTGCAAGGACATGGTGGAAGTCGTAGTCCTTTCCTCGTAACCCATCACTAAAATGTCCTCTACTATCCCATAACATAAACATGTACATGCTGGGAGTTGTAGTTCTTTCCTCTTATACCTCATCCCTGTAATATCCTCTGATTTCCCATGATACCTGCTAGGACATGCTGGGAGTTCTAGACCTCTCCTCTTATAACCCCTCGCTAAAATATCCTCTGATATCACATAACAACAGCCTGGACATGCTGGGAGTTGTAGGCCTCCTTATGCCTTTGAATGTAAACAATGAAGCCACTGCTTCTCCCAGCAAGATCATTTAATATTGATATAATACTGGACGAGCCCTTTACCCCTGCAAGACGTATGTCTTGCAAACATTATACAGATATTGCCATTACCTGGTCCATAAGGTCAGCTGGATATTCTCAGCAATTGAATAAATCCTGGAACCCCCTAAAACAAAGGTGTTGAGGGATACTCCCCTAATGGAAGAGTAATTGTTCTCATCCAAGCCAAATACCGCCATCATATTGTACCCTAAGAGAGGAGACGGTGAGATTAGTCAGCAATATCAATAGACGGACAGACAGACAGACACGGCACTCTTAACGAAACCTCTGTAAATAGAAAACCCTGTGTCTCTTCCATTAGATTGCCCAACACTAGTTTTAGGTATATCTGTTTTTGGGAAAGCTGGGTAGTGACTAATATGAGCTACATTAGGTTTCTGAATCTAAATAATGACAACCACAATTGGTTCTGTTAAGTGACACCCGTAAGGGTTGTCATAGGAATAGCACAAAGTTTCCTAGGCCTGTACCAGCTGTACTTGTCACATAGGGGTCAAAATTAAATGCACGTTAGTGTAGTTCTATGTCAATAAAGCTCAAAAGCTATAACTTTCTAATAAACTTTGTGCTTTAATTCTGCTACACTTTTACGTTCTCTGCTTGCAGTCAGTTAATGGAGACATTGTATTCTTTATCAGAAGCTAAAAAAAACATCCTGACCTCACAGCTGAGCGTTTGTTGCAAGTGTATCCTGTCTAGACAATCCTCTGTCACCTGAACAACTGGGACTCCAGGCTGATACATTGTAGCAAACTATCAAGACAGAAGAGAGGTTTGTGCAGCTGATGTATTTAGTTTAGGCCTCTTTCACACTTGCATTGTGAGGATCCGGCGTGCACTTCCGTCGCCGGAAATGCCCGCCGGTTCCGTCACAACGCAAGACAACTGAAAGCAGTCTTCAAAATGCTTTCAGTGTTAGCCAGGACACTACTAAAGTCCATAGACCATAGTAAGTAGTGGGAAGCCAGGGGAGCAGATACTTACAGTCCGTGCGGCTCCCGGAGCGCTCCATAATGACGTCAGAGCGCCCCACGTGCATGGATCACGTGATTCAAAATTCAAAATGCTTAGACTACTTTCACACTGCTGTTTCTGGGTCCGCTTGTGAGATCCGTTCAGAGCTCTCACAAGCGCCCCAAAACGGATCAGTTTAGCCCCAATGCATTCTGAATGGATAAGGATCCGTTCAGAATGCATCAGTTTGGCTACGTTCCGCCTCCATTCCGCTCTGGAGGCGGACACCAAAACGCTGCTTGCTTATGCTGATAATATAGGAGATCAGAACTAAACACCTGGAAAACCCCTTTAAACTACAAACCGGATTCCCAAAAAGTTGGGACACTATACAAATCGTGAATAAAAACTGAATGCAATGATGTGGAGGTGCCAACTTCTAATATTTTATTCAGAATAGAACATAAATAACGGAACAAAAGTTTAAACTGAGAAAATGTACCATTTTAAGGGAAAAATATGTTAATTCAGAATTTCATGGTGTCAACAAATCCCCAAAAAGTTGGGACAAGGCCATTTTCACCACTGTGTGGCATCTCCCCTTCTTACAACACTCAACAGACGTCTGGGGACCAAGGAGACCAGTTTCTCAAGTTTAGAAATAGGAATGCTCTCCCATTCTTGTCTAATACAGGCCTCTAAATGTTCACTCGTCTTGGGCCTTCTTTGTTGCACCTTCCTCTTTATGATGCGCCAAATGTTCTCTATAGGTGAAAGATCTGGACTGCAGATTGATGCAGAATGTGGTCTGGCATTATCTTGTTGAAAAATGCAGGGTCTTCCCTGAAAGAGATGACGTCTGGATGGGAGCATATGTTGTTCTAGAACCTGAATATATTTTTCTGCATTGATGGTGCCTTTCCAGACATGCAAGCTGCCCATGCCACACGCACTCATGCAACCCCATACCATCAGAGATGCAGGCTTCTGAACTGAGCGTTGATAACAACTTGGGTTGTCCTTGTCCTCTTTGGTCCGGATGACATGGCGTCCTAGATTTCCAAATAGAACTACGAATCGTGACTCGTCTGACCACAGAACAGTCTTCCATTTTGCCACACTCCATTTTAAATGATCCCTGGACCCAGTGAAAACGCCTGAGCTTGTGGATCTTGCTTAGAAATGGCTTCTTCTTTTCACTGTAGAGTTCAGCTGGCAACGGCGGATGGCACGGTGGATTGTGTTCACTGACAATGGTTTCTGGAAGTATTCCTGAGCCCATTCTGTGATTTCCTTTACAGTAGCATTCCTGTTTGTGGTGCAGTGTCGTTTAAGGGCCCGGAGATCACGGGCATCCAGTATGGTTTTACGGCCTTGACCCTTACGCACAGAGATTGTTCCAGATTCTCTGAATCTTCGGATGATGTTATGCACAGTTGATGATGATAGATGCAAAGTCTTTGCAATTTTTCGCTGGGTAACACCTTTCTGATGTTGTTCCACTATCTTTCTGCGCAACATTGTGGGAATTGGTGATCCTCTACCCATCTTGGCTTCTGAGAGACACTGCCACTCTGAGAAGCTCTTTTTATACCCAATCATGTTGCCAATTGACCTAATTAGTGTTAATTGGTCTACCAGCTCTTCGTTATGCTCAAATTTACTTTTTCCAGCCTCTTATTGCTACTTGTCCCAACTTTTTGGGGATTTGTTGACACTGTGAAATTTTGAATCAACATATTTTTCCTTTAAAATGATACATTTACTCGGATTAAACGTTTGATCTGTCATCTACGTTCTATTACAAATAAAATATTGACATTTGCCATCTCCACATCATTGCATTCAGTTTTTATTCACAATTTGTTTAGTGTCGCAACTTTTTTGGAATCCGGTTTGTAAAAAAATTGCACACAGCAGCCACTAGGGGGAGCTTACTGTTCAAAGCAATGAGAACTAGAATAACCTGTAAAGATTGAGCTTCCGCTAGTGGCTTTTTCAGGCAAGTACTAAGACTGGTTCAATGTCTGGTAGCAGATGTATAGATAGAGGAGGAGTCATCAGAGCTCCTTTCAAAATCCATACGTCAGCATGGCTTTGTTGTGCCTCAAGCCTGAGAGCTCTTACCATGAAAAGCATTGCCCATTCTTCTGTCTTCAATCAGTGGACACAAATCTGAAAGATTCAAAGACACAATACTGGATTGCATATACAGCACCGTTGATAGGGCCACGGGTTCAGTTCTGTCCAGGGAAACAGCCACATGTATTCTATATGTTCTTCCCCAGAATCTATATGGGTTTGCCCTGGGTACAGTAGTTTCCTCGCCCAAGACAATCCATTTCTTGTGGTATTATCCTACTATATATATTTTAAAATTATATGGCATTTGTATGACCTGAAGAAATATCCATAAAAATAAAAAATTTTAATTTGGTATACCCGAATTCTGTCCAGAAAGACAACAAATTACATGGGTCAAATGGTTTATTACTCAGCATCTGGTGGCCATAGGTAGTACTGCAGCTTTATGATATTTGTAGCAAACATTTCATTAACAGCATCCAGTGGTCACAGGTGGTATTACACTATTATTTTTGTTATATTCAACTTAAAGGGGTTCTGCAGTTTGTTACCACTGATGATCTATCCTCAGGATAGATCATCAGCATGTCATCGGCCGGGGTCCGACACCCGGGACCCCCGCCGATCAGCTGTTTGAGAAGGCCGCGGTGCTGCAGGAGCGCCGCGGCCTTCTCACTGTTTACTGCTGCTAGCGCCCCGCCCAGTGACGTCAGGACTGGTATCAAGTGGCGTGGGCGGGGCTAAGATCCGTTCAGTGAACAGAGCTTAGCCTCGCCCACGCCACTTGGATACAAGTCGTGACGTCACTGGGCGGGGCGCTAGCAGTGGTAAACAGTGAGAAGGCCACGGCGCTCCTGCAGCGCCGCGGCCTTCTCAAACAGCTGATCGCGTGGGTCCCGGGTGTCGGACCCCGGCCGATCACATGCTGATGATCTATCCTGAGGATAGATCATCAGTGGTAACAAACTGCAGAACCCCTTTAAGGAAACAGCTCTTGGTGGTCATAACTGGTATTGCAGTTTTTTGCTAATTTTTTTTTTTTTTTAATAAAGTACACAGGGCAAGAAATTCAGGTCAGGTTCATACTTTCTTTAAATGCTTAACCCTTTCCTATCCTGTCTGCTTTGGTGAAACATTGCATTGGTGTTTCTATCAAGTCTACAGGAAACAGACAAAGGATGCATTTTATTCTTCAATTCAATGGTAATTATTCATATCCGAACTCCGCTCATTTCCCTGCATGCTTCCATTTCACTTCAATGGAATAAATAACTTTTCGAAATAGTAATCAAATTGTCATTTGTATTCCAGTAAATCCATCGTAACCCTAGAAGCAACCGAAGGAATTTTAATATGGAATTACCAGAAACGATTAAATTGCAAATATAATTTTATTTCTATTATTTTTTTCTTTTAATATTTTATGTTTCCATATTTTGTTCATTTCTTTCTCTTTATTTTTTTAATGTAATTTATGCTTCAAACAACCGCCTACTACCGGAGTCAGAAACCGCCAGCCCTCCAGATGTGGCAGAACTACAATTTCCAGCATGCAGACTTAATTGGCACTTCCCAGAACTCCCATAAAAGTGAAAGGAGCATGCTGAGAGTTGTAGTTTCACAGGAGCAGAAGTGCCGGAGGTTGAAGATCCCTCGTCAGTCAATTTCACTTACAGTCTGTCTGCCATTTTAATAGCAGTTGTCATCTAACCTAGAGGAACTGGACTGCTCACCGTTTGCACGGCTCAGTGTGAATCCACCCCGGGCTATAGGCATCTTCCTCAGATTTTCTCCTGCATAGAAGAAAAGCGAAGGGTTATACTTTTTCCTATACTAGCCATCTCTGCACATAGAGAACGAGGAGCCACATGAAAGAGATTGGGCTGCCCAATAGTAGCCACCTTGCCCAAGGCTATGATATATGACCTGGAAATCAGAATCCAGCAGGCCTTGGACCCTAAAGGGACCAGAAGGTCTTTGTCCAGAAGGTCTCTACAGGGGCCCATTAAGAGGGCCACATTTAGATAAGCGCTAACAGCTCCCTCCTAACTTTTATAAAACAAGGAGATTTGGTAACCAGCTAAAGGATGACACAAAGGATAGCAGGTTTCAGAGGTCTCAAGTACAGGCTTCCATTTTGATATCTGTTAGGGTAGGAGCTGTGAAGGTGGTTAGTAGAGCGGATGACAATGTGTCACAGGGAGAAAGTTATTTAGAGGAGACCAATTACTTATTATTACCGGGACTAATAACCCTGATAACTAATGTCTGGAGGGCAGTTTTCTTCAAAGAATGAAACTATGAAGCCTCGTGATCCGCCTGCTGTGACTTTGAGCTTGAGATCAATCTCTGTCTGACTGAGAAGTAAATGAAGGATAAATGCTGCAAGGATGTTCTCTGTATGGGTGTATATACAGCAGCGATGTACATCCCCATAGACATGAGATGAATTGGGGCCTTCTGCTAACCTAAAAAAAAAAAATCCCCATCATTCTGCACTCAAATTCCCATAATAAGAAAGTGAAAACAGAATCTTAGAAATCTTTGCTAATTTATTGGAAAGGGAAATCTAAAATCTTGCATTGACATAAGTACTTAGACCCTTTAACAGGACTCAGTTAAAGCACCTTTGGCAGAGATTACAGCCTCCAGTCTTCTTGGGTATTATGCCAAGAGGTTTGCACACCTGGATTTGGAGATTTTCTGCCATTGGATGGGAACTGTCTGTGGACAGCTATTTTCAGGTCTATGCAGAGATGGGTACAGGGCACTGGCTGGGTAACACAAGGACATTCACACAGTTTTCTCCAAGCCACCCCTGTCTTGGCTGTGGACTTAGGGTCCCGAGCGCTGGATTAGGTTTTCATTAAGAATATCTTTGTACTTTGCTCCATTCAGCTTCCCTCAACTCTGACCGGTCTCCCTGTCCCAGATGCTGGAAAAACACCCCACAGCATGATGCTGCCACCACCATGCTTCACTGTAGGGATGGTATTGGGCAGGTGATGAGCAGTGCCTGGTTTTCTTCCAGACATAAGGCTTAGAATTGAGACCAAAAAGTTCAATCTTGGTTTTTCACAGTCTAAGAGTGTTTTAGGTGCATTTTTAGAAACTCTAGATCAGTGTTTCCCAACCAATGTGCCTCCAGTTGTTGCAAAACTACAACTCCCAGCATGCCCGGACAGCCTTCGGCTGTGCGGGCATGCTGGGAGTTGTAGTTTTGCAAGAGCTGGAGGCACACTGGTTGGGAAACACTGCTCTAAATGAGCTTTTATGTGTTTTTACTAAGTAGAGGCTTCTTACTGGCCACTCTGCCTTAAAGCCCAGATTGGTGGAGTACTGCAGTGATGGTTGACCTCCTGGAAGTTTCTCCTATCGACACACAGGAGCTTTGTAGCTCAACCAGAGTGACCATTTCATTCAGTCCCATGTACAGTAAATAACATCACTCCCTCCCACACCCGCCATCAACATACAGTCCCATGTAAATAACATGACTCCATCCCCAGCCACCTCCAACACACAGTTCCATGTAAATAACTTCCCTCTCCCTTCAGCCCTAACATACAATCCCAGTTAAATAACCACATCTCCCAGCATTGCTCTGCTTCTCCATTCACTTACCTCTCCCCATGTAGCAGACTTCACCACAGCTTTTTCCCCCAGGACTTCTCCTCTTCACTGCCATCCTCTCCTTCACTGGTCACATGATAGTGACATCATCGTAGGTCCTTCTCAACTACTGCCTGTTTTACTGGTCATATCACCTGTGATGTCATCACAGGTCCTTCAGATCTTCCAGTGCATTAGATTAAATTGTATTGCACTCCTGAGGACAGCAATACAGTTGTATCTAGCTGGCAGGCAGGACATTCTGGGCCTAGGACAAAACATCAGGGGCCCAGGCCCCAAATGTTTTAACCTAGCAACGCCCCTGACCACAGGCGGATTCCAATCAAGGTGTAAAAACATCTGATCTCAAACATTCATGATCAAGAGACATAGGAGGCCCCCAGAGCTCAAATGCAAGTGTCATAGCAAAGGGTCTGCATACTTATGTCCATGCAAAATTTTAGTATTTCATTTTAATACATTTGTATTTGGTAAACATTTCTAAAATTATGTTTTCACTTGTTATAGAGTATTAAGTGAAGATTGATTGGGGGAAACTTGATATATTTTTTTTTTATGTAAACACAGGTATGCATTGTAAATAGATAGATATGAGATATTGCTCTATATTGGTTTTTCTTACCTGTATTGTAGCGTACAGAAGATGCATCGCTCTGAGATCCATCCATGTACCGTGCAGATATTGATACCTGGTATTCTGTACTATACTCCATATCATACAGCACAGCTGTTTGCTCACTGCCAGCGGTGGACATCTAGCAAACGAGGAGGACTACAATGACCAGAATGTTTCTCTAGTTTATGAGGTTATTTTGGAACAATTCTCAAACCTGGTTTAGTCTTCCTCCACTCAGTGGAATCCACTTGATGATATAGGAAGTCACATCGTCTGCTCCTGGATCCCATGATACAGTCGCTTTGTCGCCAGAAAGATCTACTACTATCAGACCACTAGGGGGCGGAACTTTCACTGAAAAACATAGCATCGGCAAAGGTTCTAATTGGGGGAAACCAGAGGGCAAAATAATGGGATATAGGAAAAGGTTCATGCCACAGTAAGATCAACCTTGAAGCTTGGACATTGACCACCCAACACCATCGAGCACCATTTTGTAGGGAGAGCCCTGAGTCAGTCCAGATTTTGCTGTTCAAAACATGCAGAGTGGGATGGGCATTGGTATTGGGTCCAGGGGCTACAAAAGTAACTAGAGGAACTAAACTTTAAGTGATTCTCCATCTTTGAGCAGTTTTTAAGGTCCAGCATTCTGTACTAATTAATTACGTCATATATCTTTATAGTGGTTGTAGATATTTCTTTTTAATACAGAACTGCTTACTGCATACTGTTTATACATTGCACTAAGCTCCCTCTAGTGGTGGTGACGGGCAGACAGAATTTTATCACTTATTAAAGATGGTTTATCATCATAAATATATTGCATACGTGACCACTATCCAGGAGTTGTTTAACAGGAGGGACCTTTGTATATACTTTTAATGGAAGAAATAAAGAATTTTTTTTTTTTTTCGCTGGATCTGTTTCTGGAACATCCAGGAGGCTCCTGGAAAAAGGAAACACCTCTGAAACTCACAGAAGAGTTGGCAAGTCTCCCAGGCACAGTAGTACTTTGTCATGGAAAGTCGTCTATGCACTTTGACCATATGTGGCACTAAGATACTGCATCATCAAATGCAGTCCCAGCACGAAAAGTGCAGTAAGAGGGCACAGAGGAGGCAGACCGTCATATAGGAAGAGGATGGGGTGTGAAATAGGGTGTGATTTCTGAGGCATGGCCTGCTGAACCCACTGTCCTCCCCCATCCCTAAATTCAAAATTTTGCAAGACATTGATGATCTGTCATCAATGTGGGTTAGAAATGTTTAAGCATAGGGTTGCACCTATTAATATAACAGGAGACACGTGTCATCAAAGTGAGGAAGAGTTTGCATGGAGCAGTAGTTGCGTGTTGCTGCAGCTCCATAAAGAAACACCCTAACGTTGCGCTGTTCCCTGTTATCAGCCACTTAAGCCTGAAGTGGTTGATCATTATTATAATCATATCTGTATTAAAACATAATGCTCAAACTGCAGCAAAGCTGCTGACAGAGACACATTTGGCCATATGTCTGTCCTTGTTGGTCAGCTCGCTCTGCTCTCGATGGATCTGCCATTAAATGTGACATTCCAGAGATCTGTAATTAAAACTAATTGACTAAGGAGACGGGAGCGAAAACATTCCCCACACAAGAGCATGTGGCAGCAAAGACTGTGAAAAGGGAAACAGCCTCCTCCAAATTCAAGACAGACAAGGGCACTACTCCCCCGGGACCCTGGCAGTGCCAAGAACAGAATGGGCATGAGGGTAATCGCCTGTCACTTACACGTTGTGATGTTTCCAGTCAGTATATTCAAGGTCTTTGAACTTTGTGGGAAAGTGATCGTGACAGTGTAGAGAGTCTGCGAGGTCAATGACTTCAAGGTCACAGAGGAGCTTCCATCAGAGACGTCAATCTGCAAAGTGATGATGAACGAGATCAATGGTCTTGTCTAGACCAGATGAAATTGTGTCAAATCCTCAGCTGTGAGAAGCATTAGATTTGGATAGGTATTTAGCATCTTACAGTTATTTCCTCACCTTCAACTCCTGTTTTCCTATGTGGCTGGGTGGACTATGGGCCTTCAATCTGCTGGGGCCTTGTTCAATTGCTACCATGACAGCCCCTATAGCTATGAAACTATGCAAATCCCTGGGCCACCACATTGGTTTGCAACAGGATCCACTAACAAGTGAATTCTATGGGGGTTGGTGGAGCCTCCTCCCACATTTGTTGGTTAAAAAAGGTTGGTTTCCCAAAGGTACGTTCCACCATAGTTGTTTAGCAGTCACTGATCTCCATACAATTTACATGAAAGTTCAAAATTAAAAAGGATTTCTGATTTTTAAAACTCATTTTTAAATTCCCCTTTAGGTAGCTAATAGCGGGGGAGCCCCATTCAGGAACTACATTCATTAGCCAGACTAGAAAGAAGGTACAAGAAGACGCTCTTGCTCTGGAGCTTTGATTTTAATGACAATTACGGTAATGCCTCATTTCTCCTATGGGGGCACTGCAGTGAAATTGAACACCTTGCACACAAACAGAGGGGGAAAAAATCTAATCTGACAGGGACCCTCTATAATCAGCTTGTCATCAGGGTAACAGAGGCATAGCTTGAACCTCTGGGCTCAAATTAAAAATCTGTGACAGGGCCCACCACCTACCATGGGCCATTTAGAAGATTAGTGTCTTCTTTTGAGGCTGAGAAACCTTTGGGCCCTGTGGGCACAAAGACCTGAGTGTGACTTCCATATCTAAAACCCCTATACCTAGACCCCTTACAAAGGGGTTGTCCAACAAAAAATATTCTACATTTTTTGAACCAGCTTCTGGATCTGAATAGTTTTGTAACTGCATGTAATGAGTAATTTAGTATATGAGCTATTCAATAAAGTGTATCTGTATTTATCTCTGTCCACCTCGTTGAAGTGGACGCACAGGCTCAGTTCCATCTTTCAACTGCCACCATTCATATCTTATGTTAGAATCAGTGACAGCTGCAGGAAGTGGGCTGCAGCAGAAAAGACACACCCCCTGTGAAAGCATGCGCCCCTGATAAAGGACACGCCACCTGAGCTGTCAGCCTGAAATAAATCTAGCAAAGCAACTGGAGCAATGAACGGGGAGATCTCTGGATCCATGTGAGTTAAAGGGCTGGTTCTAGCTTTGTTAGAAAGAGATTGTCATGTACTAGATTATGTATGATTTTCATTTTGTATATAATTCATGGGATAATCCTTTTAATAGGGTGCAGTCATTGGTATAATGGTTTCTTCAGTGCGGCACAAAGATACATGATGAGAACCCTGAAAGCTAAGGGTTACACTCCGTATTGGATTTAGAAGCAGAGATCTTGGAAAGAGCGTCAAGTCAGAGGAGGATGAATCACAATATGAAGAGTGTCACCTTTGGGGATGGATAATTTAGAAGCATCAAGCCTGTCATGCAAAGGATTAGCTGTGGCTAGATCCTGGGGCCTCGTGATATCATCATCTCTGCTCAGAGGGGCTGCATGTCACTCTCATCATCTCCACAGAGCTGCAGTGGGATATACGAGATGCTCATGAACAGTGATAAGGACCACAAGGCGGACACTTCACACTCACCTCTCCATGCTGAGCACCATCTGTGTGAGGGGTATATGACACATGCTGGATCAGTCCATCGTCGGGCATCTCTTTCCATTTGACAATGACAGAGCTGTGTGTGATATTTGTGAAGTCTAGGTTTCGGGGTACTCGTTCTGTAAGATGTTTAAAGGGGTTGGTCAAGATTAGAAAAATGTGTCTGTTTTCTTCCAAAACAATAAAGTGTATCTGTATATCTCTCTGTCCACCTTGTTGAAGTGGACGCACATGCTCAGTTCCATCCTTCAACTGCCACCAGCCTTATCTTATGTTAGAATCTGTGACAGTTGCAGGAAGTGAGCTACAGCAGAAAGGATACACCCCCTGAGCTGTGTGTGACATTTGTGAAGTCTAAGTTTCCGGGTACTGGTTCTGTAAGATGTTTCAAGGGGTTGGTCAAGATTAGAAAAATATGTCCAAAAAACAGCACCACACCTGTCCATAGGTTGTGGGCGATATTGCAGCTTAGATCCATTGAGCTGAGCTGTAATATCTGACACAATTCATGGGCATGTGTGGCAGTGTTTCTAGAAGAAAGCAGCCATGTCTTTGTAACCGCGTATAACACCTATATTATTCATTAAAGGCACTTGTACATAGTGCATCCGATATCCGCTTTAAACCTGGGTCTCCACCACAGAGTGTAGTTTTAAAGGGATTTTCTGGTTTGCATCAATGTCTTTTAAAGGGGATCTGTGACCAGTGACCCCCCTATTCAACCATTAGCATAGACACAGCTGTGATTCACATGATTAAAAAGCTGATTTTCATTTTTTTGTTGATCTGAATCTCCGTTCCCAAGTTATGATACTTTCTCTTAATATGCAAATTAGGTGTCTGGTGCTACACCAAAGCTCTGCTCCATTCTGTGGCCAGCCCTTCTCTTGCTCATTTGCTACTGCCTGGCCCTGTCAATCAAAGCAGCGAGGGAGGTGCTGCCACAGGGATGAGTGGAGCTTGGGTCGAACAAGAACAATAGTGACACCCTCATTGCACCAAAGGCCTAAGAAAAAGTACCATAACTCAGGAATGGAGCTTCGGATCAACACAAGAAAAACATAATTTTATTAGGGTGAACCACAGCTATGTGTCTATGCAAACAGGTCGAAAGGGAGGTCACTAGTGACAGATTACCTTTAAAATAATCATTTATGAAGGTAGCTGTAATTGTGTAATATACTTTGTTTGCCTTTGTTGCTCCTATCTCCCGTTCTGGGTGGTGGTCACATGACCATGTCCATACAGATATTTGTTATTTTCTGTGATGTTATGTCCATGGGCGGGGCAGTGACTATGTAACTGGCTGGGTGGGAGGAGCCATAAAGCAGCTGGGTGTTGTTAGGGGCGGTGTTGGAGCTCCGAAGAAGAAAGGAGAAGTGCATCATGGGTTTGGTTGGATACAGTGACAGGAAGTTCTACCTACAGGATGTATAGAAACCAGAGTGATCTGTTTATATGGTGAAAACGGTTTAAAAGAGTTTAAAAAAACAAAAAACATGGGGAAGATGTACAAGAGGTAAGCAACTATATAAGCCTATGTGTGGAAAACCATAGCAATCGTGGAAAACCCCTTTAATCATAGTTATTTGGACACTGTTTGGCACTGTTGATCATGCACTAGTCAACACCCCTATGTGGGCACACTGGTAGTTCTTGGTATACCATACAGTAAGGAACTGGGGTACGATACAACCCCACACTCCATGACTGGTGGTAAATAAGACAACAGTGGTCCTCTTTACTATGAAAGAACTTAGGTGTAGCTGTGCCCCTCTCCTCACATATATACCATATCACTTTGACCCCTATAGCTTGATTCTTGATCCCATAAGCTAAACTTACATAAAATACAATATAATTACATAGCATTATGTCTCCTCTAATATAAGCTATATCAAGATGACATTTCATTATACCAACATGTCCAGCATATATAACATTCTTATGGTTGATATTCTATATATATCAACAAGTGTCTATCCTGATCGCGAGTCCCCATTGCCGGTATTACATATTGCCCATGCCCTAACCTCTTCTGGCATCAGTGCTACTAATGCGCATGTCCGCGTGACAGGGAACAACAAGCCACCAGGATTCTTCCAAACAAGCTGTACAAAGGTAAATTTGGTGGACTATGCTAGTTATTTCATTACAAGGCTTGTACCGATATTCATCCCATGGACACACATGGGGTCTTTTACTCCATAGGGATCTGCATGATCTTTGTTTATACTAACGTGTACCTTATCCTTAGAGAGGAATATACCTCCACATGTTCTAACCATTATATGTAATAGATGATGACCTATAATGACCCCTGCTTGCTATACTCTTTTCAGATAAAATACATTAAGTACAAATCAACAATATATGTTTTCCAATTGTGTTATTGTATTATAATCCTGATTGCCGCAAATGGTATTTTACGCCTGATTTTCTGTTTGACTCTTATATAACATAGAACTGAATTTTTTGCTTTATTTCTAAATTTTGTAGGCCCTGAGAAAAGTCCAGAGTAGGACCGAAACATAGGCCATATGTCTGATATACTTTTGTGGTGGCAGTCTTGGAAATAAAATGATGCTCAATAAAAATATAAATACATCGAGAGAATCTGTGGAGTGCCGTGTTATAATTCAGTACTGCGATTGGGATCATCCCGAACACAGAGCACCCTCATACCCAAATTGGAGTGCCGACCAATTATTACTTCTACTCTACTCACATGGATCTGTAGCAAAATATAAAAAGGGATGTCCTTCGTAAACTTGGAAGGAGCTTGAGCAAGTGATTCTGTTGTAATTACTATACCCCTTTGTGAGGAGTCAGGTATTAGTTAAAAAGACACGTTCATCAAAATGTTCTCACATCTGCTCACAGCTGGTGCTACGGGTGTGCAGTGTTTCTGGCTGGGTACCACAGTGGCCCATGTGGCAGTACCAGCTTTACAGCAATTAATGGAGAAGGAGGCACCGGCCTACAAGCAGGTCTTAGGGAGACTTGCAAGTCTTAGGGGGACTCTGCACAATACTCTCATAACTACTAGCAGGTCTTACGGAGACTCTGCAATGTAAAGCCACCATAGAGCCACCCACCCCTGAATCATGGAAGACTTGCAAGCTTTGTATCTGCAGGATGTGGGAACCACCACTACCACAATTAGGAGTTGGGCTGTTGTAATATCTAAGAACTGTGCATGTCATCTGAGACTAACTGTAAGTGGCCAGACCACCTCTCCTGTAAAGGCCTCCTTGTTAACCTTCCATTCTACAGTAAATTTAAAAGGTTTATTTGGGAGTAGACTATTGATGTCATCAGTATTTGAACAGTGGGGGTCCGGGCTATTTGAAGAGGCTGTATCGCTTCTAGCCTCTTCCTAGGCCAGTGATGTCACATTCTTGGTCACATGACCTATCTGCAGTTCTGTCCCATTCAAGTAAATAGGCCAGGGCTGCAATACCAATCACAGCCACTATACAATGTGAGGCGCTATGTTGGTATGCTTTGAGGAGACCACAGCATTCACCAGAGCACCATGGCCTCTTCAAACAGCTGATTGGAGGCAATGCCAGGAGTTAGACCATCAATATTCTACTCCCAGAAAACCCCTTCATGTGCTGTTGCAGACACTCTGCGCTAAATATTTGTGACCCGACACTTACAATGCACTATGTGCTATATAAAATTTAAATCAAGCTAGTAAAAAAATGGTACATCTGTAAATGATTTCTTTATTAATCTCAATGGAGACATTTGATGTCTACTACATATGAAGGATTTGGCAATTTATGGAGATTTGTGGACAAAAGTGTTGTCTCAGGAGAGAAATAAATTAACAATTTCTCAGATTTACAGCATAATCCATTATCAGGAAATAAATTCAACACCATTGAATACTTCTCGCTTTATCAAATGGACAAGAGATTTATAATTAATGTATTCCCTAGATTTAAGTGGTAGGAAAAAGAATACTAAAAAGATGGGTAATACTTTTTAATTAAATCAGAATTATTAAGAGATGTTCTGGAAAATACATTTTAGAGTCTACAGAGATTGTGATATTAAATTCAAAACTGCTCTTAAAGCTAATATTGATACCAATGCTTCTACAGATGATGTTATAAACCAATGTCCAAAATGCAGTTTAATCAATGCTGGTTTCTGGTATCACAGATGGACATGCTCATTAATTCAAAAATTCTAATTTAAAATATAATGTAATTTTTGCTACATTTGAGCGTGATCCCTGGATGTTAGTGCTCCATGTAGCTTATAAAAAACTTCTTTAAAGAGCATCTATCAACATAATTAACTCTACTAAACGAGGCATATTGCCTGGTAGGGTTGATCATGGTGAGTTCAATGGCTCCTCTCTTGCTGCAATTGGATGTACCATTGCAGAGGAATTCATACTTTATCATTATACTAATAAGGTGCATGGAGCACCGAGGAGCTGGTCTAGTCCCTCCGAGCGCCACTCCATCTCTTCCTCTCCCTCACCGCCACTCTCTCTCCTCCAAAAATTGACAGGGCCAGACATTGTCACTGCCTTTATCTGGCCCTGAAATCTCTAACATGCGGTGGCGATAGTAGAATTGGTGAATTCGTAGTTCAGATCTCAGAGAGGGGACAGCCGACAAGATCAACTGCGCATAGGTCGATTGTACTGTCACCGGCATATGCTCAAAATTTCATAAAGGCAGTGAGGATGCTTGTTCCTGTCAATCAGTGGAGAAGAGTGAGTGGCAATGGGGGAGAGGAGAAGGTTAAGCAGTGCTCCAAGGGGCTAGGCCAGCTCTTCGGTGCTCCGAGCACCTAATTTGCAGAATAACAGTAGTAGGAGCTTCCCTACAATGGAACTTAGCATATTCAACCTTAAAGGGATTGTCTTACTTCAGTAAGTTGCATTTATCATGTAGAGAAAGGTAATACAAGGCACTTACTAATATACTGTTATTATCCATATTGCTTCCTTTGCTGGTTGGATTTATTTTTCCATCACATTATACACTGCTCATTTCCATGGTTACAGACCGCCCTGCAATCCATCAGTGGTGGTCCTGCTTGCACACTATAGGAAAAAGCATTGGCCTCTTTGGTGGCTGGGACCATGGGAGAACACGTAGTCTAGTGCTTTTTGCTATATTGTGCAAGCACGACCACCACTGATGGATTGCAGGTTGGTCTGTAACCATGGAAACGATCAGTGTATAATGTGATGGAAAAATGAATTAAGCCAGCAAAGGAAGCAATATGGACAATCACAATACATTAGTAAGTGTCTTGTATTAATTTTCTCTACATGATCAATGCCACTTAATGAAGTGAGACAATCCCTTTTATAGTAGTATGCCTGTTTTAATAGGGTTGATCATGCTGACAGATGCTCTTTAAGTGCCACAGATAGAATTACAGTTTAATTCATGTATAGTTGTTGGCAGCTAAAAAAACATAATTAATGGATCTCCAAAAATTCACCAAATGATTTTCTACAGTGGAATGACTGAACGTACACATGCAAAATAAACAAAGGAAAAGATGGGTTAAACGTACAAGCTGCATATTCAAGAAGCAAGAAATGGATAATTTAATCAAGCTTTAGCTGCGTGCCCAGGGAATGGGTAGGAGGATTAGATAAGGATTAGAAGTAATATCTTTTCATCTTTTTTTCTTATAATGTCTTTCCCACATGTAATGGTTTTATATATATAAAAGGCTATAAATAAATTATATATATATATCTTTTAAAAAAATGTTCTGCACGAGACAGCACCAGCCCTACATCTAGCCACCAATTTTATCATCATCAATGTCATCAGACTGACTACCAGAACCTACCTGTCCTCTGCTGAATTGTGACCGGGTCACTGGATTCCTCCCCAGACACCGCCACTACAGTTACACTATACAGGGTCCTAGGCCATAACCCAGACAGAGAGAACTTTGTGTCTTCCACCTTATTCTGCAAAGAAAATATTTGGTTTAAAGAAGTTTCGTCAAACTCTAAGTGGGCAATGTGGAAACAGCATTACCTCAGTCACCTCCAAACCCTGATCAGTCTCTGCAGAGTAGTTCACCAGGTAGTGTGTGGCTCCCTCTGATGGCTGCCAGTGTAACTGCATGGATGAGTCTGTCACTTGATCCACAGAGAGCACACGGGGAGCTGTCAGCGGTACTGAAAGAGACAGCAGAGGATATGTACTAGATTTTAGTCAAGCAGTTTTATTATATTGCTATATTTATTTACATTTATATATAAAAATGGCAGCACTCACAAACTGAAAAAAAATAATACTTTACACACCCATGTGGTCGCAACCTTTCTCAAGCTCTATGGATGAGCTGAAATGTTGCGACCACATGGGTGGATAAAGTATTTTTCTTTCCACTTATTTTTTGGAGAGTGCTGCCATTTTTCTTCTTATATTGTCCTGGATTTGTTGCCAGATCCATTGGCCTGCATATTTGCATATTTATATTTGGCCTGCTGCGCTGCCTTTGTCTTCTATATATACACTAATATCAATCTATCTATCTATCTATCTATTGCACTTCTTCCAGTCCTTTGCCCCCTTGGGCTGTCACTCGGTATCTTGTCTGAGTGACTATTTGCGTAAATAAACTTGCAGGTAGTAGCCACAGGTACTGGCTGCTATACATTATACTGTACTGGAAGCACAGCACTAGAACTTACAGGTTGAGGTGATTCCACGAAGTCCTGCACCCACACCACTGATATAGATGGGGAACACCGACACCAGGTAGTCTGTACGAGATGTTAAGTTCACCAGAACAGCAGAAGCAGAGTCTCCATCTAGTACTACCTGCAAATAAAGAGTAGAATGAAAGGGTCAATTCTCTGGTAGAGTAAAGACTGAAAATATGGGTTAGGTCATCAAGTATGGTGGAGTGGTGGAAAAGTAACATTAGACCAGTATCGGACAGAATTTAGTAAAGAGAAGACATGGAGCAGTTGATAGGAAATGAATTGTAATTAATGGAGCTGACTGAGTCATGCAAAAGAGTAATATGGGGTTATACCTCTTGAGGAGTTCCTCCTCGTGATGGATAGTAAACTATACGATACTTCTTGACAGGCTGTTGAGGAGGAGTCCAGGAGACACGCATGCTCTTAGCTGTTACATCTGAGACCACAAGCTGTGTAGGGCTGGGATGAGGGTCAAGCAACTCTGTTCCAGCAACATTCCAGGACCCTGTATAAGAGGCACAAGTATCATGAAGAAGCCAAGAAACAGTTAATATAAGGTCTAGTCCATATCCCACATGTCGTACCAAGATCTGCTTCCCTCCTCCTCTCCTTCAGTCTCATGCAGAGAGCTCGAGACACATCTCCCACCAAGGAGATTAGCATTGGGAAGTCAGGTACCATATGTAGAGTCAGCTCTGTTGGCTCTGATGCTATTTGTCTCAACTCGGATTCATCAGCATTCTTAACACCTACAAATCCGAAATGCCCAGAAAAATTAGAAAGGAATATCTACGGTGGCGAAAAGACAAGACTGAGGATCAGGTGGCCTCCATTCCTTACCGATGGCAAATATATAAATTCCCGATTGTTTGAGACTTTTTGAAACTGTAATTGCATCATCTTGTGACTTCCCATCTGTCAGTAGGATTAATACCTTCCCTGCCAAGGACCGGGCCCCCGAAGCTGCTCTGAGATTTTCCTCCAAGACATGGATAAGGGCCATACCTAGTCATACAACAAACATATATGTTATAAGGGTACTGGATCATGGCATAATCACAAGAAGTACATTACATACCAGTAAATGTGTTGCCTCCTTTGTATTTCACTCTTTTAATGGCATCTAAGACTTCAGATTTGGAAGAATATGTATTCAAGTCCCACTCTGTTTGTGGCTCTCGGCTGTACTGAGAAAGGCCTAAAGATGACAATCAGTAATATATGTAAAAACATTGACGCACACATTGGGAAGGACCTACAGTAGAAAATCAATGGCCATATACTATATAACATATTATGTCTGTGGATTGCTCTCTTTTTTTTATTCCTCATATACTTCCTATATTCGAACATTGTCAAATCCATTCCACAGTGTACTACCACTATCCAGTATACATAAGTCAACATCTTCACATTACCATAAGCTATTTTAAATTTATAATTTATACTATTTATCCCCTATGACCATATAAGAGTCACAGTACCAATGCGAATCTTGTCCCGGGAAATGTGGAGGGGGCTAAGTATTCCCCAGAGAAAGTTTTTCACAAGCCTGAAGTTAGTGCGTCCTACACTCCATGAACTATCAACCAGTAAAATGATGTCCCACTCAAGCGCAGTGTCACAGTGGTGCATTGATCCTGAAGAGAAAGACAAGAACAATTCATTCAGGAAGAGGTAATGAACTTTGGTTGACTTTCAGCCAGAGGATGACTTTATCACCTCTTCGCGGGGAACCAGATGTAGCAGAAACATCTCTTTCCATTTTGGAGGAAATCTTAGGCAACATGGTTGCATTTTCGGAGTCAAATCTTTTGATATGAAGACCAGGCCCCTGTGGTCTGGTACTCAGGGTGACTGGGTGATAACTTTCTGTTGGTGTCTCTAGAAAGAAAGAAAAGTTGATTAACATGTTCTGCTTTCTCAATGCATCTACAAGTAGTTTAAGCCATGGGAAGTCACTAGCATGCTTAAAAGAAAAAAACCTCTGGAAAGAATAGAAAGAAGGAAAGTGAGACGTGTAAGAAAGGAAAGACATAAGATATGTGAAAGATAACATATGATAAGAAAAAAAAGAGATAAAAACAAAGAAAAAAGAAGAGAGTAGAGGAGAAGGGAAGATATGAGAGGAGACAAAATAAGAGAGAAGACTAGAGGAGAGAAGATGACAAGAGAAGAAGGGTGGTATACTGTGCAAGAAGAGAGGAGAAGAGGCAGGAAAAGCGACAGGATGAGAAAAGAGAGAAGAGGGACAAAGAGGACAGAAGTGTAAGAGAGAGAAGAAACAAGTGGAGAGAAGAAAGATGATGGTAGAAAGAATCTAGCAAAAAAGGCAGAGGAGAAAAAAAGGGAAGGCAAGAAAAGAGGAGAAAGAATAGATGAGACTAGATAAGAAAAGAAAGATATAAAATAAAAGAAGATTTAAAAAGTTGCTATTAAGAAGATATGGATCTGCTGTGTATGCTGAATAGATTTGGCTTGGAGCTACTCCTAATGGCATTATCTAAGTGGCCCCCTGGACTTTATCCTATATCCTATTATCTTTAACCTCTCTGCAGGGATCTGGACTCCACTGCATGACAACCACCAGGCCTCTGCCTTTTTTAGTAGTCTTTGTTCAGTAGACTGCTGACCCACAGAGGTCAAGAGGCCCCAATACAAAACACTGAGGGATCAAGCCAAACAGGCTGGAGTCATGGTAAGCAAACTTTGTGCAATCCAATAAACAGGTCAGGCCAGGAAGCTCAGGATCAGTACAGAGATCAGGCAAATGTCAGGTCAGGCAGTAAAGAGTCAAACCCAGAAACAGGCAGAGATTGGTACGCAGGCAAATAAACAAGATAACAGCACACCTTTGCAGGAAACTAGAGTACTATTGCTCAAGCACCCCACGAGTGCTCTATGGGCAGGGAGAAGAAGAGCTCGTACGAAGCAGGCTTTAGCCTGCATGGACAGGATAGAGCTGCTCTACCCTGGTGGTCAGGGGAGCAGAGGAACTCCAGTGAGCCGGGGAAGGTGAGCAGGCAACCAGATGAGCACTCCAGGGGCTTTGTCCAAGGACAAGATGGTGGCAGGTGCAGATCCTCAACGCAACAGAGAAGGATGGAGCGGGACAAAGCCTTAGTGGAGGCCCAGACATGACTGGGTTTGTAGGCAGAATAGGACAGGAAAGGGTTAATTGGGAGGTAAGGCGGGAGTTAGTGAGGAGGGCCAGAGGAAGCAATAAGTGGAGACAGAAGAGGAGGGGGAGTGTAGATACTTTTATTAAAGGGTCCATGAGAGAGGTGTCTTCACTTTCCACTGAATCCAGACCTGACCAACTGTCGGTCCACTTGCCCCTTAAAGGGAACCTGTCATCAGATTTGTGATATGCAGGTAATAATATGGTGCTGTAAGTCACACCACAGCAAAACCATTGGACTTTGAAAATGTAGCTTTCGATATGTCAGTTTGTGAAGGGTGTCTTCTTACACTGCCGGAGTCAAAGAGTCACTGCTGCAAGCCTGGTCATCTCACTGTGATTCAGGTTAGTATGCTCTTTAGAAACAGTTTTTATTATTTTATTACCAAACCAAATAAGGCTACTTTCACACTCGTGTTTTGGCTTTCTGTTTGTGAGATCCGTCATGGGCTCTCACAAGCGGTCAAAAACAGATCAGTTTTGCCCTAATGCATTCTGAATGGAAAAGGATCTGCTCAGTATGCATCAGTTTGCCTCCGTTTAGTCTCCACATGCAGCCTGCAGTGTTTTGCTGTCCGCTTGATGAAACTGAGCCAAACGGATCCGTCCTGACACACAATGTAAGTCAATGAGGATAGATCCGTTTTCTCTGACACAATCTGGCACAATAGAAAACGGATCCGTCCCCCATTGACTTTCAATGGAGTTCACGACGGATCCGTCTTGGCTATGTTACAGATAATACAAACTGATCCGTTCATGACGGACGCATGCGGTTGTATTATTGTAACGGATCCGTATTTGAAGATCCATGACAGATCAGCCCAAAACGCGAGTGTGAAAGTAGCCTAATTCTCAAAGCAGATCCAGGTCAAAATGGCTGGCGTATTATGAGATAACAAAAATCGTACAAAATAACTGGACATTCTGGTCCTTCATTAACAGTAAGGGCTTGTAATGGACCGTTAAGCACACAACTCCGTTTAGACGATATCCCCTTTCAGATACACCAGCAGTTACTGCAAGCACATTAATGCTCCATACTCCCGAACAGGAAACACATGAATGCTGTATACAGCCGAACAGGAAAAACCCTACAAACAGTTTACACTCCTGGCAGTCGCACTGTAACAGCATATATTCCAATTCCCCCCCCAAGAACGAGACAACACTTCGCTTGAGGGTTAAGCAGACCACCATGTACTGGCCCATACAGCCTCTTTTATTTCCATGTTCAGTCCAGAGGAACACCCCCTGGATTTCTACATTAACCAATCATAAAATAGCATAAAGGAATGACCCTCCCGCACAGAGTACACATTCCCTACCCTCTGCCTGTGATATCATTACTAAACACAATGGCCTAACTTATTATCACCAGCAGGAAAATATACAGTTTTATACAACATTTATAACTTCAAAACAATGCATGGGATTTCAATAAAAATTACATATTCATTATCAATCCATTCAGGGGAACAACATATCCAAAAATGGTACGAATTAGACCAGGGGTTCAAAAATTAGTAAAAACGTGTCTTTATGACCTACTGCCAGCATGGCTTTCCGGCACAAACCAGTTCCACAGAGTCCTCTATCCTGGAGACAATTGGGAAGTAATCCAATTATCTGCCAGGACAGAGGCAAAACTCCATTGAGCACATGTTAGTAAAAAGACACAAAAATACATAACTCCTATTATACTGAACAGAACCCCCACATTCAGCCTATCCCCAGATGGCTTGGATCCGAGCGCTCAATATATCCGAACAGCGCTCAGATGCCACAAAATCGCCATGGGGTTTAAGTTTAGCATGGGCTGATAAGAGGGGCCATAATCCTGGGGCAGCGGGCTCATGCACACGACCACTGGCTGTATTGCGAATCCACAAAACATGGATACCGGGCATGTGCATTCCGCATTTTGCGGAATGGAACAGCCTGCCCCGAGTAGAACAGTCCTATCATTGTCCGTGTTCTATACTTTGGCGGACTGCACAGAATGGATGTGTGGAGAAATAAATAGATGCAGACCAAAAATACATTTGTGTGCCCTAAATCTGTATAATGCAAGGAGTATGATGCCTTCCAGGATCGCTGTCAATCACAGTGAGATGGCCGGGCTTGCAGCAATGACTCCTTGACTCGAACAACAGTGATTATAGTGGCTCTCCTACTGCCTACACCGTGGTAAGGGTGCCAAGTTGAAAATATGACTCACCCAGTCATTAAGGAGATAAGAATAAAAATTGTATAGAGTTCGACTTGCACTCACCATCCAGGAAACAAAGTTTTGAGGAATAGGGATATTTAATATTGGTATAAACTGTATATAATCTAATAGAAGCTAGCTGGTATATAAGAATGATTATAATAAAGATAAAGTAAATAAAATGGTAAACCTACATACGTCAAAACATACAAGAAACATGCACTTCAATAATAAATGTAGTACAACAAAAGGTCAATGGGTATGGGTAAATAGGAATAATTACTCCATATAATCCGGTGATGGTGAACCTTTTACAGACCGAGTGCCCAAACTGTAACCCAAAACCCACTTATTTATCGCCAACACAGCAATCTAACCTGAATACCAATATAGTAAATCTTCCATGTACTTTATCATGTAGCTCTAATAGCCTGCCTACATTCAGTGCGCTGCCTGTACCGTTCATAGTGCGCCCTGCGCTGATGAATGGCAGGAAAAGTCTAAGGTATATTGGTACACCATAGACTTTTTCTAGGGTGTAGATGCTCACAGAGAGGGCTCTGAGTGCCACCTCTGGCACCCGTGCCATAGGTTCGTCACCACTGATATAATCTGTCCAGTGTGGTAAAAGCAATCCCAAAAAGTAAGAGAATACCGCAGACAATGTGGTTGGTTCGCAAAAACTAGTGATGTAGATATAGTCTTTGTAGTTCAGATGTCTGAATATTAGTACTTGTAAATGCACATAAACGAGTTGCTGTGTATCAATATTGCAGATAAGGTATTACAGTTCTTTTGTATACATAAGCGAATATAGTGCGAAAAAAATTCTTTGTTACTCACTTCTGTTTCATTATATAAATTCGAGGCGTCCCCCGGAGTGTATTTTCACTTACCCACCCTTGTAATAGTAGACGCTCGACCGTAGGTCGATATGTATAACGAGTTCGCGTTCAGTTGAATTTCGCGCTCTCTTTGGTGTCCCACGTGATATTCCGTCACGTGACTCTGACACAGGACCAAATGCGAATTGGGTTGTCCCGTGAAGTTGTGGGGTTGGCATTTGTATTAAACGAGAAGTTGTAAAGTCTGTTTTCGGATGATGAATAGTAATTATTTTCGGTATTAAATCCAATGCTTATAAGCGCAAGGTGGGTAGTTGCGATAAAGTTTATACCAATATTAAATATCACTATTCCTCAACCCTTTGTTTCCTGGATGGTGAGTGCAAGTTGAACTCTATACAATTTTTATTCTTGACTCCTTGACTCAGGCAGTGTAAGAAGACACCCCAATGACTCCATGACCCAAATCTACATATGGAAAGGTACATTTTCAAAGTGCATTTACATAAAAATGCCCAGGCTGAGAGTTTTAACAGATACCACAATTGTTTTGCTGTGGTGTGACCTACAGGACCATATCAGTAGTTGCATATTGCAAATCTGATGACAGGTTTCATTTAAGTCTGATATGATGGTGTGTGGTGCAAAGGTTATGAATTTCACTTAGGCCTCATGCACACGACTGTTTTTTTACGCTGTCCGCAAAAAGGGTTCCGTTGTTCAGTGATCCGTGTCCGTTTTTGCCTTCCGTTGTGTTTCCGTGTGTCTTCCGTTTTTTTAGCGGACATGACCCAAAAGATTTTACCAAAAGACAGGCTGACAATTTTTGCCAAGTGCCTGCCAAGGGATCCGCAAAAAAAACGGACGCGGAACGCGGATGACACACGGATGGCCATCCGCATTTTTTCACGGTCCCATTGACTTGAATGTGTCCGTGAACCGTTTTTCACGGACAAGAATAGGACAGATTATATTTTTTTGACGGACTGGAATCATGGACCACGGACGCGGAGGACAAACGGTGCATTTGCCGAGCTTTCCACGGACCCATTGAAAACCAATGGGTCCGCAGAAAATCACGAAAAACGGAGCAACGGACACGGAATCAAACACCGGTCGTGTGCATGAGGCCTTACTGTCACAGCAGCCGGCAATGAGGAGGTCGTGGATGGCACTTGCTGAAGGGCTTGGGGCCCATCAGGTCTAGGACCGCTGGCATGGAAGAATATTTTGCTGGTGATTCTGCTGGGAAGTGGTTACTGGAAACAGGTTCTGAAGAACTTATGATTATGGTATCCTGACATATTTGTCCACTCCGATTTGGCATGGTGCGACTGGGGATCACATGTTTGATATCATGAAATATGGCCTTCAAAGACCTCCATGTTTTAACTGCTCTTCTCAAGGTGCTTATAGCTGATGATGTTAAAAGGGTTGTCCGCTTTTTTTATATTGATGACCAATATTCAATATCGGATTGGCAGGGGCGGATTACACAGAAGTGAATGGGGACAGCATAGTGGTCATTACACTGCTTACCGCTGCAATGTCAACGGCGAGCAGGTAAACAGTGGAGAGAACACAGCGCTGGCTTCTCTTTAAACAACTGATCGGTGGGGGTGTCGGCAGTCATCAATATAAAAAACTGTTAAAAAACTATGAAATCCCTTTAAATGTTATGTAATTGGATGTTTATACCTATTTGTCAATAAGGAAGCTGCTTTGACCGATATATTACATCGTCACGCAGCCTGTCCGTGTGTTTTATTTGGTTATGTAAGAGTTGGTGGGGGGCAGGTTTGGGGTACAAGAAGAGGGATTCCTGACAATTATACAATACCCTAGTCAAGTGATGTATAGAGAGGAGAGGAGTGGAGAAGAAAGATAACAGTAGAGGAGGCAGTAGAGGAGACAGAAGACAAGAGGAGAAGAGAGAGGAGGGAGGGGATAGAAAACAATGGAGAAGATAATACATGAGAGGAGAATGAAAATGCAGAAGAGGGATACAAGAGAGGAAAGCATAGGAGAAAAGAATAAAACTATTTGTTGACCTCCTGCAGACCTGTCTGAGATGTGCTGCTCCTTACAGATGGGGAAGATTCCATCTCATGGGTCCTCAGGGTTGGAGTTATTTCTGGTTTCTTCTTATCAGTCTTCATTTGAGCTTTCAAATCATCTACTATGTTCATATAATAGACACAATCAGTTATATAAATGTCCACACATCCAAACTACTTAGATAACCATCCATCTCCATGGCAGTTTCTCACATAATGTCTAAAAACTTTCTGCAAATTATCCTTACCATTGATGAATTTGTAAAAGAAGTTGTATAGGATTAAAAAGACATGGCTGCTTTCTTCCAAAAACAGCATCAGATCTGTCGACAAATTGTATACGGTACTGTAGCCCAGGCCTATTCACTTTAATGGAAGCGACCTACAATACCAACCAGACACAACCTACAGCATCACCCGGTGCAACAGCCATCTTTTTCTAGTCCTGTACAGCCACTTTAATAAATTTTTTTAGGTCCATATCGGTCATACCTGTTATGTTAGTTTCACACTAGTGTTCATAGATCCGGCAGGCTGTTCTGGCAGGGAACAGCCTGTGAGACCGCTCTGGATCCAGCATTGCCGGACGCTGCCTGAATGCCCACCGGCCCCATTAACTATGGGGGCAGCGACATGGCAAATATGCAGAGAATAGGCTGGACTAAAACCACTGCTTGCAGAGGATGGTGTGCTCTGTAAATCAGGGGAGCTAGCTAAGTTCTACTTTTATATTTTTTTTAAACTACAGTGGGAACTAACTAAGGAGGCAGCACTTTTGTAACATGGGCACTAAGGGGACAGTTCTATTGTTAGGGGGCACTAAGTTACAGTTCTTGTAAGGAGGCCCTAATGGGTCAACAATTTTGTAAAGGGGTCAGTTCTTCTGGGAAGGGGCACTAAGCATCAACACTACTGTGAAGCAGCAAAATTGTGTGGGTGCACTAAGGAGTAAAAACTACTGTGTGGGGGATGGATGGGATTGGGCGTGTATAGATAATCATTAGATGGAATTACGGTAGTGGCTTAGTTAAAAAAAAAAATTATTTTGCCTCTCCTTGGGTTTACCAAAAATTGAGAGGTATCCGTTTGGGCACTAAGACTGAGATTGTGGATGCAACATCTTTACCAGCTTTTCATAAAGTCCCTTTTTCTGGGAGCCTCTTGGACTTTTCAACCTGGCAAGTATACAATAGGTCGTGGAGTTCTCCTTTAATTCCACACAGTTACTCACTGATAAATTTCCTCTTTGCTATCAGAGTGTCATTCTCTCCTTGAATCACATGTATCTGGAGAATATATTCCTTTCCAGGATCCAGACCACCTACTGTCACTTTGGGGGTCTTGGTTTTCAGCATTACCTCTTGCTCTGGGTCCCCTGAAATAAAAGAGAAGGTCTTGGTCTTTTTGGTTACAGGTGATGTGGGGATCCCATCAATCTTCATAATCTCACCTGTAAGTGGTCTAACTAGGACCTTGTAGCCATTGCTGAGTCCTTCTGCCTCCCTCCATTTCATCTGTAGTCTATCTTCAGCAAGGACTGATAGTCTTAATCGCCCAAAGCCTTTGAGAAGGAACAAAAAGTATTTAAACAGTGATTGGAGCTTAAAGAGGATGTTTGGAATTCTGACTTAATAGGTGGAAGTCCCATGTTCAGGAGCCTCATCTACTGGCTAGTTTGGAAAATTGCCACAAAGGGCGTCGCTCTTCTTCTACCACTAGAGGGACAGCCTATTAATTTCAGTGAAAACTGTGTAATGCCTCTTTTCCCCTGTAGTGGCACTGTAGGGAAACTGAACACATGATGCCGGGTTCTTCTACAAATTCCAGCTCATTGCGAGGGTGAGACAGGATACCATCAGTTTATCACTGGAGGACCTTTTTAACAAAAAAGGCTTGCCAAAGTAGACCATCCATTTAATATTCAGCAAAAAATTTGAAAACAAATTGTATTACAGTTATCATATTATTTTTATATTCTATAACTCATAGTTTCCAAGTCTCAAAGCAAATTCTGCAATAGGGCTCTCGCTGGATCCATAATTTTTTAGTATTTTTCTGTTCACAAAGCCGTATGAGGGCTTCTGCCGTTATGTAGGAGTAAGCAGAGCAGATTGATATATAGAGTTCCACATGTTGTGTATATTTTCTGCACAGAAATGTATCTGTGGTGCACATTTTTAAATGTAAATTTCTGCTGCAGATTGATTGCAGATTTTCCCGTTGACTTCAATGGGGAAATCAAAATCTGCAATAAATCCTCAATGAAATGTATTGTTACTTTGTCAGCATAGAAAAATATGCAGCTGTGGTATTAAAACCTACTGTTTTCTCTTTTCAGAATCCACAGGGAAATTCACACCCAAAATCATCCTGATTTGCTGCTGCAAACCTCCGTAAGTACTTTTGCAGATTTGCTGCAGAAATATTCAGCAGCAAATCCCACCTGTGTGGACCTACCCTTAAAGGGGTTGGCCCATCTGAAACATTGGTGGCATATCCCTAGGACATGCTATCAATATCAAAAAGGTGCAGGTCCCACTAGTATCTAGAGAATGGGGCTCTGTACATGTGTGGCCACCTCACCATTCACTGCTTTGGGAAGGCTGGAAATAGCAGAGTCAGTGCTCAGCTATTTTTGGAACTCACACAGCGGTAAATGGAGGGTGGCTGCGCATGTGCGGCTGCAGTCTGCTCACTTCTGGGGTCCTGTTATGGAGAGGTGAGAAACGAACACCTATCTACATTGATGTCATAATCAATGCCATCAATATTTGAGATGGGTATAACCGAAACTTCATGAATGATGATAGATCCTTAAATGAGTTCTAAAAATTTCTCATTGTCAAATATTTTTCATCTGCCCAGAGTACCCCAAATTCTGCATATTTTACCCCATATACCAGTTTCTTATGTCTTTCTTTCCCCTGTTCTTGGCATCACTGAATCCTGGCAGGATGTTTACATACAGAACTTCCTGTTTTCATTAGCTTCCTGCTGGGATTTCTAAGCAAACCTAGCAGGACATCATCTGCCTCCTTACTAGCGGCCCTGAAACTGACCGGACGGCTCGGTGTTCATCATACACTGTGGCCTCTCTGGTCTCCTGAAAGCCTGTATCTCTAGGCTATTTTATTGTATGCCTGCACTCTTGGGCATCTTCTATTTGACCCCCAGTACCTGTATGATGGTCAGAATGTATATCTCTATGTGACCAATGCCTTATTATAACAAACTTCATGTTTAGCTTTAGCTGACTCTATGCTGCCTTTATTTTGTCTATCTCCCTGTGCACTTTTATCCCCCTGATGATTCTTGATTGATGAAACATGCATGTAGGGTCTAGCTGCACTAGGGTATAACAGGGTCTATAACCGCTGAGGGTCAGGTTCCGGACGGGGTCGTTCTTTTCAGGGCGGTTACCCTGTGGTTAGGCTTATAGGGAAAGGGCAGTCCCATATTGTAGGGACGTCTAGGTGTACATATATCTAATTGCACCCTTCTCTTTCCCCTGCTGTTTCCCGCCCTCCTCGTCCGGCCCTGTACCGCTCTACGTCTTCCTACCACCATATGTGTCATCATAAAGGTAGGACTAACGGTTTTGTTTTGTTTAGTGCCGCCGAGCACTTCTTTTCACTCAAGCAGGTATTTGATTATTGTCCTGAATAATACCTTTTTTTGCTATGTTCATGTCTTTGTTATTGTAAAGGGATCATGTTTTAAATTGATTGATTATAGAGTAAAGGTTATGTTTTAACTTTTTGAAATATTCCCACGTTCTATTCTCCAGATTTCTAAGCAAACCTAGCATGCATTACTCTGTAATGTTTCACAGGGCTTACCCTGCCCATCTAACATGGACAGAGGGTGTAGGGAGTGTGACTACTGCAAAGGGAACAGTATAGCAGGGGGAGCAAGCCCTGTGAAACATTACAGAGCAAAGTATGGTGGGTTTGGTTAGAAAACCCAGCAGGAAGCTGATGACAACAGGAAGTTCTGCATGTAAACATCCTGCCAGGATGCAGTGATGCTGAAATCAGGGGAAGGAAAGTGATGACATGAAAAACAGGTATATGGATCTAGAAGCGCATCCAATGATTAGAATGCAGAAATGGTTTCAGAATATAGGTAATATTTCTTCAGAACAGTGGACGGACATATTGGAAGCAGTGCCTAGGTCATCATTGAGTGAGGGTGGAAAGCTCTTGCAATTATTTATTATACACAGAGTTTACAAAACGCCAATCTTTTTACAGAAAATTGGAGTTAGATCTGATGCTAAATGTCCTAGGTGTTCTGAGAACCAGGCAGATTTGATACATATGCTGTGGCGCTGTTCGGCATTAAATATGTACTGGGGTAAAGTACTCACTGCTGTTCAATCAGCTTATTCAGTATGTATCCTGCGAGATCCCATAATCTGCATTTTGGGGTATGTTTCCAATCTAGGGCTCGATCAATTACTTAAAGTGGCGGTGGGCCTCTTGTTATAGTTTGCACGAAAACTGATCACTCAACATTGGATACAGACCAGTCCGCCTACGTATGGTGAATTTAGAAGTAAAGTGAATACCATGCTTGGTTATGAGAAGGCTGTTTTCCAGAAAAGGGGATGTCCTCTTAAATCCGAAAAGCTGTGGGAACCGTGACTAGCATATGTGCACCATTCTAGACATTCGGACTAGATGTAAACACCGGAAAGGGAGGGGAGGTGGGTGAGGTAAGGGAAGGGAGGAAGGTAAATTTTGGTGATTGGATGGTTTCAGATCATTATTTTATTTATTTATTTATTTATTTATTTCATCAAAGGTTGTAAGTGTATTTTGTACCTCAGATTAACCCGATATGATATTAGCTGAAACAATGTTCATTGCATTTTCGCTTGTAATATGGTGTAACTGCACTGACTGGTATATGGGGCAAACATATGCAGTGTTTGGGGTGTTCCTGGCAGATAAAAATTGTATTATAAAACTGCAGAACCCATTTAAAGGGCTAGGAAAAATGGAGAGAGGCTACAAACAGCATCTATCTTGTTGGGTGACCAGACACTTGCATGCATCACAGGGACAGATGGACCATTACTCTCCACTACAGCCATTAGGGTACTTTCACACTTGCACTGCCTTACGGATCCGGCAATCTGTATGCAAACGGATACCATTTGTAGACGGATCCGGTTGTCATCCGTAAAAACAGTTCCGGTATTTATCTTTTTCCCATTTTTAAAGGTCTGTGCATGCACAGACCGCAAAACCGGATCCATTTTTCCGGAACACTTGGGGCCGGATCCGGAATTAATGCATTTCAATAGAAAATAATGCTGGATCCGGCATTCCGGCAAGTGTTCCGAAATTTTAAACAGAGAAAATACCGCAGCATGCTGCGATATTTTCTCCGTCCAAAGACCGTACAGTGACTGAACTGTAAACATCCCGATGCATCTTGAACGGAATGCTCTCCATTCAGAATGTATTAGGATTAGGGTCCATTCACACGTCCGCAATTCTGTTCCGCATTTTGCGGAACGGAATTGCAGACCTATTCATTTCAATGGGGACAGACGATGTCCCGCCTGGGTCCGCAATTGCGGATCCGCACTTCCGGGTCTGCAATCGCGTTTCCGAAAAAAATAGAACATGTCCTATTCTTGTCAATTGCGAACAAGAAAAGGCATTTTCTATATAGTGCCGGCGATGTGCGGTCGGCAAATTGCGGAACGCACATAGCCGATGTCCGTGTTTGCGGATCCGCGGATCCGCAAAACACACACGGACGTGTGAATGGACCCCAACACTGATCAGTTTTTTTCCGGTATTAAGCCCCTAGGACGGAACTCAATACCTGAAAAGTTTGACGCAAGTGTGAAAGTACCCTTAGACAAAGGTCCAAAGCAGGGAACCCCCTTCTATTTTTTGAGAATTCTCCAACATGTTTAGGTTCTAGATATAGCAGCACACCTGTCCAGAGGTGGCATTGCAATAGTATTTACTCCAATGGGGCTGAGCTGCAATACCAGAAACCAGCAGGCATGCAGCTCTTCCTGGAAGGAAGCAGCCATATATTATCTAATCCTTTGCAAGTCCTTTAAGTATATGTCCACTAGTAAATGGCCACAGGTTGTATTCAGGTGCTATTCATACATCAGAATTTATATTGCGACAGAAAATGTTCTCAATGACAAAGTCTCCACCTTGTGAAGACTTTAATGAATGCAAAAATCCAACATGCTGGGAATAAAATGGCTCTATTTTGAGCAGTCTGAACTTTTATCGCAATTTGTATTAAAAAAGGAATAATCAATTTCAATTACCATCAGCCGAGTGTCATAATTGGCTGTAACTGGCGTCAAATTGGCAAATGTTCCACCATCAGCAACGAAAACAAGCAATGATGATATATTAATAACGTAGAAAATGAAAACTTTTATAAATAAATCTGATCCTTGTGATTGCATCCGGCAACATCCACAATGGGAGCAATTTCTTCCATAGTCCTTAAAGGGGTTGCACAGGATTAGTAAACATGGATGCTTGTAAGAGGGTTGGAAACAGGCTTGTTCCTCTTACAAGAAAACCATGTATACTTTGCAGTTAAAGGGGTTGTCCAGGACTATAAAAAGATGACTGCCTTATTCCAAAAACAGCACCTCCCCCTGTCCATAGGTTGTATCTGGTATTGCAGCTCAGTTTCATTTAAGTGGATGAGGCTGAACTGTAATACCACACACAACCTGTGGACAAGTGTGGTGCTGTTTTTGGAGAAAGCAGCCATCTTTTTCTAGTCCTGAACAATCTCTTTAAACTTGTCACTCGATCTAAGTTCAATTATTGACCTGGTACATAGCTGCACACTGATGGCAAACGTCACAGACGGCCCGTGACAGCGTAACACAGTAATACTGCCTCGGGCAGGATGCAGGTGAACAGCACTGGATGCAGTGAGAAATACACTGTGATACAAATGTATGCACTGTAAATGTGAAGAAGCTGCACTGTAAACGTATACATAAACACTGTGGCTATGCTGCCACCTAGTGACCATTTGTAATATTGATGTTGGATAATAAGCTGGTAGCTGCACAAGGACCTTTGATCACATGATGTAATTATGCAGGTCCTGCAGCTTTGTCTGTGAGATGATAAATAGCAGTGCCTTTCAGACTTTTTGTATGTAGAAAGTAAGGAGAGAGGATGTGCTTGCTTAGGAGAGGCTACAGCTGCAGACAGTTCCAGTCATACTCCTGCATTTTGGCCAGGAAGCCAACAGCGCGTCCCATTTGTAGTCACCATGTAGGGTTACTGCAGCTCAGCCGCCATACTAGTAAAATGAAGCTGAGATCTGTATATTGTGGTAGTTCCATGAAAGTCCTGGAAACCCCCTTTAAATGAATATTCCTTTAATCATAAACTGTGCAGAGCCTAACTGGTATGACGCCAAAGAAAACAGCCATACACGGTCCCTCAGACCCTGCGCTGTAGTGGTGGTGGTCCAGGAGCAGTCACCCCTTTCACCCTCCTTATAATCTAGCCCTACTAATATACCACATTGTGCTTATAGAGGATTGTCTAGACTTGGATACATTGTAACAAACCCTCTACTGCAAGCATAATCCAGATAACACTTTCCATGTGACTGATCAGAAGAACATCTAACATGAGCTGGTACATATAGAAGAACAACGGAAGTAAGATAAAAACTAGCGTCACCCGTGATGCTAGGGAGGCTCGTCCCAGTCCACGCCTGCCATTGGCTGCCCCCCCCAACACCAAATATTTTCACCCGTGTGCAGGGAGAAGCAGCAGTGGCGGTGCGGGGATCAGGAACGGCGCTGGGAGTGGGGTAAGTATACTACCAGTGAGGGGCCTGGCACATGGGGGGGGGGGGGTTCTTGAAATTGGATAACCCCTTTAAATCAATGAGCTATGTTATGCACAGCCATGCTGGATCCTCCAGAGAGAAAACTTTTTTGTAGCAGCTCTCCAGCCATCAATTGTTGGAGGTCTCAAATTAGGGACCCCTTTTATGAAGAAACTAGGGCACTGATGTTCTAATGCTAACCTACCGCTAACAAACCTGAAGATCACAACGGACGACAAGATTTCCAATAATGGTCCTACATATGTGACAACCTGTGGGTTCTACTAGTTTTAATGGTCTTCAATGTGAGCTGGTACTGCGCTATTAGGACACAGCTATGACTCAAGCTGAGTTACCTTGTCTGCTGGAGTCGGAGGTAGTCTACAGAAGCTATGCTGTTCTATTTCTCCTGTGTGCTTTACACTGCAACTCTTCTTCTTGCTCATATTGGCTTGCACAAGCAGCTCTCCCTAGTACTTTAGGACTCAATGGAGAAGGAGCTTTATCACTGTGATGATATACACAGTCGAGTCCCATTATTAGGACCACCAGCTAATACCCTGAGTACCTGCCATGTGCAGCATGGACATCAGCTAGACAGGCTGGGAGTGACTCAGTAAGGTCCTAGTAGATTGTCACGGGTATCTGAAGCAATGCTGACTGCAGTGCATCCCAAAGCTGCTGGAGGGTGGATTGGGGAGGATCCATAGAGCAAACATGACAATTGAGGTGGTCCCACAGATGCTCAATTGGTTCAAGTCTGGAAAATTAGGGGACCAGGGTAGTACTTGGAGGTCTTGGTCATGCTCTTCCAACCAATGTCGGACATTTCCAGCATTTGATATATCTTGCTGGAAGATCCCATCTGCTCCAGGGAAGACAATAAACATGTATGGGTGTGCATGATCTGCAAGGATGGTTTCATACCCAAATGTCTTCTACATGGATGATTGGGCCCAGAAAATGCCACAAAACATTCCCCACACCAGTGGTCCCCAACCTTTTTTGCACCAAGGACCAGTTTCACGCAAGACAATTTTCCCAGGGCCTGGGTGGGGGGTTCTTGGGCGGGGCTTATTGGGTGCTGGTCGGCGCTGACTAATTCAAGCGCATAACAAAACACAAGGTGCATATTCAAATATATAACACTATATAACCCCCAATGCTTCAGATCAACCCCCCAACCTTCAGCCATCTATCAGCCCCCCATGTCAACCAGCCATCAGCCCCCCATGTTAGCCAGCCATCAGCCCCCCATGTCAGCCATCAGCCCCCAATGTCAGCCATCATCCCCCAATGTCAGCCATCAGCCCCCAATGTCAGCCATCAGCCCCCAATGTCAGCCATCAGCCCCCAATGTCAGCCAGCCATAAGCCCCCAATGTCAGCCATCAGCCCCCCATGTCAACCAGCCATCAGCCCCCATGTCAGCCATCAGCCCCCCATGTCAGCCATCAGCTCCCAATGTCAGCCATCAGCCCCCAATGTCAGCCATCAGCCCCCAATGTCAGCCATCAGTCCCCCATGTCAGCCAGCCATCAGCCCCCCATGTCAGCCAGCCATCAGCCCCCATGTCAGCCAGCCATCAGCCCCCATGTCAGCCAGCCATCAGCCCCCATGTCAGCCAGCCATCAGCCCCCATGTCAGCCAGCCATCAGCCCCCATGTCAGCCAGCCATCAGCACAAATAAAATAAAAAAAAACCTCCTGGACGCCACCGCTGCTCACCATCGCAATCCTCTTCATCCTGCTGCTGGCTGTGTATCGCGGGCGCAGCGCACAGTGTGAGGTCACAGTGCGCCCTCACGCTGTGTGCAGCCCTGCACAGCCAACAGCCAAGCCGAGGACCAGGAAGCGGTGAGTACAGATCCTTCACCGCTTCCGGGTCCTACGTACGGTACTAATGAAGCGCTTCCATAATGGAAGTGCTTCATTAGTACCGCGTTAAAGACGGCCCTGATTGCCGCGGCCCGGCAAACAATCTTCCAGGGCCCGGTCCTGGACCGCGGCCCGGCGGTTGGGGACCTATGCCCCACACCATAACGCTGCCACCACAAGCTGGTGTTCTTCCAGCAATGGTTGCAGGGTGTTTGTTCTCTGATGTTTCTTACCTGATACGCCAATGTCCATCCATTTAAAAAAACAGAAAACGTGACTTATCGAAGAAGGCAACCTTTTGGCAATCAGCGGAGGTCCAATTCCGATACTGCCACAAAAACTGAAGCCTTTTCTGCAGATCCAACCTTGTCAACAGAGGTGCAGTGACCATCCGTCTGCTTCTGAGTCCCATACACAGTAGGGTTCACTGAATTGTTGTTTTAGATACACGTCTGGTAGCCCCATGGTTCATTTTGATGGTGAACTGCTCCACTGTAGTGTATTGGTCCACCCTCACGCACCTTCGTAGCCAACGTTCACTCCTCACAAAAATGTCACGTGGTGCTCCACAGTTTCCACGTTGCTTATTCACAATGCTGCTATTTCTCCACTCACCATACACTTTCACCACAGCAGTATGAGAACAGTTCACACACTGCACCGTTTCAGAAATACTGGCACCATTGGCCTGAAAACCAATAATCATCCCTTTATACAGCTCTGTTATATCGCCCCTTATACCCATCACAGCAATGAGGGATATGTGTTCAGATTTTGTCTGTTGCCCTGATCCATCCTCTATGGGCACAGTTTTCAGGGCTTCCAGAACAGGTTTCTGGTCTATGGAGGCCTTTGGAGAACAGATTTGCAGAGGCACCCCTGTATTCCCCACCCTTCATTTGACAATCACATAGCATGCCTGCCAATCTAGTCCAGAGAACCCTGGCAATATGAACAATCACAATACACTAGTAAGTGCCCGGTATTAACTTTTTACATGATAAATGCCATTTGCAGAAGTGAGACAACCCTTTTAAGAGAGTAGGGTAAGATGCTGCTGCATCTTCCAGTTGAAAAACAGAGCAGAGTGATGACATACGTCAGCAAGAAGAGTTGGCTCCATTCTGTTTTTTTTTTTTTTTTTGCTACAGCGCCCCCTACCTGGAAAGTGTCACATTACCAAAAAAAAAGATGCATTTATGTATATGGAGCACATGCATTGTGCAAAGCAGAAGGTTCCTAGTAATATATCTATATGTGCCTGCAGGTATGGAATCCAGTATGTGAGGACTGCTCTCTGCCCAGGCACTTGCACACAGACCTTTCTCCAGCTGGGACTGTGCCGCCCGAAGACAGCTGCTGGGGATTGAGGTGGAAGTAAGAGGCAGTGACAGCATCAGAGCGCAGCAAAAACCAAGGCGTGAGGTGTGTGCCTGAAACCAAGGGAAGGAGACAGGATACAGTAGAAGAAGAGTAAAAGGAAGGGACAAGAGATGAGGAGAAAGTAATAGGGATAGGATAGAGAGAGACAGAGAAAGAAAGATAGAAGAAGACAGAGAGCACAGAGACAGACAGGGCTAGAGAGCAGGGGATAGAGGGGCAAAAAAACAGAGAGAGGGGTAGAGAGACATTGCACATTCTCTATTCCCCTCTACTTTCTATTAGGTTACTTTTCTCACACTCACTCATTTTCCTCTTGCTCTCTATTAAACCCTTAAATTCTCTATTTGCTACATCTCTTCCCCTTCTCTCTATTCACCTCTCTCTTTATACTCTCCACTCACTTTCATTATATATGACCCCATTCTCCTTTTTCTTGTACCCCCTTCTATGTGTATTTCTAAGAGATACATATAGAAGAGGAATATGATAGATAGATAGATAGATAGATAGATAGATAGATAGATAGATAGATATCTAAATACTGAGATTGATTGATTGATTGATTGATTGATTGATTGATTGATTGATAGATAGATAGATAGATAGAATAGAAGAGAGGAGATAAGAGGGAAGAGGGGTAGTTAGATCTCAGAAGCACTTGTCTGGTCCCATCATCTTCTGAGCTCTATCGGGCTGGAAAGTGCTATAAATTCATAAGTTGGACAGTGCAGATCTCACACGGCTGGAGGAGTCTCGGGGACTGATATGGATGTGATTTTACTACCAGCCTGCACCGTCTCCACGCTATCACCGCCTGCAGACACTATGAGTTGACAATGCCCAATCTCATCTCATCCAGGAGGTTAAGCAGCTGTAAGCTTGGTCAGCACAAGCCAGGCCGCAGAGATCTGTGCTGTGGGACCTCACTGCTGCAGGGGCTAGGAACACATTGCAGAGCAGAACAATTTGTGTTAGATCCGAAATATAGTGATGGGGAACAACCACTCCCCTCCTCTGCCGCTGGGAGAAATACATGAATAGTCAGAGCATCCATTATGATTTTGGCCTGGGGAGTGACGTCTTTTCTTCCTTCCATCTTGCCAGACAAACTGAATTCATTGTCCTCAAAAAGCTATATCTTCCCTTCCGCAAGGGATTAACCCTTCTGGGTGTGTAAATGTCACAACTAGTGGTGTAAAGAAGCTCTGTTTTACTCAAAGTGACAATGTATGTATGTTGGATAGCTCAGAGAACCCAACGTGTAAAATGTAAAAATATTTCCAAAAAGATTTTGAAGCCCAAAACTAAAATTTTCTGATGATTTTATAAGCACTATCAGTCTATGGTTGGTGGTATGGTACACTATATGGTGGTATAGGTTGATTATAATTAGTGATACAGCTACATTATAGGTAGTTGTATGAGCACACTAGGGGTGGTGGTATAGGTAGACTATAATTAGTGGTATAGGTACACTATGGGTAGTTGTATGAGTACACCAGGGGTGGTGGTATAGGTAGACTATAATTAGTGGTACAGGTACACTATGGGTAGTTGTATGAGTACACCAGGGGTGGTGGTATGGTACACTATGTGGCGGTATAGGTAGACTATAATTAGTGGTACAGGTACACTATGGGTAGTTGTATGAGTACACCAGGGGTAGTGGTATGGTACACTATGTGGTAGTTTATAGGTAGACTATAATTAGTGGTATAGGTACACTATGGGTAGTTGTATGAGTACACCAGGGGTGGTGGTATGGTACACTATGTGGTAGTTTATAGGTAGACTATAATTAGTGGTACAGGTACACTATGGGTAGTTGTATGAGTACACCAGGGGTGGTGGTATGGTACACTATGTGGCGGTATAGGTAGACTATAATTAGCGGTATAGATACACTATGGGTAGTTGTATAAGTATACTATAGTAGGTAGCATGGTACACTACATGGTGGTATAGGTAGACTATTATAAGCGGTATAGGTACACTATGGGAAGTTGTATGAGTATACTTTGGGTAGTGGTATGGGTAAATTACGTGATGGTATAAGTAGACTAGAATTAACGGTATATAGTATCAGTATACTATAGGTGGTGGTATAAGTAGACTATGGGTCATGGTATAGGTACACTATGAATGGTTGTATGGGAGACTATGGTTAGATTGGGCAGAGAGATACAGATACCATTCTAAGACCCCCCTCCCCGCCTCAGGTAAAGGCTATAGAGCAGTCCCAATGATATGTTCTTCTATTATGTAAAGCGAATAATATCCACACCTCCCTAGGTCTCTTGTTCTTATAATATTCCATCCTTTGCACATGAAATCTAGTCAATGGAGAGTAAATAATCCAGTACATATCACTACTACGTCATTCAACATTCTGCATTGCCTAAATTTACATAGACCATGCCAACAAAAACTGTAAAAATGATGTACCTAAGGTATCATTTATAAAGTTCATCTGCAGACCCGAGGCTACGTAAGGCATGAGGAGGTAACTAGGATAATGCTCTTTTCACTCAATGCTCATTTAGCTTTGGCCAAATGCCTTTACAGCTTTAACGAGACAGGAGACATCTCTCCATCGCCATAACCAATGTCAGCACAAATGTTAAACCCTTCCCTATGAAGAGCCTATGCAAAGAGGTATCTCCCATCTTTCCAGTGCCACCCATTGGAAGTGGTCCCCTATGAGTCAAGATCTGAATTTTAAACAAGCCTTGGGATTTGACAGGGGAATATAGCCAAGCCAGATATCAATCCCTATACAGCTGTTTTGGTATGGTTGTCCTCATCAGTATGGAGTAGAGATGTCGCGAACATAAAGTTTTCCGTTCGCGAACGGGGAACGCAAACTTCCGCAAATATTCGCGAACGGGCAAACCGCCGTAGACTTCAATAGGCAGGTGAATTTTAAAAACCCACAGGGACTCTTTCTGGCCACAATAGTGATGGAAAAGTTGTTTCAAGGGGACTAACACCTGGACTGTGGCATGCCGGAGGGGGATCCATGGCAAAACTCTCATGGAAAATTACGTACAGTAGTTGACGCAGAGTCGGGTTTTAATCCATAAAGGGCATAAATCCTAAATTGTTTGGAATAACATGCTTTAAAACATCCAGTGTGTGTATACGATCAGGTATGATTTTGTATCGATCAGGTAGTGTAAGGGTTACGCCTGCTTCACAGTGACAGACCAAACTCCCCATTTAACGCACCGCAAACAACCGCAAACAGTCCATTTGCAGAACCGCAAACTCCCCATTTGCACAAGGTTGGATACCAAGCTAGCCATGTCCTGTTCCTTGCCCTCACTGACTTCATTGAAGGTCTCTTCCTCCACCCAGCCACGTACAACACCAAGGGTCCCCAAAAGGTGACAACAAGCCCCCTGGGATGCCTGCTGTGGTTGGTCTTCCACCTCCTCAAAGCCACCTTCCTCCTCTGACTTCTCTTCTATAGACTCCTCTCTCTGCGTTGCCGCAGGTCCAGCAATCGACGACAAGGCTGCTTCTGGTGGTGATGGTGACCACAACTCTTCCTCTTCATGCTCATCTACGGCCTGATCCAGCACTCTTCGCAGGGCACACTCCAGAAAAAACGCATATGGGATGAGGTTGATGATGTTGCCCTGGGTTTGACTGACCAGGTTTGTCTCCTCCGCAAAAGGACGCATGAGCCTACAGCCATTGTGCATGAGCGTTCAATAACGCGGCCAAAAAGTACCCAGCTCCGCAGAGGCTGTCCTCTTTTTTTTTTTATTAAAAAAATCTGTTTTTACCAGTTTAATCTCTGTTTTGTCCCCTATCAGGGGCCGGTGTATGGAAAAGATTTTAGGAATCGGGAGATGGAAAAAGATGGTTGGTCGGTCCTGTTCCTTCCAATTTGGGGCACTGCGCGTGCGCCGTGCAATGTACTGTGCCACCCTATATGAGTGGTGTGCGCTCAGTACAGTCTGTCGGCCTTCGGCCTCTCACACACGGGCAGGCAACTGCAATATATATATATAGAAAAAAATTAATAAAAGCAGACTGATGTACCAGCCCTAAAAAGGGCTTTTTGTGGTGCTGTTAGGACGCTGTCCTTACAGCAGATGCCCCCTTTCACACGAGCGAGTTTTCCGCGCGGGTGTAATGCGTGACGTGAATGCATAGCATCCACACTAAATCCTGACCCATTCATTTCAATTGGTCTTTGTAAATGAGCATTTTTTTTCACGCATCACTTGTGCGTTGCAAGAAAATCGCAGCATGTTCTATATTCTGCGTTTTTCACGCAGCCCTAGTCCCATAGAAGTGAATGGGGCTGCGTGAAAAACACATTACATCCGCAAGCAAGTGCGGGTGCGTTGCGTTTTTCACTGATGGTTGCTAGGGGAGGTTGTTTGTAAACCTTCAGTTTTTTATCACGCGCGTGAAAAACGCATCAAAACGCATTGCACCCGCACAGAAAAAACTGAACAACTTAACGCAATCGCAGGCAAAACTGAATGGCTTTGCCTGTGAAATCGCACAGTTTTCACTGAACGCATCCGCAACGCATCCGGACCAAATCCGGACACGCTCGTATGAAAGAGGCCGATGAGTCTTTGAGGACTGGAGTGGACACAGAACACTGGCCTAGCTAATGCTTTCTCTATTAATTCAGCAGCAGCAGCACTCTCCCTGCTCTAACTAACACTGCAGCTTCAGAATGAATCTAAGATGGATGCTGTCCTTGCTTTTTGATAGGAGGTGGGCGGGTCTGGGAGGGAGGGTATGCTGATTGGCTGGAATGTATCTGCTGACTGTGAGGTACAGGGTCAAAGTTTGCTCAATGATGACGTATAGGGGGCGGACCGAACATCGCATATGTTCGCCCGCTGCAGGGAACGCGAACATGCGATGTTCGCCGGGAACTGTTCACCGGCGAATAGTTCGTGACAACTCTAGCATGGAGTAGGATTCAGCACCCTTCCTAAGCTGCTTTCAAGACATCATACGAGCCAGCCAAAATCCTAATCCGTACTGATGAGGGGCAAGCACCCGAAACAGCTGTCTACGGATTGATATCTGGCTTGGCTATATTCCCTTGCAAAATCCCAAGACTTGTTACAACCAACCACTGCTCTGGAGGAAGAAGAAAGGGAGAAACAACCCTATTGCTGAGTCCTCCAAAAAGAAAGTGGAGGTCACCAAGGACTTGCTGCTGGAAGAAGAAGAGGTGATGGAGCAGTCGTTTCTGGTGTCTGAACCACAGTCTGTGGAGCTCCAGGATTACCAAGAGCTTTCCCTTCTTGATCAACTAGAGAATGAGGGACTGCTAGAGCTCCTGGAGAAAGCAGTTGTAACTGAGCAGTATGGTTTGCGCTAACCACCCCCTTTTTCTTTCAGTATGTCTGACTAACATCTTTAGCATCAATGTGAGAAGTATCAGGGATAGGTCTAGACTGCAGACTGTGCTAACCTTTTTGCCTTCATTGGGTTGTGATATTTATATTCTGCGGGAATGTGCCTTGCCTTCTTTTAGGTCCTACAACCATCTGGCTAGACAGTGGTCTCACGGCCCTTCCTACTCGTCTGGTGGGAGCGACACAGGTGCTGCAGGAGTCACTATCTTTATCAGTGGGAGCTCTTTCATGCTTGATTCTGTCCATGAGCTTGTCTGCGGCAGGCTTCTGGCCGCAGGCAGCTCATGGGCAGGGGAGACGGTTAGGTTCATCAACGTGTAAGCCTCCCTTTGTGAGTATTAGGAACTTGGAGCTTTTCAAGCTCCTGCGGACCCAGTTTGTCACCACTAGGGCAGTGGTGCTGGGCGGAGACTTCATCTGCTCCATCGAAGAAGACAAGCGCACCTGAGCAAGAACCAACTTAGCTGCTTCCTTAAAATTGCTCATCAAGATGGTGACTCCTTGCGGAAAGCTGATGGCTTGCAGCAGTCTCGCATCAACTTTGTGTTCACTTCCTTGGGTATTCTATGGTCCCCTGCTTCTTCTCTGACCCCAAGGCCATTAGGCTGCCCTAGGCTTCTAAATGGGGGAGGGGGGGTTGTTAAAGTAAAGTTTCGTAGTTTCTTTCAGGTGAAAGGTCATTAACAAGCGTGTGAGCAGAAGAGGCAGTAACCTCCCGAAGGCCACCGACCCAGATGCCGCTGATACATTTCTGTCAGGTATTACTAACACCCTTGATCCTGCAGGTGCGGCAAGGATAGGAGCTCACTTGACCGTGCAGCCCCAGCAGAGCTCTATGTAGCACTGTAGGACCTCACTGGCCCGGTCATGTTGGAGCTGTACAATGAGATGGTGGTGGAGGGCAGAATGTCTCTATTGTTGAGGGAGGAAATGATCACGATCTTGTATAAGCAGAAGGGGTAGAGATGGCATTTAAAAAATTGTGGTCCCTCTCTCTCCTGAATGTCAACTGCAAGATTTTGCCAAGGTACTGGCCAATCGGCTGAAGGCTGTCATCGGATGGATCATGCACCTGGACCAGACCTGCTGCATTCCTGTCCGCAGGATCACAGACAGCCTCGCCATCATTAGAGACACTGTCAAAGCCTGTCGCATTTCCATGGCCCTGGTCATGAATTGGAAAAGGATGTCTGTCCAGGACTGCCCAGAGGCTATTCCATCATGGATGGTCTGGACATCGACGAGAAACCTTTTTCCCTCTTCTGTGTGTCTGTCTTTCAATAAAGATTCCTTTTGTTTTCTTTCCTTTCCTCCTTACCCCCTTTCCCTATCACTTGTCCAACGACTGTTGATTGATGTGTTATATTTTTATTTTATTAGAATGTCAGTGTAGTACTGTGCATAATGTATAGTACATGATCTGTGCCCGTGCTGTATATTAGGTCCATGCTCTAGATCAGGGCTGGCCAACCTGCGGCTCTCCAGCTGTTGTAAAACTACAACTCCCACCATGCCCTGCTGTAGGCTGATAGCTGTAGGCAGACTGGGCATGCTGGGAGTTGTAGTTTTGCAACAGCTGGAGAGCCGCAGGTTGGCCAGCCCTGCTCTAGATGTTTACGTGTAGTATTTATTGTACTGTGTTCCAGCCTGCATTGTCTTGCAGTATAATGTCTGTTTTTCCTGACTGGTTGTGAATAAATTCTATTTTCAATAAAAAAAAAATTGCCAGACTCACTGACTTTAGTGGTCTGCCACTCATGATCTAATATTAAGAAATTGCTGATAACTTACTGTATAATCATTGCAGCCCATGCCAAAAAAGAGTCACATGTTAAATTGGTATTATTCTTCTTCTCCTGATCTTCCTAGGTGAAAACTACCAATCATCAGCAAGTGGATGGGGAGAGCAAGAGCTCATGAATCCCCATGACTCTTCTCAGGCAGCCCATGACTCTTCTCCAGGACAGTCTGTGATAATTATACAGTACGTTTTCAGTAACCACCTAGTATTAGCTCATAAGTGACAGGCATCTAAAATCAGTGCTTATGTTACTACTTTATCCTGCCGTCGGTGAAAGCAGCACAAAGTTGATGAAGCTTTCCCATGCTATATGTTTATTGACACATTTAGAAAACCCATTTACACATATCCTATTAGGACATGGACCCTTCACCGAGTGGAAACATTTACAACAAATGCCTTTCACTCTGGAGGACCAATGATTTCTACAAGCACAGCTCATTTATTTCAGTGTAATGCTTAATTTCCCCTGTGGTGGTGCCGCAGGGAAATTTATCACTTCCCTTGCAGATTGGCCAGCAACAGCAGAACCTGTTGGTGGCTTATAATAAAAAGGAATTATCCAAAAATACACCCAGTTTAAAGAACAATCAGCATGATCAACCCTATTCAATAAAGGCATACTGCCTGGTAGAGCTCATTATGCTGATGAAAACAATACTGCTGAATATGTATTTGCTTTCTAAGCATATCTCAATGTGGTAAGGCTACAGTAAGCAGTGTATATGATATGTACATGCTAGGACACAGCTCTGCCCTCACCATGCTGATGTCTAGCCCTGTCAATCAAAGGGAGGGGATAGTGTCTAGAGAACATGGGTTGTTATAATGCAGTGCTCCAAGGATTCAGCCCCGTCCCTTGGTGCTCCAACTTGCTCATTTGCATATGAATAAAACCTCAGATATCTCTGCAGCTGTCTAACATACAGACAAATGAAAGGTATCATCAGCATGATGAGCCCTACCAGGTAGTATGCCTCATTTAATATGGGTTATCGTGCTGAGAGAGACTCCTTAAATTAAGCTCATTTGACAACAGGGAAAAATTATTTTTAGGCAATTTTTAGTGATATCTGTCTTTGAGAAAGCTGGGTGGCAACTTATGTGTGTGGAATTAAACCCCCGACAAGGTAGGCCCTCAGCTGTCCTATAATTCTGAACGGTAAATATAGAACCCCTCCTTTTATACCCTTACAACCCCCAATAATAATTCTCAGATCTAATGCCATATCTAGGATTTCCGCTTCTTGCCCACTTAGAACAGAGATGGCCTCTCAGTATAGGAACAAGGGCAGCCTGTCTGCAGAGAACAATGGCGGATATTATCTCGGGCTCACACTTAGGCACTTGCCGTTTCGCAGCTGGGCCATTACCCAGTCTCTAGGGTTAGAGACAGTGTGACATTGACAGGTTAGGGCCCCCTCCTCACACCCCATTACTGCAGACACGGCCCAGGAATGTGTCAAGGCATGTTTAGTCAGAATCTAATTGTAGCAGAGCAGTGACCGGGGGTCACAGAAAATCACAACGCTCGCAAATAAACACATTTCATAACTTTGGTCTGAAAATTAGATGTCAACAAACTTTTCCTTAAATCCATGTTCCTCGGCTCCAGTCCTCATGACCCCCCAGCATGTCACATCTTCAGGATTTCCTTGGTATTGAGCAGATGATGTAGTTATTGCCAAAGCATCTAGACTTACCACAGGTATTCATTCTGTGGGATATTCTCAAATCATAACCGGCAGGTGGGCCCTGAGGACTGGAGCTGAGAAACACTGTGCTAAATAGTTTCTGACAAATGTCTTCCAAGATGTCAAACAGTCGATGAGACTCTCAAGAGTTGTTTGACCGCCAGCACACAAACCGCTTATAACATAACATTGCAACATAATCATAGTGGGTGATATATCTATTACTGCTGGATCAACATAGACATAGAAAAAAGGGAAGCTGGGGTGGAAGGGGGGACAGGGCATCCACAAAAATGACCAAACACCCGACAATAGGATTGGACATACCGCGAGAAGGGCATGTATACACAGTGTCCAATGTTATAGTGCACCTATAACTGTGACACACAGGGTGCCAATAATGATAGCCACAATGCCGCATAATGGAAACAGCCACTGTACCCCCATCACAATAACACACATAGCGTCTATCTAACAGTGTCACCCTAACTAAGCCACCTACAGAATGGTGACACCACTGTCCCCCATAGCAATGAGAGCCATAAATATACAAGCAGCAATGAAGTTCTGAAAAACATTGCACATTTATATTGTAAGCCTGGGTAAGGTTTTTGTTGGCTGCCATTGCTGGTTGTATGTCATCTGTGGAGAAGAGACAGATACGACTGTCACCATTATCACTACCAAAGCAGAACCTGCTTTCATAGCTAAACAGAGTTTGCAGGAGGGCTGGAGAGTGCCTACTGCCATCATGTATAGTGCGGAGACACACAGGACCACCACAGGTGTCATGCTGTGGGTCGTCATTAGCTACCATGGCCATTCCTGTCTGGTATTCGTGGGACATAATATGTCCAGGACATTATAGAACCAGTCCTTCCGTCTATTGTGACTGAGGAGACATGGTGTTCCAACAAGATAACACTCAGTCACACACTACTCGCACTACACAACCAATGGTAGATTATAATAGGGACATTTGAGGCGGTAGCCCTGGGCCCGATGTCTCTGTAGGGCCCATCACCGCCCAAAATGCCCATTTTAAGGAAGGAGAGGGTCCTCACTTTCTAACGAGAAAATGTCAGGGTCCAAGCTGTCTGTTCACATTCACTGAACCAGCACTGAGCCTGGACCAGTGCTGCACCATTTGACTTGCAGTGTTGGATGCTCATAGGAGAAAGGACCTGTGATGATGTCATCATCATGTGACCAGTAACATATGAATGTTACTGGTCACACGGCACTGCATACTGTGGGTGTTATACTGTATTCTGTATACTGCATCCTGTGGGGTACGGCATACTGTATACTGCATACTGTGGGTGTTATACTGTATTCTGTATACTGCATGCTGTGGGGTATGGCATAATGTATACTGTGGGGTACTGCATACTATGCAGCGTTATACTGTATACTGCATACTGTGGGGTGTTATACTGTATACTGCATACTGTGTGGTACTACATACTATGCAGTGTTATACTCTATACTATGGGGTACTGTATATTGTGGGGCTTTATACTGTATGCTGTAAGATACTATATACTGTATACTGTGGGGTGTCATACTATATGCTGCATGCTGTGGGATACTATATACTGTGGGGTGTTATACTATATACTGTAGGTTGTTATACTATATACTGTGTATATACTGTGCATATTCTACATATTGTGTGGTACTGCATACTGTGGGGTGTTATACTGTATACTGTCTACTGTGGAGTGTTATACTGTATACTGCAGTGTACTGTATACTGCATACTGTGGGATATCATACTGTATACTGCATAGTGTGGGGTACTGCATACTGTGGCATACTATATACTGTATTCTGTGGTGTACTATATACTGTATACTGTGGGATACTATTCTGTAAACTGTGAGGTGTTGTACTATATACTGCATTCTGTGGGATAATATATACTGTATACTCTGGTATGTTTTACTAGCTACTGTATACTGTGGGGTGTTATACTATATACTGTATATCGTAGGGTGTCATACTATATACTGTATACTGTGGGATAATATATACAGTATACTCTGGGATAATTTTACTATCTACTGTACTGTGGGGTGTTATACTATATACTGTATACTGTAGGGTGTCATGTACTATTTACACATATTGTGGCATGTTACACTATATACGACATACTGTGGGGTGTTATACTATATACTGTATACTGTAGGGTGTTAAATACTATTTACACATATTGTGGCATGTTACACTATATACGGCATACTGTGAGGTGTTATACAGTACTATATCCTGCATACTGTGGAATACTATATATTTTACTGTGGGGTATTATACTATCTACTGTATACGGTGGGGTGATGCATACTATATACTATGAGGGACTGGGGGTGCTATACTATATACTGTGTGGGGCTGAGGGTGTTATACTATATATGTGGCATACTTTTCTTTAATATTTACCATAAAAAAATAAATATGGTAAATATGGGGAAACTGAAAGGGGGGGATGATCAGTGCAAATGGAGGGAAGGGGCCCAAAATGGGCCAACATCTCCGGGCCTATGATACAATTAATCCACTCCTGTACACAACGTGCTCTTCAGGGTATCCAGGAGCTCCCCTGACCAGTTTGATCACCAGACCTCTCCCTCATCAAGCAGTTCTGGGACTGGATGGGGCGACAGATCTCCCATGCACAGCAGCCAACAACCACCTTGGATGAACTACGGCTCCAAGTTGAAAGAGTTTGGAATGAGATCCTACAGCAGGATATTCAGCATCTGTATGACCATTACCATGCCAGAGTTGAAGCCTGTATTGCAGCAGGCGGAGATGTCACCTAGTAATAATGTGAACCTGCCTGCTGCGGAAGCTGAAATAAAGGCCGCACCACCTTGGTTGTGGGATCATTGACCGAGAATCTCTAGAAGTTTATACTCACCATTTCCAGGTGTTCTTTCTCCATTTTCAGGTGGTGTAGGAGAGAATAACAATATTTTACAGTGTGGATGAAGTGCAATCTCAGGCCTGGGGACACAGTCTGCGCTCCATACCCTGGGGTCTCATCATCTTACCTGGGTTCTGGTGACTTCTGACAACCTGGATGAAAACGGCTGTGAACAGGAGCAGACAGGATGGGAGCGTCATGGTGACTGATCTGTGAGGACAAGTGGAATGAGACAGGTGAGGCCTGAAATATCTCATATTCAAAGACCTTACTGTAATATGACGCCTCATCAGTAACCTGCACTCACAGCAGATGTGTTATATAGGTTTCTGGGAAAGTTGGGTGTCTATCCTACCAATCTATTGGTCTATCTACCAATCTTACATCACCAACAGTGGCTTCGCACCCAGATTTCCACTGCCACCTTGTACTGTCACATATTGCTACACAAAGTCGGCAAATTTGTTATTTTGGAACCTGGGAAAGCTAGGTAAGATCCCTTGAATACTATGTATGTATAATAGTCACCATATTTATTGGTTACCACCCAGCTTACCCAAAAATGGTTATAAATGACCAGCAATATGGCTACCATTATGGCTCCCTCAGAGGTTGTTAAGCAGCTTTCCCCGGCTCTAGAACAGTGGTCGGCAACGTCCGACACTCCAGCTGTGATGAAACTACAACTCCCATTCACTTGTATTGAAGTTCTGAGAATAGCCAGGCAAGTGTGGATGCTAGGTGTTGTAGTTTCACTACAGCTGGAGTCCTGGAGGTTGCTGATCCTTGCTCTACAATGTCCTACCAGTGCAGCATGATGGGATATATAACTGCATCACTAGATAGACTCCAAATTATCAAGTACCATTAATAGCTGGTCTTCTCATTTGAGGCAGCGTGACCTGGATGTGCCTTCTTCCTCTTCACTCCCCATATGTTTACACCCATATCTCCCTTCAGCCCTGTCTACATGCTCGTTCCTTGAGCTTCAGGTAAATAGTGGCGCTATGTCTGGGATCTAGATCGCAATCACATTAAGGAATTCACATAGAGCTGAGACAGAAATGAGACACTGCATTATCTACTGGGGTCCAAGGTTAGAAAAGCCCACCTGTTATGATAGCAAGATCTGGTAGGGGTTTCAGGCTGCTGCTGACCATTAGCCCTTTGAGCCATTGGTCCATAGGTTGCAATGTATCCTATCTCCAGTTTTTTAATATCCTGTAAGTTCCTCATCAGATCTCTGCTTGCTTGCAGGAACAAAAAAAAAAAACATTCATTGCTTACAGGTCCAAAGTTTTTACAAGAGTGAGCTCTGGTACCATGTAACAATTGATGATTTTTACGGATTTAGGCGGGGTTTACACATTGCTTTTGTGGTGCTTTTAAAAAAAAAAGGGGTGGGGGGGGGGGGGGTTCGCAGGTTAGGCAAAACATGCAAAAATCCATTTGTTTCTGCTTCAAAAACTGTATAGGCAATTTTCACAGTGATTTAAGATGCTTTTGCAAAAAACAAACAAAAAAACCATGAATTTTTAAAATCTTTTTAAAAAGCAGCACAAAAGCGATGTGTAAACCCAGACTTATAATTGTACCAATAACATTATTTTGGAGATCTACTAGTCCTGCAGTTAGGACATGGATGTACAATGGCCAGGGACAAGTCTGGTCAATAGAAGCCTCTGGGCAAAACATATGTCCTGTCGCTTACTTTTTTTTTTTAAACAGCAGTATTTCTATAATTTCCCCAAATAATAGTGCCATACACTGGCAAGGTACATATAGTGCCTGCCTAATTCTGCCATAAACTGCCTGCATAATAATATAATAATTGATTAACATAATGATGCTGTACAGTGCCTACTTAATACTGCCATATAGTGCCCACAGAATAATCCTACAGTGCCCAAAAATGCTAAATGATTGTATACTAAATAATGCCATACAGTGCTACATAAAGCTGGCCACATAATACTGTAATACAGGGTTCATATAATGCTGCTGTAAAGCACCCACATAATGCTGTGCCTATAGTGGTGCCAAATAGTTTTTGTGCCATAGACTGCACACATAACACTTCTGTACAGTGTGCCCACCTAATACTAATATAGAGCACCCACATAATATTGTACCTACAGTGGTCCCACACAGTTCCTGGTGCCATAGAGTGCCCACTGCCCACATAACACTTCTATACACTTTGCCCACCTAATACTGACATAGAGCATCCACATAGTAGTGTGCCTACAGTGGACCCACACAGTCCTGGTGCCACAGAGTGCCCACATAACGCTTCTCTTCAGTGTGTCCACCCAACTGATTGGGCACACCCAATTGATATAGAGCAGCCACATACTTTATGGTGTGCCGAAATAATCCCTCCATACAAGACCCATGTAAGTGTGTAAGCAAGAGTGCTTACACAATAGTGCCGCACAGTTCACATAATAGTGCCGTACATACAGTGAGCACATGTGCAATACAATGCACAAAGAATAGCACTAAACTCGTGTTTTCTAATTAAGTATACCTTGAACAGGAGGTGGTGGAGACCTTCAGCCCATGCACTATACTCACACTGTGCATCATACATCATCAGGGTGCAGGTAGATTTACAAATGCACCTGCCCCCCACTCACTTACCAACCAACAGTAGTGTCTCTCAATGTCCCACCAGTCACTCCATAATATGAGGATGGTCCCAGCTCACTGTCTGTGGGATATGGAAGAGATGACAGATTATATCTCAACACCTCCCACTATCCAACCCTGAAGCACATCTCCCAGACACCACATCCCACTCCTACTGCAAACACCAGGCGACAGCAGCAGCAACTGAAAGAAAACTTCCTGACATTCAGAATAGCAAGAAGATTTATTAAGTTCTGCCCCCCACTAAAATCAAAGCCGCATGAAAACCAATATGGGCACCATTACATATTAAACAAGAGTGGTCATCCAACTCTCCTAGAACCTCAAATGGCCATTCACCTACTTAAGAAGCAATAGAGTAAATGTGTCATTGACTACAGACGGCAGAAACCTGAGAAAGCTGGGCGAGAATCAATATGGTGACCATAACAGATCCAAACAGCAATGATCACCTATCTTTCTTAACCCTCTAAAATGTATTTACTGCAACAAGGCTGGTTGACAACCAGTATAGTCATAGAGTATACAAAAAGAGTTGGCAGTCGACTTGCCTAGACACCTGAACAGTAATTTTGTCTAGTGAAGGAGCATTACAAAAATGAGGGATATGTCATTCCCTACAGCTGTGTTTCCCAACCAGTGTGCCTCCAGCTGTTGCAAAACTACAACTCCCAGCATGCCTGAACAGCCAAAGGCTGTCCGGGTATGCTGGGAGATGTAGTTTTGCAACAGCTGGAGGCACGCTGGTTGGGAAACACTGCCTTACAGGACTAAGAAAACATCCAGAAAAGCTGGGTGTTAACCAATATAGTTTCCAATACAGCTCCCAACATGGCTTGTCATCCAGCTTTCTTAGACTTCAGAAAGACAAATCTGTATTACTGCATAACTAGGTTATGCATTTCATGAAAATTACGTTTAAATAGTCACAGTTGTATCACAAAACTTAGCATAAACCAATAATACAGATAAATATAACAAACTTTGTAATATATCTTATCAGAGACACAGTTATTTGGCTTTTCAGAACACGTGGAATGTACCAAAAAGGTAATATTTACATCCCATGTTCTATGGTAATAAAGATAAGTAATATACGGTAATAACGAACCCTAATGATGGTGTTTAGGTGCATGGTGACTTTAAAATTGAGGCTTTGAATGTCACGCGACCCTGTGATGTCAAAAGGTCCTTAGACTCTACCAGTCTGTCTTGTGAGACTAACCCACACTGTCAGCTCACTGTAGAATTAAATGACAGGCTTCTCATGTAAGTCTGTGGTGGGGAGGGGGGTAGGAGGAGTAAGCTGCAGTGGCAGACACAGACAGAGGTTGCAGCACCCTAATGCTTTATTCACATCCGTACTGTTCAGTGCTTCTTTATAATGTCCGATACAGTGCTTCCAGTTGCGGCCCGCAATGCTCGGGACACTGGCCGTGGGGCAGCCGCAGCGGATCGCGGACCCATTCACTTGAATGGGTCCGCGATCTGCCCGTTCCGCAAAAAGATAGGACATGTTCTATCTTTTTGCTGGACGGAAGTACGGAACGGAACCCCGCAGAAGCACTCCGTAGTGCTTCCGTAGTGTTCCGTTCCGTCATTCCATTCCGCACCGTTACGCATCTCCGGATTTGCGGACCCATTGAAATTAATGGGTCCGCATCCGTGATGCGGAATGGCCACGGAATGGTGCCCGTGTATTGCGGATCCGCAAATGCGGTCCGCAATACGGGCACGGGGCGCACACGTTCGTGTGCATGAGGCCTTAGGGAGTAAAATCTCCTGTTTTCCCATGTGCTGTCTATGGGAGACATGATATCAGCTAATCTCCTCCGACCTGGTTAGGAAAAACTGAGAATTAGAGATAGAGCCTTCAGAGAGGTAAACTGTCAAAAAATGCAGGATACACGTGATATCATGGCAGAAAGTAGTGCTGCTACTCATGTACACATTCACATGGCAGCTTATTCCGGAGTCATATGAAAGTGTGGGTGCACCTTAGTATGCTAGAAAGCCATACAGCTTTTCTCAGTACCTACCCATCTGTCACGCCACCGAAGCCGCTGTTTGGGCTGCGTTCAGACTGGTTGTGGCTTCTTCCACTCAGATCCAGACCGGATGTGTTCCCGCCTTCCTGTTGAATAGGAAGACTCTGGAACACATCCAGTCAGGACCTGAGTGAAAGAGTGCAGAGTGCAGCAGAGACAGCGGCAATGGCAGCGCCACAGAGGGGTAGGTACTGAGGAAACAATCTTTCGTCCACAGGGGAGCAGACTCTGGGATTTTCTAAAAAAAAAGTATAGGGAACCCCTTTAAGGCTACTTTGACACCCGCGTTTTGGGTGGATCGTCATGGATCTGCAAAAACGGATCCGTTACAATAATGCAGCACATGCATCCGTCATGAACAGAGAGTCAATAGGAGACGGATCCGTTTTCTATTGTGTCAGAGAAAACGGATCCGCTCCCATTGACTTACATTGATTGTGCCAGGACAGATCCGTTTGGCTCAGTTTCGTCAAGTGGACAGCAAAACACTGCAGGCAGCGTTTTGGTATCCGCCTCCAGAGCGGAATGGAGACTGGACTGATGCAAACTGATGCATTCTGAACGGATCCTTTTCTATTCAGAATGCATTAGGGCAAAACTGATCTGTTTTGGACCGCTTGTGAGAGCCCTGAACGGATCTCACAAACGGAAAGCCAAAACACTAATGTGAAAGTAGCCTTACTTTATTCACATGAAATTCGACAAAGTGACAAATTCTACTTGCACGGAAGAATGTGGCAGAAGTTAGAAAAATATAGAATCAATCTGTTCTCGTGTCAGGGGCAGAGGACACGGATTTTAGTGGATTTATGTAAGGAGACAGCAGCACTCGATGTTATGGGGAAGGATGAGTGGGAAGACAATTTACATAATGCGACCGTCAGATCAGCCTCTGCTGCGCAGCGTCACCCTGGCGCTGAGGAGCACTCATTAAACTCTGCTCGGCACTGATTTGGAGCAACAGTTACAAAGAATAACAAGTTCCAATCATGGAGAGACAACATCTACATAATAAAAAATAAAAAAAACTACGGCTTATTACCCTAACCCGGCAAGGCCCCTTGAAGAATTCAAAGGAAAATTCCAATTTCTTTTTAAAGTGCCAGTTTTCATTCACTGAAAGCAAGCAGACATCTTGAAAATACATTTCTTCTGCAGCAGACCCCTTCCATGCGCCATGGCTCATAGGAGGGAGTCACAAACAGGAAACATTTGTCTCCATGATGTCTACATAACCTAATAGAGACAGTGGTCAGAAGCAGAAAACCCCTTGAAGATTTATTTTCGGAAAACCATTTTAAGTGAATTTCCAGTTATTTTAATGTTTCCTGCGAATCTGTGCTGCATAATTTAGATTTGGATCTGTCCTCCTTTATTGAGAATCTCCTTCTAGAGACAGGTCCAGGTCCAGGGGTGGGACTGACATCTGTCAGACATTTATGTCATATGCTGTGGATATGCCATAAATGTCTAAGATGGGAATACCTCTTTAACCACTTTAGGACCGCCGCACGCAGATACGCGTGATCTCGGCGGTCCTTCTTTTCCTCCTTGACGCACGTGCTCAGGACAATTTCGTCACCAGCCTGCCAGCCAATGATCAGCGCTGGCAGGCTGGTGATGTTAAAAAAAAACGAATGAAAGCCATGAAATGCATTATATTTATAAATATAATGTGTTAAATGGCTTCTGTGCCCTCTCCTGGGTCCTTCGTCGGTTGGACCAAGGAGAGAGCACACCTCTACTGTAAGTACACCAAGCACACTTCACATAGACCCTGATCACCCCCCATCACCCCAATTAACCCCTTGATCACCCCATATCAATCACCTGTCAATCACTAGTGAAAGGGAAAAAAGTGATCAGTGTAAACTGTCACTTTTTTTTTTCGCCAGTATTGACTGCTAGGTTTAGGTTAGTTTAGGCCCCTTTGGTAGGTAGTTAGCTTCGTTAGCGCCCAGCCCACCGCACTGCAGTCACTGATTCGCTGATTAGCGTAGCGCTAATCAGCATTTGTACTTTTATAGTATCTGTAAGTGATCAGAACTGATCACAGTCAGATCTATAATAGTATTACTGTCACTTTAGCTCGCCCCCCACCCAAAACACAGGGCCAGATTTATCATTACTCTTGCAGTTCACTCCACTTTCAAAGAAGGCGTATGTGTATTTGAGTCAAGTCAAATTTATCATGGGCTCTTTCAGAGGTTGATAAATCTGGTGTATTTCTGGTTCCTAGTTGTATTTTGGCTTTGTCTTTGGAAAAGTCGCAATTTTAAAAAAGTCGCATCATAAATGTATGTAAAAGTCGCACAAAACATTGTTTTGTTTTACTAAAACGTTGTTTAGTAAATACATTCCCAAGCACTTCCCATTTGTAAAAGAATCTACAAAAACACTGTCAAAAAATGTGCATATTGTGAACAAAATTTAATAATGCCATTACATGTAAATTACAATTTTCTGAAGCCAAGAAATAATGAAAGAAAACATTTTAAAACTACTGAAAACCATAAGGGGTAAAAAAAACATCGCACAATATTTTAAAACTCAAAAGTAACTTGACAATATTAATAAAAGGAAAGGTAACACAACAAACTACGGAGACTTCAGTTCTGTTTGAGGGCCCAGATTTTGGGTTAGGCAAGATTTTGTCAAACATAAGCATGATCATGAGTGGAGTGAGTTTGCGCAATTTTTTGCGACTTTTTTGCGACTATTTAAAAAGTCGCAATAATAAATCTGTCTTGCAAGTGATTTACATACGACAAAACGCCCATAAACTTGGTTTTGGAGTGAGTGGCGTAAGTCTCCAAAAAGTCGCAAAAAATTGCGCAATTTGGCTTTTTGCGCAATTTTTTGCGACTTTTCAACTCCAGAAAAGTGACTTAGGCTAATGATAAATCTGGCCCACAGTGTTTGCCCGATCAGACCTGATCAGTCGCCCACACGTGTGTTCACCCGCGCCCGCCCCGCCGCAGTGACAAAAAAAAATTTTTTTTTGTAATCACTTCACAAGCGCTGCGGCGATAAAAAAAATCAGTTTTGATATTTTTTATCAATCGCAGCGGCTTCTGTACTTCGCTACCCTCCCATTTGTAAGACAGGCGTGCTTTTTTTCTTGGGTAATCTCAGGGAATACCCCCCAAATTTAGTCGTCCAAATGTCAAATAAGGGGTATTCTTACCTGTATGCTCCATATAAGGAGAATAGCAGAAACTCCTAATGCTGGCCATACATGTAATGATTGCAGAGACCCTCAAATGCCAGGGCAGTACAAACACATCACATGTGACCCCATTTTGGAAAGAAGACACCCCAAGGTATTCGTTGAGGGGCATATTGAGTCCATGAAAGATTGAACTTTTTGTCACAAGTTAGCGGAAAGGGAGACTTTGTGAGAAAAAAACAAAAAAAATCAAATTCCGCTAACTTGTGCTAAAAAAAAAAAAATCTTCTATGAACTCGCCATGCCCCTCACAGAATACCTTGGGGTGTCTTCTTTCTAAAATGGGGTCACATTTGGGGTATTTTTACTGCCCTGGCATTTTAGGGGCCCTAAAGCGTGAGAAGAAAAATGCGTAAAAATGCCCTTCTAAAAGGTACTCATTGGAATTAGGGCCCCTTTGCGCATCTTGGCTGCAAAAAAGTGTCACTCCTGTGGTATCGCCGTACTCAGGAGAAGTAGGGCAATGTGTTTTGGGGTGTATTGTTACATATACCCATGCTGGGTGAGAGAAATATCTCTGTAAATTGACAACTTTGTATAAAATAATGGAAAAAGTTGTCATTTACAGAGATATTTTTCACACACAGTATAGGTATATGTAAAAATACACCCCAAAACACATTGCCCTACTTCTCCTGAGTACGGCGATACCACATGTGTGACACTATTTTGCAGCCAAGATGCGCAAAGGGGCCCTAAATCCAATAAGTACCTTTAGACCCCTTTCACACAAGCAAGTTTTCCGCGCGGGTGCAATGCGTGACGTGAACGCATAGTATCCGCACTGAATCCTGACCCATTCATTTCAATGGTTCTGTGTACATGAGCGTTTTTTTTCACGCATCACTTGTGCGTTGCGTGAAAATCGCAGCATGTTCTATATTCTGCATTTTTCGCGCAGCCCTAGTCCCATAGAAGTGAATGGGGCTGCGTGAAAAACGCATTGCATCCGCAAGCAAGTGCGGGTGCGTTGCGTTTTTCACTGATGGTTGCTAGGAGATGTTGTTTGTAAACCTTCCGTTTTTTATCACGCGCGTGAAAAACGCATCAAAACGCATTGCACAACGGAACAACTGAACGCAATCACAGGCAAAACTGAATGGCTTTGCCAGTGAAATCGCACAGTTTTCACTGAACGCATCCGCAACGCATCCGGACCTAATCCGGACACGCTCATGTGACAGAGGCCTTAGGATTTCACAGGATTCCAGACTTCTTCTCACGCTTTAGGGGCCCCTAAAATGCCAGGGCAGTAAAAAATACCACACAAGTGATCCCATTTTAGAAAGAAGACACCCCAAAGTATTCCGTGAGGGGTATGGTGAGTTCATGTAAAATTTTATTTTTTGTCACAAGTTAGTGGAATATGAGACTTTGTAAAAAAAAAAATCAATTTCCGCTAACTTGTGACAAAAAATAAAAGCTTCCATGAACTTAGGGTGTCTACTTTCCGGAATGGGGTCACTTGTGGGGTATTTTTACTGCCCTGGCATTTTAGGGCCCCCTAAAGCGTGAGAAGAAGTCTGGAATCCAAATGCGTTAAATTGCCCTGTGAAATCCTTAGGCCTCTTTCACACGAGCGTGTCCGGATTAGGTCCGGATGCGTTGCGGATGCGTTCAGTGAAAACTGAGCGTTTTCACAGGCAAAGCCATTCAGTTTTGCCTGCGATTGCGTTCAGTTGTTCAGTTTTTCCCGTGCGGGTGCAATGCGTTTTGATGCGTTACGCGTCACGCGCGTGATAATAAACTGAAGGTTTACAAACAACATCACCTAGCAACCATCAGTGAAAAACGCAACGCACCCGCACTTGCTTGCGGATGCAATGCGTTTTTCACGCAGCCCCATTCACTTCTATGGGGCTAGGGCGTGAAAAACGCAGAATATAGAACATGCTGCGATTTTCACGCAACGCACAAGTGATGCGTGAAAAAAACGCTCATGTACACAGACCCATTGAAATGAATAGGTCAGGATTCAGTGCGGATGCTATGCGTTCACATCACGCATTGCACCCGCGCGGAAAACTCGCCCGTGTGAAAGGGGCCTAAAGGTACTCATTGGAATTAGGGCCCCTTTGCGCATCTTGGCTGCAAAAAAGTGTCACTCATGTGGTATCGCCGTACTCAGGAGAAGTAGGGCAATGTGTTTTGGGGTGTATTTTTTCATATACCCATGCTGGGTGAGAGAAATATCTCTGTAAATTAACAACTTTGTATAAAAAAATGGAAAAAGTTGTCATTTACAGAGATATTTTTCACACACAGTATGGGTATATGTAAAAAAGGTATTCCGTGAGGGGTATGGTGAGTTCATGTAAAATTTTATTTTTTGTCACAAGTGAGTGAAATATGAGACTTTGTAAAAAAATAAATAAAATCCATGTCCGCTAACTTGTGACAAAAAATAAAAACTTCCATGAACTCACTATGCTCAGAAAGTCAAAGTGCGGAAATTCACTTTTTTGCACCATAATTTGTAAACGCTATAACTTTTACCCAAACCAATACATATACACTTATTGCATTTTTTTTATCAAAGACATGTAGAACAATAAATTTAGAGAAAAATTTATAGAGAAATGTGGTTTTATTTGGCAAATTTTCCAACAGAAAGTGAAAAATTTCATTTTTTTGCAAAGATTTCGTCAAAAAAAGTAAAATATCAAAAAAAAGTGAAAATGCCAGCAGCAATGAAATACCACCAAATGAAAGCTCTATTAGTCAGAAGAAAAGGAGTTAAAATTCATTTGGGTGGTAAGTTGCATGACGGAGCAATAAACGGTGAAAGTAGTGTAGTGCGGAATTGTAAAAAGTGGCCTGGTCATTAAGGGTGTTTAACCTTCTCCCGACCGCCGAACGCAGGATTGCGTCCTGGCGGCGGTCGGTTTCTTCCTCCTGGACGTGCGGGCGCGTCATCCCGCGAGACGCGCGATTTCCTGTGAACGCTCGCACGCGCGTGCGTTCACAGGATCGCGTAGGGGAGAACTTTAACTACAGCCTGCCAGCGCTGATCATGCGCTGGCAGGCTGTAGAAGTTAAAAAAAAATCGCATATCAGACGCTGTTTTGTTAATAGCATCTGATATGCTTGCTGTTCGTTCCTTTGGTGGTCCCTTTTGCTTGGGACCACCAAAGGAAACTTTTGTAAGTGCACCAATCACCACATAGACCCCCCATCCATCCCCCCCCCCCCGGTCACTGATTAACCCCCGATTAACCCCTGATCATCCCATGTCACCCCCCTGATCACCCCCTGTCACTAATCACCCCCCTGTAAGGCTCATTCAGACGTCTGTATGTGTTTTGCGGATCCATGGATCTGAGGATCCATGAATCTGCGGATCCGCAAAACACGGACACCGGCAATGTGCTTTCCGCATTTTGCGGATCCGCACATTGCCAGAACTATATAGAAAATGCCTTTTCTTGTCCGCAATTGCGGACAAGAATAGGACATGCTCTATCTTTTGCGTAGCTGCAGCCGGATGTTTGGGGGCCGAAACTTGGAGGTTTGCAGCCGCAGCTCCGCAAATGCTGATGCGGCGAGCACATAGTGTGCTCTCCGCATAACCGCCAGCCCCATTCACACTGAATGGGTCCGCATCTATTCCGCAGAATTGCGGAATAGATGCGGACATTTTTGCGGACGTGTGAATGGGGCCTTACTACTTACTACATTGATTGATGCGAATGAGGAAATCTATGCCGTTCATTTTTTTTTTTTCAGCCCAGAAGCTGAACGGAAAAAAAAAATCTCATTACCCGTATGCTCAATATACGGAGAATCGCAGAAACTCCTAATGCTGGCCATACGTGTAATGATTGCGGAGACCCTCAAATGCCAGGGCAGTACAAAAACCCCACATGTGACCCCATTTTAGAAAGTAGACACCCCAAGGTATTCCGTGAGGGGTATGGTGAGTTCATGTAAAATTTTATTTTTTGTCACTAGTTAGTGGAAATTTGAGACTTTATAAAAAAAAAAAAATATATATATATATATCAATTTCCGCTAACTTGTGCCAAAAAAATAAATAAAAATGTCTGTGAACTTGCCATGCCCCTCACGGAATACCTTGGGGTGTCTTCTTTCCACAATGGGGTATTTATACTGCCTTGGCATTTTAGGGGCCCTAAAGCGCGAGAATCCATATGCGTAAAAATGTCCTGTGAAATTGGAATTTGGGCCCCTTTGTGCAATTTGGCTGCAAAAAAGTGGCACACATGTGGTATTGCCGTACTCAGGAGAAGTAGGGCAATAAGTTTTGGGGTGTATTTGTATATATACCCATACTTTGTGTGAGAAATAGCGCTGTAAATGACAACTTTTAAATTTTTGTTATACAAAGTTGTCAGTTTACAGAGATATTTCTCTCACCCAACATGGGTATATGTAAAAATACACCCCAACACACATTGCCCTACTTCTCCTGAGTACGGCGATACCACATGTGTGACACTATTTTGCAGCCTAGGTGCGCAAAGGGGCCCAAATTCCAACGAGTACCTTTAGGTTTTACAGGGCTGTTCACAATTTAGCCCCACCCAAAATGCCAGGGCAGTACAAACACTTCACAAATGACCCCATTTTGGAAAGAAGACACCCCAAGGTATTCGCTGAGGGGTATAGTGAGTCCATGAAAAATTGAACTTTTTGTCAAAAGTTAGCAGAAAGGGAGACTTTGTGAGAAAAAACAATAAAAAATCAATTTCCGCTAACTTGTGCCAAATAAAAAATATTCTATGAACTCGCCATGCCCCTCATGGAATACCTTGGGGTGTCTTCTTTCCAAAATGGGGTCACATGTAGGGTATTTATACTGCCCTGGCATTTTAGGGGCCCTAAAGCGTGAGAAGAAAAATGCGTAAAAATGCCCTCCTAAAAGGTACTCATTGGTTTTAGGGCCCCTTGCACATCTTGGCTGCAAAGTGTCACACATAGGTATCGCCGTACTCAGGAGAGTAGGGCAATGTGTTTTAGGTGTATTTTACATATACCCATGCTGGGTGAGAGAAATATCTCTGTAAATTGACAACTTTGTATAAAAATTTTAAACAAAGTTGTCAGTTTACAGAGATATTTCTCTCACCCAACATGGGTATATGTAAAAATACACCCCAAAACACATTTCCCTACTTCTCCTGAGTACGGCGATACCACATGAGTGACACTTTTTTGCAGCCTGGGTGCGCAAAGGGGCCCTAATTCCAACGAGTACCTTTAGCTTTTACATGGCTGCTCACAATTTAGCCCCGCCCAAAATGCCAGAACAGTAAACACACCCCACAAATGACCCCATTTCGGAAAGTAGACACCCCGACTCACCTAGATCATAGCATCTAAGTTGTCAAGGGAAGGAGTTTTTACTATTCCAAGCCCCTTGTTTTTATTACTCATCAGTCCGTTATCCACCCTTCTCAATCTCCATCTACCTGAGATGACTTGGCACCCTCTCCAACATTGCCTCACCCTCACTTTCAAATACAAACTATGTTACAAACCCTTTATCCTTCAACATCTTCCGTCAAGATACCTACAAACATGGAATCATGTTTGGACTTTATTTGTATTTCACATAATCAGCAGAATGGTGTCGCTTACATTGATGTGTAGACAAAACCAGAGCACACCATTCAGGAAGTTCTTCTAAGGAACAAGGACCACCAAGTAATGTATCAATGCTCTTCAAGGGAGGGATCACTGCCACTTGTACCAGATCAGGATAGGCATGGTCAGAGTGGAATTATGGACTCAAGACACAGGGAAGGAGGAGATTAGTCATTGGTACCACTATGGGCCACTATGTGTATGTATGTGGTCTGGTAACAGAAAGTGAGAGAGATGATCCTGTTGACCATCTTTATAAACTGGTGGACCTGAAACAACAAAACAAAGAATCATATAAAATAACAATATATGATCTACACAGCTTTAGGGGTATCAATCACATGTCCAATGATCTCTCATCCTTTCTCTACCTTCATCCCAGCAGCAGTTGGTCCACAGACCCAATTGCACCGAATCCCCAGCCCACATTATCACTCACAATTATAACAACCTCTTTGCACTGAGCTCCTCTACTGGCAGTTGCATGGAAATGTTGTGTCCACCAACTCCCACCACCCAGGCCCCATGGCAGCTGCCTGGTCTGCCTCCATGGATGGTACAAATCTATGATTCCAGAGTACAGAGAAGTACCCGCCAAACCTACCTGTAAACATTTTGGCTCTTGCAACCACTAGAGGCTGATGTGTGTAGCGCTGTATAAGGCTTCCACTGATCTGCATACAGATCGCTCACCAATGGCAGATAGATTTTAAATACTGATGGAGATTTACTAATTCTGTAGATGGCGTCAGAGCAGTCTGTCTAGACCTGCACTAGATTTATCACAGGGGCTCAGGCTGGATGATAAAATGGTGCAGGGACAGACGCCTTTTTATAACTCTATGGCCCGTTTCACACGGGCGAGTTTTCTGCGCGGGTGCAATGCGTGAGGTGGACGCATTGCACCTGCACTGAATCTGGACCCATTTATTTCTATGGGGCTATGGACATGAGCGGTGATTTTTACGCATCACTTCTGCGTTGCGTGAAAATCGCAGCATGCTCTATATTGTGCGTTTTTCACAATAAAAGTGAATGGGGCTGCGGGAAAATCGCAAGCATCTGCAGTTAAGTGCGGATGCAGTGCGATTTTCCTGCAAGGTTGCTAAGAGACGGGACCCCATCTTTATTATTTTCCCTTATAACATGGTTATAAGGGAAATAATAGCATTCTCAATACAGAGTGCTTTGTAAAATGTGGATTAAGGGGTTAAAAATAAAAATAATTAACTCACCTTATCCACTTAATCGCGTAGTTGCCGATCTCTTTTCTCTTCTTCAAGCATTAGCTGCCAGCTAAAGTACCTGTGGTGACAGTGATGGACCATGTGATTGGACAATGTGATGAGCTCAGTGATGTCATCACAGGTCCTTTAGCCGACAGCTAATGATTGAAGAAGTGATCGCAACTATGCGATCAAGTGGATGGGGTGAGTTAATTTTTTTATTTTTAACCCCTCCATCCACATTTTACTAAGCATTCTGTATTGAGAATGCTATTATTTTCCCTTATAACCATGTTATAAGGGAAAATAATAAAATCTACAGAAAACTCAACCCAAACCCGAACTTCAGGTCTGGGTACCAAACATGCTGATGTTTCCCACGCGCGTGCAAAACGCATTAAAACGCTTTGCACTCGCGCAGAAAGATTGCGCATTTTCCCACAACGCACCCGCCTCTTATCAGGCCGTCAAACATGACGCCCGTGTTAAAGAGGCCTATACCAACTATTGGTCGGCTTAGAATTTTATGTCGGAATGAGGCGCAATGTTATACTAAATTTTAAATTAGGTCGCTCCCCATTTTCCACAAAGCCACACCTGTTTTCAGTAAGTCACACCCCTTGGAAAGCCAGGTGCACAGGTTTTCTCAAAAACTAGATCTCCCATTCATCAAAATTGCACCATATAGGGCCAATGTGCACCAAATATTGGCACAGTTCACAACATTGTGTAGGTGCAGTGACATTAGTAAATGTGGGCCTGTATGTAGGGAAAAAGACGTGTGGTGCGTTGTACTAGAGAGACACAGTATAGTACCGCCATCAAATGTGCTAGAAAAGTATTAGAAATGATTCATCTGCATTTTTTGTTTTCTTTTTACATACTTTGTCGGTGTATGAGCACTTTTCACCTTTCTTTTTACACCGCCTTTGAGTTTACAGAAGGAGATACAAGAAGAGCTGTGAATCAGGATCCTGAGCGAGTGGGCAGGCTGGATGCAGAAGTGACAACAGCCCACAGGATCCAAGTAGAGAAGCAGGCGAGATGAGGGTCACAGCCCTCAATAAGGGACATGGAGCCCACGCTTAGGGTTTTATTCCAGTATTGAACAACATAAAATCCACATAAAATCTTAAAAAGCTTTTCTTACTTTTCTTATGAGATTCTCATTTAAAACTCCATTCACATCCAAAGCTACAATTAACTTTCTGCTAATTTCTTACTCCCTGATGGTTACATAGTTAGGGCTCAGGTCATACGGCTTAGGCCTCATGCACACGAACGTTGGTGTTTTGCGGTGCGCAAACTGCGATCCGCAAAACACGGAAGCTGCGGCCTGGAACGCGGCCCATTATAGAAATGCCTATTCTAGTCCACAAAACGGACAAGAATAGGACATGCTCTATTTTTTTTGCCGGGGCACAGAACGGAGCAACGGATGCGGACAGCACACGGAGTGCTGTCCGCATCTTTTGCGGCCCCATTGAAGTGAATGGGTCCACGCCCAAGCCCCAAAATATATGCGGCTCGGACGCGGACCACAACAACGGCCGTGTGCATGAGGCCTTAGGGACGGCTTCACACACAGCATATTTTGTTGCAGACAATTTCAGCGACTGAAAATAAATTACTTCCATTCCTTTGAAGGGGTTGTTTTGGCAGCAAGCACATGGTTTATTGCAAGTCCCCATCAGGTGAATGGAACTGATTTTCAGCAAAATCTGCCATGTGTGAAGGCTCCCTTACTGCAGCACGCTCATGCACATAAACACATTTTTCTATCCGCATTTTTTGCATATAGCACACTGTCACTGGCCCATTCTTTTCTATGGGGACATGCACACATCCGTTATCTTTGCAGATTTGTGTTGCTGTTCTGCACATTATAGAACATGTCCTATTCTTCTCCGTATTTAAGACAAGAAGAGCCCTTTCCAGTGTAACCAATATTATAGCTATTCATTGAGCTTTGCTGCCACCTGGTGGCCAAAATTTGCACAAGCACCTTATGTAGTCACAAAAATAATGCAAATATTGAACCATGAATACTTCGAGCAGCTGGACTGCATTGATGGTCTGCACCGTTTTGCTTTTCAGTCCCCAGTGGGTGTTGTACAAGGAAAGGGGTAACATGGGTCACAATGCAAATTATATAACCCCCACCCCTTTCTCCCATCAACATACAACTGCACATACAAGAGTAGTTTTTCACTAACATTTACACTTTTTTCCAGGCGTAAATGTTACTAAATTTGCCAGGTCTAGAGTCTCGGCCCCTGACACACCCCAGTCTCACCCCATCACACCCAACTGGCAGACATGGCGTAAAAGCGGCCATGCAACTAAATATTGTCACATGGCCGGTTAAAAAGGGGACTTGTGACTATTTTATACCTTAATAATAGTTGCAAGTCCCTTAGAAAATGTGCCCCATTCTGTTGAAATGGCAGAGAAACGCCTATTTTGGAGAGGATAAGATGGCTTTGAGGGGTTAATGGAGGAGGCCGTCAATTTTTATAGGTGTGCTTTTAACAAATTTCCTTAGGCTGCATTCACACGAGCGTGATTTCCACGCGGGTGCAATGCGTGATGTGAACGCATTGCACCCGCACTGAATCCTGACCCATTCACTTCTATGGGGCTGTGCACATGACAAAAAAAAAGGACCTGTGATGATGTCACAGCATCACATGGCCCAATCACCTGCTCCATCACTATGGTGATGGAGCATGTGATTGGTCCATGTGACCATGTGACATCATCACAGGTCCTTTTCCTACTAGCAAGCTAACGGAGAGGAGGCCGGGCTTCGCGATCAAATGGAACAGGTAAGTTAATATTAGTTTATTATTTTTAACCCATTCTGCACCTGTTTAAACATTAGGAAGATGGCCAAGGGTATTATTTTACATTATAACTATGTTATAATGTGAAATAATACCAGCGGGACAATTTCTGACCCAAACATGCACTTCTGTGAAGAAGTGCAGGTTCGGGTCTGGGTACCAAAAGTGCCGATTTTTCTCCCGCGCGTGCAAAACGCATGACAGCGCTTTGCACTCGCAGGGAAAAATCGCGGCGATTCCCGCAACGCACCCGCACTGTTTGACGGAGTGCACCCGCAACGCCCGTGTGAACCCAGCCTTAGGGTTCCTTCACACGCGGCAGATTTTGTGGCAGAAAATTCTGTGACGGAAAATCATTTCCATTCACCTTAATGGGGCTTTCAGAAATCCATGTGCTGGCTGCCCCATTCAAATGAATGGACCTGATTTTTAGTCGCAGAATCTGCCGTGTGTGAAGGCAACCTTATATGGCTGTGTTCACACGTGACGGATTTGCCCTTGTAGATTTGCGTGCGGTAAATCCGCAGCGTTGTACAGTACCAGCAAAGTGGATGAGAATTTCAAAATTTATACTGCACATTTAATTGCGGATTTCACCCTTTCCAATGCAAAGAATGAAACTGCGCCTAATCTGAACTTTTCTATAACAAAATCTGCAGCGTGTGAAGGCATCCTTTGGTGGGTTTTTTTCTACTTCAGATTAGAAGCAAAAATGGTGCAGATCAGGTGTAAACCCAGCCTAAATTAAGAAAAAAGTTTTTAAAAAAGTATCTATTTTGTGGCAAAGTTTTCCACTGAACTGTATTTAGAGATGAGCAAAGTTATCAAAAAGTCGATTCAGCTGCTTCACTGAAGTTCACAAGCAAATTCCATTAGTTACAAATTACTTCATCACAAATCGCATTCCATTGTATGTAGCAGGTTCAATGACGGGGAACAGCGAACGCGCCGCCCACCATCATTGAACCCCTCAGATGCCACTTTCATCGCTTATTGCGGCATCAGACAGTCACATTGAGGTCTTTCAGGGGTTAATCAGGGGTAAAAAAAAACTATAAAATACATAATCATCTCATCCATTTGCTTGCAGATAGGCCATTGCCACCATCTTGATTGGAGAAAACGCACCAAATCTTGGTGCAATTTCAGTGTTAAGCAGTGTATGTCCAACACATATACAGTAAATACCACAGCGCACTGAAATTGTCTTCTGGTATATAATTATATACGTACCGCTGATATACGTTATGCACTCTGTGACAAAAGAAAAAACGCAAATAGATACAAAAGTCGGAGTGCTGCAAAACTCGGCATACAGATATGTAAATGATTACAGGTGTGATCTGATTAGATACTGGGTCTTGCCACAAGAAGCAGTAAGGCCTCTTGCAGACAAGCGTTGGTCACGCTGCGAGTCCGCAGCACAGCTCCCGGCCCGAACTCCCAGCGCTGCCAGGGTTGCATAGTATTATATTGATTTATGATGCTATGTAACCCTTACAGTTCTGGAATGTATTGGATAACACTGACAGCATTATGTATGTGTTCTACAATACATTCCAGAACTGTAAGGGTTACATAGCATCATAAATCAATATAATACTATGCAACCCCGGCAGCGCTGGGAGTTCAGGCCGGGTGTTGTGTTGCGGACTCGCAGCGTGACTAACGCTCATCTGCAAGGGCCCTAAAAGTGCTTCCCCTACTGCTCTATAAGAAGGCTTTCGGTGGCTACTTTTGGGTAGTGTACCTCTCGGTGAGAGGTCACTGATTACCAGGCAGGCCTCTTCGATGCACTTGAAGACATTTTGCTCAGTAGACGGATTTTGAGAGGGGGGCGCATTACTGGACTGAAAGAAGTAGAATGGTTGTTTTGATGTATTGCCCGCCATTTAGGCCGTGCCGACTTAACTGTTAGGAGGAGTGGTTATGTGAGGGTACCATTTGATCTGAAGCATGAGCAGTTCCCACAGTTAAGATGTTCACCGCTCAGACACAGGTAACACCTTCATTGCACACCCCTATTTCTGGCTGGACCATTTCAGCACAAAGGAAGTCAATGGGAGAACCCGAGCATTAAACCAGGCACCCCCTGCTCTGAAGAGGGGAGGGTGTCTGGTTCACAGGAAAAGGTCAAAAATTGATGGAAACACCACTGAAATGGTTCGGGAACAGCATGGGGAGAATGTCTGGATGCATCTTGGACTCCCAGGTCGCCGCTGGGAACGATGTTGTCCGAGTAGTACATCACTTTTACAGACTGATAATAATATGCACGAAACCGAAGATAAAATTGATTTTAGAGGAAAAATTGTTAGGAAACATTCTTTCCTGTATATTTAAAGTGCAAGTGCTGCCAAATTTCACAAGAAAGAGGCACTCCGATACAACCTGTATATCACATAAAGGGAGGGCCTCATTCACATTGTGGTACAATTGTTCAGGTAGTGGGACTCCTACACTCATAAAGCCTGTGCACCAAGTGAAAGGGCTGCCAAAAATTACAGGGAACCGACACTGCAGTACACCCTTTATTAGATATAAAGGAGAGCATCATACACACCCTTGAAAAATTATGACTGATGGCCTGCTGGGGACCCTAAAAAACATTAGGAGCAAGGGCCTGCTGGTGACCCTGTAAAACATCTAAAATATTTAGTGGGCGAGGGCCTGCTGCCAAGCTGACCACTTAAAAAATTTAGTGGGCGAGGGCCTGCTGCCGAGCTGACCATCTAAAAAAAATTGTGCACGAGGGCCTGCTACCTAACTGACCATCTAAAACATTTTGTGGGCGAGGGCCTGCTGCCCAGCTAACCATGTAAAAAATTTTGTGGACGAGGGCCTGCTGCCGAGCAGACCATTTTAAAAATTTTGTGGGCGAGGGCCTGCTGCCGAGCTGACAATCTAAAAAATGTTGTGGGCGAGGGCCTGCTGCCGAGCTGACCATGTAAAAAATGTTGTGGATGAGGGCCTGCTGCCGAGTTGAGCATTTAAAAAATTTTGTGGGTGAGGGCCTGCTGCCGAGCTGTCTATCTAAAAAATTTTGTGGGCGAGGGCCTGTTGCTGAGCTGGCCATGTAAAAAAATTTGTGTATGAGGGCCTGTTGCCGAGCTGAGCATTTAAAACATTTTGTGGATGAGGGCCTGCTGCCGAGCTGACCATTTAAAATTTTTTGTGGATGAGGGCCTGCTGCCGAGCTGACCATTTTAAAAATTTTCTGGGCAAGGGCCTGTTGCCGAGCTGACCATCTAAAAAATGTTGTGGGCGAGGGCCTGCTGCCGAGCTGACCATGTAAAAAATGTTGTGGATAAGGGGCTGCTGCCGAGCTGACCATCTAAAAAATGTTGTGGATGAGGGCCTGCTGCCGAGCTGACCATTTAAAACATTTTGTGGATGAGGGCTTGCTGTTGAGCTGACCATCTAAAAAATTTTGCGGGCAAGGGCCTGCTGCCGAGCTGACCATCTAAAAAATGTTGTGGGCGAGGGCCTGCTGCCGAGCTGACCATGTAAAAAATTGTGTGGACGAGGGCCTGCTGACGAGCTGACCATTTACCTGTAAATAATTTTGTGGATGAGGGCCTGCTGCCGAGCTGACCATTTACCTGTAAATAATTTTGTGGACGAGGGCCTGCTGCTGAGCTGACCATTTTCAAAATTTTGTGGGTGAGGGCCTGCTGCTGAGCTGAACATTTTAAAAATTTTGTGGATTAGGGCCTGCTGGGAGCTGACCATTTTAAAAATTTTGTGGGCGAGGGCCTGCTGCCGAGCTGACAATGTCAAAAATTGTGTGGACTAGGGCCTGCTGCTGAGCTGACCATGTAAAGAATTTTGTGGGAAAGGGCCTGCTGCCGAGCTGACCATCTAAACATTTTTGTGGATGAGTGCCTGCTGACGAGCTGAGCATTTAAAAAAATTTGTGGACGAGGGACTGCTGCCAAGCTGACCATTTACCTGTAAATAATTTTGTGGACGATGGCCTGCTACCGGGCTGAACATTTTCAAAATTTTGTGGATTAGGGCCTGCTGCGAGCTGACCATTTAAAAAATTTTGTGGGTGAGGGCCTGCTGCCGAGCTGACCATCTAAAAAATGTTGTGGGCGAGGGCCTGCTGCCGAGCTGACCATGTAAAAAATTGTGTGGACGAGGGCCTGCTGACGAGCTGACCATCTAAAAAATTTGGTGGGCCAGGGCCTGCTGCCAATGTAAAAAATTTTGTGGATGAGGGCCTGCTGCCAAGCTGACCATTTAAAAATTTTTGTGGATGACGGCCTGCTGCGGAGCTGAGCATTTAATAAATTTTGTGGATTAGGGCCCGCTGCCGAGCTGAGCATTTAAAAAATGTTATGGAGGAGGGCCTGCTGCCGAGCTGACCATTTACCTGCAAATAAGTTTGTGGACGAGAGCCTGCTGCCGAGCTGACCATTTAAAGATTTTGTTGGCGAGGGCCTGCTGGCGAGCTGACCATCTAAAAAATTTTGTGGATGAAGGCCTGCTCCCGAGCTGACCATTTTAAAATTATGTGGACAAGGGCCTGCTGCCGAGCTTACCATTTTAAAAATTGTGTGGACGAGGGCTGCCGAGCTGACCATGTAAAAAATTTTGTGGATGTTGTCCTGCTGCCGAGCTGACCTTCTAAAACATTTTGTGGGCGAGGGCCTGCTGCCTCAGTGGAATAATTCTTCCTTGGGTAAACAACTGTGATATATTAATTATACCCTATTTTCCCAAAATTTATAATCCCAAATAGATAAAAACTCAACTTATTTTAAATTGTGCCATAATGGGGTTAAAAAAAAGCCTGAGTCAGTCCCTTAGTTTGCAGTGGTGTTTGAACTAAGAAAACCTGGATTGCTGCAGGTTGGAACCATATTGTCTTTAGCAACGAACCCAGATTCTGTTTGGGATCACCTGATGGTTGGGTTTGAGTATGGAGTTCTCGTGGTGATCACTTCAATCCTGCCTTTTTCCAAATCACAAATCTAATGTACTAATATACTGTATACAGGAATACCTTTAATGCACACTTGGGTTAACCAAACATGTTTTTTTTATAGGACTATCCTCCAGCCTCAAGCGATCAATTCCTGACCACCAGCTGTCAGATCCTCCTCCTCTCCAGGAAGCTGATTGTCATCTATCAGCACTTTTTCTCCTCCAAGATGCTGACCAACATCTCAGCACCCGTCTGTCTTCTCCAGTATGCTGATCAACATCTCAGCACCTATATAGTGCTGATCAACATCTCGGCACCTTTCACCTAAATAGTGCTACTCAACATCTCAGCACCTGCCATCTACAGAATGCTGACCACCATCTCAGCACACTTTGCATCCAGAAAGCTGATCACCCTCCTTAAGCTCTTCTCTTCTACTGCCGAGCATCATCTATACCACCATTCTCCACCAAGCTGTCCACCACCTCTCAGTATCATCTCCAAAAGCTGACCACCATCTGTCAGCACCCTTCTTCTTTACCATCAGCTCAGCTTTATCTAGTGTCATCATTGAGGAAGCTGAGGACCATCTATACGTACCTGTTCATACCATCTTGCAGGTTCCTGTTCCATCCATTCAGCTGATCACCATCTATCAGCATTATTCTTTAAAATAAATAAATATCATAATTATACTGAGTCTTATTGAGCTCACGTCACAAATGAAATTTCCAATAAATGTAAAAAATTGGGAGAGAAAAAATAGCCACAAAGGGACAAATTATACTATACTTTCTGTATTTAAAATATACATAATTATATCACTGCAAAATCAGAGAAGAATGGTCCTCATTTAAAGGGGTCCTCATATCTTTTAATGTTTTGACACATTACTAGAATATGCCATAACACTGTGATCCTTGGGGTTCTTAAAAGGGTTGACTGGGATTTTGATTTTGGGTAGTGCACAGAGCTGGTAACAGCAGCGCTGCTTCCTTTTATATTCTCTGAAACAGCTGATCGGGGATGGTAGGGGGTGTCAGACCCCCATCAATCAGACCTTGATGTTCTATCCATGTCACATATATGTGTCGGCTGTGCCATATCCCCGGTTTCTCGGAACTCAAAGATAGGCACTTGTAAAATCCAAAAAGCAAGGAGTAGTTCCAGCACCAAATTCTTGCGATAAAAACTTCCTTTTTTTTGGCACATGGGGGTACAGACACGTTCACATTACAAGCAGTAGTTTACGCGTTTCGGGCTGTCTTGTCCTTAGTCGTAACGTTATGACTAAGGACAAGACAGTCCGAAACGCGTAAACTACTGAATTTGGTGCTTGAACTACTCCTTGCTTTTTGGGTTCTATCCATGTGCAGTGAAGTAGCTAACCTCTTTAAACTGAGCTTTAATTCACTTTCGGTCAGTGTATGCCTACTATTGTCTAAATGACCAGGTCTTACCTTACGAGAACGAATCCCTTAATCCACCAGGTGTATTCCCTGCGTATTCTGCCCTCATTGGGCACATGGGTACGATGTACAAAGAGAGGATGAGACATGGAATCTACCCCAAGAACAAAGAGATCGCAGGGAGACCTGAGTAAATACCTCAGCAAGAAAACCTCCTCCCCGACCGAGTGGGGGAAAATGGCGCGAGCAGCATCCATCGCGGCAGCTCCTGAAGAGGACTCTGATGATGGCAGCTCCTACGCCCTCTCAGATGCGCACGGTGAGCATGACCCGATGCCTATTACTAGGTCATTTCTAAAGCACTCCCTGACACAAGCTTTATTGCCAGTGATGAGGAAACTGGCTGACATTAAAATGGAGGTCAAGCAGATCGGGCATAGAGTGGAAGCGCTAGAAGAGTCTCAGTCTGTAATGGTGCAACACAGCAAGGGGATGCAATCCCAGATGCAGTTAATGTGTAAACAGATAAATAACACGTACCTATATTTGAAAGATCGGGAAAACAGAGGGAGACGGAAAAATGTGAGACTGAGAGGTATACCGGAATCTGTTCCTGCGGATACCTTAATGAACCCTGTACGCCAAATCTTCACCATGCTGGTGGGACAAGAATGTGCAGACGCCATTATCATTGAAAGAGTGCATAGAGCGCTTAGACCAAAACCATAGGTAGAAGAACCTCCCAGAGATACAGTATGCGCACTACTAAATTATCTGGACACAGCTGACATACTCAAAGCAGAAAGGGAAGTTGATGATGTTATGCTGGACAAACATAAGATTCTGCTATTCCAGGACACTGCCGCCAGTACACTTGCTAAACGCAGGGCCCTGCGCCTTTTAACATCTGCTTTGAGAGATAAGAAGTTACCTATAAGATGGCTCTTTCCATTTGGCCTTAGCACTACAGTGGAAGGCAGAAAATCGTAGTGAGGCTGCCATATTTCCCCAAAATATGGGAGGCATTGAAAATAGAGCCTCTGGATATTCTATCATGGCTGCCGACAGCTTTCTTAGAGGACCTACCGAAGCTACCAACAGCCCCGCAATGGCAACTTACTTCGAGATCCAAGTTGCCGAGGAAGAAATCAGCTCCTATGGACTGAGATCAAAGATTTGAGGCCTTTGGGCTTCAAATGTATTCAAAGTGGTTTCACTAAGCGATCTCATTGTGATTAAGTGTTATACTGTTGTGAGGTGGAACACTATTCTGTGTTCAAAATAAGTTCCTCTCTCCATTTACTTGAATTTAGGGTGGTCAGATATCCATTTTATGTGTTATCTACTCCATAGTTATGTTGTTGAGGAGTTATAGATTTCACTTGGACGGGCGGAGAGACCAATTGAGACTCCGGCCGACTAATGGAATATGAAAAGCTAATCCTCTTTGTACCCCCCAAACCCTGAGTTAATATGTGTTTTAGTAAACAGGTTAAGTTTCATGTTATAAGGGCCGGATGAGTGGAGCTCTTGTGCTTAATGAGCTTTCTCACCCATGTAGCCCCCCATGGCCTTTTATTCTAGGCCTTCAATGGCTATACGGAGCACCCTTGTGCTCTTAGGGCCCTTGTAGTGTGTTAATATCTGTTTACCCCAGTTGTTCTAATCCTATGTCACTCTAAATCTCCACATCTCTATTAGAGCGTGTTCTTAGCCTACATCACTTGATTGATGGCGGAAGTTAAAATCCTTTCACCTAATGTGAACGGAATGAATATCCCTCAGAAATGCAGCCAGGTTTATCATATGCTTAAGAAGGAGGGGGCAGAAATAATCTTCCTTCAGGAAACTCAATTTAGACACTTACATATACCTAATATGACAAGCAAATGTTTTCCTACATGGTATCATATCCCATACTCCTCTGCTGCGAGGGATGTCTCAATTGGTATAGGAAAAAATATTCCTTTCACGATGTTCCCAAAACTTGTTGATCCAGAAGGAAGATTCCTATTTATTAAAAGTAAAATTTTGAACACTGTCATCACACTAGCTAACATATATGCCCCCAACACCAAACTGGTCATGTGGCAACTCCTGACCTTAGAGACCCTAAAGATTTTTGCAGAGGGCATATTAATTTTGGGAGGTGATATAAACCTAGTTATAGATCATACCAAGGACACTACTTCCTCTGCTAGATTTATCCCCAAGAAGCAAATCTGCAAACTTCAGATAGCTTTGGCAGAGCTGCGAGTCTCCGACGTTTGGAGGATCCTCAACCCTGAGGATAGGGACTACATATTTTATTCTCGGGTACACGGCTCATACTAGCGCCTAGATTACATATTCTTATCCAACCACTTACTGACATCAGTTAAAGACACGAAAATAGGCAATATCACCATTTTGGAACACGCCCCGGTTAACTTACTGCTGAAACTCCAAGGCCTCCCTCCTAGGACTAGACATGGTGATTGAATAATACTCTATTAGAAGATAAGGCAAATAAAAATTATATCACTCAAGAAGTCTCAGAATATGTTAAAGAGAATGACAACACCCAAACGCCTGTGCCTACTCTGTGGGAAACTGACAAGGTGGTCATCAGAGGTCAGCTTATTAGCATGGGTACTAGAGTTAAAAGACAAAGGACACAGAAAATGTATTCTTTACTTCTTCAGATTTCGACACTAGAAAATGTACACAAAACAACGCAGTCTCTGCGCTTTAAATACTATCTACATGGAAACAAAGGGTCTAAACTAATGTTCAAAGAAACAAGACATTTATACAAGCTATCAAATCAAAAGAAGAGAATAGGCTGACCACTACCCCAGCAATTGCAAAGGAATTTTGTGGATTTTATACTTCATTATACAACTTAAATAGAGAAAACCCAAACCAGGGAATCACTCGCTGTCAACTAAAAGTACACATAGACTCCTACTACTACAACCCTTCATGGTAGAAGAGGTAGACAAGATTTTACAAACTATGCCGTCTTGTAGGTGCCCTGGACCGGATGGTTATCCTATCTCTTATTATAAGAAATTTAGACACAACTCTCTTCTGAAGGGTTCGTCACTTCCCCCTCAGGCTCAGGCAGCTTACATCACTATCATACACAAGGAGGAGAAAGATCAGGAATAGAGTTGAGCGAACACCTGGAAGTTCGGGTTCACCGGGTTCGGCCGAACTTCGCCGCAATGTTCAAGTTCGGGACCCGAACTTTACCCCGTACCCCATTGAAGTCAACGGGGACCCGAACTTTGGGGCACTAAAATGGCTCTAAAAAAGTCCTGGAAAGGGCTAGAGGGCTGGAAATTGAAGCAAAATGGGGGTAAGAGTAGGACAAGTGCCCTAATAACATAAAATACATACAAATTAAAAATAAACGTTCTAAACCTGAGCACAAGGTGACAGTGGCACCTGCTACCCCCACTGTCCCCAAGCATCTCCACACTATACCATGGAAACGTTCAGCTGTCCATCTCCTAAACACTCGAGAGAAAGAGAAATAGAAAGAGGAAGTGAGCCCCTACCCACCCGTGATCCCTGGCCCTGAATGCCAGGATTTCAAAATTCCTGGTCCTTTGAAACGCTGTCATTCTGTCTGGTGGAGATGGATGGAGACTTTTAAAAAACTTATGGCGGTGGCTGTCCCACAGTACGTGGTTCCCAACCGCCACTACTTTTGCATGCGAGCCATCCCTTCTCTGCACAACCAAGTGGGGGCCAAAATCAGGTGTGCACTGCGCAACGCTATCTGTGGCAAGGTCTACATAACCATGAATACATGGACCGGTAAGCACGGGCAGGGAAGTTATATCTCCCTTAAAGCACACTGGGTAAATGTAGTGGCGGCTGGGCCAAAGGCGGATAGCAGTTTGGCAAATGTCCTCCCGCCCCAGAGGATTGCAGGGCATTTCTATTTGCCTCCAGTTGCCTCCTCCTCCTACTCTGCTTCCTCCTCCTCTACCACCTCCTCATTCGGTCAGCGTAACACTTCCACCACCAACATAGCACAGCCAGGGGAAAACGACAGCAGGCAGTTTTGAAACTCATCTGTTTGGGCGACCAACGTAGGAGCTGTGGACGGGCATGGAACAACAGACTGATGAGTGGTTGGTGCCACTGAGCCTCAAGCCCAGCCTGGTGGTGTGCGATAATGGATGAAATCTCGTAGCAGCTCTGGGCCTAGCCGGTTTGACACACATCCCTTGCCTGGCGCATGTGCTGAATTTGGTGGTGCAGAAATTCCTGAACACCTGACAGTGACAATCAATTCAGTTAATCCAGCTCCTAGATTCTGGTGGAACAAATTCACTTTTATTGGTGCTCAAGGACCCCTGCGGCCTGAGCTACAGATGTGCAAATAATTGTATTAAATTTTCCGGTTAAATTGTTGGGTAACATTTTCACGGTTATCAGGACTTTTTATTATAAATCGTAACAAAACCTATACAAGGAACATTTCAAAAAGAGAAAATTAACCCAACCAGACTCCCACCCTACACATCCCCCCCCCCCCTTTCACTCAAACCACTCATTAATGCCCATTCACAAACTATTTACAAATTTACTTATAAACATATTTAAATAACGATAAGTCAGATAAACGAAATAAACAAACAAAACTATATACATGCCGTACCCTTAACTTATAAGGCCTTTCAAATACAAGTGGCTCGGAGGGTGGGTTCCTGCACCAACATAAGCCAGGTACACAATTGTCCAGCCAGGGCACAGTTCTGGAGGAGGAGGAGGAGAAGAAACCGTGTTCACAGCAGGGTGGCACCCAAAGCAGCTCATGGCCATCACATGAACGTGGCTGGGGGGATACGGAGGACACAGATGATACCCTTCCCACAGAGGACATATTGTCGTTGCCTCTGGGCAGCCTGGCAAACATGAGTGACTACATGCTGCAGTGCCTGTGCAACGACTGCCAAGTAGCCAACATTCTAACTTATGCAGATTACTGGGTGGCCACCCTGCTGGGTCCCTGTTACAAGAACAATTTGCTGTCCTTAATTCTGTCACTGAAGCGTGATCGAAAGAAGCCAACGCTGGTAGAGGCGCTGCTGATGCCATTCACACCTGACACCGGGGGCTCAGTGGAAGCACAAGGCTTAAGCAGAGGAGGAGGAGGAAGAAGTTGCCAATGCAGCTGGTTCACCGTCTGCACCTCAGAAGGCAGGGTTAGCATGGCCGAAATGTGGAAAAGCTTTGTCAGCACGCCACAAGAACCAGCACCACCAGCAGATTTGGAACGTCTTAGCAAGAGGCAGCATTTCAGCAAAATGGTGGAATAGTATCTGTGCACACGCCTACACGTACTGACTGATGGGCCTGCCCAGGGTCGTAGCTACAGGGGAAGAAGGGAAGCCGGTTGCTTTGGGGCCCTGACCCAGAAGGGGCCCATGCAGGAGGAGGAGGACTAAGAGACTTTGCCAGGGCCCCCTTAACTGGGCCTGGTCTGAGAGAGCGATCTTTAGTAGCCACAGGAATGCGGGCGGCATGGAAGGAAGGGGTTGCGAAAAAATTACTGGGGGAGGGGGGCTCCATTCAAAAATTTGCTGTTGGGCCCAGTCATTTCTAGCTACGCCACTGGGTCTGCCGCATTCAATTTTTGGGTCTCTAAATTGGGGACATGCTTCACCTTTATGCCTTGCAGGTGCTGGCCTGCCCTGCAGCCAGTGTATTGTCTGAATGTGTGTTTAGCATGGCTGGGGGCGGTATCACAGACAAGCGCAGCCGCCTGTCTACATGGAACTCTGTCGGACATCTTTGAAATTCAAAATGGGACAAGGCAGGGATGCCCCCTTTCCTCTACGCTATTTATACTTACCTTAGAGACTCTGCTTTTAAAGTTTAGACAATCTCCTAGAGTTAGAAGCTTGCATGTAGGTAACTTCACCCATAAAATGGCTGCCTTCATTGACGACTTACTGTTAATGAAAGATGCCAGAGGTGCTGGAAATCTTTGAGACGTTTGGCAGTCTCCAATTTTAAGATTAATTTAGATAAGTCGGAGTCGTTAGGAGTTTCTCTATCCTCGGTTCAACAATGGAGAGTTAAGGACATGACTCCATTCAAATGGCCACCAAGTGCAATCAAATACCTGGGAATTAACATCCCTAGTAACCCTAAGCTACTATTCCAGCTCAACTACTCTCCTTTGCTAGGGAGGATACAAGCCTTTTTGACCAGAAGCTCGCTTCCCTTGTTTTCTTGGTTGGGAAGAAAGAATGTATTAACCACATATATTCTACCACAGTTATTATACACATTACGCTCTCTAGCAATAATACCGCCCAAAACGTACCTTCATAAGCTAAAGATGATCATGAGCAAATACCTGTGGGCAGACAAGAAGGCTAGATAGTCCTTTTCTTTACTCACTAGGAAAATAAAACACAGGGATATCTCCCTAGATGGCTAGCTTTGACTAGAACCTCTTCTGCTCATATTCATGTTGATATTGAAAAAGCATTATTAGGGAACAATAGAGAACATTTACTATGGCATAATAAGGAAAAGGCAGATAGGGTGACGCTGACTAGTGAGCTTACTAGCTATACCATTAGTATAAATGCACTTAACATGTTTGGAAACCGCTTATCACCTTTAGCACCACTTCGCATACTCCCACAAATCCTTTTTGAACGTCCCATTGAAGCGACGACAATATGAGCGACTGTATCAGGTCTAAAAATGGGAGATTTAACATGTTTAACAGCACCCAAGGATTACTATGCAGCTCTCACAGGGAAACCATTAAACAAAGAGAATATTCTGCAGAAATGGGACTTAGTGGGAGTCCCAGGCTATGAGCTGTGCGCTGCGATTGGCCAGCGCTGCAGCAAGGGACACGCCTAATACAAAAACTCCACCCAGTACAACAGAGGGAGCTGCAGACACCGGAGCCTATACCGGGCGAACGGAGCGGCGCCCAGACATACTAGTAAGTGCAGGGGGACCCCTGGGCGCCGCTCTGCCCACAGATATAGTTAGTTTTGAGTTTTTAAATTGGTGAAAGGTCCTCTTTAATATATTAACAGAGTTTATAAGGCTGAAAAAATACATCCATCCATCCAGTTCAGCCTGTTATTCTGCAAACTTAATCCAGAGGAAGGCAAAAAAAAAAACTGTGATGTAGAAGCCAATTGCCTTCATTTTAGAGGGGATAAAAATGCCTTCCTTCTTCCATTCAGGCAATCAGAATAACTCCCTGGATCAGCGACCCTTCTCCAGAAATTTATAGCTATAACCTGTAATATTATTACACTCCAGAAATACATCCAGGCCCCTCCTGAACTCTTTTAGTGAATTCACCATCACCACCTCCTCAGGCAGAGAGTACCACAGTCTCACTGTTCTTACCGTAAAGAATCACACAAAAAGTATACAGCACCAGTCACGATCCTTTCTATGTACTAGGCCTGTTTCACACTTGCGTTTTGCTTCCGTTTGATGTTAACACATCCAGATACATCGGTTCCGTTAGAATGTGGTTGTGTTACATTGGAAAGGGAAAATAACGGATCCAGCACTAAAATCATTCTAAGTCTATGGGTGATGGATCCGTTTTTTTCGGATCCGAAAAAAACAGATCCAGCATAATTGATTTACAGTGATTTTGCTGCTGGATCCGGTTTGTTCAATTTTGCAGACCGAACACAAAACCGCAGCTTGCAGCGGGTTTGGGTCTGGTCAAAAACTGATCAGAATGCATCCTGATCAGTTTTGTCCCTATTGACAATGAACGGGGACAAAATTGGAATGCCACAATGCAAGTTTGAAACAGCCCTTGAGAAATAAAGCAGCACAGAATTGGGAACCTAATAAAACTGAAAATAAAGATCAGCTGACCACCATGGCGCCCGCTTCGGGCACTTCTGGCAAACAGATAAGCCGATAGTCAACTGCATTCACTTCATACAGCTGATCGGCGTGGGTGTCGGAAGTCGGGCCCCCACCGATCTGAGGGAAAAAAAAGAGGACAACTCCTTTAATAAGGTTATGCCATGTTTTCAAATTATTCCCTATCCACAGAATAGGGTAGGTTGCAAAACTACAACTCCCAGTACGCCATGATAGCTGTAGGCCTTCTGAGAGTGATGGAAGTTGTAGTTTTGAAACAGCTGGAGGGCCGCGAGTTTGACATATGTGGAATAGGGGAGAAATGATCTGTGGACACGATGGAACCCATATGATTCTGAGAACAGCCTCCAGTGTTCCCACAGTCTGATGGAGCGGCAGGTTGAGCAAGCACCCTGCTATTCCATTCTTTTTCTATGGAACTGCCAGAGATGGGCGTGCCCAGCACTCTCAGCTATTTCTGGCGTTTCCACAGACAACAAATAGAGCAGCAGGGCCAGCCGCTCTACCAGGATGGGGAAACGGGCCTCTCTTCTCAGGATCAGAGTTAGGCTGGGTTCACACGAGCGTGTCCGGATTAGGTCCGGATGCGTTGCGGATGCGTTCAGTGAAAACTGAGCGTTTTCACAGGCAAAGCCATTCAGTTTTGCCTGCGATTGCGTTCAGTTGTTCAGTTTTTTCCGCGCGGATGCAATGCGTTTTGATGCGTTTTTCACGCGCGTGATAAAAAACTGAAGGTTTACAAACAACATCTCCTAGCAACCATCAGTGAAAAACGCAAAGCACCCGCACTTGCTTGCGGATGCTATGCATTATTAACGCAGCCCTATTCATTACTATGGGGCTGCGGATGCGTTTATAACGCATAAGATAGAGCATGCTGCGATTTACACGCGTTGCAGAAGTGATGCGTGAAAAAAAACGCTCATGTACACAGCCCCATAGAAATGAATGGGTCAGGATTCAGTGCGGGTGCAATGCGTTCACATCACGCATTGCACCCGCGCGGAAATCACGCTCGTGTGAATGCAGCCTTACCATATTTTTTGGACTTGAAGACGCAGCTACAATTTAGAGGAAAAAAATTATTATATATATATTTTTCATCAGACCTCCGAGCAGACCTCCAATTTTCATCAGACCCCAAAATCAGACCCCCAACCTCCATCAGCCTCACATCAGACACCCGCTCCCCCCATCAGTCACAGATCAGACAATAAAAAAATAACTAAACTTATGTCTCCTGCTCCTGGCGGCGCAGCCACTCTGCAAATCCACTCACTGCTCCCTGGTCTTTTTCCAGACAGCGCTGCTCTGTGAAAGTACATCGCACAATGTCAGGTCATAGTGCGCTTACATGCAGAATGTCCTGGCGCTGTACGCGGTCAGGATATGTGCAGAGTAGGGCACAACCAGCACAGAGCTAGACTCATTGCTCCCCGCGCCTCCTGCATACTGATGACCGCAGAACAGCGTACCTTGATTAAAAAGTTGATTGGAGAGGGGAAAACATATAAAGAAGTGCAGAAAATGATAGGCTGCTCAGCTAAAGTGATCGCAAATGCTTTAAAGTATAACTGTCAAATTTTTTTTTTTTTTACTATTGGATTTTGGTGATTAATATCACCTTGTTGGCCCTGTTTTAATTTCTGATTGTTTAATAAATAACCCCTAAAAGCCACCTAAAAGTCCCCAGTATTGGCTATATTTACCTGAGATAAAATCAGGTTGCTATGCTCCTTCCGTCTACCAGATAGAGGACGGAGCATAGTGAGTCAACATTGTAAGGGAATGTATAAAAAGCCAGGTTCTTCCTGACAGGAGATAACAGTGCTGGGCTGTGTGTGTGAACTTCTCCACATGCCTGTGCTTGGCAGACACTCCCTTAGCAGTTCTGGAGAAAGTACATATGCTGGCTGCTCAGTGTATAAATGACAGCCTTATCTGATAAGAGGAGAGCTTGTAGGAGGACTACAGGCTTCAGCCAGACCTGGGAACTTCACTGCAAGACCCCCCTATACAGAGCTGGTCTTCACTAACTTCCCTGCAGGTGTCCTATGGATTAGCCTCAGGGCTGAGGGCGGCCATTTTAACAGAATAGTGAAATTGCAGTTTTATGCAGACTGGTTGCTAAGGGCTGAATCTTATTAAATAAGGGGTAAGTAAGTCTAATAGTTATTGATTCAGAAATATTATGATATTAGTAACTACATATATGAAAACTGAAATTTGGGTCTAAATGTGACAGTTATCCTTTAAAATAGCAACAAAAACCTGAAAGACATGGAAGAAAGCGAAAAACTACCATTCAAATGGATAGAAGAATAGCCAAAATGGCAAGGACTCAGCCAACAATCAGCTCCAGGAAGATCTAAGAAGGTCTAAAGTTACCTGTGGGTACTGTTAGAATTAGAAGATGCCAATGTGAAGCCAAGCTATCTGCAAGAAGCCCCCGTAAAGTCCCACTGTTGAAATAAAGACATTTGCTGAGGAGGTAACAATTTACCAAAGAGCACATTGACTGGCCTAAAGAGAAATGGTGCAACATTTTGTGGACTGATGAAAGTAAGAGTACTTTTACACTTGCGGCAGGCCGGATATGCCGGATCCGTCCTGCCGCAAGTGGCCGTGCACTGCCGTGCTGCCGCTCTGTCCCCATTGACTATAATGGGGCGGAGCTACGGCGCAGCATGGCACTGCACGGCAAAGATCGCCGGACTGAAAAGTCGGACATGCAGGACTTTTAGTCCGGCGATCTCCGGCTGTGCCGGATCCGTTTTGCTGCAAGTGTAAAAGTACCCTAAGGGTCCATTCACACGTCCGCAATTCTGTTCCGCATTTTGCTGAACGGAATTGCGGACCCATTCGTTTCAATGGGGACAGATGATGTCCCGGCCGGGTCCGCAATTGCGGATCCGCACTTCCGGGTCCGCAATCGCGTTCTCGAAAAAAATAGAACATGTCCTATTCTATGCATTCTATTCTAGGCATTTTCTATGAGAGTGCCGGCGATGTGCGGTCCGCAAATTGCGGAACGCACATCGCCAATGTCCGTGTTTTGCAGATCCGCGGATCCGCAAAACACACACGGACGTGTGAATGGACCCTAAGATTTGGTTCTAGTGGCCGGAGATAGTTTGACAGATGACCCCCAAACACTGAAATTCAAGCCACAGTACACTGTGAAGACAGCGAAGCATGGTGGCGCAAGCATCATGATATGGGGATGTTTCTCATACTACGGTGTTGGGCCTATTTATTGCATACCAGGGATAATAGATCAGTTTGAATACATCAGAATACTTGAAGAGGTCATGCTGCCTTATGCTGAAGAGGAAATGCCCTTGAAATGGCAAAACCAAGAACTGGAATGTAGTCCAATCATCCTGGGCTGTAATACCTGTTCACAGGTGCCAGAAGTTGGTTGACTCCATGCAACACAGATGTCCTGCAGTTCTCAGAAACAGCAGTTATACAACTAAATATTAGGTAAGTGATTCAAAGGAAAGCAAAATCTTCAAACATTGTTCAGTTTTTATAGTGAATGTTTGGGTTTGTAAAGAAGAATACAAACACTGCTATTTTTTTGAACAGTCTAATATTCACTTTTCTTCAATTTTTTTAGAGGAACAACACAAATTTGATATATTTTTCTTCATGTTTTCATTTGGAATGCATTTGTGTGTATAGAAATAAAAGCTATTAGAAGGATTTTGAGCTTTATTCACTTTTTTAAACACTGCTATTATTCTGAACACAACTGTGTATATATATATATATATATATATATATACACACACACACACACACACACACATATATTTATATATACACACGTGCATACATAGATATATATGGATACATATATACGCACACCCATACATATATAGACACATACAGTATATACACATAAATGCATACGTATATAGATACATATATACACACACATGCATACATATATACACAGAAGCATACATAGACATATATAGACACATATAACACACACAGATTGATTAGTTACCATCCTACTTGTAGGGTTGCCACCTGTCCGGTATTTTACCGGCCAAGCCGGTATTTTGCTGAGGTCAGGAAGAGAAGACCTCTATGCATGCCATCAGCGGTGCTCCCCCTCCCACGTGCCTCCTGACTGATCCTCTCATGCAGCCTCCAAGTAGGCAGGGTTGCCATCTTTCTCAACCAAAAATACCTGCCAAGTTAAGCCACACCCCAAAGGGGGTGTGGTTGTGGGTGTGGCTTGACACAGGGTGTTAAATCGTTGTCATACTGTGGCCCCCAGTAATATTAATGCCTCCATTAGTGCCCCCAGTAATATTAATGCCCCCATTAGTGCCCCCCAGTAAAATTAATGTCCCCATTAGTGCCCCCCAGTAATATTAATGCCTCCATTATTGCCGCACAGAATTAATAATGCCCTTATTAGTGCCCCCAGTAATAGTAATGACCCATTAGTGCCCCTGGTAATAGTAATGCCCCATTAGTGCCCCCCCAGTAATAGTAATGCCCACATGAGTGCACCCCAGAATTAATTATGCTCCTCATTAGTGCCCCCCCAGTAAGAGTAATGCCCCCATTAGTGCAAACAGGAGCCACTTTGTGAGGTGACATGCCATCAGTGAGATCTGTTTCTCATAGTGAATCTTTATATTACCCATGAGATACCAATTCTAGAATATCTTTACTTAAAATTCTGTTTTGGAGTGTTTCTCTGTTATTGTTCCTGGATATAAATGTTAATAGCATTAGCGATCCACCAATAGAATTGCTCGGCATTACCATGTTAATAGAAGTCGCCATCAACCAATAGAATTGCTGAGCATCAGCGTGTTAATAGCATTAGCCATCCACCAATAGAATTGCTCGGTATTACCATGTTAATAGAAGTCGCCATCAACCAATAGAATTGCTCATCATTACCATGTTAAAAGGAGTCGCCATCCACCAATAGAATTGCTCGGTATTACCATGTCAATAACATTAGTCATCCACCAATAGAATTGCTCGGTATTACCATGTCAATAACATTAGCCATCCACCAATAGAATTGCTCGACATTACCATGTTAATAGGAGTCGCTATCCACCAATAGAATTGCTTGGTTTGAGTTTGAAAATAAAGTCAGTTGTATCCAGTCAGTTGCTCCTCAGTGGGCAGTGAAGATGGACGTCTCCCGGCTCTGCCCAGTGCAGCAGGATCGTTGTGCAGATCATCGCGTCATATCGCTGTCATTTTGGTTGTAAGATAAGGTTTCTGTATCCCAGGAAAATTATTGTTTATAATATTAAACAGTAGATACTAAAGAGCATCTGTCAGCATGATCAACCCGACGAAGCCAGGCGCCTGGTAGGGTTGATCATGCTGATTTTGTATATGTAAAAGAGCAAGTGCTTGGAAGGCCACTTTTGTAGCTCCCCTGTGCTCTGCACACTCCCCCATCTCCTTGATTGACAGGGCTAGAGACCCTAATATTACATGGTGATCTATATGTATATATGTGTTCATGCATATAAACACGGACAGGAATAAATCCACACTGATTTGTATATGTACAGATTGTATACATACAGCAGATATCACACAGCATGGACATGTAGGTAAGACTGATTTTTTATGCTGCACTTGCTAGGCTGTAGGTAGTGGATATGATGTGATGCTAGGACATCGCTCTAGGGTGAATGTGACGTTCCGGATACCTATAGGTAATACTTCCCAGATCTGTATCTCAGTGTGAAGGTAAAGTCTGACCCAGAGCTGAGTGTCACAGATATGAGGAGCATGATTGCATCTGGTGCTTCCGCCCGCACCATGTTTGATGTCTAGCCCTGTCAGTCAAGGAATGGGGGACGAGCGCAGACTAGAGCAGAGAGGCATAAGCACCATTTACATTATGTGTAGTCTGTATAGAATTTGTATAGGGTAATTGTATTCTATATAGTGTTTGTATACGGTAAGTGTAGCCTACATAGTGTGTATGGGGTAAATAGTATATACAGTGGTTATATAGAGTGTGTTGTCTTCATATTGTTTTTGTAGGGTAAGTGTAGTGTATATATCATGTGTATAGGGTAGGTTTAGCTTCTATCATGTCATCATCATATCATGTGTGCATAGGTTGCAGTGTAGTCTATATATTGAGGTGTGTGTTTTGGCTAACCGTAATCGATATATAATAGGGTAGATGCATATAGCATTTGTATAGGATAAGTGTACTGTATATAATGTTTGTATGAAGTAAGTGTAGTGTATATAGTGTGTGTATGGGGTAAGTGTAGTGTATATAGTGTTTGTATAGGGTAAGTATAGTCTATATAGTGTGTAGAGAGTAAGTGTAGTCTACATAGTGCGTGTATAGGGTAAGTTACTGCACATACTTGTATTGTGTAACTGTAATCTTAATAGTGTGTATATGGTAAGTGTAGTGTATATAGTGGTTGTACTTAGTAAGTTTTGTCCATATAATGTTTGTACAGGGTAAGTGTAGTGTATATAGTGTGTGTATAGAGTAAGTTTAGTGTATATAGTGTGTGTATATGGTAAGTGAAGTGTATATAGTGTTTGTACTTAGTAAGTTTTGTCCATATAATGTTTGTACAGGGTAAGTGAAGTGTATATAGAATTTGAATAGGGTAGGCACAGTGTATTTATATTTGTATCAGGTAAATGTAGGCTATGTATTTATGTACAGGGTAAATATAGTCTATATAGTGTTTGTATAGCATATGTGTAGTCTACATATTGTGTGTATAGGGTAATTACTGCACATATTTGCACAGAGTAACTGTACTGTGTTCATAGTAAGTGTAGTGTATATAGTGGTTGTAAAGTGTAAGTTAAGTGTATATAACGTTTGACTAGGGTAAATGTAGTGTATATACTGGTTGTAAAGGGTATTTTACTGTATAAAAATGATTGTATATGGTACCTGTAATCTACATATTGTGAGTTTAGGGTAAGTCTAGTGTATATAGCTATTTCACAGGGTAAGTTAAGTGTTTTATAATGTTTGTATAAGGTAAGGGTAGTGTATATAGAATTTGTAAAGGGTAAGTATTGTATACAGCATGTGTATAGGGTAAGTGTAGTCTATACAGTGTTTGTACAGGTCGAGTTTAGTGTATATGGCATTTGTATAGGGTAGGTGTAGTCTATACAGTGTTTGTACAGGTCGAGTTTAGTGTATATGGCATTTGTATAGGGTAAGTGTAGTGTATATAGTGTTTGAACAGGTTGAGTGTAGTGTTTATAGCATTTGTACAGGGTAAGTGTAGTGTATATAGCATTTGTATAGGGAAAGTGTAGTGGATAAAGCAATTGTATAGAGTAAGTGTAGTGTATATAGTGTTTGTGCAGGAAAGCATAGTATATAAAGCATTTGTATAGGGCAGATGTAGTTTATATAGTGCTTGTACAGGGTAAGTATAGTGTATTTAGTCTTTCTGCAGGGTAAGTGTAGTGTATGTGACGTTTGTATACGTTATGTGGAGTGTATATAGTGTTTGTATAGGGTAGGTGTAGAGTATATAGTGTTTGTATAGGGTAAGTGTAGTCTATATATAGTGTTGGTACAGGGTAAGTATAGTGAATATAGCATTTGTACAGAGAAGTGTAGTTGATAAAGCGATTACATAGGGTAAGGTAAGTGTAGTGTATATATTGTTGGTACAGGGTAAGTGTAGTGAATATAGCATTTGTACAGGGTAAGTGTAGTTTATATAGGGTTTGAACAGGGTAAGTGTAGTGTATATAGCGCTTGTACAGGGTAAGTGTAGTGTATATGGTGTTTCTACAAGGTAAGTGTAGTGTATGTGACATTTGTATATGGTAACTGTAGTGTATATAGTGTTTGTACAGGATAACTATAGTGTATATAATGTTTGTACAGGGAAGTGTAGTGTATAAAGCATTTGTATATGGTAAGTGTAGTTTATGTAGTGTTTGTACAGGGTAATTGTATTGTATATAGTGCTTGAACAGGGTAATTGTAGTGCATATAGTGTTAGAATAGGGTAGGTACAGTGTATTTAGCTTTTGTATTGGGTAAATGTAGTCTATGTATTTTTGTACAGGGTGAATATATACATAGTATTTGTATAGCATATGTATAGTCTGAGAAAGTGTGCTTAACAGCTCTCACCTGCAGTTGATGTGCTTATAGCAACGGTGAAAAAGCACGGACAGAGATCCTGGAGGTTGACGCCAGTCTCAACCAATGAAGAAACAAAGAAAGTCCAGCTTATTTCTTGAAAAAAAATTCTTGTCTTGTCCTTTATTAGTAAATAGCGGTTTAAAATCCAATCATGGAACAATGCATGTCTACATGTTTCGGACCTTTGCAATATCGGTCCTTATATAGTCTATATAGTGTGTGTATCGGGTAAGTTACTGCACATATTTGTAACTGTAATCTACATTTTGCGTTTATGGTAAGTGTAGATTATATAGTGGTTGTAAAGGGTAAGTATAATCTATATTGTGTTTAAAGAGTTTTTTACCGTATAAAATGATTGTATATGGAACCTGTAATCTGCATATTGTGTGTATAGGGTAAGTGTAGTGTATATAGCTTTTGCACAGGGTAAGCTAAGTGTATATAATGTTTGTATAGGGTAAGTGTAGTGTATACAGCATTTGTATAGGGGAAGTGTAGTGTATATAGTGTT